>JAMRYE010000011.1:1200000-1800000 GCA_024082115.1 Rhinocladiella similis
CGGTCATGCCAACCGGCCATAGCATGACACTGACGGCGACGAGCAGCGCAGCGACATATGAAACGATGAACCACGGCGCAATAGACGCAGGTTGGGATTCGAATGGGCGGTTTTAAGTACGACCTGCTGGGTTCTCTCGTTCAATTTTAAGGCCCGGCGGACGGCGACAGGAAAGGTGAGAGTGAGCGGGACGGCGATGGTGACGGAACAACACGCAGATTTCGGTGCTGCACTGCATCAGCACGGCGGCGCGTCCCCCTCGTGCATGATGGAGAAGAGAATTCCTGGACTGGCGGTGTTTTCAATGGGCTTGCGTGCTGTTCCGGGCGGTTAGAAGAGCTCGCTTGCCCAGTCAGTGCAAGTTCACGAGCTTCGGTCAACGACGGGCGATTGGTGGCAGGGTGTGATAAAGGTCGTTGGAGATGGTGAGTGGTGGGAGACCTTTCGTGCTACTCGACACTAGCCAGGGTCATGCCCTGGTGCTTTCACACCACGATCGACGTCTCATCTCACATCGTACCGGTGATGATTCAAAGCTCTACGAATCGCTGGAGGTCGTGGTCGACGCTTGGGGTTGTGAACAGTACGGAGTAGTATACATCAAGTTAGAACTAACTCATTATGAGCACGGACACTTCGACTACTGCGAACTTGTGCCATTCTCCTGCATTACTGCGACATCGACGGTTTGTGTTCGAGCCGCCGACAAGATGCAATGCTGAATTTGTTGAGTGATGGTCCTGTGATAATGCTGTGATGCACATATCAATGCGCCCAAGGCAAATGGTTTACGCCTCGCAACGCCAGGCATTTGAATATTTTAGACGCTGGATTCAGGCTTCCCGATTAAGCGAATTGATATTGTTCCTCGAAGTGGAAAAAGGACAGTATATACACGCAACAAGATTCAAGGTTCTTTGCCCCTATTGTGACCAGAATTGTCGTCTCTTGACCAACGTCTTCTGATGATGCCCCGGCGGAGGCTTGTGAATGAGGCAAGTCACCTCATGGCAATGGCAATATTGCCGTTGAAAGTAGTTCGAGACGTCGTATTCTTTTCGCAATGTGAGGGCATCCTTCTGCAAGTCCTACGCGGCAGGCTCATATAGCTGTCAAAGAGACACATCAGTCTCATGGCCCAAAGGCTACCTTCGCTTATCGAGCTCTTCAACTCTTTTCTCGAACGCCGAGATCATTGTGCTTGCAACCCTTTCTTCGACCTGAGAGAATAATTGATCATAGACTGGGTTGCGAAACTTGACGTTGACATCCAATTTCACGGACGCGTGGTCCTCATCACCTCCTTCATGGTGGGAGATGTGCCACCTCGTATTCAAGACTTCGAACAAACCATTGCTGTTCTCATCGCTACTTCGGGCCTCAACAAGTCCTTTCTGAGGGTCGCAGGAGACCACGCTGTCCCAGTCTTCCTCAAGGCCGAGTTTCGCATATCCGACTTTTAATCTGGCTCTAGTTGGATATCCAGCCGGGTCTCTCGACGTCACATGCGACGAGATGGTGAATGGTAAAAATGTTGGGTATCCAGATACATCCGAAACAGCTTTGAAGATGACATTAGGCGAGTAAGGAAGAAGCTTTGTATGCGACACTGTACGCAGCGGGCAAGGACCTAAAGCTGATGATAATATAGAGTCGAAGAAGGTTCGGCTTTGAAAGATGGGGTCTTGTTTGCCGTGGAACAATGGCCGGCGATAGAGAGTGGAAGGCTTGCTTCCACAATGCAGGAGACCAGGTTGCCGTAAGATCATTGTGCCTGAAATGTGCCCCGAAACGCGCCAGAACTATGCAAATTCTCGAAACCCCCCATGCGCCTACCTCAGGAAGAATGAATAGTCGTCGTGAAAAGGTGAACAGATTGTAGGGATGTCGAGGTACCGTAAGCCATAGACTAGAGTGAGAAAAAATACGCCGCGAGTCAGGTGTTTGTCCCAACTTCACTGTTGCCGACTTGGCTGACTCGCCGCAGTTTCTCCATCAACCACATATACCACTACACTGTCTTCGTCGACATTAATCAGATTGCAGCCATATTCCGCCCCGCGCGCTTGACTCTCAGGCACGAGCGCACACATTCACTCTCACTGTTGAATATGAGTCGGCGGTAGCAAGATATCACGCTTTTGCGGCCGCCTCAAGTAGCCATGGACCCAACCAGCGCTCCTGCACCCATGGCAGCTCCTGCCAAACGAGAGCCTCCACCCGAGAAGCCAGAAGCAGTGAGCTTACGAACGAAGATTGTGATATCCTTTTGGGCTGTCATAGTACTCCTTGGAGTGCCGACATGGTGGCAGACAACCTCAATCTACCGGGCCAACCTGCCTCTCCAAGAAATGGTTGACTGGGCAGACGGACTCGTCAGTATTGCAAAACACTCTGTCTCTGCACTTCTAACTGTGTCTTGTAGAACACTCCTACTTCCATTCCCTTGCATGTATGGGTCGAAGCCCCTAATATTCCTTGTTCCGACGCGCAACGACTTGTGCAAGATACCCAGCAAGCACTTGATGACCTTAACGAGTATCCTACCCTACACCAGCGGCTCCATCTTGTTAGTGGACTGTGGAATGATGGAAGTACTAAAGGGGGGAAACAGCATTCGGGCTGCGGCGAAGATCCCACAAGCCCATCTCTAGGAGAACCGTCGCTCAAGATCCTTCTGGAGCCTGCAAAAGACTCTTTCGAGTTCAAGCTGGACCCTGTCGCTGCCACAGCTGTTGCATGCGGACCGATCAATCATGTTCCCAAACAAATGGCAGATATACTACAAGATCTTTTCAAGGACGAGCAGATTGCGGCGGCCCTTCAAGTTGTCTCGCTTGCTGGCCACACCAACTATGCGCAGTCCTTTCTTCGATCACAATCCCTCGACAGCATCAATGGGATCGAGAAGCGAATCAGTCGTGCTTACAAGGCTTCGCCAGAGTTCCATCTGACTTTCTCCCTTTTCACGGCTACTGGATCGCCCTCGAGCTGGGATGTGCAGGAGGCACTCAAAGACAACATTTATCCTCTTGTCCACGCATTGTCGAATGTTGCCAAGATCGGTATCACGACGCAGGTTCAGCTCTACTCGACGTTTTCGCCAGCTGTCCAGCCTGTATCTGTTGAGGGATACAACGGCACGCTCTTACCACAAAAAGATCTTACAGCCTTCGTGAATGCAGCAGAATGGCCACTTGCTCCATCCATCGGAGAAGGACCTACGCTCAATTTCATTCTATACGTTCCTTCCCTCGACCAGATCCCATTAGCGATTGAGGGAAGCGAAGGGACATCGTGGCTGGTTCCCCAATGGGGTGGTATCCAAATTCTCAATCCGCAGCTGAACATCAATGCTGTCTCTGGAACGGTTGCGCTGCCTCGGCATCTGAACAGGGATGACCTGCAGTTACCATTTCAAACGTTTTCGTCACAGCTTTTGTCGTTGCTGGGTGTCTTGCACTCGGAGGAGTGCACCAAGGATCTACCTCTTCAACTCCGCCTTGACGCTTACAAGCGCTTCTCTGCGCTAACCCTTTACCTGAAAGCTGCGTCCAGCTTAGGTTCGTTGTCGAGATTGGCACAGCGTCTCAGCAACATTCCTATCCCAAAGCATGTCGCACAATTGGTTGATGACACCATTGGTAATCTGACTGCATGCTGCCATGCGTTCCAGGACAGCAGATGGGACGCAGCTCTTTCACACGCTCAAATTGCATATCAAGATAGCGAGAAGGCTTTTTTCGACAAGTCCATGGTGGGACAAGTCTACTTTCCTGATGAGCACAAAGTTGCTGTTTACCTACCTCTGCTCGGTCCCATCGGCGTACCTCTTATCGTCGGACTTTTACGAGAACTCAAAAGAACCGCTTCGAAGCGAAAGTCAGTCGCGAACTAGCTGATGCTTCATACTGAAGCCTGTTTTAATGCACAACCTGCCTGAAAACTCTTGAGACAATGATGAATCTGCAGTGCATTGGCCTCGAAAAACTTGTTCTGGCCGTGATATCGAACTGCCTAATGGAGCAGCTCGATAACGGGCTTTGTCGAGCCAAGTGGGGTGTACATGTGCAGTCTCCGCAACACCGCCGATCTAGACAACCTCATCCCTGCCATCAAGGTACACTTAGACTCAGCCGTGCAATCAGCGATGGAGACTGGACAACAGGGCCTGACTTCTACGGAATCCTGGGCTTATCGATCGAGACGTACACATTGAAAGTCATCCACTTCGACTAGCATGTCTGCATGCGAGCGTATCTTTTACGCTTAGAAGCTTATATAACAACCTGCTCCGGCTGATCAGAAGTAGAACGCGCTTCTCAAGTCACTTCAATCATCAGTGACCTCTCTTACCACTGGAATCAGATGGCAGTTCTATTCATCCGTAGCTTAGCCGCATTGTCCTTGACATGCCTATCTCTGACTAGCCTGGCCACATGCCAGCCATGCTTCCACCAGAGCACCTCGATCAACGGGAAGCCCTTCCCACCGTTAATTGAGGCGACAACAGAAAACCTCATCACCGGCCTGGAAGCTGGTCTGTTCACTAGTGTCGACCTGGTCAAGGTCTGTCGAGCTTGTTTCAGGGGATGCAAAATCACTGACATCCTCAGGCGTATACGGCTCGCATTCTTGAAGTGAACACGACCTTGCATATGGTCACTGAGATCAATCCAGATGCTCTTGCAATCGCTGCAGACCTTGATGCTCAACGGGCGAATGGCACTGTCCTTAGTCCCCTGCACGGGATTCCGATCTTGATCAAGAACAACATCGCGACAGCTGACAAGATGGACAACACGGCTGGATCGTATGCACTTGCTGGAGCGAAGGTGCCTAGGGATAGTACGATGGCAGCAAAACTCCGCAAAGCCGGCGCAGTAATCCTGGGAAAGACCAACTTATCTCAATGGGCCAATTATCGAAGCTTCAACACCAGCAACGGATGGTCAGCCATTGGAGGACAAACCCAAGGTGCTTATTATCCGGGCCAGGACCCTTCAGGATCGTCTTCTGGTAGTGGCGTTTCCAGCTCTCTAGGCTTAGCACTTGCAGCTCTAGGTACAGAAACCGATGGCTCTATCTTGTCCCCTTCAGATGTCAACAACCTAGTGGGTATCAAACCAACCGTGGGCCTTACAGCAAGAGATCTGGTTGTTCCCATATCGGAGCACCAAGATACGGTTGGACCAATGGCTCGAACGGTAAAAGATGCGGCCTACGTTCTCACAGCAATCGCTGGAAAGTCTTCCTATGACAATTACACTGATGCAATCCCTTTCGGCACGATTCCTGACTATGTGGCTGCATGCAACTTTTCTGCCCTACGCGGGAAACGAATAGGTGTTCCCCGAAACTTGATCGATCTCACGTCTGACCCAGCCGCTGCGCCTATCGTGCCAGTGTTCAATACAGCGCTTGACATCTTGCGAGCCGCTGGAGCAACTATCGTCGACAACACAAACTTCACGGGCTATGATGCCTTGAATGAAGGCAACTACAGCAATATCGTGCTTGAAGCGGACTTCATCAGTGACCTTCCTAAAGAATATCTTTCCAAGTTGTCGTACAATCCGAACAGTGTTCATTCAGTTGCGGATGTGCGAAACTTTACTCATGACTTCCCCCTCGAAGACTGGCCCGAGAGAGATACATTGGTCTGGGACGGCGCTTTAGAGCTGGGTTATGGCAATACCTCTCCAGAATTCTGGTCGAATTATACAATGAATACCTTCCTAGCCGGGGAAATGGGAGTAACCGGAGCGCTGAAGAACTACTCCTTGGATGCGCTGGTGTTGCCTACTGAATTCTCACCAAATTTTCCAGCTTTGATTGGAGCTCCTGTGGTGACGGTACCTTTAGGTTCATATCCGCCAAACACCACTGTGCTCCTGAATCAGTACGGGAATTTGAATGCCACCGCTCCCAACGTGCCCTTTGGCATTAGCTTCATGGGACCTCGCTTCAGTGAGGAACTGTTGATCGGACTGGCTTATGCTTTCGAACAGCGCACCATGGTCCGCAACACTATCACACCATACATTCAGCCTACCACCGAGCTTGCTGATGTGGTGCATGCGCGGCAAAGTATGAAGAAGATGTAGCCATGATAGCATTTGATAGACTGTGTAAAGTCACGTACAGCTTAAATTATGGACAACGAAATCTCTCATGTCCGATTGATATTGTTAGTGATCTCTCTCATTGCAATTCTGTTGTTCTAAGGCGGGAGTGAGCTTATGGACAAGTGCAACACGCCGCGGTGCATAACGGAGGGATTATGTTCACATTCCCAGGCAGATAGCCTGTTCATACGGAACCTACACGAAGCACTCAGACGCTCTAAGTGTGCAACATACTGATTCATCCACAAATATACACGATATGAATGGACGACTCTTTGGACGTACGCGTTTGCCTTCCCTTTTGAATACTTGGATGCCCCTTGATTTACCGTCATCTTGTGTATACAACATGAGAGATCGTTCTCCTTGCTCAGTTACCGACGGCTATTCCTAGCAAACCAGAAAGACCGAAACATGTCCGCAGTTGGTCGACAGCAACAAACAACTTACGGCCGCAGCGGTCCGCAACAGTCCGCCAATCGAATGAGAGAGGTTTTCCGCTGACCGGGTCCCAGTAATCATGAGATGTTCGATATGGGAAGATGCGACTCGGGATCTTTAGCCCTGACTAGTAATTAGACTGGCCAGAGCTGGGGGTTGAGCCTCGGTTCAATCTGATCGTACCTCGTTGGAACGACCAAGTTCCCTTTGGGGACTCCGTAAACCGTACAATACTCCGTCAAATCGGACTTGCAATATATGTCAGGGAAAAGGGCCGTGAGGTTGGAGAGATTTATTCATTTACGCAGTACAACGGAGTTGCTGTGATCCTCCTACTCAATATACCTTTCCTTTGTCCCTTCCCCCCAACCTCAACTGGCTTTACGGCTCCGTCTTCCTGGTACCCATCCTTGTGTCTTGTTGATATAGCCAGAATCCTGCCACACGCCACTGGACCTACGGACTGAGAATAGCATCTTGTCAACCAAAAAAGGGCCAACCTACACCCAAGATGGCGCAAAAGACATCCCAGACTCCCGCGCGGAAACTCACCCGTGCTGAAGTGGCCAAGAACAACACCGAAGACAGCGTCTGGTGTATCATCGACCACAAAGTCTACGACCTGACAGACTTCCTCGACGCCCACCCGGGTGGCAGCGTCGTTTTGCAGCAGATCGCAGGCCAAGACGCCACGTCGGCATTCTACAACCTCCACCGCCACGAAGTCCTCCAGAAGTACGAGAGCCTGTGCATCGGCACGGTCGAGGGCGAGAAGCCCGAAGTCGTCGACCCCAAGCCCGGCGACCTCTCGACTGTCCCCTACGGCGAACCGCTGTGGCTGACGCCGGTCTTCAAGAGTCCCTACTACAGCGAGTCCCATCGACGGCTGCAGCGCGCCGTGCGCCAGTTCGTCGACGAGGACATCTACCCGGAGGCGCAGGAGAAGGAGCTCGACGGCTCGTACATCTCGCAGGGACTCGTGGACAAGATGGCCCAGAACAACATGCTCGCCATGCGCCTGGGGCCCGGCAAGCATCTGCACGGCAGGGAGCTGATGGGCGGCGCGGTCAAGGGAGACGAGTTTGACTATTTCCACGACCTGATCGTCGCGCAGGAGCTGACGCGCGGCATGGCGCGAGGGTTCCAGGACGGGAACATGGCGGGCATGATGATCAGTTTGACGGCCGTGAGGCAGTGGGCGAACGACGCAGGGTTGCGGGATCGTCTGACGCACGAGTGCCTGAGTGGGAAGAAGTACATGTGTCTGGCTATTACGGAGGCGTTTGCGGGCAGTGATGTCGCGGGAATCAGGACGACTGCGAAGAAGACGGCGGATGGGAAGCATTATATCATTAATGGTAAGAACGTGTTCGATCTTCTTCATTTCCCCTTGTCAACATGTACCTTGGGATCTTAGATTCGCTAGGTGGTGGAACCATCTTTACTGACATGACTTGAAACCTGATAGGAACGAAGAAATGGATCACCAACGGCATGTTCGCCGACTACTTCGTCACAGCATGCAAGACGGAAAAGGGAATCAGTGTGATCATTGTGCCGCGCGACGACAATGTCGAGACCAAGCGCATCAAGACTTCGTATTCGACAGCAGCGGGTACGGCGTTTATTCAATTCGAAAACGTCAAGGTCCCCGTGAACCACCTCTTGGGTAAGGAAGATAACGGCTTCATCGTCGTCATGAGCAACTTCAATCACGAGCGGTGGGCCATCACAGGTCAAGTCATCCGGTGGATGCGCACTGTCGTCGAAGAGTGTCTGAAGTGGACGCACCAACGCATCGTGTTCGGCAAGCCTCTCATCACACAGCCCGTCATCCGCCAGAAATTGGCCAAGATGATCAGTATGACCGAGGCGTGCCAGAGCTGGATTGAGAGCATCACCTATCAGATGTGCAACATGAGCTATGCCCAGCAGAGTAAACTCCTAGGCGGACCAATTGGGTTCTTGAAGAGCTATTCCACCAGATGTGCGCACGAGATCGCCGACGACGCCGTGAACATCTTCGGTGGTAGGGGGATCACCCAGTCCGGCATGGGACGTGTGGTGGAACAATTCCATCGCATCTACAAATTCGACGCTATCCTCGGAGGTGCTGAGGAGGTCCTGGCTGATCTTGGTGTGCGGCAGGCCATGAAGCAGATGCCTAAGGCGATGTTGTAGACAATGGCATTGGATTTGGAGTATTGTGGTTTGTTGTTCCCAGGATGTCAGGTTTGATCCCGTCTTCGACCACAGCACGATTTGAGGGAAGCAGCATATTCAGCATTATGGACCAGGATAGGTGAAGTGGTATGTACATATGCATTTTGGCCTCAACTTATGTAGAGAATAAATGATCCCCGGGTTTGTCGATACATAGATATACCTAGGGTTCAGCAGGCCAGAGAAGAAGTCCGATTTGGTGACTTTGTTCATACACACGACTATGGGCGACATATCCATGGTTGAGCGAACCAGAGATGGCAGCAGATGAAGATGTGGGTGTCTAAACGAGCATGCGCCTGGGCAGCTTTAAGAAGGACCAGTCGTACATTAGCTGAGATGATATGCGATCCTGTTGGAGATTTGCCTCAAACTCGATCGTTCTACAACTTTCGCTCATGATGGATGTGTTTGGTGTGCATAGCTGATTTCTTCATAGCACAAGATGACTTGACTGTGTCCAACATGAGGGTTGCAGTATCCAGCCACAACCATCTGAACGGGAGAATGCGGCTCCACAAAGTTTTCTCGCTGTAGTCAATACCTTGAAAGACTAGCAGACTCACATTTGTCTCAAGTAGCTTCGAACTTGATGTTTGCATCGTATGGCTTTGGCGGGGAGGACGAGTGTTTCCCTTCAACCTGGACCTCTCCCTGTCACCATGAATTTGTGGATTTTGTCAACAGACATTTGGTTTGGAGTCGCTGAAATTGCTGCTATGTCGTTGGAAGTAGCAGCTGTCGATTGAGACTTCGTTGGCTCGACGTCCATCTTGTCTTCATCTTCATCTTCTGATTCTTCATACTCCTCCTCTTCTTCCTCGTCGCCCTCATCGTCACCTTCGTCGTCAGGTGGCTCAACCAATTCTCTTTGTAGGCCTGTAACAATCGTTTCTATGCCGCGTTGCTTCTCTTCAAGGGTGTAATCAGCTCCCCACTTCTGTCTTCGTGCTTCTCTGTTGGCAGCACTGGGCGCCCATTGCCAGAGAGCACTGCGATCCTGAATAGAAAGACCTGGCTGCGAGTCTTTCGCCTGTCCCGCAGCGATTTTCCCTCCCTCCTCAATCCAGTCCTCTATGTTTGGCTCGAGCTTCGTCCGGAGTAAAGTCTCGAGAATGAAGGCGCGTTCCTTGCCAGGAAATTGAGGGAGAGGGAAAGCGACGGTAGACTGGAAAAGATCTTGGTACTCGGAAAGTTGTGCTGCAATCTGCTGGAGATTGTTGGATATCAGATTCGCGTGAGTCTGTAACGAAGGCCTAGAGAGCATCAGCATGCATTTGATACCGAACAAAAGTCTCATATACATACCAGGAAGGCAGCTGGCTTTGCGTTGTGATTTCTGATCGTAGAGCGACCAACGAGGTATGGAGTGCTAGGAGTCGCTGCCGGGCTTGGTCAAGGGATCTGACCTGATCGTCCGTAAGAGCTGCCATTTGACCTTATCGACAGCACCCAGTCTGTGACTCGATCAAGTCGTAGATATAATCTTGCCATGCATTGCAGGGCAGTTGAACGAAGAAAGTGGGAAATGTGAGTGGTGGTAGGCGATGAATACTACTTGTACGAGTACCGCACGGTCGGCAGAAAGTCGATCTCCGCATCAGGTGCGCAGTCCAAAGCTCTAAGTCTAGAATTCAATCACTCTTTCACCTCCAAGCGCATGAGCATTCAACCAATGCTTCGTCCATAGCAACATCCGCCTGGTCGGCAATCAACCATGGCTGCTCCGGCAGTCAAACGTCTCTCGAGCAAAGCCCTTTGCTCGAATTGTCTTGCCCGGAGTCTTCGCAATTCCTGGACTGCGGGCAACCTCATGAGATGGTCCTCCTCCGGACTGAGAAGATTTCACGCCGCGCCAGTCACTGACACTGGAGGGTCTCGACATACGACAGGAAGCTCTCAAAGCTTTGTCCGCGACTATTTTTCGGCCAACAACTCTCTAGAGCGAGGATGGGTCAAAAGTGGACTTCTGGCTTCAATGAGAACAGCCGCCGAGCCAAGAGATGGCAAAGGAAGCCTCACACGTGAAGAGAAGATAACTCGCGCAGAGGAGGATTATGAAGAACTCTCATCAGACCATAAGAGGGCGACGAGTGCGATGCACGAACCTAGTCCAGCAGCCAGTGGCCGAGAGCCAGTTCAAATTGTTTCCGAAGTCCAGTCGGACGAGCAAATACTACCACACCGAAGGAGGAAGAGACGGAAAGCCAACGAAAGCTCTCCATCAGGCCAGGAAGAATCATTACCTTTGGATGCCTCGTCACAACTGACGACAGCCGCTGCTGCCATGCCAGCATCCGCCGCCTTTCGACGCAAGATGGCGACATTTCTCTCTCTTTCAAAACCACGGTTGTCCTTCCTCATACTTCTCACAACTACCTCAGCATACTCTTTGTATCCCATTCCTGAACTCTTGTCTTCCACAGCGTCATCCGTGGAGACTTCATTTTCGACTTCGACGCTTACACTCCTCTTCTTGACGACAGGCACTTTTCTATCCTGTGCCTGCGCGAATACTCTTAACATGCTTTTCGAACCCAAGTACGATGCTCTCATGACCAGGACTCGGAATCGACCTTTGGTCAGAAAGCTAATCTCAACCCGAGCTGCAACGTTATTTGCACTTGTGTGTGGCGCTTCAGGGCTTATCCTGCTGGGATTCGGCACCAATCCTACCGTAGCAGGGTTATCCGCGCTCAACATATTCCTCTATGCTGGTGTCTATACTCCCATGAAGCGAATTTCACCAGCCAATACTTGGGTCGGCGCTATCGTTGGAGGCATTCCGCCTTTGATGGGCTGGTGTGCGGCGGCAGGCGAGGCAGCTACTTCCGAGCACCACTCATGGAAGGATATGCTGCTCACTGAAGATTCTATTGGTGGCTGGGCACTTGCAGCGCTATTGTTTGCCTGGCAATTTCCGCACTTCATGTCCCTGTCTCACACCATCCGAGACGATTACAAAAATGCAGGGCATAAAATGCTTGCATGGACGAACCCCGCCCGCAATGCAAGAGTAGCCCTGCGATATTCGATCGCAATGTTTCCTATATGTGGGCTCCTCTACTGGGGTGGGTACGTGGATTCGGGGTTTCTAGCCATCAGTACCGTGTGCAATGTCTGGATGACAAGAGAGGCTATTCGTTTCTGGAGGAAGCAGGGTGCCGGTGGAAGTGCCAGAGGTCTTTTCTGGGCGAGCGTTTGGCAACTTCCTCTGGTGCTCGTTGGAGCTTTGGTGTGTAAGAAAGGGCTATGGGACGGTTTCTTTGGAAGCAATGATGCTGTGAGCATATACGATGAGCCTGAACTCGAAGGCGACGGGGATCCTCTGGGAATGACTTCGACAAAATCCGCAAAGGCGGCCGATGTTATCGACGAGGTTAACCCAGCCATGCTGGGCTTTAAGAGACCCACGTGAGGAAGGCACCGAGAAGGTCTCCTGCGTCGAGGAGTACGGAGAACACGGAGAATCATCATCTGCATCCTCTCAAATCAAAGATCCCTGCTGTCTACGCCACAAGCGTGAATCTATGATCTCGATAGACATACTCCGTATGTGAGACATCATTGGAGCTGCGTAGGACACATTTTTGGTAGCATGCTCCATTCCGGTAATGCATGGGCAATGCACCCATACTTTGGATCAGCCCACCACTACGACTGAAGAGATGGACGAGACCATCGGCGCGAAGAATGAACCTACAGTGAAGCCATCCTCGGCTGTTTTCAGTCGTCGTATGCAATGAGATTAGTCGTCTTTGGGAAGAGCCTGAGATGACACGTGCAAGGATTTAGAATATCTACTCAAAGTACTCGGTATCAGGGTTCCAGTATGTCGATTGAAATATGTACATCATGTAACTGATCCTCAATTCAAAAGATTGTAACTGCAGACCCAAGTGAAAGCCAAAGGTTATGTTCAAGTAGCACGAGTCCGGATAAGTTGCCTTTCGCATAGTGAAATAAGGCAGAGTGAATAAGGGAAAGTCTAGCGAAAACTGGGGTTTGGCAGGTGCCACTTTACGTGTCTACTGTGACCCCGACGCGTCCGATTTGTTGACTGCCACCTCAGACCCAGGCACTTGTCTGATTCCTCCACAATTCATTGATGGGCCCAACCGCCACCTAGTAATACCTGATCGCTTACAAGCTGGCGAGGTCCAGCGAAAGCTGTTTTGTCAACATGACGACGCCTTCGTAAGATCAACTACCAGCCGGTTATGCCACACTAACAAGCGATAGCGAGTTCTTCAACAAGTTGAAGGCTTTGAAGCCTGATCATGACTTGACTTCGGGTGTAGCATTCATTGCGATCCTGCAGCATGACAAATTGCCAAATGACCGTCTTCAACAGACGGACGCCCTATGGATTAAGTGTCCAAAAGGGAAAGAATTGAGCTCATTGCTAAAGGCCTACAAGAAGAAACACCCATTGGCTGGTGACCTCGTGCTCAGACATAATTTCAAAGTCGTTGATGAGACGACAAAAATCTCTACACTTCTCACCTTACCATCGGATGACTTTGTTGCACTCGAAGCAATTCCTGTGGACGACTTGGGAAAGAGAATGAACCACCCAACTCCGCGAACTATCCTTGCCGAAGTCACAAACATTGCCAGCCAGACCAGAAGCAAGAATGATGTCTCCAGTAAAGATGCAGCAGCTTTTCCTACTAAGTCGCCCGTCGCTCACACACCAGGCCCGATTAATACTCTCTCTGGAAACGACCAGCATGCGAAAACAGCAATTTCCCGGGCTGAGGCAAAAGAGTTTAGACGGCCGTCGAGAGATGACAGCCCAAAACAAAACCCTGAAGCTATCCCCCAATACGGCAAGGAAGAGTCAACACGATCCGTGCAGCCTAAAGATGACCCTGAACCTCCAAAAGACGACTTATTCAACGACAATAACTTTCACGCGGAGCTCGAGAATGGACCTTCGGTTCCTCAAGATGGTGGACCTACCCGTCTTACAATGTCGGAGCTCTTTGATGGCCGAACACCTGAGCAGCTTGAGAAGTAAGTGTACCCTCTGAAATTTGGATGAATTTTGTTGAAGCCATCCATTCTAAACCCATGATAGAAGTGTTCAAAAAGGCGCCGAACTTCTCACTGGCATTCAACAAATTCTGCGAGAGCATCCCCATGAAGAGACCAATCAATGGATTCAAACCCTGGAGAAGGTGCAATCACAGGCAGCACGTTCTCGGACGGTGGTGGGAGTAGTAGGGGCTACTGGCGCAGGAAAGAGCTCGGTCATCAATGCCATGCTGGACGAGGAACGTCTTGTCCCCACGAACTGCATGAGAGCATGTACAGCAGTCGTCACCGAGATCAGCTACAACTACGACAATAGCATCCCATACCGTGCCGAGATTGAATTTATCTCTCGTGAGGATTGGCTCAAGATGCTCACGGTATTGTTTCAAGATCTTCTTGATGGTTCTGGTCAAGTATCTCGCGAATGTACAAATGAGGATTCAGAATGTGGTATTGCCTATGCTCAAGTGAAGGCTGTCTACCCAAAGCTAACAAAGGAGGAAATCGAAAATGTCCCCATTGAACATCTGATGGCTCACGACAATGTCAAGTGTCTGGGTACCACCCGAAACGTTGAGGCACATGAAGCATCAGACTTTTACAAGAAACTGCAGAATTACGTGGACAGCAAAGAAAAGGCAGGTGTTAGGAAGGACAATGAGCAAAAAGAGAAGCGAAAACCTCGAGAAATGGAGTTCTGGCCCCTAATACGAGTTGTCAGAATTCATGTCATTGCTCCTGCTCTTGCCACAGGTGCTGTCATCGTGGATCTACCAGGTGTCCACGACAGTAATCAAGCTCGTGCTGCCGTAGCTCAAGGCTATATGAAGCAATGTACAGGTTTATGGATCGTTGCACCAATCACTAGGGCTGTCGACGACAAGTCTGCGAAGAATTTGCTTGGCGATAGCTTCAAGCGCCAGCTTAAGATGGATGGAGGCTACAGTTCTGTCACCTTCATATGCAGCAAAACAGACGACATTTCCATCACTGAAGCTCAGGATTCGCTGGGACTCGAAGATGAGTTTGGTCCGATGATGACCAAATCTGAAGATCTGAAAAAGAAGAAAATCTCTCTGGAGCAACAAATCGAACACCTCAAAGCAACTAAGTCCAACATAAATTCCGCTATCGAAGCCCAGGATGAGGAAGTTGAGATTTGGGAGAAGCTTCAGGAGGATTGCCAGGCTGGACAGACGGTCTATCAACCCAAACCGCCGGCACAGAAACGAAAGCGGGTGGAAGTTTCAATCCCGTCAAGGAAGAAATCAAAGTATGCTAAGTCTGCCTCCGATGATGACTTCACTGAAGGCGATTCCAATAGCGATGGAGAGTCGTATTATCCTTCATCCGTCACCGGCGAAGATCGCGGCACTCCTCTTACTGGAGACGATATTTCATCGAAAATTGCCGAGCTTCGGCTGTCAAAGAAAGAAGGACGACGACAAAAGATCCAGATCGATGAGGAGATGATGATCTTACGCAAGCAAATCGAGCAGATCGACAAAGAGCACGAAGCCGTTGATGTTGAGCTGTCTGCTAAATGCATCTCCGGCCGCAATGAGTACTCAAGAGCTGCCATTCGGCAGGACTATGCATCAGGAATCCGTGAACTGGATCACGAACTGGCCGAGGAAGCAGACGCTGCAAAATTCAATCCTGAAGTCGACGCTCGTGACTACGACGAGGTCGCACGCAACCTTCCAGTCTTCTGCGTTTCTTCTCGTGCTTATCAGAAATTGAAGGGGAGACTTCAGCGAGATAAAACACCTCCGGGCTTCAAGGACATCGACCAGACCGAAGTGCCAGCACTTCAAGCACACTGTGTGCAGCTGACCACAGCTGATCGTCAAACGTCGGCCCGAAGATTTCTCAACAGCACGTTTCAGTTTCTGAATTCGTTGAGGCTATGGGCTTCTAAGGACGGAACTGGTACCAATCTTACGGACGACCAGGTAAAGCACGAAGTTCAGATCTTAAAAGACAGGCTGAAAAAGCTTGACACTGTAAGTCGCCCAACATCACAACTTCACCAAAGTCTTGGCCAGATCTGCGTGGTCAATTACTAAGTCTTGTTAGGCGCTCGAGAAGTCAGTCACAAACGTGGTCAAGGGTATCGACAGCGAGCTAGAGAAGAGAATCTACGATGTGTTCCCAAAAGCTACAGCAGCGGCGAAGTCGTTGGCAAATGACACCGTGCGACAGTGGGGCGCACCTGTCAATCGGGAGAATCGCGCGGAAGGGGGCCTTTACTGGGCAACGTATAAAGCTGTGGTACGACGCGATGGTTGCTTTTCGAATGCCTTGCGCTCTGTTAATTTCAATGCAGAGCTTGTGGACCCGATTCTCCGGAGCATAACAGGACCTTGGGAGTCTGTCTTTGCGCGCAGAATACCCAGCATATTGAGTGGTCTTCCGCTCGATGTAAGTGGCATGCTCAAAACCTTTCACGAGGAAGTCGAATGCCGTGCCGCCCGTAAGGGCGCTTCTATTGCAGCATTTCACATACTCAAGCAACAACTCCCTGGGTATAAAGAGACCCTCAAAGATGCAATGATTCAAGTTCGCAGCAAGATCACCGAGAAGCAACGCGAGATCAACCGTGAATTTGAACCTCGCATCACTTCGCATATGCTAGAAGTATATGAAACATGCGTTAGAGAATCAGGGCCTGGTCAATACGCTCGTATGAGAGCTCACATGGACGGTTACGTTGAACGGGAAAAGGACTCGATGTTTGAGAGATCGGTTCAGCATGTGCAAGCTCTCATTGGAAGTATGCTGAAGGGAATCAAGGAAGACCTTCTTACCAGGGTTGACGGTGTCTTTATGGCTATTCAGAGGGATTACACCGGGGTCTTCTGCGGTAGTGGGACCAGTCAGACGACAAAGATACTTCCTCGTGAACAACGAGCCCTACGAAAATCGGTCCTCGACATTGTTGACAGCGCAGAACTGGTATTCAAGCGAGCTGTCGGTCTCGAAGCTGAACCTAAAAATCAGACTCCAGATCCTGAGATCGACGTCGCGGGGACTGAAGCATTCGATCGCATCAAAAAAGAAACCAATGACGATACAAATGCCAGTGCTGAAACAACCAAAATTGAGCACTTGACTAACCCGAAGTTTAGTGGCTCAGCAAATCCATTTTCACTACGAGAGCAAAGTCCTGTTCCAGTCGAACTACCTCAACAAAGCCATCACGATTCTGGTTCCGTCAAGGCTGTCAAGCTTGAGCAAGATTCTATCTGAGTCCTTCCCCTTGACGAACAAAATGAGGCAATCAATTCGAGACAATTTCGCCTAGCGCTCACAGATTGAATGAGCCAAGTGGGTTGTTGTAGCCAGAACAACATGTCGTCAATGGACGATGCAAACGTGTCATTGTGGACGCGAGATGGAGATTAAGGGAGTGTATGGACAATATCATGAGAGCGGAAAGGCCAATCCTTCTGGCTGGGGCACTTTCGGATTTTGTATTGCTAGACCAAACTCCAACGTCCAGATATTTGGATTGTATTAAAATGATAAAAGGAACTGCTCATATGCGCGAAATCCTAGTACTTGTTTCCTTCAACTGTTTTGACTTGAGCCTGTTTTGTCCCACCGACATATGCGAGTTCCTTGTAGCTTTCAAAGATAATCATCCATCCACCCATATGAGCGGCTTTCCCAGTACCGTTGCCCGACTAAGAGATGACAGTCTTCTTGTACGTCGGATCCAGTAGCGTCCGCAGCGCCAGCAACACCACATGTGACCTTTGCTTGTCGTCCCTCGATCCACGGAGGCGTGTAGAGCGGTCCATCCCAAGGTCTGCTCCAGTCGCCTGCCCAGAGCGTGAGGTTCGTCAGGGGTCTCCCGGCCTTGTTGGCGCGGAGGAAAGAGAACACGTCCAGCGCGGTGGCTTCGTTGACGTATGGCGTCTGGAACTGTGCTGCACCTTTGCATGAGGTGTCGTCGCCGTCGTTGTCGTCGTCGGAAGAGTCACGCCAAGGTGCTCCTCTGTCTGGCATCTGCCGTCGACATGGGGAGGCGATGTCGAGCCACAGGTCTAGTGAGGTGAGGTTGGGAAGGGAGGAAAGGGAGAGCAGAGTCTCGGCGGGCCATGTGCCGTTGCGGGGGAGGTTGAGCGATAGGTGCGCTAGGCGAGGGAGGTCCCTGAGGGAGCAAAGCTGGGCGAGTGGGATCGTAGGGGATGTTGCGTGGAGTGTTTCGACGGTGTGCATGTCTAGGTGTTGCAGGGCGGGTTGACATGATACGATCGTGGAGAGGATGTCGGATGTACACGTAGATGTAGATGCGGATGGAGAAGAGGTCGTGAGGTTTGTTAGACGTGTTGAGAAGTCAGAGGCTTGGAGACCTGTCCATTTCAAGCGGGTCAGGGAAGTGTTGGATTCGGATAGGCTGCGGAGGAAGGATAGAGTGGATTCGACTGAACTCTTGTCGAGTTCGAGATGGTCGAGCGACGTGAGGTGGCTTGATGTCTTGTTCAGGAAGTAAGTCGTGTCGGACCTTGTCATCCCAGAAAGGCCAAGGGTGTGTAGCTGAGAAAAGTCCATTGCGTCGAGCCACAGGTCGAGGTTTGTCTTGTTTCGTTGAGTCTCGGGCAAGGTCGAGGAGGAGGAGGAGGAGGAGGGGGAGGAGAGGCTCGAGGCCATCCGTTGAGCCATTTGAGCCATTCGACCGATCCATCCCTGAGCAGAGCGGTCACTTTCTTCGTACGGCCGCTTAGCTAGGCCTCTGTATCCGTCGAGGCGGAGCGTGGTGAGTGATGGGTAGTGGTCATCGCCGGACGGGGAGAAGGGGAAGTTCCAGCGGTCAGGCCATTCGGAGCAGCCGAGAAGGGTGACGCGGAGATCGAGACTCGTTATGCCGGGGCATGTTGTGAGGGCCGAATGGACGGATGACATGCTGGGGAACACTGGGTGGTCATGGTCATGGTCATGGTCAGGGCCGTGGCAATTCTGAGAGTCCCTTGTTTCTTCGTCTTCATCGGTGTAGTGGTCGAGTGGGTCATTGCCACCGGGGATGAGAGTCTTGATGGTTGATGGACAGGGATCGCGAGGAGTCCAGGATCGACCAAGGACTGAGGTGAGTAGTGCCGTGATCATGAAGGGGGGATGTAGCTTCATGACGAGTGGACTCGACTGCTTGTCTCTAGACGTGGAGGGACACAGAGATAACGGGGAGAAGTGTCAGTGTTGAGAAGTAGCTGGTCTGGAGGTCAGATGAAACCCCATGTGCGAGCCAGAACAATTGATGAATTTGAAGAGTTCCATATGGTTGCCTGGGGTATACTCTCGTTCATGGCGCTCCCTGCAGAGGGCCTGAACAACTCGAGGAACGTGTTCTCAACTGCTCGAGGGACAGCGGTAGTGAAGACCACCTTAGCTCACACTTAGTAGGATGCACCCTCGCATGATTGGGGCCAGAAGCGAGTCAATCGAATGTTTCAGGTACCTTGAGTAGCAGGCTGCCATTTGTAGGGGTGTCCGACGCCATCTCACTTGGGAGGTTTGCGACACATCCCAAGGCTTGTGCAGACATTGATCTCATGCTCTTGTTGACTGTGGTTGTCCTCTACGGTGAGGGACGTTGTGAGGACAGTATCCGAAAGTCGACTCGTGGATGACTTGTAAACCTTAAAGATCCGATATCGTCGAAAAGAAAAACCAGAGCAGACGCGTCCTGGAGGTCTTCGTTTTAATCACCGAGACATCTCGCTCGTCTCGCTCGTCTCGCTCCCACTCTCGCTGTTGGTGTTGGTGTTGGTGTCTGCCGTTCTCGGCCCCAAGACCTCGGGGTATCGGACATGATGGGGTTAAGCAGCTCGAAAGCGCCGGATCTAATCAGATAAATAAGCAACGGAAGCCTTTCCGTCAAGTCGCCTCTTGACTGTACAAGCATTCGCTACTTCTACAAGGCATTCCGCTAGCAGACCTGCTCGAGGCTGGCTCTCCCTATTCCAGATAGGACAGGAGAACACATCTTCCCATTACGGAATACAGAGCGTGCCAGGCCATATGATTGCAAACATGGTAAAGAACGTCATCGTTGTTGGCGGATCGTATGTTGGACGGGTGAGAATCCTACTGTCCCCTCTGGTGTACAGGGTATGCTGATGAAGACCAGGCTACAGCCCAGGAACTCGCCAAAGTAGTCCCTTCGTCGCACAGGGTAAGTGTGCTCCGGGTGATCCTCATGTTGACACGACAGCCTAGGCTAACAAGTTTCAGGTCCTCCTCATCGAGCCTCATAGCCATTTTCACCATCTGTTCACTTTCGTAGGTTGATCCTTTGTCTTGACTGACGACTACCTCTACAACCAGAACAGAACGCTGACAGATGACATAAGCCCCGATTTGCCATCGTACCTGGATATGAGCACAAAGCTTTCGTCCCATATACTAACTTGTTCTCATCCGTGCCCAATTCGGCCTCACACGCCGTTGTCCACGCCAGAGTTCTGTCGGTTCAGCCTCGCCATGTCAACCTGGATCGAGAATGGGAAGGGTCTAAACAGATACCCTTCGACTACCTAACCGTTGCCACCGGAACACTGCTCTCACAGCCTGCTGCCATGAAGGAAGATGACAAACAGTCTTCAGTCAAGTATCTGAAACAGCACCAAGGAGCCATTAAGCAAGCAAAGTCGATCCTTCTCGTGGGTGGTGGCGCTGTTGGCGTCCAGATGGCCACAGACCTGAAAGAGTACTATCCTGACAAGGACGTCACATTGGTCCACTCACGGGTTCATCTAATGCCACAGTACCACCATAAATTCCATGACCTTGTCAAGAAAAGATTCGACGAATTGCACGTCAATCTAATCACGGGTGCTCGAGTCAAGATTCCACCTAATGGGTTTCCCACGAGCGGCTCTCCTTTCGAGGTCGAGCTCACCAATGGCCAGAAAGTTACCACGGAATTCGTTATTCTTGCGACTGGTCAGAGCCCTAACAATACTCTTGTCAGAGATTTGGAGCCGGAAAATCCTAACGCCGTGATCAATCCGGAGAACGGCTACATTCGCGTCAGACCAACTTTGCAGTTTCTCGACGAGAAATATCCGAACCTCTTCGCAGTCGGTGATATTGCCGACTCCGGTGCACATAAAGCCGCACGGCCTGGGGTTGCTCAAGCAGCGGTTGTGGCCAAGAACATTCAATCTCTGATAGAAGGCCGACAGGCAGAGGAGAAGTATGTGCCTGGTCCTGCTGGCATTCATCTATCTCTAGGCATGGTAAGTTGAGCATTGTTGAGAAAGAATGAGCCACGCAGACTGACAATCTATACAGAAAAAGAATGTCATATTCCGGAATCCGAACAAGGCGGACGGAGAGACAGAGCCAACTGTTATGCCTAAGGACGAGTAAGTCATGTCTGAATCCCTTCGAATCAAGTATCAATTGAAGCTGATGGCATGGTAGTGGTCAAGAAGACATGGGCGTAGAAGGCTTCTGGAAGAGGCTGGGCATTGATGTCAAGAGTCCGCAGCAGTATCACTTGTGAGGAGCGAAATGTTGGATGCAGCGCGGGCCTGAGAGAACTCGGGGTGGCCGCCTCAACCGTTCCAATGAGCTGTTAGCTTGTATCCGGTAATGTTCAAGGAAGACGACGAGAGTGCCATCACTCCAGCACAGATCGTTGCTTTGCATTCACTAGGGCGAGCGCAGTTCCATGCGGTTCAGTTCACGTTGGAGATGTTGAGTCTAAAGCGATGGTCGGACGTACTGCGCTCACTGGCCCTGGTACTTGACGTGATCCGCTCGGCTATGGAACCACCTGAGGCAGTCCAGATATGCAGGCGTTTGATTGAATTGGTGAAGGAGACTTCCAGAAGACTGGCAGAGTTTACTGAGTGGGCAGGGATACAGCTTTCACGAGCCTCTGGCATTCAATAAAAGAGTAGACGGTGTCTGGAGCCGACTCGTAACATAGAGTGCAATATTGGATATCATTGTTGATCATGTTCCATTGTGCTGGCAGTTGTTGAGTTACTCGTGTAAAGGCTCTGTCCCTGAAGCTTTGATACTGGTACGTGTGGTATTATATCCTTGTAGTCCAGGCTTACGTGAAATGTGACGAGTTACGTCATTGGTCTGTCAACCGCCAAGTAGACCGACAGCAATGTATTGCGCGGCCACCAACGACGACATGATCCCTCACTCTACGTTGCAGGGTAAACAATAAGTATCATATCAGAGGTCTCGAGCCTCACGAAAGAGCCCATATCCATACACTCATACTGGTTAGGTTTACAATCGAAGCCAAGGGTCAACCATGTCAGACTCCGGCTTGGCCTCAAAGCTGGCCAGTCTCAAACCCTTCTCCAGGTCAAAACGCAAAGTTGACGACGAAGATGCGGGAGACGAGGTCGACTCTACGACAGTTGCTGGTGGCGGACATGCTTCACGGCAAAGCCAAATCACCAGAACTCAACTGAAAGTGAGCCATGCTCTAAGGTCATTTTTGGTACATCAAAATGTGCTCTCCAAAGGCGAGGCCGGGGTGGATGACCCAGAGAGCATGCCTAGACCCCTTTACGATCTTGTTGAGAAACCTCACATCGACGTCCCTGCATATGTGGTGGACCGATCTTATCCTCTGCCGGAGTACTTCATCAGTTCAAGCCACAACACCTACTTGCAGGCACATCAACTTTACGGCGAAAGCACTGCCAAGGCGTACGAGACGGCCTTGAATACCGGGTCTCGTTGTGTAGAGATAGACGCTTGGGACAACGACGATTCCCCGGACGAGCCGAAGGTCACACACGGATATACTTTGGTGTCTCACATACCTTTTCGTGCAGTGTGTGAAACCATACGCGACTTTGTCGACAAAGAAGCAGCACAGGGTGGTACCGAGCCCAATTATCGACCTGGTCCTGTCTTCATCAGCCTCGAAAATCACTGTGGGCCGCAGGGCCAGCAACGACTAGTATCGATAATGAGAGAGATCTGGGGTGACCGTCTGTTAAGCAAGCACGTCAGGGACAAGGGTCATCAAGAGCAACAAGGGCACGGTGAGCACGTGAGTCTTGAGGAGCTTGGAGCCAAAATTGTGGTAATCGTTGAATATCACTACCCCAACGAGCCAGACGATAGCGAAGATGACTCCAGCTCCAGCAGCTCTGACGAGGAAGAAGATAGGCGAGCCCGAAAGACATACGAAGAGAATAAGAAGTCTGCTCCCTCAACTGCCATCGTCCCGGAACTCGCTGAATTGGGGGTGTATGCTCAGTCAGTAAAGCCCCAAAACACCTCATGGTTTAGCGAGGTCGGACTCGAAGAACCCCATCATCACCTCATCAATGTCTCCGAGTCTGGACTCAAGGCTCATATGCCCAACGAAAATGCACACATTGCCCGTCACAATGCTCAACATCTGATGCGAGTGTACCCCAAAGGCACCCGAATCTCATCGAAGAACCTCAACCCGGTTCCTTTCTGGGGACTTGGTGCTCATATTTGTGCTCTCAACTGGCAAACGTTTGCCGCTCCTCTACAAATCAATGAGGCTCTGTTCAGCGGAACAGATGGGTTTGTCCTGAAACCCGCCGCTCTTCGCAGTGGAGGTAGCGGCAAACTGAGTACTGGAAAGAAGAAAAGACTGCGACTCCACGTGGGAGGCGCAACAGATGTACCAATACCTGCAGATCGTGAGGCTGACGACATCAAGCCCTACCTGACGTGTACCCTTGTGCATCCGGATGATGTTAACAACGACCCAGCCAAGCGCAAGACCCGACCCTACAGGCAACATAAACTCGGGTTTCTTCATGCTGGAGAAAATCCGTCACCCAAAGACCCTATCTGGGATGAGGTACTTGAATGGGAGTACGAAGATAATGAGTTGGTTTTCATCCGCATGCTCATCAAATCAGACGATAGTTTCGCCAGGAATCCAAAGTTTGCGGTGGCTGCCGTGCGCTTGCTGTACGTGACTCCAGGGTGGAGGTTTATCAGACTCCTCGATTTCAAAGGGAGGGAGACGACGTGCTCGTTGCTTGTCAAGTTTGATGTCGAGGATGCATAGTGAACGATAGTTGCAGGTAATCAAATTCATGGTCAAAGCCGTCCACATCGTAGACTACAATGCATCTGTTAAAGCGGCGTCTCTACTTGCACCACCAACACCATGCTCCCGCAGTTGTGGAGGCTTCCCAAACGTCGAACCGCCTCATGCCCCATTGTCGTCAGTGCCACCGCCCGCACTGGTGCTGTCTCATCTCTCTCGCTTCTCGATCTTCGAGCTAGGGTCCGCATCGATCTCGTCCAAACGGTGACACTAACCTGAGCCGAGCTGTTTCTTCTTCAACAATGTTACTTGCGGCATGCACATTGTCACCCTCGCCTCTCGATCTCCCAGTCTCCTCTCCCGTACCCTCATAACCTCAATTCCCAGAGCTTCGAACCGACTTCGAAGCTCGTCCTCTCTTTTCCACTTGGCCAAAGTCCGTCCAGTTGCCTTCCGTATGGCATCCACACTCCCTTCGTCGCCAATTTTCGAATCCATTGCGCGGCATGATCCCACGAGCCCGGCGATCATTCATTCAGCTTCAGACCGTACATTCTGTTACGGCAGCTTACTCCACGATGTTGCAGCAGCGAAAGACACCCTGACAGCCCTCGCCAACGGCAAATCACTTGCTGGTGAGAGGGTAGCTTTCCTTGCTGAGAACGGGTACGACTATGTAGGTGCGGGCGCGCTCACTCCTCGACACTTTCATGTTTTTAACGTATCAAAGTGACATTTCTGTCTATTCTCTCCCATGACGCCATCGCGCTTCCTCTCGCTCATACCCACCCGAACAGCGAACTACGTTATATTCTATCCAACAGTGAAGCGGCACTGTTCCTCTCAACAGAGAAGTTTCAAGACAAGGCACGGGAAGTAGTAAAAGAAGGACTGGACCATACTCTTCGTCTCGAGATTCTGTCCAAAATCGAAACTGGCGCAACTTCCGCCGAGAATGTGCGCTTTAGCAGCACCGCCAGTACTGAAAATGGCGGCTTTATGCTCTATACATCCGGCACAACGAACCGGCCAAAGGGCGTTGTCTTGTCTATACCGACCATGACTGCGCAAGCACGTTCATTGATCGAAGCCTGGAACTATACCCCTCAAGACCGCTTACTACATGTGCTTCCACTGCATCACATTCACGGCACAATCAACGCACTCTATACTCCTCTCATGGCCGGTTCCGCCATTGAATTCGCGTATCCATTCAATGCCGACACAGTCTGGAAAAGGCTGGCACTGCCATTTCTCCCCCACTCACCACCTACCAAGAAACCAATTACCTTCCTAACAGTCGTACCGACGATATACAATCGGCTGCTTGCCACCCACCCGACCCTGTCACCCGAGATGCAGGAAGCCACGCGCACGGCAATTACCCCGACGTATATGAGACTGAACATTTCGGGATCCGCGGCGCTCCCAACGCCCACAAAACAGGCATGGACGGATCTCAGCAGCGGGAACGTTTTACTTGAGCGTTACGGCATGACAGAAGTGGGCATGGCACTCTCCTGTGGCTTGGCTTTCCAGGATCGCGTGGACGGAAGCGTAGGCTGGCCACTACCGGGTGTCGAGATCAGACTAGTAGAGTCGGAGACAGGCGAAGTGATCCGACCCGGCGAGGAGGTCGGCCCTGACGGTAAGATGCGCGAAGGAGAGATCCAACTCCGTGGACCGACAATCTTCAAAGAATACTTCCGCAACCCAAAGGCCACGGCAGAGGAATTTGTCGAAAGCACGGATGGAAAAGGCAGATGGTTCAAGACGGGCGACGTTGCCATCCGGCAAGCCGTGCCTGGTACGGGCCAGAGCGAACAGAAATGGGCGTCGGGACCAATGTATTTCATCCGCGGCAGGAAGAGCGTGGACATCATCAAGACGGGCGGCGAGAAGGTGTCGGCGCTCGAGATTGAGCGCGAACTACTTTCCTTGCCCGAAATCTCGGAAGTCGCGGTCGTCGGACTCCCGTCGGAGCAGTGGGGTCAAAAGGTCGCGGCGGTCGTCGTCTTGACTGCTGCGGGCATGACGGCCGGCAAGGGTGGCAAGGTCTGGAGTGTCATGGACATGAGGAGGGCGTTGAAGGATAAACTGGCCAACTACAAGATCCCCCAGGAGCTCAGGGTCGTCGAGTCCATTCCTCGAAATGCCATGGGGAAGATTAACAAGAAGACACTGGTCAAGGATGTGTTTGGGTAGGCTACAAGACCATTAAAAATGGGACGAACGAGTCATGATAATAAAAAAAATGGTGCATTGCATTGCATTGGGAATTGGCCTGCGTATTAAAATGGTCTTAATGTATAGCTAAGTATGTATGTGTATAATGTCCATATGTCCATATGTCCATAAGCTCCTAGGGATGATGATACGGGATCTCCGAAGGGGGTTGGATAGAAGAGAACCCAAAAAGAAAAGTCGTCCACTCCTACAATCACATTTCAGTGACTTGTCGTTTCGTAGTCGAGGGATTTCCGTTCATGGTTGGTGTTTTTCAGAGAAGCTTGTCGAGTGTAACTGATATTCATATTCATGTTCATATTGTTGATAATCTCAGCCATGATGAAGTTGCACGTGGACCACTGATCTGCACAGAATCAACTCCTACAACCACGGATGCCAACAAATGACACGATACCCAGTACCCGGTACCTCGGCCCGGTTTCTGTATAGCTTCGTCAAAATCTGTCTTCACCTCCCTCGGCCACGATCTGTGCACGTACATCTCTGATACCATTTTGTCTGGGTCTCTCCCCATGCTGACCCGCTCTTAGTCATAGTGCCTTGCGCAACCGACGTGTATTTGCTCGAGAATGCGGTCGATCAAGGTTGCTGTGAGCCAGGGGAGGATCTTCATCTTTGACCTTTTGTTCCCTCTTTCTCAGCCCGTAGTATCGAGAGTGAACCAGCTGCGGCTAGTAACTTATGGTGTAGAGCGGTGGACGATGGACGCTGGACGGTGTTGTGGTGGTTTCTCTTGACTCCTCGGTGGCCTGGCGATCTGATCAATCTTTGGATGTGGAGAAGGCATGGTGGTTTTCAAAAGAGTCCCATCGCGTGGTCGCATCGTTTCCAACCGTCGTTCGACAAAAGGTAAAAGACTCTTGTTGAAGTTCACCAGCCTCTACCGAAAAGTGTTCAATACAATAGTAATCCGCCTTGTGTCTTCTGACCACGATGAGGAAGCAAAGTATGACGTTTAACCCTCTTCGGCACGCAAACATTACGCTTTCCAGCTGCCTCCCAGCATGATTCCAGCAGAGAAAAGGGTTCGACGCTTGGCGTGTATGTAGAGGGGAGCACCTCGGTGGTACGTAGTCATCTCATAGTCTTATCGGTACAGGGACGATGCGTGGCGTTCACTCTTTTATAGTAAACCACCAGTACTTTGTAGATGGCAGTACAGATGCTGATTTGTATACTGGTCGACAACCATTTTCTCAGCTAGCCTGGCATTTCGAAAACAACCTTTGATTCGCGCTTTGAACCAAGCTCTGCAGGGTGTCTCCTGTCTCCCACCGCCTCGTGCAGGCCTGATATTTCTCTGATGGCTGGTGTTGAAGTTCCGGAACTCGTCGCGCCTTTATCGGGATAATCGGGAACAATGCCTTGCGAGTGTCGGTTAGAAGTCGCCTTTACGCGTCGATATAATCTCATGACAACAAAGCATAGGCCGAGTATGATAACCACCAATGCGGTTACACCGATACCAATCCCAACCTTTGCGCCTGTGCTGAGGCCTGAGGAGCCTGATGATGAAGACGCCGTGTCAGACGGAGAGACATCCGTCAAGCTCGATGGGACGGAAGACGCGGGTGTGACGGTATCCGTATTTGAAACACCCACTGTCGACGCTGCTGCGCTTTCCACGCCGGTCGCGGTAGGATTCGAACTCAAGCTCGCGGAAGCAAGGGTTTCACCACGTTTCAAGATGATAAAGGCCGGGCTAGGGAATTGGTTCGGTAACAAGGGGTAGATATCAGTGCCAGTCAGGGTGAACCGTAGCACAAAGCGGTCATCTATATCTATAAAGGTCTCGTTGACGGTGATGGTCCATGGTAAGGTACCGGGTTCGGTGATGTTGATGTTCGACGCGATACGGAGAGCGTAGGAGAGGGTCGGGTCGTAACTCGTCAGCCATAGATCGGACATCGTATGGTTGAGCGCCTGCCAGGACCAGGTGATGCTGTTGCCATTGTTGTAAACATCGGTGAAATTGGGCTTCACTCCTTCAGGGATGTTCCATGGCACAACATCCTGAGCGAGAGCCGTCGCCTTGACCAAGAGAAAACTGTACAACAGCGCCCGGTACACCGTGGTCAGCATCTTCGAGGTCGTGTACGGCAACCGTGGGAGGACAACAACATGAACAACAGCTGGGGTGGTTAGAGGGTTAGAAAAGCGTGGAGGAAAAAGCACAGGAACAATTCAGGTTGGGAAGGAGGGAAATCATCAAAGTGGGGAGAACGGGAATGAGCTCAGTGTGGCCCCCAAGCGGCATCATGTTGTTGCCGTCGACACCGAAGTCATGCTCGAGATCAGTCGAACTGGTTCAGTGTCGATGCGACCAACGCGATGGGCTGGAGCTGTGGAAGAGGGGAGACCATGTCATGTTCTCACCAATTGCAACAGCTGCCATCTCCGGTTGTTCCTGACCACCGTGCGGACGCTTGTACTAAATCGAAGCATCAGACGAAGCTGGTGGCTAATTAACTCGCCTCCCCTGAGACAGAACTAAAATGAGACGCGCGATAGGAGACGGCAAGGGTGGGTATAGTTGACATGTTCTGGGGGGAGAGATTACGCGTACGGCTCTTGGAACATTCGGCCTTATAACGATTGAAGGAATGTACTTTGACATATCCTATCAGCCATGTCGAGAGGATCGAAGCAAACAAAAGTCCATCTATCACCTTCAACACGAAGAATGGATTTTGAAAGTGGTGGCAGTGTCGCGTCGGACGTTGTCAAAATACCGATACGGAGTACGGAATACGGACACTCGCATTCGTATTCGTATTCGTACTCGTGCTCTTGTTTCCCCCTGAATGTGTGACTAAGCACATACGACTTGGGCCTTGGCAAATACGGAATCGTTATTGTTGCGAGATTGTCTCGACCAAGTGGGCTTCATTTCTATATTGCGCTTCGGGATCCTTCAATATTGATGCTGAGAATGTCAATCGCAATGCCACTACTCGCAACGATCATACCAATTCAGTATGCAAGATATTGCCCTCCTAGAATACCAAGCCGGAAAGGAGAAGGGAGCTCGTATTGATCCAGACGGAACCCGTTTGGGGATTCTGGTATATCCATGCCTTGACCTCAACTAAAGGTCTAACTTCCTGGTGTTGCGACAGCCTAGTACCTAGGAAACAGGAGAGGGTCTATGCAACTGACACCACGGACCAGCACCAAGGCAGGTGCCCAAGGTAGGTCGCGTAATTCCCATGGCACTACCCTCATCACCATCAATTCCTCCAGACCCTCGCTCGATCACACACGAGTACGAGTCCGAGGGCGTGTAGGTGTACGGCCAATCCAACAACCTCAAACATACCAAGACATCCTTACACTCATCAGGCGCATTCCACAACAGCAACCGAACCCTATCCTCAAACTTGCCCTGCGCCGCCACCGCTGCATTCCCAGCATTCTCATCAACCACACCAGTCACTTCGTCCCGACTGATCAACCCATCCGACATGGCCCCATGAGCCCTCACGATTGTTTCCGCAGCTCGAATCATACCCTTCAATCGCTCGATGGGGTTCCAAGCAATAAAATCCACCAACCACTCACTACACTCTTCGTACTTGTCTTGATCACTCATCATTACCCTTCCTTGCTTCTCGAGTACTTTATGCTGAAGCACATTCTGCTCAAGCACCTTATGCAAATGATCAACGCGTGCGTGAATGCTCTCGAGATTTCTCAGAATCAACCGAAGATAGAGAACCTCATCCCACGCGGCGTCAAGGTTAGTGGTACCTCGATCACGGAAATACGTTGGTCGATTCCCATGAATGAGGATATCGTCGTGGTGATGGTGGTGGTTGTCGTTTTCCAACGCAGGTAACACTGGTCCTTTGTCCTCCTCGAATGAGATCCGAGGCAGCATCTTACCCGTTTGAACTGCTCGTTGCCCAGTTGGCGAAGCTTCATCATCACATGCATCATTCTCCATGTTCGAAAAGGTGTCCATCTGGACATGTACCGCTATACTCTCGAGGTGTTAAAGGGTCAAGTATATTATTACACGATCTTCATCGATCCATCTGGTCGGACTCTTGAAGAGAAGGTTCACCTTACGGATAGGTAGGTAGGTACATAACAACAGTAACAGTAACAGTACGGTACAGCGCTTGTACAGTTCGACAAACAACCCGCCGTGATGCCCTGAAACTGCAACTTCAAACGTCACCGTCGCCGTGAGTTGTGACTAGAATGTGGAGTATGTCTTGTTCCTGACTTACGCACCCACGCACTCACGGACTTAAACACTCAACCACTGGAACCAACGGCGAGGTTGAATGGAATGAACTGCTAGCAAGTTAGTTCTGGACACCAGGTAGCGCTGGCACATAAGCAGATCATCCTGTTCCAGAACATGCGAGAGTGTCGGCATACATTTTTCTGTACCCTTGCTCTCCCGGGATTCATGAACGATGGCTGTTCAATACCGACACCACTGAGCTGGAATGTACGAAAGCGCCGTGAGATTTGGGACCTTCCTCATATTCCTACCACATGCCCCTCAAGCATACAGCTGAGCATCATTGCGTCCTTTTCATAGCCCCGTGGAGGTAAAGTCTGGTGGCCAGAGATGGTCAACACATCTATGCTAAAGTGGATAGTTGTCGTCGGCATAGATCGATTCAATATTCGCAAGTAAGGCCTCTATCCCCTATTCCAGAGAGACGTCGGCATAAACCGAACAGCTACTCGAGAATTTGCCCAGGGTTCTCAGACTATACCACGCAGAATCAGCACGCGGTATTCGTGCACTTTGTGCTTCAGAGGCAATGAATCAAGGTTGGCTTCGATCTTGACCGACAAGATTGTCCCTGCCCTCGGGCAAATCAAGTTCACATGTAAGTGCCGCCAGCCACCGGTACAGCCCATTTTTCAATACTGACCATAGAATTCAGTCAGAACATTGTTCACTGATCCTTTGGCAGTGACCAGGGAAAAGAGCGGATTATTTAATATATTCCCTGAGACAAGTTACTCTAGTATTGTACCAATAAGCTAGGTATGTCAAGACGGACACAAATCCGATCCACATGTATTGTATCTACCATGGCTCCGAGATATCGATGTGTCTTGATCAATTCTCCATACAGGAGATAGTAATACAATAACATACCAAATCACTCGTGCTGCTCTTGTCCTCGCACTCTGTGGTCATTCAGACCTGACCGCAGCTGCAAAACGGGCCATCTTTTGGATTGATGTCTTTGGATCGATGACTTTTGATACGAAACGTCAACAGTCGCATCCATTCGTTCCTCAAGTGTGCTGCTGGAGACGCCAACGCTCCCCGGGCCTGGGCTTGCTGGCCCCAGCTGGATTCCTCCGTTATGCCAGTACGCTTCCATCCATCCTGCTAGATTGCATCTCCGACACGGTCGAGTTGCAGGTACTTTTGCGATCTGAGTCCATGGCCAAATTGCCACGGCATGCCAAGTACCGTCAAATTGACACGATGCAAGCGTCTATCGAGTCACGACTGGCCCTTGCGAGGGGTGATTGCCAGCACTACGGATCAGTTGCGGAAGCGGTACGATTGGGTGTATTTGTGGTCTGTTATTGCAGTTGGATGGACACTTGGAATAGCAGCCTCGTCCCTTGCCGAGTGGGCGAACAGCTGCTCAAGATACTAGAGTCTGAGCTGTCCCCGGCGTCTTTGAAAACCCAATGTATGTGGGATGGACAGATGGACGTCCTTGTCTGGCTTTTGTTCATCACCTCGTGCGTGGCAGAGATGGATCAAGGGCACGTTGAAGGGTTTAGAGGTAGATGTCTACACATACTACGGAACATGGTGCGTGGTCTCAAGGAGCAACCGGCTCTCGCCCCAGTCTCGTCAAGGGCAATGGGAAGTGGGTTGACCGACTTCATGTACTGCGACAATTGGAAGAAACAACGACATACTATGAAGGAATGGCATCAGTTAGAGCTGTTGGCAACTTTTACATCAGCACTTCCATCTGCAGAAGAATCCTCTTCGCAGACTTTGACTTTGACGACCTCGGCATTCCGTCTGCCTTGATCCGCGGCCTTGACGATCCACGCGTATCTGAGTCTGTGTAGTGGAAATCCTGACGACCAGAAAGTCATTATTCCTCCTGAACATTCAGAAAGATCGAATGGTTCCTCGATTAGCTTTTTGGATTACGCGCCATTCTGCAAGCGACTTGCGCCTTTTGACAATTCTACGACAGAAGGATGGCAGCTACCGTTTAATACGAAGCCAATACGAACCATCCCCGTTAGCCCCATGGAGTATGCCATTTATTTCCCCTTTGGGGGGGGCTGGGGAAGAGTACTCACTCTCCCCATGACTCCTCTGTCAATATATATTACTAAGTGGCACTCAAGATTACATTTGCTTTGTTTTGAGCTTTAAAGAAACGTCTTTGAAGGTACAAGAAGGCCTATAGCACCTACGACATCAAAATTGCTCCAGTCAAACAACCCCAGAGTCCAACATCCACTGGCCAAGAGACATCCGCCTTGAATTCCACTTTCCACGCCAACTGTTGCCTCAGACTTGAAAAGACGACAGAGTATTTGTTGGCCGTTGAAATTCTCGAACCATCCAGACCATGGCATCATCAAAACTCAACGACGTAGCGACCGCTTTCCAGAACCTCCACCGTCCTGGCAAACCAGTCATCCTAGCCAACGTGTACGATGGCGCTTCAGCCTCGGTCGTCGCACCGCTCGCATCATGCTCGGCCATGGCTACGGCTTCATACGCCGTCGCGAAGGCAGCTGGGACCGAGGACGACGACATGACGCTCGAACAGAACCTGAGCGCCATCCGAGTCATGGTCAAGATCGCGGCACAACACAACAAACCTCTCTCCGCTGACTTACAGGACGGTTATGGAGACAGACTGGCCGAGGCCATCACGTCTATCGTCGGAGCAGGCGTCCTGGGCATCAACCTCGAAGACTGCGACAAAGACGCACAGCAAATGTACCCCGTCGAGACCGCTGTTCAACGCATCCAACTCTCCCTGAAGACTGCCCGCGACCTTGGCGTTCCAAAGTTCGTGGTCAACGCTCGCTGCGACACATTGGTTCGCGGTGGAGGCATGGACGAAGTCATCGCGAGAGGGAAGAGGTATCTGGATGCTGGAGCCACTACAGTCTTTGTATGGGGAGGCAGCCGGCGCGGCGTGACCCGAGCCGAGGTGGAGAGAATGGTCAAAGAGTTCGATGGTCGACTGAGCGTGTCGTACAAGTGGTTCGACGGGCTGAGTATCAAGGAGTTGGCTGAGATGGGCGTGGCGAGAATCAGCGTCGGCCCGAGAATCCAGATGTTTGCTATGGATGAGTTTGCAAAGAGAGCCGAAGAGCTGCTTGCGCAGGCGGAGGTCTAGTTTTGTTGGGCTTCGGAAGTCTCAATAACCACAACGCATGAGGCGGACAGGCATACTATAGTCTAGGTATCGGTTGCCATTAAGCTTCAGAGTTGCCATTTTGTTCCTCACATCGAAGCCGACATACATGGTCTCCATGAAGGCCACAAATCAAGGCTTCAACTCTGGTGTGTCGCCTAGCATCATGAAGCCCGCTCCTTCCGGATATCTCGAGCCTGTAATGACACAATCATCACAAGCCTTTCGTACAGCCTTGGCCTCTTCATCACTCAGATCCACCGACAAAGCCGCCAGGTTCTCCTTTGCGCGCTCGACGCTCCTCGTGCCGAACAACGGATGCACACCTTCCCACTGCTTCATCAAGAATGCCAGGACAAGTTGACTCGACGTGACTCCTTTCTTGGCCGCGATCTCCTCGATCTTCCTGACCAGGTCGAAGTTCTTGTCAAAGTTCTCGGGACTGAACCGTGGGAGCATGGCGCGCCAGTCTCCCGCGACGTCGGCGGGTGATTTGATGCTGCCGGTCAAGAATCCGCGTCCGAGAGGCGAATACGCCACCAGAGCTATACCAAGCTCCTTGCACGTGTCGAGGACCGAGGGCTTTCCGGATTCAATTTCGAGTGCCCAGGGAGAGTACTCTATCTGTAGGGCCGTGATGGGGTGGACGGCATGTGCTCGTCGCAGAGTCGATGCCGTCACCTCGGACAGGCCGATGTGTTTGATTTTCCCTTCACTGTTTGGCACTCAATGTTAATTAAATAGCTCTATCTTCACATGATTGATAATTCTGTCTGTTATTCGCTTTTACACGGAAGAAGAAAAGACAAAACGAAAAGAAAAAGGTGGGCTTACTTCTTAAGTTCGACCATGGCTTTGATTGTTTCTTCAATCGGTGTCTTGCCGTCCACGCGGTGGCAGTAGTACAGATCGATGTAATCTGTCTTCAACTTCTCCAGGGATCGTGCACAAGCCTCCTTGACGTGCGTCGGGTCGCTTTTGATTACCATCGCCTCCAACGGTCCTGTGAAGCCAAACTTTGTGGTGAGGAAGACGTCTTTTCGTTTCTCCGGGTTCGCTGTGATCCATTTCCCAACCAGCTCCTCGGAGTCGCCGTATACATCGGCGTCGTCCCAGTGCGTGGCGCCAGTGGCGTACAGGCCGTCGAGGAATGCGAGTCTGGATGCGTCGTCGCCGCCGGGTCCGTACGCGCCTCCGAGAGACATCAGGCCGACGGCCATGGCTGGGACTGTCGGTCCATTCTTGCCGAGTGGCTTCGTTGGTAATGGCGTTGGTAGAGAGGCTGGCATCTTCGTAATGATGTCTCGTGCTACTGATACTAGAGTGTGAGCTGTCGAGAATACTCGTAGGATCTCAATTGAGCGCGAACACAAGTAGGAATATTATGTTGTTCGATGATAGTCGTGCACTGATGGACAGTGGAATTCATCTTGACAGCAGCGAGGAGGTATCATTGGCCTTTTATATCCCTATCCCTGCCTAAGTCATATGTGATGAAACGTTTCAAGCCCGAGCACGATGCCATCATATCGCGCGTCATGAGGATCGTGGTTGGGTGAGACATCCTGAGCAATTCGAGCAATTTGGGTGTACCAGCGTTCGCGACGGCGTTTGGAGGTAAAATCCGGTCAGCTCGTCCGCCAACGTCCAAGGAAGAGGTGAAAGTGTAGACAGCACCGAGTGAGTGACGGCAGAAAAGGTATATGAGATGCAGACCAATGGTAGAATGTATGTTCTCGTGCCCAGCGGGACCGGGGATAGTCTGCTTTGGCCCACACTGCCGGACGAAGGCGGGCGAAAATGCTTTGACGGAGCCATAACCATCCGCGTTTGTTTCTTTTATGCTGTTGAACCGAGCGTTAGGATTCGGAGTTCCAGGACATGATGTTGAAAGCGGTAGAAAACACAAATGGAAGTCCGCATTTCTGAACCAATCTGTTTCATCATAGCTTCACCGTCCTTCCACTTTCTTGTAGCCTTTTTTTTTTGCGGAATGGAAGGACGCGCCTCAGGATTTTGCCTGACCCGGTCTTTGGCAACGGATCCAACTCATATACACCACCACGCAGTCTCTTATACCCTGAAAGTTGCTTGTCTACCCACTCACGAATCTCTTGGAGTAGTCTCTCTTTTGCATCAGTCGAGATCGACGCAGCAGTAGCTGCCAGGGTAACATATACAATCGGCAGCTCTGTGGCTTGTTCGTCGGAGTAAATGGACGTCCCGGCAGCATCGGCCACAGATGGGTGAGCGAGAAGGAGGGATTCAAGTTGAGAAGGTCTCTGAGGAAAAGATGATCATTGCGGGAACATCTTTTGTACTCTTGTCGCCAACAGTATAGGCTCGCAGGGCCTCAACAGGAGATCTGCCAATGATAGGGGAATACCAAAGCTGCGGTACGCTCTCCTATTGTCAGCAACTTTGGTTTAGACATCAGATTTAGGTTGAAATCCTGTAGGGCTGCTTCAAAGAAGTCGACTTTGCTAGGGTTGACGACGGCATATTCAGGTTCGGCAATGGAAAGAGCATGGGCGATCTCCCTGGCTGTAGATGTGGCAGTAAGTGGCACAAAGATTGCACCAGCCCAGAACACGGAGTGTGCCAAAGCCTCGTAGTCGGTCGAGTTTGGCACGATTATCATGACCTTGTGTCCCTCCTTCAAAGCGTGCAGCTTGTTCTCGAAGGCCATCGTAAGTCAAGGTCTTACCCGGGACATCATCGATATAAACCATTTTGTCTGGTGGCACATTGTCTGGATTGTTGTAAGCGATTAGATGTGAGATCGTCGTATGATCATTCCATTCCATATTGTTTGGGATTTATAACGAACGCTTGAGTCCTTCTCTCCTGGCTCACGTCAGGAGGTTATAGTGCTTGACCGCCTCAGGACTGCATGTCTGCGTGGTGTACGTCGGTATCCTTGTCCAGAAGCGACCTTGGCGAGCGAAGAAGGTGGAAGATGAAGCAATGTACATTAACAACATTCGGGTAGTGCTCAGTATTGTATTGCAAATCTTACTCAACCCATCTGGGTACTTGTATGAGGGGCATATAAAAATGCCGTGGATACGCTGGAGCGGCACCGAGCAAGGGAATATGAGGTGTGGAGACAGAGATCAGCTCTTACTGATCATTGAAGAACGAAACCCAACCAGGGTTCTGTACTGCATCTCATCTCCCATCGTTCTCCGGTGAATTTGCAAGGAGTTTGTCCCGAGTGAAACTCGCGCAAAGGGCAGTCGAACGGGTATGTTGTCAATAACAGCATGGTCGCCCTCATACTAGTAGTGAACTTGACGGTCCGAGCATCGTAACCTCAAACGATGATTCACTCCTGTGAAGACTCGAGCAGTGCTCCGAAGACGCGTGTAAGAAGTAAAGGCGTTTGTCTCGTAGAACTAGCCTAATATGGGCAGAACGAACGAGGCTGAAGTTAGCCGGGCGATTTCCTCTAGACAAGGCTGAGTCTTCTTGAGGCACCACCTAACCTATCTAGGCCAAACAGCAGCCTGGTATCTCGCATCCTACATCCCGCTCCTCCACCACTTCACAGATTCGTCCAGATGATACCTGCTAGCTTGTTCTCTTCGGAGACACGAATCGTCCTTTCTGAGGATTCACCATCCCCATGGCGAAACGACAAGCCCCTCTAAAGTCAACGATTGGAACGAGAAGTGGGAGCTCCGGCTCCCTATCCTCACGATTACCGCACATCTCCTCCGATTCTCTCACAACAAGGCAGAAAATTGCACCTATATATAGGAAAGGCAAAGGACCAGTATTTAGCGCCTTTGAGACCTGACGCCTCCCTCCTTAGCGAAGATGAGTGCCCACAGGTACGGATACTCGTACGAAGGAGGGATAGGGCATCTCCAACAATGAACACCATCTTCCCCACGGGGGGCAATTGGCCGCTACAAGTACATCACTTGGGAGCATTGACTCGGGACTCACGAGCAATTCTGTCCCTCTCGAGCTCGCACCAAGCAACAATCCAGCCCGCGCGTTCCATCCGTGCCGCGATAAGGCACAATTCAGTCGCACCAAGATCACCAGACCACCCTTTCTTGAGCCTGGTGTAGAACTACTGTACCTTGCCGTTGCGCCCATGATTCATCGACGATGTTGATCAACGCTGACCCTCCCACGGGATCCTGCCTCGTCTCGTGTTCGGCATTTCACCATTTCTTGGTCTTGTACGGAAGTACTGTGACTGAGCTATTTTGAGAAACATCATTTCTCGCTTCGCCAACCCTCCCCCGCCCCTCACTAATCGCGATAAATACCTTTGTGAAGAGGTGGTCAACAAGTCAAGAGTGGAACTCTTCGACCGACAATATATTAAAATAGGGTCTTGATATACCGTACTCGAGGGTACAATAACTTACATCTCTCTTGACGGTCAACAGAACCATCAGCCAAAACATACAAACTACCTACTGTACCTACCTACGTCCCTACCCACGAACCGAGGTATCATCATCATCACCATCATAGTCCAGAAGAACCTACCCTTATCACTCCAACGATCGACTACGCATCACAATGTGTTTCCGCGACAACATCTCCGACCCAACCCAACAACCCATCCGCATCACCCAATCCACCGAAGCCCACGACAGCGAAAGCTACGGCGACGTCGCTCACCTCCCTCGACACAGCACCGCGAGTACCGCCGCGAGCAGCAAACGCCACTCCCAATCCCCATACCTATCAACAACGCAATCCCACCACCACCACCAACAACAACAATATGCTCATCTCTCGCCAACGACCTCAGCAACCAGCGGCGGCGCCGAAAAAGGGGCCGCCTCGCACACCAAAAGCGCAAAGGAGCTTCGCCAGCTCAAGGCCAAAGATCCCAACGTCGTTGGGAAAATGGGCATGTACTCGCCTCGAGATATGTTTGCGGGATCTACAGCCTTGACTTGATTTTCCTCGCCGTGTAACGAGTATTGCACCTTCTCATCCTCAGATCTCTGTCTGTTGGGGTTGTATCTTTTCTCTCCCGCCGAGGAGGGACTCGCTCAGTATGAGCCTAGTCTGGTCTGGTCTATGTGTATGTATATATAATACGTACGAATGGTTTCTGGAGACATCTTCAAATCTCGACTGGTCCAGTGGATGTGTAATGTTTTTCCATTTCAAGTTTACATGTCGACCCCCAAATTGTAGGGTTTATACCTACCCAGGTGTATACAAGTCAGATCCCTTTGCGCCTCTTCACGATGCAGTCCCGTGTGTCTTGCGCGTAACGTAGCAATTAATCCACCACAGCCTGGCCTGCCCGCTCGACAGGAGACAGACAATCTCTACTCCTTGGAGGCGCTGGCCACATATGTTTGAGACCAGCTAATCTCTTTCCAGACAACCGCAGCACTGAACCATGGACTCGTCCCAATTACGAAGCTTGCAATGGGCGTGTTCGTATAGTCTACCAATAATTCGTAATCACGTCACTCGTGTATGTACCGAAAAAAGACCAGCACGACGAGACTAGGTCTTAGCCCAAATACAAAACTCATTCGGAATACTGTCCACAAGGCCAAAGGATGAACATGTAACATTCGTGAGCTCAAGGATGAACCTCATTTCCAACACCAAACACCAAACACTGAAAGAATCTCGCCAACATGACATGAACAGAGTGCATTCTAACGGGTCCCTGGAAAATGCTTCAATCCAACCTGTATATAGCACAAGTAAGGACTCAGGAGCCCGACCAATCCGGTTTTGCTGTGCTACTACTCCAATCGCTTTGATGCCTTCGGTCGATCGACAAACCTCCGATTTCTCGTCGACTTTTCTTTGGCGAGCCGTCGGCAGACTTTGCTAATGTCACTGGTTGTACCTCTACAAGAGGTGATACTTCAGCGGCCTCGATCAGAGACTGAACCACTGCGCCCGTGGCGGCGTCCGCATGTGCAAGATCCAAGGTAGCCACTAGTCCTTGAGGCGGAGGCCCTGGAATGTCTGGCATAGGATATGTATCATCGTCTACTGCAATTTCTGAACAGTCTGTTCCAACTGGAGAGGAATCTGTATCCTGCGTGTGGTTAAATAGAGAGACATTTTCCTCGGTGAGGGCCATTCGAGAGAAACTGTCCCCAACCCGCGGAGAACCTTGTGTTCCGTTTGGCAGGTCTGCGTTGTTCAGCAGAACTATCGGTGGGATACTGGCCTGGCTTGGGCCAAGCTCTGTCACGGAGATTAGCTTAGCATCTCGAAGAGATCGAGCTTTGTCCTCTGCGTCCGCTCGCCGTCTTGTACGGTCACCTTCACTCTCTCCACCAGGAATCTCACTCTCCAGGATTATCCTCGAAATGCTAGATCTGCGTGCCCGAGCGATGTCCGCTGTGCTAACAGTGGCACCCACTACCGCCTCAGGCTGCTGCATGTATTGCGCAAAGAACTCTATGGCAATGTTATCGTGTTCGGTGCATGTCGATGAGTGGTCGGTTAATGCTCGTTCGAATGTCGGTTTCGTAGGGCCGGCAGGATCATCTGATGGCCTAGGCTGTGAGGTGACAGAAGCACGACCGGATGCTATCCATTTCAATATAGTCTTTTCCAATGCGGATCGCTTGACAGGTTTGGCCATGTAGTCGTCCATACCAGCTCTTTCACATTTTTCCCTGTCACCTTGAATTGCTGAAGCTGTCATTGCCACGATAGGAATGTGATTGATGGCTGGAATCGTAGTGAAGGGGGCATGGTGTCTAAGCAAGTGCGTTGCATGATATCCATCCAGAACAGGCATTTGGACATCCATGAAGATCAACGACGGTATCGGGTACTCCTTCGCCTGCTCAGAAGTCAAGTTTGGAGATGTTGCCTTCAAAAGGTACTCGAGTGCCTCCCTTCCGTTCCAAACTGCACTTGCGGGGAAGTTCAGCGCTCTAATAAATCTAAGAGCAATCTGTTGGTTGACTGGGTTATCTGCAAGGCGTCAGAGTGCGCTAAATGGGTAGGGGGAATGAAAAGGGACACAGACATACCTTCGACTATCAGGATATGAAACTTCCTCCTGTCGATGTTTGGACCGGGTGTCACCGCTGCTATTCCAGGATCTGTCACTGAGTGCCGATGAGCCGCTGTACTCGAAGGGAGCATTATCTTTGAAGGCGATGAGGTATGGTTAAAAGCACGTTGTTCATCCCTCGAAGATCCTGTCAGGGACAGCGACAAATCGGACTGCAATCTTTCCGGTATGAGACCGACGTCAAGCAGCTCCGTGGACGAGTTGGCGTTGAATTCCACCTTTTTGAAGGGAATGGAGAAGGTAGCCTTCGTTCCTGCGTCCAAGTTCGAATCTAACGTAATCTTTCCACGCATTAGTTCGACCAGGTTCTTGCATATCGTCAAGCCAAGGCCAGTGCCTCCAAAACGCCTTGCAGTGCTCGAATCTGCTTGGCTGAAGGGTTTGAACAATCGTTTCTTGACCTCTTCTTCAATGCCAATACCACTGTCTTCAACGCAGAACTCGATTGTAGCGGTGTCCGTTGTTTCGTCCACAATTTGCGTGCTCATTTTGACGTACCCATCGGATGTGAATTTGATGCTGTTGGTCAACAGGTTCATGAGTATCTGCCTTATTCGACCTGGATCTCCAAGCAAAACAAGATGTTCTTCTGACCCAAGTCTAACCTCACTGCTGAAGTCTAAGCCCTTACGCTTGGCAGCATATGATAGCATCTTGTTAACGTCTTGAAGAACAATGCTCAAGCTGAACTGCACTTCCTCAACGTCCAACCTGCCAGATTCGATCTTGGAGAAATCAAGGATGTCATTGATCACCGTCAGCAGTGAGTTGGCAGATCGCTGAATGTTTTGGGCAAATTCGCTTTGCTCTTTGTCCAATGTCGTATCCAAAAGCAACTCTGACATTCCCAGGACTCCTGCAATCGGGGTGCGGATTTCATGAGACATGTTAGCAAGGAAACTGCTCTTCATCTTACTTGCTTCTCTCGCGGCGGTCTCGTTAGCTAGTAGTTTGATGTTTTCTAGCTCTTTTCGTCTGAGCTGCGTGACCTCTGAACCAATGCCAATGACTCCCGTAATCGTGTTCTCTTCTGAATCGTCACCAGGTCCCTTCGCCTTGAGTGGGACTAGTTTGGAGCGGAACCACCGTGAGTCAAGCTCGTTTTCACATACCTCAAGATCGGATGTACCTCTCAGAATTCGTCTAATCGCCTCGCGAAATTCGGTGATCGAATTCTGGTTGACATAGCGACGGAATGCTTGGTCAATCGGCTTTCCAACGATCTCGGATCTTCCATCCTTACTATTCATAAAGTCCCCCTCCCAGAATGTGACTATTTCGCCAGGATTGACAATCCACACACTCATCTGTGAGTGTCTAAGGACGTCGACTAGGTGTTGTCGAGCTTGTTGTTGAGCCAGCTTGGCATCGATGATATCTTGGATATCTGTTAAGCTACCGAACCACTTGACGATCAAACCAGTACTGTGGTCCCGAAGTGGCAGAGCGCTTCCAAGCATCCATCTCCATTCACCATCCTTGTTTCTACACCGATACTGCACCTCAAACTTTTGGCCTGTCGCAAGGGAAATCCTCCAGGCCCGAAAAGACTCTTCCTTATCGTCTGGGTGGAAAGGAGCGTGCCAATCAAAGCCTTCGGTGTCAGCCTTCTGCAGACCAGTGTAATCGTACCATCTCTTTGAGAAGTAGTCATTGTACCCATCGGGCCTCGTAGTCCAGCAAATGACCGGCATCATGTCACACATGAGGCGAAACCAGTCCTCTTGCTCCGCAGCCTGAGAAGCAATTTTGTCGGTGTAAGAGGTGACATCTTTGAAAGCGATCAAACCAGCTAGGAATTCCCCGGTGCTTTCGTCAAATACAGGATGTCCGCTCACGTCGAAGATTGACTTCTTCTCCGTACGATGGTTGATCATCCCAATTTGCCAGTTGGTGAAGGGTAATTGTGAGCGGCAGAGGGCGATGATTGGGTTATTACTCTCGGAGAGCTCATGGGAGAAATCGGGCGACCAAGGTGTAAACCTGGAAAGAAAGTCATACGAATCGTCCGAAGTCGGGTCAGCGTCAACGGTTAACAGTCGGCGGGCAGCCAGATTCGGAAAGACGACACTTTCGTCCTTCCACATGGCAATCAAGGGCATCTCGACGGCATTGAGCATGGCGTTCTTCATTTTGAGAACCTTCTGGAAGTCGGTAAGAGTCGAGGATGGAGCACACTGAGTCGGGGCAGAGTTCGGTGGAAAGGTCATGCCAGTGCTTGAGTTCTCAGAGGGAGTGTTCACATTCGAGGCAGATGTCGATGAAGTTGGGGTTTGTGACTGAGAGGATTGTGACGATTGTGTTGAGTTGGAAGAAGGCTTGCGATGTTCGGATTGTAACTGAGCATGGTGTTTGTGATGGTGATTATGATGGCGAGAGGAGGGGAGGCTGGTGAATGTCAGGGTAAAGAACTGTTGTCCGTCCAAACCCCAGATACTGATAATCATACGACAACTTGCACGGACGTTCTGTCTTCGACCTTGGTTAGTCTTCCCGGAAGGACGACGCTGACGTTGTGAGCTCTTAGAAGAAGAGATAGTAACGTCTACCACAGTGTCTTGCCTCTTCTTCGTTCTACTGCGGACGGGGGACCGCGCTCTTCCAGCACTTGGTGAGCCAGTAGGAGTGTCGTCTTTCGTCTGGAAGCCCGGTAGCAGCTCTCCGGGAGATTCTTTGTGCCTGCTCGTCGCCTCGAGACCATCTGTTAGATTATCGAGGAATTTTTCCCAACTAACCCAGATTGGAACGCCTTCTGAGACCATGTCTATTCCGATCTGCGACAGCGTTTGACCACGAAGAATATCGGTGACGGTGGTATCCACGCCATCCTGATCTACTCCTAACAATCGGCCAGCGGCCGTGTTTGCAAGAATAACAGTCTTCAGGGAGGACAGAACGAGTAGGGGAGTTGGCAGGGTAGAGAGGGTAGCAAGGGCTACCTCGGTCGACTGCGGCAGCTGAGGCACGTCTATGTGGAATTCGTCTGTGTCAACCCAGCGGCCCATACGTGTGGTGATGCCGTCAACAACTCCGGTTGTGGTGGTGTCGTCACCATCTCCTGTCTGTGGAGGGCCTTCTTTGTCGCGTGAATCCCGCCGGACTTGTGTAGCGGGCCCAACATCTCGACCGACCATGACCGAGGGACGCTGATATTGAGAGTTATCGATCGACCGTAGGATGCGAGGGGAAAGGACAAGAGATTCGGTGTCAATCAGGAGTGCGACGCGGAAGAAGGGCCATCAAGGAAGACTCTGCCAACTATGATACTGCGAAAGCCAAACTGCACACGCATAGAGATAGGTTTGAGTGCATGAGCCTCTGGTAACGATATCGGGGCGTTTCTCTAGGGTGTGACCATAACTGTACAATAGCGGCGAACGATGATGGGATAGACAGAATAGAAGAAGTTGGAAATGGCAACAAGGTTGTAGGCGGTTACGAGTACATGTGCAGGACGAGATGGAGGTGAGTTGGGGAGACAGTAAAGGATGCGATTGCGAATGCGACTGATGGGTCACAACTGACTAAAGTTGCCTAAGGCAAGAAACCAAGAATTGCATCGAGGTGATCGAGAGTCCGTGTGTTGTGTTGTGCTACACATCACGTCAAAGCCCATTAAAGAACTCGACGGTCGTCAACTACAAACCCAGGCTCTTAGGGAGTTTGGTGGATGGCCGATGGCATAAAAGCTGCCACTTCCCACATTCTGATACATCAAATCCTACTTCTTGAAGTAATTCTGCTGCTGACAAGAAGAAAGGGAGAAAATATCCGGGCGCTGGGCGTGGAGTAATTCGAGATTCACCATCGCGAAGAGGGACATTCCCATGCAGGAGACCAGATGCCCATTGTGCCCGTCGCGATCTTCCGAAAGCTGCCCGGTGTGTCTTAGTGATCGTGTCTTAGTGTTCCTGTCATCGTGCCTTTTCACACATCTACTGTAGGTTCCACTTGTTCCGAATCACACGCCCCGATAGCCCCCCGTTAGGCTTCTTTAGGCTTCTTTAGGCTTCTTTAGGCTCCTTAGGCTCCTTTGACGCTGCCAAACAGCCACCAGCCCAAGCCTGATAGGCACCACTAGCCCCCAGCGCTGTCCACCAAGCCCACCAGCCCATGAACTGGTGCCCCCGATCTTCGATCGCTCTGGGCGTGCCACGGTATGGACCATCAGAGCATCTGTGGCTCAACCAGGCTGGTGTAGAGGTTTGCACCCAGCAAAGGTACTGTACCAGCAAGGAGGAATTCTTCTGGAGTCATTCATCAGGTATTGTACATTCTATCGAGTCTTGAAAAGTCAATTATATAAGAGTGGAATATAGTCCGAACCTCCCAAAACCCCAATTCAAGGTGGCATCCATCTCACCACGCGTCCCGCAAGCCCGCCGTTTATTCATTACTCGATCGTTACTTAGTTGTTTCCTTATCCCTCCTCAACCTTGACTTCCTTCTCTCTCGAGCTTTCCACCAGCCCTTGATCTGTCTCCAGTCCGACGTTCAAGTCGTAGGCCTTGATGAAAAGGCTAGCGACCAAACAGACTCCTGAAATCGCCGCGATCACAATGTACACCGTTCTCAGGCTGTCGGTGTAGGCCGTCATGAGCTGCAATCTGCCTTCTCCCTGTGGCGTTCTCTTGATGATCTCCACCAACGCAGCAGCATCCTTTGCTAGCTCGGAAGCTTGTGCTGCGTAAGCAGGGTATGCTTGCAACTTTTTCACCATTTGGTTTTGGAATATTACACCACCAATTGCAATTCCAAAAGTCTGCCCAAGACTGCGAGCGAAGACAAATACAGCCACCGCGAAGGCCATGTCCTGACTGGAACTTGCAGCTTGGAGTTCAAACTGTAGGGCGGGAAACAAGATCCCTAGACCGACACCCGAAACAAGGTCAATAAAGATCCACTGTGGAATGCTCGTGTGGACCTTGAGCAAAACAAGAAGACCCAGACCAAGTGTCGAAAATGTCCAGCCCAACCAGATGGCCCAGCGATACGATGCGAATCGTGTGATCAAGAGGCCAGTCACCACAGCCATTGGGGCAACGGTGAAGGTAGCAGGGAATAGCGCAACTCCGGAGATGACTGGCGAGTAGTCTTTGACAGCTTCAAAGTACAACGGCATGTAGTACAACAAACACCAGAGGATCATGCCGTGGAGAGTGGTCGTGGCATATGCGATATTGGTCGTGCGGTTACGGAAGACGGAAAGTCTCAAAAGCGGCTCAGGGGCCAGGTAGGCCTCGTAGAAGCAGAAGCCGACTATACCTGCAAGGCCAACGAGGAGAGGGACCAGAGTCCTCCACGACGACCACGAATACATGACGCCACCCCAGGTAAGAGGTATGAGGAAGCTGGTCATGCTGCCGACGAAGACGACCGTTCCAACCCAGTCGACTCTGCGCAATTTTGCGGCGATACTCTGGGGAATGATGTTCAGTCTCAGGAACAGGGGAACCATGACAACGCCGATGCCGATAAAAGGTAGGTTGATCCAAAAGATCCAGCGCCATTGTACTTGGGCGAAGGCACCGCCAATGATGGGCCCCGAGACCGAACCGATGGACCACATCCCGGCCAGAATACCAGCCCACTGGCCTCGGTAACGCAGAGGGACGAGGTCAGTAACGACAATCTCGGACATTGTGATGATACCACCGCCGCCAATACCCTGGATCGATCTTCCGGTAAGCAGGAGTGCGAAGTCGTTTGAGAGAGCGGCCATAATGACACCGACAAAGAACAAGGTGGTTGAAACCATGATGACGGGCATTCTACCGAAGATGTGGCTGAAGGATGCGAAGGTTGGCTGCAGCACGGTCGACGCCAGCAGGAATGAGGTCCCGGCCCAAAAGGCTTCGATGGCGGACCCGTGCAGTTTCCTTGCAATGATGGGCAGGGCCACACTTATCGATGTGCCGTCTAGAGCCACCATGAGCGTCAAAACCGATAGAGCTGCGAACGCGAGGACAAGTCGCATTGTAGGTTTGAATTCGGGTGCTTCTGCTGATGGACGTTCATCCTGTGGCTTTTCCGAAGATATCGACGCGGACGACGATGTGTTTTGGGATGTGGACGTGTCTGGAACCGGAGACGTCGCCGTTGGCTGCTCGGCCGGCGCCAACACGCCGCTCCTGGGCTCTGAGGCCATGGCTTCCGGTATGGAAGAAAGCAGGCACACAGACACAGATACAAACACAATAGGGAGGTTGCGGTGGTATTGATAGTACTAGCTGTGATGGTGACCCTTTCACGGTGGCTCGGAAATTTATGCCTACCCGTAAAGTGAAAGTACGGAATGGATTGATCTTGGACCTGGATGGGATATTCTGATACGAGCTACAGCCCCTTGTGCAAAGCTGGAAACATCCAGCTACTTGTATGTAAATGGACTCGCTACTAGGCGTCAACTTAACGCACGTTATCTCCATAGTTCCTCTCGCTCAGACTACGTAGAAATGGAAGAAATTACTCCGTACGAGTGAGCACTTTGCCCTGTGCCAGAGCGGCAAACAGATACAATAGTTCCGCAAGGCTGGTGCCAGAAAACCCGCGCATCGTGCTTGATGATTGGTGCGAAGGGGCTCGTGGTGGATCTTCGGATCAGGGCTTGAACGCCGGCGGGTTGATATTTTCCCGACTCACTCTTTCTCTCTCTTTTTCCCCTCCGTATTCGTTATTCGTATTCGTTATTAGGGGGGGAAACGCCGCGGACAACGCCTACATACTTGTATCCAGTCTATGTGACTGACGAGAGATTTGTAACCTGCTCGATTCATTCATGCTCACGAGACCCGTGCGGATGCGTCTTGCAGGAAACCTGGAGCCTGGATGACGGGCTCAAGGTCGCACGGCGCTTTGTTTGTGCTGGCCACGGAGCATACTGTACAGATGTACATAGGAAACCTGGCCGAGATCATCCAAAAAGCCAGTTGCGTGAGCCGTACTAGATACGAACCTGCCCAGATGCCCGGTTCTTTTGACATCAACCCAGACCATCGGCTTTCTACCGCGTAGAGGACATGTTGCGCATCCCACATTCCTGGAGACGAACAGGACAGTCGTTTGTACGTACTTTTTGTAGGTGCGCGCGACGCCGTGGCGAGCGGGTTGATGGGGTCGTTCTAATGAGAATGAGTACAAACAGTGAACTATACGTAATAAGTACCGAGTAGATTGATCAACGACTTTCCGTAGCCCTTTTACGTACCTACAATACAATACAACACAGTAGAGGGCCCTTGGGAGCAGGGTCTTCTTTAGTACGGGCTTTCTCCTGAGATATCAAAGAGCAGACAGTCAGGTTCCTGTCGTCCTCGAATTTTGATACATAAAACACACGCGGTTCTACGAGCGACCTACTCGAGTGCTGTACTCCTTTGCAATGGACCGTCAACAACGGAGCTCTGACTCCCTGACTCCCTGACTATTCTACTGTACGTCAAGAGCAATGTATCGTCCGAAATACGAGTACTGCGTGCAGATAGAATTGTTGCCGTGAAGTCGAGCTAACATGAAATGTGGACAAGCGAGTAACCTGAGGCACCTTACCTACGATTGCAGTACGTAGCGGCGACGATCTCACTACTTGGTGTCCAGATTGGCCAATAACGTACCTATCTCTGTAGTGCCCTGGTAGGGATTGGGATTGTTCCCATGAAGCGAGATCTCGCAACTTGCAATCCTCACCAAGGCATCTCAAGGCTTGCCAGATTGAACTGACGTCTGCCAGGAATCTCATAACCAAGCTTCGGAACAGGGTACAGGACGCCGTGACAACACTCCCCATTCTTTGGCATTTCACATGGCTACTCCGTACCGACAAAGAAACAAAACATGGCTGCCTGAAGTCGCGCGCAGTGCCATCACCAAACTAGAACAATGCGCCTTTCGTGAGTGAAATGATTATTCATCTTTCGGCCTTAAAACCCCTCGGTGTCGCCCCGGTAGGATTATAAGGCCGCACGAGACGATAGACTGACGAGAACAGAAGAGTAAACAGGACAAAGCCGGAGGAATAATTACACCGACCCTCTAGTCACGTGATACGTATATCCTTTGCGAGTAGTCCCCATGGGCCATCCCTGTACGGATACTCTGTGGTGAATGCTGATGTCAAATTTCTCGTCTGCGAAGCAAAGGCAAGGGCACCAGGAGTCTGTTACAGCACCGACCCGACATATCATGAAAAGCATACTCATCACCTTGGACCTGCAAGCGCAAACACTGCACAGTCAATTTCTGACTTCGACCTGTCCACTTTGTGCCCAGTGGTTCATCGTGAATGATTGTCAACGCGATACTCCAACACCTAGTCGGTACTCGTTGACACAATGTCAACTGACGCATCCTGCTTTTCAAGCTCACTCGATGGTCCTGGAGATGCTAAATGGTCCTCTTGCGGTCCCATCGCGGTACCGCCCGAACCACTCAAACCCGCTTTTGTTGCAAGCTGCTGCCTCGAACTACCGGCTCCTGGATATGTCACAGGAGACTCCTCTGTGTTCGATTGACCATTTGCGCTTGATGATGTACCAATGACGCCTGAGGTGTTCGGCGGGGGCACTATCTCCGGCTTCGTCACAGCATCTACAGCGTCGGCACTGGTCTCCTTCGATCCGGGTAGCAATTTCTTCATATCTTGAACGGCAATCCACAAGTCCGGATAGTTTGCCGCAGCCTCAGCAAGGGCTTCGTCACTGGAACCAAGTATGTCAAACCGGCGGCCGAGAGAAGTGCAAGTGACGGAAGAAACAAACTTACTACAACGTTAGGATGTTCATGGCTTTTTTAAGTGCCTCCTCGGGACTGGTTGAATCTGAGATTTCGTGGGCCGTTTCATCTGACGTGATGATATGTTAGATGGATTTGATACTTCTCATCCAGCCGCCATGTATTTTGAGGGCGGGCAGGCTTAGAAGGCGTGGCCGGTGAGTTGATCACAGATCCGATCGTTTATTGCAAGAATACCACAACACTCACCCATTTTGTTGCGCACCTTTCGCAGGGCTTGTCGAAATTGCCGGGAGCGGTTTGGCTGGTTTCGGGACTTGAAGTACGTGAGGAAACCTGCAATCACAGTGCTGGCGGCGCCCAGATAGATCGTTGCCGTCTTCGATCCATTGGCATGGGTAGCTCCCAAGGCTGTAATTGCGGCCCCGATGATGATCTGAGCCCAGAGCATGCCATTTGCTACCGAGGCCACGAACCAGTACTGTACTGTGCTAGAGAAGTTTTGTGAGCGAGTCTAGGAAGCGTTTGAAGGTGCTAAGGCGAACGTACTGCCATCGATAGTCCCGGCGGAGCCTCTGGTCAAATGAAGTTGTCCCCTTTTCTTCATCTGCGGTACTGTGAGCTAGAAGCGTGGATGAATCTGCATCGTACTTACCGATGCCCAGTGCGGAGCAGTATTTCTTATAAGCCCTCAGATAGTTCTCAGCTTCAGGATTCGACCGCTGTTGTGGCGTTTCGCCGTTGTCAATGTTTGTAGCGAGTTTATGAAGCGTCTCAGCCAACATTCTCGGAGGCTGTCGGCTAAGGAGAAATTTGCCCATTGTCGAGAGATCTACACCGAAGCGAGGGGCCTGTTGTCGAGCGCATGCAGACTATACGAAGTTTGAGCTTCGGGGCATCATGCCTGGACGACTTCATATATCTGAAAGCCATCTCACCATTGGGTTTGTAGCTATGTAAGCAGCTGAAGAGCACTTGCCTCATCAACACAACATGCCCTGTTTGACCCCGGTCAGCATCAGCTTGAGTACCAATCTCGTGTGACTATGCAATCTAGCGAGTGATCCTTGCAGGATTGGGCCAGCTAGCGATGTTCAGCCTCACTTCTGTAACAAGAGGGTAAAGTTGCATGGCAAACAAAACATGGATTGCTTGACATTGACTCAAGAGAGTCTGGGAGGATGCTGAGCAGTGGAGAATCGATATCACAGGCAGTGCGCCAAAGGGCTCGAGAGTCCATGGCAGGATGGGCAGCACCGTTGTCTACAGCAGGGAGGTTGCTTGATGCTGAGGTAGCCTGATGAGGCGCCGCTACTTAATTTGAGGCCTCCGTTAGTGGCCTCCGCGAGAAATCGACTTTTGGGGGGGGACTGTTTTAAGCACGTCAAGCACTTGGGCTCCCATCCATACTCCGTCCCTTAAGGTCGGATAGGTAGGTGAGACTATCCGTAGGGCTATGCTTTCCTGCCTTGCCTAAGGTCCTTAGGGACTCCGTAGTGTGTCTCTGATCGCCCATAATCGACGTTTAGCGTCTCTAATGTGCGTCATTGTGTCAACAAAGCAAGTTAACCGGTGGAAGTGATGGTTACCCCATCTAGCACAAATACCGTCTTAGTTAACAGGAACCACGTTCAGTCTCATGGCTGGACTTCTGCCTGTCCAGTAAACCTGCCATCGAGCGTTCAGCCTCATGATGGATCTATAAACCTTGTCCCTGACTGGTCGGCGCAAGACTCAACCATCTTCAAGCCTCTTGGTCTCGCCCATATGACACTTGCGCCGTGTTCCCACAAAGCAGCCACCCTTTGGGAACCTCTATTTCCATGTTGTGCAACACAGCCTGACCCGCGATCTGGATTTCCAAAGTTCCTCTGACATTCCAACCCTGTCTCTTTTGTTTCTTACGCTCATGATCGCTCTTCCTATGACATTACGATTGCCAAAACCATTTGACGAACTGGTTGTCTCAGCCGCTGACACGATCTTTACAGCAAGCAGACATCAAGATGTCTAACCAAACCATCTTGAGAATCTCAAGAGTGAGAGTTCAACAGTGGTGAGAGATGACAACTGACAATGACCAGGAAATTACTCAGATTCAACAGGGCAGTGATCTGTGTAAGTACCTAGTCTTTGTGCTGCCTTTGGGCGTCTGAGGCTGACCACCTACTCAGCAATAGCTGTTGCTTGCCAGGAGAGAGATGTTCGAACGGTCCATGCCCTCATAATCGGTCCTCCAGCTACACCTTACCAGTATGGCTTTTTCGAGTTCACTGTCGATTTTACCCCCGAGTACCCAAGCAAGCCTCCCAAAGTCAACGCGAAGACCACCAATGGTGGCAGAACACGATTCAATCCCAACATCTATGCAGGCGGCAAAGTATGTTTGTCCCTGCTGGGTACTTGGCACGGTGAGAAGCCGGGAGAAGAGTGGTCATCTGCACACGGCTTGGAGTCGATCCTTTGGTCCATACAAAGTCTTTTATCCAATAACCCGTACGAAAATGAGCCAGGATACGAGCATGCCAAAGGTAAGGAGGATCAGAAAATGAATGATCTATATTGTGCAAAGGTAGTAGCAAGTTTCGAGTATACTCAATCTGCATTCTGATCTGTGGATAGATCCGGCACGAGACACTTCGCATCGCGGTGATTGCCAAATTGGAGGATGCTTTGAATATCCAGCCTGACGGCAGCGTACTCGACAAGCCCGATGCCAATATCAAGGGCCAACCCGCCGACACAGAAGCCAACGAGGAAGCGCTCGACGAAGCAACCGACGATGACGAGTCGTCCGAGGAGATAGAGACCCCACGATTCGAGCCGTACAAAGATCTGTATAAAAGACGGTTCCTATGGTATTTCGATCACTACATGAGCACGGTTATCAAGTATGTCCCTGAACACAAGGCCGGCTCGGACTTCTCTAAGATGCCCTTCGAGGGAGGCGGTAATACAATGGATGGAAAGTTCAACTATCCGGCTCTGGGCAAGAGATTGGTACGCATCGAGGAAGTGATTCGAAACGAAACCAATCAATGGGCTGTTGAAGGAATGGCACTCAAGCGTCGAGAATCCAACAAGGCCAGTACTATTGAACGTCAGTTCGAGCAGGTGCCGGATTACCTCAAGAGAAAGGAATGCCACAACGTCAGCGTTGAAATTGAGAATAACAATCCCTATCTCTGGGCCCTCACCTACTTCGGAAAACCGGGGACGAATCTCGACGGTGGGATCTTCAAGATCCGAATGGCTATCAGCCCGCGCTTCCCAGAAGAACAACCCCGTGTCAGATGCGAGACACCCATCTACCATCATAGAGTTTCCAAAATGGGCACGGTGTGTTATTTTCCAAAGACGTTGGATGATCTGAGGAATCATGTCTACGCAATCGTTGAATCCCTGGAAGAAGATTGTCCTCCCTATGATCCTCGAGCCATTGTTCATCCGGAGGCTGCAGCGCTGCTGTTCGGCACCGAAGACGAGAAGAAAAGCTACTTCCGACAGCTTAGAAGATCAGCTCAACGCACAACCGAGGAGGCTGAATAAGAGGGATTCGACCAGCGTATGGGCTGCAAGTCGCGTCATACCAGCAAAGCCCAAGGTGATTGTTTTGAAAGGCGGATTTCATGTGAATCATTGAGCAAGGCGTTATGGCAGCGAAAAAAACCACCGCACCTATCGGAGTACGAAAGCGTCATTCAAGGCAACGGTGCCAATCCAACAGTGTACGGTAGCAACCATCAATGGGGTTTCTCTTTGTCTAGGTATTCAGCAATAGCAGCGCACCAAGTCGGTGCAGAGAGTGGTTCAAGCTGAACACGGAATTTTTAAGCTCGGGCATAGATCTTTTCCATCCTTGATACTCTGGACTCTACATGCCGGTGCGCGACACCAAACAGCCTTCGCTCTCTGTATGGATAGTCGCGTAGCAATGCTCCTCGTTATACAGTATTACTCTTCCTACGGAGTACCACCGATGGCCACTCTGTACTTCAGGTACGAACGGGCCAGTAGTCAACTCTAGACTGGTAACTTTCCACGCCACAAGAACGTGGGCAGTTCCGGGGCCGACGGGCGCGGCACGTTGGACAAATCTCAGGGGAGGCCGTGCGAGTACTGTACATAGACTAGGTGTTCCACTTTAATTTTCTCCGCGAGATCGACTTACTGTCCTCTGCGGCATCGAGAAACAAACAGACTGTGACTCTGATACTCACAATCAACAATCTATTTAGAACCAACGACAGTCGCGGGTTCCCTTCAATATGACAGAAGCAAGCGAGACTCGGTCTTACGGCACCATCCTAGTCGTTGGAGGCTGCGGCTTTCTTGGGTCTAGAGTGGTTGACCAGTTGCTCAACTTCCCCTCAGAAGACCATGTGCTGCAACAGCAAGGCGACGCAGCGGCCTCAAGCGAGCCATCATCCGCCAATGGCGCAGTCTCGAGCAGTGGTGGTAGCAAAGCTGTAAACGGCGCAGCCTCACATTCTACAACATCTGCATTCCCATTCCCCAGCCTACGATCGCGATACCCTCGAACCTCATCCTCTACAAAAGTCCACGCTCTCGACCTCCGATGCACCCAACATATCTTCCCCGGCTGCACGTACCACGAGGGAGACATCACGTCGGTCGAGAACTTGCTGCAGGTGTTCCGCAAGGTCAAGCCGGACGTGGTGATCAACACTGCCAGTCCATCATGGGAGGCACCGGCGGATATTCTGCGCAAGGTCAACATTGACGGCACACGCACACTCCTCGAAGTCGCGGGGGGCAAGCACGGCGACTGGTCCGGTGGCAAGGGCGGGTGTAAGGTGTTTGTCCACACGTCTAGCGCCAGCGTCGTGCACGATGGCGAGTCCGACCTGATCAACGCGGACGAACGGTACCCCCTCGTCTGTCCGAACCCGCGCGAATACTACTCGGAGACAAAGGTCCACGCGGAGCGGCTCGCGCTCACGGCCAACGATAAAGAAGAGTACAACCGCATGCTCACCTGCGCGGTCAGGCCGGCGGGGATAGTGGGCGAGGGCGACCGCGGCGGGTTCAGCGGTGGAATCCTGAACACGGCCAAAGGCGCACCGAGCTGGCAGCTGCACATCCAGCTGGGCGAAGGGGGGAACTTGTTCGACAATACCTACGTGCACAATGTGGTCCATGGACTATTGTGTGCCGCCACGGCGCTGCTGCAGACGTATCAGAGACGACAAAAGGGGGGCGCGGTGGCACTGGACTACGAGCGAGTCGATGGCGAGGCGTTCAACGTCACCAACGACAGTCCGGCTTATTTCTGGGACGCAACGAGGTTCCTCTACAACGGGTACGGGAGGGACGTGAGGATGGAGAAGGTCTGGAGCATCCCGACGGGGTTGGCGAGTTTCGTGGGCGGGGCCGCCGAGCTGTTCAACTTCCTCTCGGGTCGCAAGGGCAAGTTGAACAGGCAGACCGTCAAGTATGCCGTGATCCACCGATACTATAGCTGCGAGAAGTTGAAGGCACGAACGGGATACAGACCCCTCGTGGAGATTGATGAAGGGTTGGCAAGAGCCGTATGGGAGTTCAAGGAAGGGGAACGGCTGGAGAGGGAAAAGAAGGGACAGTGAGATTTTTCTTCTTGTTCTTCTTCTTCCTATCTCTCTCTCTCTCTCACACACACACAGACATTGTCCATGGGTGCTGGTGTGGTCAGACATTGAGAAAGGGGCTCGGGTCATTTTTGCATTTTCCACAGCATCACAGGAGTCTGAGCTGAGCATGTGGGAGGTCTCGTCTTGTATCTCCATCTCATCTCAGCAGTGGCTTCTGCCAGATTTGCGGCGTCACGGGGGGCCTACACGGTTGCGGCGCCACGAGGGTGGGCGAAATCAAGGCCGAAAAGTATTCAATTCACAGCCAGAGCAGATTACCGGGCCTCTAATGACAACGTCACAGCATGGCGTTCCGGCATCAGATGACGACCTACTGAAGGCAGGCAGGTCCTATAGATAGAGATGGGGCCGGGAAGAAGAAAAACTGCTCTTCTCACAGACAGACAGTCAGACAGATGGACAAACAAGCAGGCGGCATGTTCGGAAATGCACGCCTAGAGTCATGGGCTTTGCATCCCAGACCTGGTGGCGGGGCGCGTGTCAAAAGGGGTCTCAGTAATAATGGGATGTACAGAATAGAGAGCGAAAAGAATACAAGCCCTCGTGTTTGTTCGTGCGCCGGATATGTCAACCTTGCCCGCGTGAGTTTCGAAGGGTCAGCCCTCATGACATATGTCGACGGGGGTATTGTACTCGTATACTGTACCGTGCAACTCAACGCTCGGCCCTCATTCAAGGGATTGCAGAGTCGCCATGTCATATGGCCTGATGCTTTCACGGCCCGTACCAAAGCAGCGCCGAGACTCGTTGAGAGGTGGAAAGGTCGTTGAATGGTAACCTATGTACATTAGTCTCCAGACACATCCTACCTAGGTATCTACGGGGTAAGAGTGTATGTGTGGGAAAAAGGCCTGAGGCGGGCAGCGACATGGCAATGATTTCACGTGGCTTTATCACCTAGGGGTACTGCCTCCATAAGGTACTCGTGGTATGTTCGTAGCTGTATAGTCAACAAGTCATTCTTTTCCTTGAAGCTCTCTTCTCGCTCCGAATTGCTACTTCGACCTTTCTCCCTGGACACTCGTAGAAATGTCGGCAAGTCTCAGTCGCACATGGGGTATCCCTGGGACCGTACGCTGTAGAGACAAGACAGCTATCCGTGTTACTGACTTATTTTGCGTCAATCCCATGTCTTTGCGTCAAAGTAGTGTCTACGATCACCCGTCGATGTATGAGCATCCGGTGCCGACAGTCAACGACAGGTCTCGTAATTGCGGAGAGGGACAGCCGACAGAGCGATCGAGGCCGCGAATTTGTGGTGGCAGTGTCTTGCTTTACAATGTACGGAGCAACTGACAAGCGAATAAAACGCCTTGCCGCCGAGCCTGGCAGGCCGAGTTATTCGTGTTGCAGGAGTCAACATAAGAATGAGCACCTGGGGGAGATGGATCATACTCATAACATCCCGGAAGAGAGATCCTGAGAGGCATGAATTGCATGGAAGAGAGGCACCAGTCTTGCAAAGCCTATTGCGGCGGCAGGATTCCTCCCCCCTCTTTGTTCCCTTGTCACTCTGGGGCATGTCATTTTCCTCGCAAGTGCTCCAACGATTGCTTCTAGGACATAGGATTGGGAATGCTAGACTTTGTCTCTGCGATATACTTCACCTTTTGATGCCAATTCGGTCGGTCTCCGCATTGGATATATGCACACGAGGTCTTCATGATTATCGCTCCCGCACGTGCATCGTTCTCCTGTGCTGTTGATGTGAGAGGTAAGGTCAGCAAGAAGGCGTGGACAACACGAACAAGACACATCCGAACTGCATGTGTCATCGACACTTCCCGGCATCAGAAGGCCTGGAAAGACAAGCATCGATGACAACTCCCGTCCTCCAACCTATGTTGAGCACTTTTTCCCCACATTGGTACGGAGTAATTTTGAATCCCTCTTCCCTGCTCCAAAGACACTGGGGGGGGGGGGGCGCTGGGAAGTAGAGTCAGCAGCTGTCATCCTCGGATGCGGCATGCGAAGGATGATTGTCTTCGTGTGCCGCAAACACACGGGATGCTAGCCTGAAATGAGTAGCATGTGTATGATAGTCAAGGATTTTAGGCCTGTCCACTTAGCCTTGGGGGTATAATGAATGCACTGTATGTAGGGATTATTCTTCCAGGTTGGCGTGGTAAATGGGAAGGCCGGCTGTCGGGACATGGCGCAGCTATTACTCGTAAGAGCACAAGAACGGAGTCTTGGGAAGACGAGCATCAGAAAAAGGCTGCATCCCTAGTCCATGCATCCCACGAGCTTCTCTGGCATAACGGGAAGTGGTGCTCGATACAGTAGTGCGCCTTGAGAAGCTGAGGTGATTGGCGCCCTCCTTTTTTTGAGCCGAACAGATGGGTCAGCTGAGTGTTGAGTGCTGCCAGTGTTCTTTGAGGGTGTCTTCGGCGTGTTGTCTGATCTTTTGGTCGGCATAGAATCGAGACAATGGCCGCTCAGTTGGTTGTGTCGGGCTGCAGAAAATGAGGTGTCACTGATTACCTACTCAGGGACACAGTTGGGTATGACTTTCGGCTTTTCCTTTTTGCTTTTGCTGGTCACATGGGCGATCTGAAGCAGGGAAGGGAGGGACAGATTTGGTTGTGAACCGAGGAACAAACTGTCATTTGCGGCGTAACAAAGAGGCGGCAGGGATCTAGAGAGGACAAAGATAGTGCACATACTTGTCACGCAACCCCAAAATATGACGGCTGGAGGGGCTGCATATGCTGTGTGCTCTAGGGTGTGCGCTTCTGGTATCTTTCACAATCCTGGCCGTGAAAGGGGCCTTATTGGACAGAGGAGGGCTTGACTTGTTGTTTCATCCAACGTCCGGCGCTCGGTGCACTGCTGGAAAATCTCACGCACGGAGTTGCTGAGGGTCAGGGCGCTTGATCATAGCTTAAGCACCCGCATTTGGCAGCTAGGGGTTCACTCGGCCATCATCTTTGGACATCATCGTCCTTGTGACATTGTGAGGTATGCAGACGTAATAGGATGCACAAAGACACAACAGAGAACTCCTCTTCCCACTCACAGGCTTGTCTGTAGCCGGACAACCTTCCACGAACTGAAGTGGAGAAGTGGTCCATGTTTACGAGGCGTCAGCACAACTGCCATAGGAGCAGGATTGCCGGAGGGAGGGAGGAGGACGAGGACGAGGGAGGCCCGGCATTGAGGATGCGCCATGGGTTGTGATGGATCGAGGCCGCTGTAAACATGCATGCACCAGCATGGTTTATGCAAGCAAGAACTGGGCGGGAGATCGAATAGCATTGGAGGGCCAGGGACAAGCGTCAGGTCAAGATGTGCGTCGACTTTCTTCAGGACCTTCTCCTGGTGCCGAGCGAGGTAGTTGGGAGGGCCATTGGCTCGAGAGAAGGAAATAGATGCGTCTCTAATTGATTAGGATCAGACGGCACAAGGGTGCGTGTCGGAGAGGCTTCGGCTTTCTTTGCTTTCAAAGCAGAAGCCCACTAAAACCACCAACGACTAAAACTAAGGTGGCCTATACCGAGGACGCAGTTGGACATGATGCCCCCCCGCTGACGCTACGTCCAACACGTCCAAGTCCAAGTCTGGCGTCCACCAAGTCCAATGCTCTCTCTCCCTCCCTCGTACACGTCGAAGACGCAGGCGCAGGTTTCCCTTGACGGACACCACACTCTCTCTATCCACAGTATCAGTCAACTACTGTCTGGAGAGCACACGGCTCAGGCCACAAAACCCCCGTTATTGGACCCCTACATGGGCTCGCCTGCTTCACCTATTCTTACGTTTTGCCGGCAAAGAAAATAGTTCACGACCGCCAACTACACCCTCCTCCTCGTATCTTCTACTGCGTTGCACCGTCAACAAATAATCCTCACCATCCTTTACCTGGCGACACGCTGACCAACAACCATTATACTGCGTATTCTCTCGCCACAATTTCAATGGTCCTCATGTAGGCCGCTGTCAGCCTTGGTCCACGATCACGATTCCTCCTCCCGCCCTCCGGATCTCGTGTCGATCATCAATCCACCTCTTCTCTCCTTCTCCTTCTCCTTCTCCTTCACTCGCTTCCCCGAGTCCAATCACGACCATAGGTCCCGCCTAAGGCTTCTGACTTATCTACTGCTTGCTGGCAAGTGATTTTGGTCACCCTTTGTGCGGAAAATGTCATCGTGCTGAGGGACTCTTGGACTCCCGTCGAGGGCCGACAAGTGTCTGAAACCGCAGCCAGTCCCTCTCAAGACATCCTGTACGGTCTGCCGAACTCTGCTTCTCTTGTGCCCAAGGAGCAAGAGTAATGGCGGAAGATGAATCCCCTCCACAGTACCTAGAGCCACCAACGATCACTGCCCTCAAAAGCGACGCAGGCTTCGGAGGCGAGCTTACTCGCCATGCCATGGAGAGGTCATTCAGTCAAGACATTCAAGAAGGCACACAAGATCTGAAAGAGGCGGCAGAGCAGACGCGGAACATTATACTCGACCTCAGTCTAGATGGCCACATACGATGGGTCAGTCCGTCCTGGACTGACGTGGTTGGTACACAACTTGACGCGGTCAAAGGGCACAAAATTTCAGAGTTTATCAGCGATAACCCTGATGTCTTTGACGCTGCAATAGAGGTGCTGAAGTCCAATGACTCCAAAAGCCAGTATGTCAAGTTCGCTGTGAAGGTTGGCGCATCCTCAGTCATGGCTCCTATGCTCGAAACAGAGCATGGCCACAGACTGGACCAAGATGATGTCGGAACGGACGAGACAGAGTTGTCTACTCTGGAGCTAGAAGGCCAGGGCATCATGGTGTACGATCGGAGTTCTGGAGGAGAATCACATTCAATGTGGATGTTACAACCTGCACAGGACCCCGTACGAATTGAGATCGCCCTTCCCCAAGCTTTGGTCGATACGCTCGGAGTTGGGGCTGAAATTCTTGCCAAATATCTCACTGAGTTAGCGGAGGCCGGCGCCAAAGACCCCGAGAATCATCCTCCTCCCCTGCCGATTCTATGTCGGGTGTGCGAGCGCTCAATCGTACCCTGGTGGTTTGAGAAACACTCCGACCTCTGCGTGCAGGAACATCGAGCTGAGTTGGATGTCCAAATGATTCAAGAAAATATGGCAGAGCACCGCAACGCCATAGTCAAGGTTCTCGACGCTTTCGAGGCTCGCCAAGGACGAAATTCCACCGACAACTCCTCCGGTCCAACACCTACGCCTGAGTACAAGGGTTTGCCAATCGGCCCGTCCCCCGTCCAGTCTTCTGCAGCTTCATCGGCCTCTGCTTCGCATACCGCCAGCCCAGTCAGGTCAAGGAGTCCTTCTACGGCAGGTCTGGGCCACGCTCGCGCTCGTTCATTCGTCGTCCGAAGGCCCTTAGTCCGCGTTGTCGAGCTGATACTTGATCTGTGTGACACCGCCATCGAGATCAATGTACCTTCAATCAAGGATAGCAAGAGCAACGACGATGACGACTTCAGATCCCAATCACCGCAGTCAGAATCCAGGATCTCCCAGGTCATGCAATGGCAGGCGCCAATCAGCTTGGAGAATGAACCTGGTTTGGCCGCCCTCAGCGCTGACACTGAAAAACTAGCTCTGTCAAAGATCGACGCTGTGCGCCGCCACCAATATGTTCTGGAGTACTCGGAACGTATTCGGCAAGAATACATGGCCGAGGTCGACGCCTGTATCAATGAAGCCCTGATCAAAGCCGAACGGGTAGCTGCTGGAGAGGATTTATCAAGCGAAAGTGACTCTGAGCCGGAGCTCGTACTTCAGGGCATCCTGGAGAGTGCTGGAGAGGACGAACAGCCTACGCCATTGGCGGCAGAACCAGAAACCAGTCCAGCAGGATCATATGTCGGGCTGCGATCAATGGCCTCGGCCCTACGAAATCCCAGAGACATTCCCTATATTTCCATGCAAGATCAGCGACGCTCTTCCTCACAAGCTGTGTCGACTGGTTCGAGCAGTCCCATCGAATGTCCGACTCCTAAGTCCCATAAGAGCAACCTCATCTCGCAGCCACAGCCAGTCTCAAATAGGCGCTCCGTTTACCTTGACGATCCCAATGATAGCGACAGCAGTCTGCCTTCATCGTCTGTCATGTCCAGTACTTGGAGACCAGAGTCCCCAGCTTCCGTTTCTGAGCATGGTCGCTCTGCTCACTCACGAGACCGTAAGAGACGAAGCCTCCATCTCCATGGCCTGAACTCAGCTTCTCCTCATCGCCAACAATCCCCTGGCAGATACCCTCCACCGCCACCTTCGCCCCTTCGCATGACGAAGTCAAGAATTCCAAGTGGAGAGATTGCTCAGTCACCTGTTGTATCGCCTTTACTGACAGCTGGAGAGTACATGCCCGCAGCCCCGGGTCCTCTGTTACACAGAAGACAATCCTCGATGCATTCGTCCGACAAAACACCCTCCTCACCCCATTTGAACTCGATAACCCATCCTCAACAACGTGCGCAGCCTCCCTCAATCAAAGATTTTGAGGTCATCAAGCCGATCAGCAGAGGTGCTTTTGGCAGCGTATATCTGGCCAAGAAGAAGATTACAGGCGAGTACTTCGCTATCAAGGTACTCCGAAAATCAGACATGGTTGCTAAGAATCAAGTCACCAATGTCAAAGCGGAGCGTGCCATTATGATGTGGCAAGGCGAGAGCGACTTCGTGGCGAAGCTGTATTGGACCTTTTCAAGCAAAGACTACCTCTATTTGGTGATGGAATATCTCAATGGCGGTGATTGTGCTTCTCTCGTGAAGATCCTGGGAGGGTTGAGCGAAGATTGGGCCAAAAAATACATCGCTGAAGTCGTTCTGGGAGTAGAGCACTTACACAGTCGGGGGATCGTCCACCGTGATTTGAAGCCCGATAACCTTCTTATTGATTCCAAGGGGCATTTGAAGCTGACTGATTTTGGTCTATCCCGCATGGGCCTTATAGGCCGGCAAAAACGTGCTCTCAAGCAACCCGACGAGCCTGCTCCAGATCTGTTGAAGCAAGGCCCGTTCACACATTCTGGTACTGGTTCGGGCTCAAACCCTACCTCGAGATCAGCTTCCTTTGATTACGAGGGACCACACTCGCCTGCGTCTACACCTTTGATGACCCCGGCTCTGGCTGGCGGTCTTGATCAACCTTCGTATTTCAATTTGAACCGAGAAAGTTCTCTTACCCGAGAGCTGTCCTGGAGCCGAAGTGGTCAAAGAAGCGACAGTGGCAGTAGTTCAAGCTTCGATCTCCATCACCTCTTCAAGAAACTGGGCGTACAGGAGAACAACGATGTTGCATTCCAGTCGGCGCTCCGCAATCAGCCTGTGGATGAAGAGACCTGCAGCGTGGGGAGCCAATCGCCGGACATCTTTCCGCTATCTCAGTCATTGAGTAACATCTCGCAACCACCGCCACCACCGGCCTCGTCGCAAGTCCTACCCCCTTTGTTTGATGGCGAGGAGAGTGGCAGAAGATTTGTGGGAACACCAGATTATTTGGCACCAGAGACCATCAATGGTACTGGTCAAGATGAGATGTGTGATTGGTGGGCACTAGGATGCATCATGTTTGAATTTCTTTATGGCGTTCCACCCTTCAATGCGGAGAGTACCGAAGAAGTCTTCGACAATATTCTAAACAAAAGAATTGCGTGGCCAGAGGAAGATGAGATCGAGGTCAGCCCTGAGGCAAAGGACCTGATCAATAAACTGATTCAGCTGGATCCGGCTGACCGGCTTGGAGCTAATAAGGACGAAATCTATGCGAGCGGTGGTGCCGAAATCCAGGCACATCCTTGGTTTGCCGATATCAACTGGGACACGTTACTTGAAGATGAGGCTCAATTCATTCCAAATCCCGAGCATCCAGAAGACACGGAGTATTTTGATGCCCGCGGAGCGACTCTCTCATCATTCCCAGAGGAGCTTGAAGACCAAGCCTCTCCATCCGGAACAACGCCAAATGGACCGGACTACCCAAATCGTCCCCATGATGCTCTTCTTCGCGTGAGGACACAGGCAGCTTCCTCTAAACGAGGTCTCATGCCTCTTCATATTCCTCCTCACGTAGCTCGAGATTCTCGGAGTAGGAGATTGAGCGAGCCTGTGGTCGCGGATGATTTCGGCAATTTCACGTTCAAGAACTTACCGGTTCTGGAAAAGGCCAACAAAGATATCGTGGAGAAAATGCGGAAAGAGGCAATGCAAGCCCAAGCGCGTGGATATTCCCACTCGCAAGCCATCTCTGCGGCTAATAGCCCTGCGGTGGGCTCTCCTGCCCCTTCGTTAGAGGGCAGCCCCATGATGCCAATGCCTGTGAAACGTGCGTTGTCCATCAGCAAAGGCCACAGACCAGGCTCGCCTTCCAGCCTAGGCGGCACTTCGAACTCGTCACCGAGCAGACCTTCTCAGCCTTCCTCACCGCTCTTGGTTCAGTTCTCTGCCGCACAGCATCACGAAAGAAGAAAGACCTCTGGTTCATCTCAAGGAAGCAGTTCTCTGAACCCTGGAAGCTTCTTCGACATACCCCATGATGCTACCCGACACAATGTTCAAGTTTCATCTTCGCCCGTCAAGACGGCGCGTATACCGGCAGTTTCCCCTGCTAAAGCCATGAATCCGCCTCAGCGACAATCTAGCGCCACCACCACTGGGCGTACTCGGTCACAGACAGTCGGTTCTCAGGAAAGCGACGGCCAACCACAGAGAGACAGCTTTATTCCGGGACATTATAAACGCAAGAGCCAACTGCTCGCGCGAGATGTGTCGCCCTCGTCTTCGGACAACGAATCGGCACAAGCCAAAGCGTTGCTCAAGGTACAACGGCGCAGGCAGAGTTCCAGAAGGATGTCCCAAGTTAATTTTCTGGATGGCCCTGTTTATCGTCCGCTGGATGTCTTGATCTGTGAGGACCACCCTGTCTCTCGCATGGTTATGGAAAGACTTCTGGAAAAACTTCGATGTCGGACTGTGACAGCCACGAACGGACCTGATGCCCTTCGACTAGCTGTGAGTCAAATTCAATTCGACATCATCTTCATGGAGTTCAAGCTGCCCCTTATAAATGGTGTCGATGTTGCACGAATGATCCGAGACACGAAAAGCGCCAACACGCACACCCCCATTGTGTGTATAACAGGCTATCTCAAGGATCTGCCAGAAGTCCACCATTTCGATACCCTTATGCAGAAGCCACCAACTTCACAGAAACTATCAGAGATGCTCTGCAAGTACTGCTCATGGAAACCTCCTCCGAAGGACTTCAAGCTTGCGGCTCCGCTCCACATTCCGCCAATCAGTACCCGGGTTGAACATGCGCACACTCAAGATAGCCCAAGCTCCGTAGCATCCAGCCTTGCACCTACTCTACCTGACTCGTCATACAAAGGATCAGCTCGAGAAGACTCGATTGGCAGTGGCGGATTCTTCAGTGATCTCGAATCCTTCAAGAGCGATGACATTCCTGTTATCGTGTCTCGAGCTGCGACAGACGAATGGGCGAAAGGCGGGCTGGGCATCTCCGACGACATTGTCATCGGCCAGAAGCCTTATATACAGAGCGGCTTTCCTCACCTTGTCCAGACCGAGTCCGCTCCCGCGAGTGCCCACGTCGAAGAAACTCCAGGGTATGGTCTTCGTACCCCACGGCGCCAGAAGTCCTCCGAGGTGGTCAAGCAGAAGCGAGACAGGCTAGAAAAGAACATGCAAAATCCAAGTGGCGCGCCCGAAGAGGGAGACGATGAGGACGAAGAATTGGGGGACGTCCAAGTCCGTTCTCGTTCACCTCTGGGCAAAGCTGGCCGGCCAACTTCCAAGCTCGGGATTGAAATGATGCGTACCAACAGCCGTGGAAGTGTCGTCTCGATGAATGACGACAAGTCAGGCGAGCCTGACAACCTCAGGCAGTCATTGGAGATCCTGGAAGAACGCATGGAAAGCTTGACAATACCCGAGGAGCCATCTCAGGCTGCCATTATAGCCAGTCAACCTCGGAAAAGTCTAGAACGGGCGGCTTCGTACCACTCCCATCCTGAACAAGAATCTGAACGACGTCCGAGTCATGGACAGATCACGCCACCCGTCATTTTCCCTCGCAAGCCGGGAACACAGGTCGCGCACATCGATGCTGGCGCAGATGTGACACCTACCGCAAGCAGAACGGGCGATAAGGAGGAAGAAGAACCTACGCCAAAACCACTGGGTGGTCCTTCTGCGGCCACCCTCTCATGAGACATTACTTTGATTGATTTGATTCTCTTTACTGATGTACGCACACCCACTGCTTTATTTTACAATGATTGCTAGCACGACAGAATCCGAATTTCTTTTGTTGAAAATGATTTGCAAGGCGCTGGAGGCGAGAATACTACTGGAGTTGTTGCTAGAGTATGCAAAAGTCCATCCATGTATTTTGTTTATTTGGTGTTGAAGTTGTGTCGGTGGATGCTTTGGTCCATACCTACAATGCGAAGGAGAACAGGCCACGACAGTGCTGGAAGTCTGTCTGCTGGCGCAATCTCTTTCAATAGAAGGAAGATTACATGCCATCGCTTCTACGGCGGAGGGCCTATGGACTATCTACTTCTGTGTATATTGTTGTTTGTGTTCTTGGTGGATACTGAAGTCTTTTCTCGGCGGTTCTAGTCTCATGTATCCATTCAATGCATGGTCCGGAACATAGGATCGGCGGTGACCGAACGCGATGGAGACTCAGGTTGTCGAGGAACAGACGTGGAACCATTGGGCGCATGCGGGCGGGACTTCCGAGTTCTCTATTCAATGAGCAAGACAGAAATAATGCGAGGCGAGCCACGCTGGAGGAAGATACAATATCATGACAAACTCCCAAAACCTTGACAGGCCCGAAAAATGTGACCTTCCTTTCGGAGCAAATATCGACTAGGTGTCTTATCGCTCTCGGGACCAAAGGACTGCTCGGCGTAGCGTGTAAAGCGCGGTTATTGTTGGCAGTCTTCGGGCCTCGGAACAAGGCTGTGAGGAAGGTAAGTGATGTTGAGCAGAGAGGGGATGCTTCCAATGTCGTATGATATTTCCTGGACGCGGTGGTTGTGTGGTGGTGGTTGTATGTGGCCGTTTGCATGAAATCAGTGGCGTGCCGATTCCGTCTTGGCATATCTTGGCATTCCCGCCTTCGATAACCGTCCCTGGAGGAAAATGACCAATGCCAATCTCGCCTTCGTGTGGTGGCAATGTCAAGCATGCACTTGGCAGGTCTTGGATCGTTGCAAGCAGTATGAAGCTTTCTGGCACTACTGGGCTTAGCGAGCGCCGTGGTGGTCCTGTTCAGTACTGCTTGTATGGCATCTGGCCCAAGAAGGGATCGGTGCTCCGCGTAAAGTCTCACAGAACGCAAACTCCACATGAAACGTCGCTTCACTACGATTGACGATCTCTGGACCACTCTCATCCCACTCGGGCTCTCTATCAGCTCGATATCTCATGGCATTGGTGGTGGCTCGCTCCAGCTGGAAGACCTGGATCGCACTGACCGTGATAACGTGGTTACACCCAGTTGACAGTAGATACCCCCCCTTACATGCCACCAGACGATTGACAGAGGTAAGTGCCAGGGTCCTAGGGATTTATGTCCTCGTGTGCCACCATCTGGGGCTCAGAAATTTTCTCGAACCCTTCCATTCCTATGCCACTTCTGCGTTGTTCACTTGTCGTCTATTGAAAATCTCCATACCCAGCAGAGACTGAGACCATGGCGGACCACGAACTCAATGCAGCACAGTATGGATCATCCCAGCTAGGAGAGACCATGGCCCCTCCGCTAACCAGCATAGACTGCATGGTGAGATCAAACAGGACATCGAGCCTTCAGAAAAGATCACCCGCGACGTCCTCGGCGGCCCCTTGAACGCCGATCCAAAGTCGTTGCCCAAGGCTAGCGAACATGGCTTCACGAGCCAAGCACCAGCCGAGGTATTGAGCGATGACACTGAGATGGAAGCAACTCCAGACGGAGAGGAGCCGACTGCGCATGAAAAGAAGACACTGAGACACGTGGGAGAAAGTCTCCCGTTTGCGACCTTCTTGGTTGCTTTCGTCGAATTGTGCGAACGATTCACCTACTATGGTTGCCAGGGTATCTTCCAGGTGCGGAATGTCACATACCAGCCGGATCTTTGTAACGACTGACAGTTGGTTTAGAACTACGTTCAGAGACCTCTTGATGGTTCTCAGGGACGAGGAGCTCTTGGTATGGGCCACCAGGGCGCGACCGGCTTGACAACTTTCTTCAAGTAAGATGTCTATCTACTCATGACAACAAGAGCGGCCGACTAATTTGTGACAGCTTCTTCTGCTATGTTACCCCCATCTTCGGTGCCATCGTTGCCGACCAATATGTTGGAAAATACAAGGCCATCCTCTACTTCTCCATCGTATACATCGTCGGCCTCCTTATTCTATGGACGACCGCCCTTCCATCATCGTTGAGCCACGGCGCCGGCCTGGGTGGCTTCATCACTGCCATTATTGTCATTGGATTCGGCACCGGTGGTATCAAGTCAAACGTGGCCCCACTGATTGCTGATCAATACAAGAGACGCAAGATGGCTGTAAGTAGACACCCGCGAGCACTCTCACAAGAGCACCACTAAGCCTCCTAGATCATGACCACCCCCAAGGGCGAACGAATCATTATCGACCCTGCAGTGACTATCCAGAGAATTTACATGATCTTCTACACCTGTATCAACATCGGAGCCCTTTCGCTCTTGGCCACCCCCTACATGGAACGAGACATAGGCTTCTGGTCGGCATACCTGCTATGTTTCTGTATGTTCTGCGCCGGTACCACTGTGCTTGTCCTGGGCCGAAAGGTGTACGTTGTGCGTCCGCCGCAAGGGTCGATCATCACGGATGCTTTCAAGTGCATCTGGCTTATGATCAGATACCGCCACGAGGATGCTCCCAAACCATCCTGGCTCGCTGCACACGGAATCACCAAGACAGTGCCTTGGAACGATCACTTTATTGACGAGTTAAAGAGAGCACTCATTGCCTGCAGAGTCTTCGCCATCTATCCAATCTACTGGTTGGTTTATGGTCAATTTAGGTATGTTGGGGACCTCCGCGATCCATGGATATCTGGTGAACACAGAGGCTGACAGTGCGCAGTGGTAACTTCGTCACCCAGGCTGGTCAGATGAAAGGCCATGGAATTCCCAACGATTTGATGCAGAACTTCGATCCTGTAAGATATGCGAACAACGGGTGCCTCGAAACTTGTGGTTAACTAGGTCAGATTGCCATCATCGTCTTTGTTCCAGTTCTCGATCGCTGGGTGTACCCGCTTCTCCGAAAGATGCGCATTCCCTTTCCTCCCATCAACCGAATCGTCCTTGGATTCTGGGTGGCCTCTCTCGCAATGGCATATGCTGCCATTGTGCAGCACTTGATCTACGTGTACGATGATTGCTTCCCAAGTTGTAGATCTCGCTGACGAAAAGCAGTTCCGGTCCGTGCTACGATCAACCATTGTGCGATGCCTCTATCGTCGATGGTGTTGCGCAGGGTAATAACATCCACATTGCCATTCAGACGCCAGCGGTAAGATATGATGACGATGTTCCATCGGTAGAGCAAATGTGCTGACTTCGAAACCATAGTATATGCTCATTGGTATCTCGGAAATCTTTGCCTCGGTGACTGGTCTTGAGTACGCCTACACTAAGGCGCCACCAAGCATGAAGAGTTTTGTTCAATCAATGTATCTGTTGACCAATGCGTTTGGCTCTGCTTTGGGTGAAGCTTTGACACCAGTCGCATATGATCCTGCTATTCTGTGGATGGTAAGCTAGACTTTGTCATCAGACGAGCCTCGACTGACGTGGAATTAGTTTGTGGGCCTTGCCGGTGCATCTTTCGGGGCTGGCTGTGTAAGTTTTCTTGGTGTATCAGATGCCCGAAACCAAGAACCTAACATGAATACAGCTCATCTGGATTCTGTTCCATCACCTCAACGCCCAAGAAGAGGAGATGAATGCACTGGAGTCGGACATGGAAGACGTGAGTCAATTTTCCGGCTCAATTGTGACGCTTGAGCTTAACTAACGTGCCTTACAGGAGGGAGGATACCGCAAAGGATCAAAGGTCACATACTAAGCCTCGCTTCACGTTGTACAGAACAAGACGAGGCAGACCGCATTTGTGGTGAGAGGATCGCATTAGTAAACTAGGACCCTGGTACGGACCACGGCGTAAGCGGCACCTTATTGTGGCTCGCAAGAATTGTATGGCTCCTAGCGCGAATCCAGAAAGCGAGAGACGGTTGAGGTTGCGATGCATGACCACACAATACAGGGTAATCGAAGCATGAAATACATTTCAGAAGCATGTTTCTATGGTTGAGCATCGTCCAAAGTGCCGTGCCGTGCCTTTCTCACCCCCTGAGGTTACCAATGCTTACCGGTATTGTCATGAAGCGCGGCTTTTTTGGACCTTGCGATGGCCTTGGGCTTTGCATCGCATGCACATGCGAGGGGGAGATAGCACTCGTCCTATAGAAAGCTTGTGGCAAACGCCTCGGTCAACACCGAGAACGGCACTAACAGCATCATGGTCTGGTTGTCACCTGTCGCCGCATCCCTGGCCGAGTGCGAGTGTATAGTATTATGTGTTGCAACGATTCCGGATTGCTGAAATGATCGCTCTCTCGAAGGTGGGAAGATCTGCGCGACGGTCGCATACTGGTGCCTCTTTGACGCAACAGGAGTTCTGGGCCAGCAATGAATTGAGGTGGTCGTGCTCGTAGCATCAATGGTCTTGTGATGCTGTTCAGAGGGTTGATGCGGGCAAGCGAGAAACTGGACCGCGGAGGAGCAGCGCGTAGTTCCTTAGAGTGAACCAAAGATGCGTAAGCTTCAAGCCGCGACTCGACTTTGACTGCGCTGATTCGCACTCTTGGGATGCAAGCGTGTGTGGAGGAGAAAGACATGGGCCCCTGCTAGCGAGGCAGGGCTGTGGAGGTGGATGTACCCAGCTGTCACCGTCCCCCAAGAGTCGGGACGAGCATAGAACACACAGATCGACGCTGTCCTTGGAAATATGACAAGTCGTCGACAACAGCCAGAATTTGTTATTTCGTGCAGTAGTGAGCTCGTAGCTCCTGAGGAATGGCAGTGTGCGCGGCCCTCGCAAGCTGGCTTGTTCCGCCGTGTTCCGCCGTAATGGGGATGGTACAAGTAGATGTGTGGGAAAGCCGTGAGCCTTGCGTTAGTGGCTCTTTAGGGGCCTACGTAGCCCAAAGTCACAGGCTGTTCCTGCTTGTTACTCTCCCAAATAGTCACCGAGGCCACCCGGGATTTAAGCTCCCCCAAGTGCCCTGCATGTTGAACCATCCCGGGCCTTGGGCGGCGTGACTACCTGCCTAGCCAACACCTTAGCTACCACAAGACATCGACGCCAACACTCCGTTCTCCGGTCCCCGGTCCAGCCTCTGCTTCTTCCATCTTGTCTGCCTGGTCCGAACTCAACTGCGCTCGTCCTCTTCTCTTCCTCTTCTTCATCCGTCCTCCTCCTCCGGCTTCCTTCATTTCCTCATCCTCGTCGCTCTTCCTCATCATTGCCTCATCGTCATCATCCAAGAAGAAGGAACCACCCTCCAGGCCTCCCGTCTCACCTTACGCACCTAATCGTTTTTATCACTCACTCCCGATCGGCCAATCCCACCCCGGTTCCTGCTCCCAGGGTCGAGCATCCCTCCCTTGAAACACTCTGCGCACCGACCTGGTCACTTTCCACAATCCAGATCCAGGCCTTGATCGGCTCTAATTTCACCCCCTACTCGAAGGGCATCGCATTCGAATATCCCATCATCGCCGACGCAGGTCTTCGCCATTCTGATGGTTCAGAACTGTCTAATCGACCTTTCATACCACCAACAATCGCCACTTCGGTCGGCACCCAGTTCCTGATTACGACCGCTTTCACGTAAGCTGTCAGATAAGATGGCTGCCACAACATCATCATCATTGTCGTCGTCGATAGTATCTTCCCCTACCGCTTCGCCGACAGGCAATCCCGGAGGCGGAGGCAATGGGCCTAGTTCGCCACTTCTCTTCTTCGTCGCGTTGGGCTTTGGTGTGGTCTTTACGAATCTATGGTAAGCGTGACATGGCGACCTATTCCATGTCACCTTGGATTGATTGTTTTGCACAGGATTATCGTCGGTGTCAAGTACTGCTTCCGATACAACCAACGAAACCGACAGCGCATGAACGGTGAAGATCCCGATGGGGTCGATCTCGGCGCCATGCCTCGCCAACATCGTCGCAGGCGCGAAAAGAAGCTCATGACAATGGATGAGGTCAATGAAAAATTTCCTTTGATAAAATACAAGACGTGGCGATCCAACCGGGCAGACGAAGGTCTACCTACCGCTGGAGGCATTACCACTGCTTCAAGACCCGCCAGCATACACAATCAACCTCGAGAGCCAAAGGATGAGACCGAATCCACTGAACTGGCTCCGACACACACCATCTCCACCATCGAGGAAGAGAAATCAGAAGAAGAGCACGGTCCCGCTGAGGTTGTTGGTGAAAAGAGTCGAGCCGACACCCGACCAGCTACGCCGACGCGGCCCAAGTCGGCTCAGTCAACCGCAGCTGGAAGTCCCATGCAAAAAGTCACCTCCAATGATGAGGACGAGGACGAGGAGCAGATACAAACAGCCGTCCCAGCCGAGCAATTGCCCGACCCCGGCGACGCCTGTGCCATCTGTATTGACACCATCGAAGACGACGATGACATTCGGGGCTTACATTGTGGACACGCCTTTCACGCTTCCTGCGTTGATCCTTGGTTGACGTCAAGACGCGCCTGCTGTCCTCTATGCAAGGCCGACTACTATGTTCCGAAACCACGGCCCGAAGGTCCCAACGGTGAAGGCCTGAATAGAACTGGAACCAATCCAGAAGTCCAATCACCTCCGGGAGCCTTCACCCTCATGCACAATGGCCGAGGCGCCAGAAGACCTGCCATGGTCATCCCCGGCAGATTCATGAGCATTGTCTACCACGATCGTGACCGGCATGGCTTCCCGGTCGTTGTTAGAGCCGAGCGACGGGGTCCGCAAGAACAAGATCAACCGAGGGATTCGGATCGTGATGGTCAACGGCAGACTCAATCTCAATCTTCGAGTTGGAGGTCACGGTTAACAGGCTTTCGTGTACCTGGGCGTGGCCGGCCTGCTCAGACCCAAGCAGGTCCGGCACCATCAGATACCCAACCGACACCTTCCCAGCTTGAAGCCGGGAGGTGAAAAACTTTGTTCCATATGTGACGCGAATATGACATGATTATGATGAATATTGTTTAGTTCCTTGATGAGTTTTAGTCGTTGGTTACTAGGTACGGAGTACACTGAGCAAGCGTTAAGGGGTGGTATTTGTTCAGAAGGTGTTGGGATAGAAGAGTGGCGTTGGGCCGAGTTTTGTGTTCTCGTACCTAGGGAGTAACTCCGTCGTCCTTGAGATGGTTACCTGGTTCCTCTGGTAGTCTGTACAGAGTGCGGAGTAGTTTGTGCGGGAACAATTCTGGACAATATACAGAGTCCCGAAGGATGCCTGTTTAGCATAACAGATCCCAGGATATGAATATGAATATGGAGTACTCCGTACCAGAGACGAGTGTTCAGGAGGATGTACTTCCGTACCACTGCAACCTATTGCGTATTTTATGAGCGATGCAATCCCTTGTTCTTTTTTCCCTTTGACATCCTTTCTTCTTTGAGGGTTTTCTCTCCTTCAACAATAAACGATTGCCTCTTACCCCCTACACCGTACGAAGCATGTTGTCGTGTATGGCACTAGTCTGTCAGGGTATGTATGTTCTTTGTTTAATCTCCTTGATCAACAACATTTAGTTGATGTCTCTCGAGAGACTGACTGGCGGTGTCAGCCGAGCTAAGTAGGTAACATACGGACGGACGGCGGCACGGTCCAGGTTACTCGGTACAAGTAAGGGAGTACATACATACACATTTGACCAGCGCACTCGGTACGGAGTAAGAGGGGTTGCGGTACTTTCTATCGTTTTTACCTTGGTTGAGATCCACGGTTCAAAAGACTCAAAGGGGGCCGTATGATTCAGACCAGAGTGTCGTCCCTGAGGGAAAACACCGCCTTCAACACGTCTTCAGTCTTGGCTCGGATGGCATCGTGGAACATGACGTTGGTAAGGTGCATGTGGTAGTTCTTGACCAAGGCCGCCGTCTCCAGAGAGAAGTTCAAGTCCACGTACATGTCGTCGGTGAAGACGGCGGCGTAGACCGGAACGGCGTTTCGCCGCAGCTGGTCCAGGTCGTACAGTGCCGGCCAGTCATGGCTGGCTTCCAACAACGCAGCAGTGTCAGCCACGCGCCTCAGGTCGACGTTGTCGGAGAAGACGGAGCGAAAGACCATCTCGCCCGTGAAGTAGACTGTGTGGTCTGCCTCTTCTCCTCCCTCTTCTCCCTCTTTGTACTTGAACATGCTGAACTCGTCGTCGCGGACCCTGTCAAAGGCCCAGTTGGACGCTCGGCCCTGGGCGTACAGGGCTCCGTGCAACAGGGCGTATATAGGGTGGTTGTCGAACGATGGCCAGTTCTCGAACTGCGTCAGCGTGGGCCGCGTGAGGAAGCCAAACAGCTCGAGGTCGTTGACGGCGCGCAGCACCGCGGCGTGCACCATGTCGAACCCGCCGTGGAAGCCCAGGTATATGCCCAGTTCGAGAAAGCGGGCGGGAGTCAGCCCGACCCCCGAGGGCAACGTCGGCGCGTTTTGTGCAATGTGTCGCGCCACTTTCTTGACGTTGGCCTTGTCTTCGGGGAACTTGGCGAAGAACATCTCGTTCCTCTCGAGGACCTTTCTGAACAAGCGTCGCACCGGCTCGTCGGGTGCATGCGCCGTCACGGGCGGGGTGCCTCCCAGTGGGAAAACTTCACGCAACCCTTCCGGGTAGAAGCTGAGGTAGGTAAAACACACGTAGCCGCCGTAGCTTTGGCCCATGATGGTCCACGTCTTCCTGTCGTCGGGGTAGTCGCCCGTCAGGCATTTGCGGATCGCCTCGAGATCTCTGACCGCGTTATCTGCGCGGAAGAACTTGAGGTATCGAGCTTGAGCTCTAGAGTCTCCTTTGAGCATGAGGGTATCTGCGGTGACTGGTGTCGAAAGACCCATGCCGCGGTGGTCGAATGAGAGGAACTGCAGTACGTAGTGTTTGTCAGATCGAAAGCACTAACCTCCCCCCTGGCCCGAGACTTCAATGCTTCTTGGACGTATAAGAGGGAAGCATGCTTACTTTGTAACCCCGGTCCAGAACTGCATTTGTGAGTCCTGGTTGGTCCTGGGGCGGGCGGCCAGGAAATCCCGGACCGCCAGTGATGTAGACGAACCAGGGCAGGGACTCCTTTTCCTTGGGAGCTACATCGGTTGGGACCTTTTCACCACCTCGACAGAATAGGCGTATCTGCTCCCTGTCAGGATCGGCGTGGTCGAGGGGTACGTTGAAAAAGTATTCGGTGATGAGAAGTGGTCCGGGAACCCGATATGCTCGGGACGAGAGTAGTTTGGCTGGACGCACTTCGACCTTTGAGGATGACATGTTTGCCGGTGAAGCTCAAGCAGTATCAACCAAGACGAAGGACGGGTACAGGATCAAGTCAGAAAACAAACCGAAAAGTCTAGGTACCTTACCGACTGTCGAAAACGATGGTCTGCTTCATTTAGCATGGTACGGAGTAGAGTACGTACGGCCTACTCCGTAGCTGCGGCCATATCCCGGCCCAGCTCGACTCCACGAGCCTGAGGTTACAATGAACATCACCTCAACCCCCTGATTGGGGCGAGGCGCGAGCAGTCTCGGCAAACATATACGCCCCTGTACGTTCACATGTTGTTCCGCCTCTGTTCGTCCTTGAAGAGTCATCATGGACAACAGTGGCGGCACTGCCGCGGCCTCGCCGCCGATAGAGCTTCGTCGAGTAGTGACCGAACACCAAGGGAACGATTCATCGACGTCGACGACAGTCGAAGTAGCAGAAGGAAGTGACACTCAGACTCGAGAATACCCTACCGGCCTTCACTTCGTCTTACTCACCGTTGGCTTGATCTTGAGTATTTTCCTTGCGGCTCTAGATCAGTCCATCATCTCAACTGCGATACCACGTATCACTGATCACTTTGGCACGGTAAAGGACGTAGGCTGGTATGGAAGCGCGTACAGTATTACGAATGCTGCTTTTCAATCGACTTGGGGGAAAGCGGTGAGATGACATCCTTTTCGTTCCTCCTTTCGCACGTTTCGGGGGGACTTCCTACCCCTTCCGCACCTTGACACGCATATATGGACTGACGCGATAGGACAGTACAAACATTTCCCGTTGAAACCAACTTTTCTCCTTACAATCAGCGTTTTCGAGCTCGGCAATGTCATTAGCGCATCGGCAAGTTCCAGCTCGATGTTGATTCTGGGTAGAATCATCGCAGGCACGGGTGGCGGAGGTGTGATGACCGGGTCATTCATCATCATCGCACTCAGTACGAAGCCTGAGTATCGTGCGGCGTACATGGGCGTGCTGGGCGTCACTTTCGGTTGTGCGAGCGTGGTGGGACCGTTGCTGGGTGGTGTCCTTACGGATGGATTGGGTTGGACGTGGTGTTTTTGGTGAGAAACTCCCAGGAATCAGACTCGTGCTCGTTGTCTTTATCTGAGAAACGATGCCGTCGCACTGCGGCGGGCAGGACGGGTTGAACATGGCTCACAATTACTAGGATCAGTCTGCCCATCGGCTTTTTGGCGGCTGCGATCATGTCAGTCTTTCTGAGAGTTCCTGCTGTCGCAGCGCCCGCGCGAACGAACCTGAAGGAGAAGATCGTGTCCCTCGACCTGGCCGGAGCGTTTCTTATCTGCGGTATGATTTACTTCCCACTGAGTTGTAGGACACGCCGGGGACTGATTTATCTTGTCAGGGGCAATGACCTGCTTTGTCGTCGCTACACAGCAAGCGGGCATATCGGTGTCATGGCGCAGTTGGCAAGCAATTACCAGTCTCACTGGCGCGGCTGTCCTGTTGACCTTGTTCCTCGGAAATGAATGGTACATGGGATCCAGAGCCATGATCCAGACGCATCTCCTGAAAAGACGAACAGTCCTCTTGAACTGCGTCTATGCATTCTTTCTCGCAGGACTGTATTTCCCACTCTCCTACACCCTGCCTATACAGTTTCAGTCCATTGGCAATGCCTCCGCTGCACAGAGTGGCGTCCGGCTTATTCCTCTCATGCTCGGTGTCTCCGTGTTCACGATGGTCGCAAACGGTATCCTCACCTTCTGGCGACGATACACGCCATTCCTCCTGGTCGGTGCCATTGCGGGGACTTTAGGGATCAGCCTGGTGCACACGCTCGACGCGGATGCGAGCAATGCGCCTTGGGTCGGGTACGAGATCATAATCGCTCTGGGCGTTGGTTTGGCTCTTCAGGTGCCCATGATCGCAAACCAGGCTGCTGTTGGCTTCGAAGATATGGCGGTCGTAACGTCGCTCACACTGTTTTGCGAGAACGTGGGCACGGCATTGTTTATTGCGTCAACCGAGGCCGCCTTCACAAATGGCCTCGTGTCGGCTTTGGCGAGGAATGTGCCAGCTGTGCGTCCCGAGATTGTGGTCAATGCTGGTGCTACGGAGATCAGGCATGTGTTTGGTAAACAGCAGGTTCCGGGCATATTGATGTCGTATCTGCAGGGATGTAAAACCAGTCATTTCGTCCCGATTGCATGCGGGAGTTCGGCTGTGTTGGTTTCCATGATCCAGTCGGTGCCTAGTGTGGTCAAGGAGTGGAATGTTCGAATATCGAAACCGCATGTGCCTTGATCTTACTGTGGATGATGGGGCTATTCGTTCAACATGTTGGCTTGTGAAAGACACTTGGAACCTGCACTGATTTTCAACATCGGAGCTGGTTGCCATAGGATTGTGTATCAGGGAGATAACCATGATGCATTCATACTTCATTTTTCGTCGACTCATCACCATGGTGCCACTCCACCAAGTGCATTGATCCCATCAAATACAAAAAGCACAAAGCTCGATCACGCAAAGAATCCATCCAAAGTACAGGCACGGTGGCGACTTGCATCCACACACGAAGCATTCTTCCCTTCAACTCCCTTCCCAAGACCTGATGTCCATTGCTCAAAATGATCTCATGCCTTGCTTCCTGCACTGGTTCCCTTTCCCTGCGCAAAGCCCGATACGGCTGACCGTCCTTTTCCATTCCTGCGTCAATCATACCATGCAAGTTCCCATTCTCTCCTGCCCTAGTGCCCGATAGGCATTTCCCTGGATTCCTGACTGGTGTGCCCGTTCTGACAAATTGGAAGAAAACTCTTTGCTGAAACCTTTCGTTGGTGAAACCCCGGTTGTACGGGACGTCGTCGATACTGCAGGTTCATGTTTGTCGTGATGCATAATTCGTAATCTCGTACAGAGAAAATGAAACGATGGAAAACAAAGAGTGGTCGAAAAAGAACTCTAGCCTCATGCTCGTGTCGTTCGTGTCGAAAGAAGCTCGTGATTCGTAAACAAAGTCGGGAAGAGGGCACAAGCTCAACTTTGGTATGGATCAAACAAAGGCAGAGGGGAGGGCATCCTCAAGTGATGCGTCGTCTATCACTTAGTGATGCAAATTGTACTTTGCATACGCGATACCAGCGTACATCATCAACGCAGCTGTTGCTGGAGACTTCAGGCCGACGAAGAGGGAAGCCATAGTGGTGCATGCGAGTGTGATGCAGACGTGTCGAGTAATTGGCACGGAAGTGATGCTGGTTGGCTGCACTTTGTCCTTGACGAGGACATCAGTCACGTCGGTACTCTTCTGCAAAGGGGTCTCAAGAACATCAACAACAAGCTCGATGCCATCACGTTCGAGGTCCGCACCGTATGCAATAGATGATTGATTGTCGGCACTGGCGGCCTCGGTCTCCTCAAGGACTATGTCCGTGATATTCTCAATTATGTCACTGATGGACTCCTTGGGGACATCATCCACACCGAATTCCTCGTTTCGCTCACTGGTCGATGTTGGAGAGTTTGGAATGGATACTGTCTCGGCCTGGACGGAGATTTTGCTTGCTTCATCTTCATAGACTTCCTCAGGATCAGGATGAGCAGTGGATACAGCTAGAGCGTCTTCATATTTGGCATTTTTGGGAGACTGGTCATCCAACAAGGTCGAGCCAGCAGAAGCGGCTGGAGAATCTGGAGTTTCGTAAAGATCATGATCCGCAATAGAGACGGTGTTTCCCTCAGGTGGAGCTTGATCCCCAGTATGAGGGAAAACATGGCGCAAGGCGTACTCCTCAGTGGTAGAAGTGAAAGGCGACTGATGTGTAACGGCAGTGGCGAGTTCTGTGACAGGGCTCACCTCGACCTCCTCGAATGGTGCCGTTTCGGTTATGATGATCAAACTCTCATCAGAATCAGAGAGATTATCGTCATCAGCATCACCAACGCCAAAAGTATTCACTGCAACAGGGCTCGGAGGCAAGAATGCCTGTGCGGCCATGCGGAGGGTCTCTTCCTCGACATCAAGAAGTTCGTTTACTTTGCAATTGTCAAGGAGAGGACTATCATCCGCAACGAGATCGTTCTCATCGAGCATGCAATTTTCACTCAATGCATTGGCCAAGTATTCTTCAGCGTCAGAGGAGTCGAAAAGAGCATCCAGACCGGATGCGTCTCCGACTTCTTGGAATGCGTATTCATTTTGTCCAGTCGGGTCTGCCGAAAGATAGGTACCATCATCCACGACTTGATTGTTCTGTGGAATGCCATTATCGCAGTCTGTCACGGCGTCGGCCATCGGTGGCAGAATGGATAGAATTGCTTCAGTGTTAAGTAACTCTTCGACAGATGGTTGCCCTGTGTGTTCATAGTAGGTTGCAAGTTCGACTGTAGTAGCCGTAGCAGGGTCCTGTGCAGCTTCATTTCTGAGCGAAATGTCTTCACCACAACTCAGAGTAAAGCTCTCAGGGACAATATGAGAATCAGGATCAGGCGTGGTTTGCTCTGTTGAGTCACAGACTGGCGAATGCGTAGGAATATCGTTGGCCGGTTCAGTAGCACCTTCAAATAGTTGCGCCGTGGCAGAGTGTTCCTCGTCACCGTTTGGTATGGGTTGTTGAGACCAAATGAAAACATGACCGAGAGTGTATTCCCATTTAAGAGAGATATTGTCACGGGACGAATGACTGCTCTCTCGTAGCACAGTCTGATCATCAACCTGGACGTCCTCATCTCCATTGGGTACAGGTTGCTGAGACCAAACAAAAACATGACCAAGAGTGTATTCCTGTTCTAGAGAGATCTTTTCACATGCTTCATGGCTGCTGTCTGGCACTGCATTGTGCTCAGAGACACCAGCTGCATGTGTCGTAGGGCCACTCATGGAATGCTCAATGATTGGTTGTTCAAAGATTTTCTCTTCCGCACTGTCTCTGAGGCTCTCTTCGATGGCAAAGACAGGGAGATCTTGAGCTTTGGATGGAGTCGAAATGGCTTCTTGGTCGTTGCCCTTGATGTGCAAATCCTGTTTGGCACCAAACTCGAAGCATGTTGACAGACTCTCATTTACTGGAGCAAAGGAGAATTTGCCAGCATACGGAGTGTCTCTGGCGACCATGGGTTGTACTTGATCTAGATAGCTAGGTTGTCGCTTTGCGTTTCGCATGGGAATGGTTGAGCGAACAAGAGGTGAACCCTGCTCATTGTCCGAGGTCTTGTGATTGCCTTGATGCCCACCTTGACCAACAGCTTTATTCTCTGGGGTTTCAGGTGTTGCGATTATGGACGCTCCCTTGACTCTCATTGGAGTGTTTTCTTCGGACTGTTGGTGCTCTTCAGAACTGTCGATGTTGTTGGTCACAGTATTGAGACAGAAACCGAAGGAATCTTTCTCAATAAAGAGCTCGGGGCGTTTGTGAGCCAGTTGCTGAAGAGATTTGATGGTCATGCGAAACTTGTGAACTTTTTGACGGGCTTCTTGAACCTTGGCACGCTCGTAGACTTTTTCCACTTCTTTGAGATATTTCAGAAGGTTTTGCATATTCATGTCAAAAGGTCTGATGCTGCTAGTCTCCTTCTCTGGCATAGTAGGCTTTCTTGAGGGCGTGTCTGGCAGGCTGGAGACGAGCTCCCCGGCACGAGCCCGAAAGACATCAACATAGGGGGACGATCGTAGCTTGTCCATCGCGATGAGTTGGTACCACTTTGAGAGTCGCTAAGAAGCTGGAAATGATGTAAATGGAAAGCTTGATGTGTTTGATAGTTTGTGCTGGGCGTACTGGACTGAAGAGGTACGTAGATGAGAGAGTGGTGACGGGAAGGACGAAGGAATCAGGACAAACATCAGGATTGTAAACATAGAATTAAACCCTCTGCCTGCCACAAGACGCGTTCGTCGGTGAAAACACATATTCACGTGAATCTGGAGGCACCGATATGTGAAGCTGGTCTTCGTAGCAACGACGCCATGCAGGGGTGAATTCACGTGTAGTGCCCGACGCGATCCCATGAGGCGACTTACGGGACGTTGATGGCAAGTTCACCTGGTTTGAGCTTCTGAGATTAGTAGTATAACTGGTGCACTGGTAAGCAGTACGAATTGGTCAGTGGTCAGCAGTACACCTTCTGCATCGTGAGACATGTTGAGTCTATCTGAATGCCTCTTGACAAGAAAGACAGAACACAGAACAGTCCCACTAACGCGTCTCGCAGACTCAGAGCGACATTCACGCACAAATCACTCCTGTCGTTCGTGTGACAGGTTCAAACTGGATGCGTTGAATGCATTCAACATGAATCAATGTTCATAAAAAGAAATTCTTGATTCAAGTGCTGATCAGAGCACAATGAAAGTTGTTTTTGGTGCTTATGTACAACATCTTTTCTAGAACAACACCTACATATCCTCTGAAGCAGTGGCACCTGTGATAATTTCGACCAATTCTCCGGTGATGACAGCTTGTCGAGTTCTGTTGTACAAAATGGTGAACTTTCCGATCATATCTCCGGCGTTCTTGGAGGCATTCTGAGAGTGGGTCAGCATCATACATATATCAGAAACCGGAAGACTACTCACGTCCATAGCATTCTGTCTGGCAGATTGCTCGCAAGCGTGTCCTTCAGCCAGAGCCCAGTACAAAGAGTTGGAAAGAGAATATTCTCGGAGGTTCGCAAGAACTTCGTCATCGATTTCGAACGCAGCATAGTTGGGTGACTGAGTGATGGCTTCTTCGGAGTAGGCTTCGATGGTAACGGGTTCATAGCTCTGGGCATTGATAAACTTGTTGTAGAGGATCTTAATGCTGGCATACTCCTCCGGAAGCATGACAAGCTGGTCAGCAATGGCTTGGGCATCGGCAAAGGTTGGAACATCCCTTCCAATGCCAGCAAAACTCAAGACAATGTTTTGGGCATTCGATCGACCGAGTTGAGCCTTGGACTTTTCACCAATAATGGCAAGGTCCAAGTTGGGGTCGGCTTCGAGCATGCGGCGAGTGGTACGTGTCAAACCGGAATGAATACCACCGCAGAGACCCTTGTCGGAGCTTGCAATAACGAGCAGTGTTTTCTTCTCCTCCAATGGCTTCGTCTCGGCTTCCTCGAAAACCTTGTTGGAGGTCTGACCATACGACCGGGAATCGCGCATAGCCTTCTGGGCACGAGTAAGCTTTGTTGAGGCCACGATTTTCATCGTCTTCGTGATTTTTTCGATGTTGCGAATGGACTTGAGACGGCCTGAAGCGATGTCAGTGATATGGCGTGGCATTCATTTCGCATTTTGGTACCTTCAATTTCTCGTAGAGTGGCATAGCCGGCAGCCTGTGGCACCACTGTTCTACAATCAAATCAGCATATTGTTCAATCGTAGCATAATGTTCTAGCTGTTAGACGAGAACCGGAGCGTTGGGAAGAGCTTACCTGGTGAATGCGGCATTGCCGGCGCTGAGGGCTGGTCTCACAGCTCGGGACAGCATCGTGAGTAGCTCGACTAACCACGAAGCAGTAATGGAGCAGTGTCAAGAGAGAGTTGGTTGCAAGAGAGGAGAGTCGCGGTGCAGTTGAGCTCCCTTGTGAATTGGGAATGAGGTTTCCGAACGAGCTTTCCGCAGTTTGGTGCCGGTCACGTGGACAGTCTAAACCTAATGTGGGAGCAGCCTCGTGCAGCAACTAGAATCCCCAAACAGAGAAAAGTGTCGTTTCTCTGGTGGGCCGTTGGCCGCGGTCAATCCCTTCAAAAGGTCTGGCAACAGCACCTCACGACGACTGGCGTCTTCTACTTCTTTCCGACCAGGCCATCCTTTTTTTTCTCTTTTGTCTTCTCTTCGTTTCACTTCGTCGTTCACTGAACTTAACCACCCGCCTTCAGAGCCCAACGATCTCGTTTCCAACCCTCGAGTTCGCCTATCCTGCTCTCCACCTCCAATATTGCGGTCCGAGGCGCGTTTGGGAGGTCTGTTCAGTATCTCTTCTACTTAGTCTCACCACCTCGGTCCTCCCGGAATCGACTCTCTCTGCAAATCTCTCGAGGATCACATTGTTCGTCCTCCTACACGAGCACGATGTCTTCCTCGGACGACGACATGCCCCTCTCGGGGTCGAGAAAACCCAATGGCACCAACGGTGGTACGTCTATTCCTCTGTTATCTTTATTCCTTCTTCGTGAATTGTTCAACTAGTCCATCTCCTCGCAAGTAGTCATCTATTAACTCTTCGCTTATAGTCACATCTCTTTCTTCTTCAAAGATCCCCTCTAGAGTGGATGCAACCATGGACCGACAGATTCCTACCAACGGCGAAACTATACCCGGCATTTCCATTGCAAATGGTGATGTAAAAGTAGAGGATACGACAATGACGGATGTCAATGGTTCTTTGACGAACGGTGCGTTTGTCAAGCGCAAGGCAAGGGAAAGCAATACGCGACCATCATATGCAGAGGCCGAAAGCAGCGATGATGACCAGCCTCTTGTAAGACTACACTTCTGTTTGATTGCAAGCACGACAATAATAAGCTAACGTACAAGTAGAGCAAGAAGCGGAGGACGACTACAGCTGTAGAATCTGATTCGGACGACGCTCCTCTGCTTCCAAGGGCAAAAGCAAATGGCAAATCGATTCAAAAGCCACCGCGTGCCAGTGCTGCTCAGATTGGCGAGTCTTCCGACTCCGACGTTCCTTTGGGAAAAAAATTGGCCAAGGAGAAGCAACAGATTGAGAAGGCAGCGGAAAAGGAAGCCAAACAAATCCGAAACAAAGAGCAAAAGAAAGACGCCAACAAGGCCGCCAAGAAAGATACACCAGCTAAGAAAGTGAAGAAGGAGGAATCCTCAGATGATGACAAACCGTTGGCACGAAAAGTGTCCGCAGCGACCTCTAAGAAGGCCAAAGCCGAGTCGTCCACTCCTGTAAAAAAATCTGCCGCGAAGGCGAAGGCGGTCAAAAAGGAGGAGACTGCCGATCAGGAGGATGATGAAGACGATAACGATGAAATCAAATGGTGGGAGGATCCTACAAAAGGCGACGGAACGAACAAATGGGAAACTCTCGAGCACAATGGCGTTGTCTTTCCCCCTCCCTATGAGCCACTTCCTGGTCACGTTAAGCTAAAGTACGATGGCATTCCCGTCCATCTCCATGTGGAAGCCGAAGAAGTTGCTACATTCTTCGGTTCGATGCTCAATTCTACGCACAATGTGGAAAACCCGACGTTCCAGAAAAACTTCTTCAAAGATTTCTCCGAGTTCGTGAAGAAGACTGGCGGTGCCAAGGACAAAGATGGCAACAAAATTGCTATCAAAGAATTCTCCAAGCTAGACTTTAGGGCTATCTTTGAACATTACGACGCGCAAAGAGAGGCTAAAAAGGCTCTTCCGGCGGCAGAGAAGAAGGCCATCAAAGCCGCAAAAGATGCTGCAGAAGCCCCTTATATGCATTGCGTTTGGGATGGCAAAAAACAAAAAGTCGGCAACTTCCGAGTCGAGCCTCCTGGTCTGTTCCGTGGCCGAGGCGAGCACCCAAAGACAGGACACGTGAAAACAAGAGTGATGCCTGAACAAATTACAATCAACATCGGCAAAGAAGCAACGGTACCTCCACCACCGGAAGGGCATAAGTGGAAAGAAGTCAAGCATGACAAGCAGGGCACTTGGCTTGCTATGTGGCAAGAGAACATCAATGGGAACTACAAGTACGTTATGCTTGCTGCCAGTTCCGATGTGAAAGGCCAGAGTGATTTCAAAAAGTTCGAAAAGGCGCGGGAACTGAAAAAGCACATCGACCGAATCAGAAAAGATTACAGAAAAGATCTAAAGTCAGAGCTCATGGCCGATCGTCAAAAAGCCACGGCCATGTATTTGATCGATCAGTTTGCTCTTCGTGCGGGTAATGAGAAAGGCGATGATGAGGCTGACACCGTTGGCTGCTGCTCTTTGAAATACGAGCACATCACTTTGCGCGCACCGAGTACTGTCATCTTCGACTTCCTCGGAAAAGACAGCATCCGGTTTCATGAGGAGTTTGAAGTCGATCCACAGGTGTTCAAGAACCTCAAGATTTTCAAAAAGCCGCCAAAGAGGGAAGGCGACGACATCTTTGATCGATTAACAACAACTCAGCTCAATAATCATCTCAAGAATTATATGGCTGGACTGACTGCCAAGGTCTTCCGTACCTACAATGCATCTTTCACCATGTCCAAGTTATTGACTGAGATGAAGTCTGAGGGTACCATACTTGAAAAGCTGAAAGATTACAACGACGCCAACCGCAAGGTGGCCATTCTCTGTAATCACAAGCGAACTGTGGCTGCGTCTCACGCTGGACAGATGGAAAAGTTGGGTGATAGACTAAAGGCTGTCAAATATCAGCAATGGCGCATCAAGCAAATGATGCTTGAAGTGGAGCCAAAGATCAAGAAGAAGAAGGGAGCAGAATATTTCCAACTCCCCGACGACATAGACGAAGCGTGGATTGTTGAGCACCAAGCCTACCTAGTTGAAGAGCAGAAAACGAAGATCACGAAGAAATTCGAAAAGGAGAACGAAAAACTCAAGGAGGAAGGCCAAAAGCCAATGAAACCGTCCGAGCTCAACGATCGGCTCGAAGCAGTCAAGGACCTCGAGAAGAAATTCAAGAAGGAGAACAAGACGAAGAAGGTTGAGCCCGAGGGCAAATCGCCTTCCATAGAGAAACTGGAGGAAAACGTCAAGAAACTTGACCAGAGGATTGCCAATATGGAGATTCAGGCAGAAGATCGAGAAAACAATAAAGAGGTGGCATTAGGAACGTCGAAGATCGTAAGTTATTGTTGCTTTAAGGACATATCTGTGGTACAAACTATTAACTCCTTAAACAGAACTACATTGATCCACGGTTGACCGTCGTCTTCAGCAAAAAGTTCAATGTACCGATCGAAAAGTTCTTCTCTAAGACTTTGCGTGAGAAGTTTGAATGGGCCATCAAGTCTGTCGACGAGAACTGGACGTTCTAGGCAAGCTCTGGAGAACAAAGCTAGGTACATGATCGACGATGGACTCCGAGTGCTCTTGGTCTTGCATCGATCGAATAACGAATCTCGGTCCGAGCTTTGAAGACTTCAAAACGACCTTAACGCCATGAAATATGATTAACGGAATGTGCACCCAGCGCCTGCACCAGCGTCGTCCAAGAGACGATCCGTCCTCTTGAGGCTAAAGAGCGCTTATTGATAAATAGTGCTCCGTATTTGATGCGGCTTTGCACTGATCTTGGATGGAATTCCAGCATCATGGGGGTTCGGTGCTCTTCCACGAAGATAATTCGGGGAATGCGTCTGAGCTGGTGCTGGACCGGGCTCTACGTCGCTGGTGGCCGGTTTATACATCACGACTATGGTATTCATGATGAAGATGGCCAAGGAGGGAAGACAGATCATTATTGAACGAGTTGACGAGGGCTGAGGAACAGTTTCATTGGTGCATCGGTGCTTGAGAGTCACAGCATTATTCGTTTCAGCAAAGCATAGCATTATTCACCATTTAGAAATGCCAAAACATAAAGCTCAGAGCTCGAAAACCAGACATGCTCATAACACTCTTAAATTGACGGGGTTCGTACGTTTAGTACATAAAGTTATCTTGAGACCAAAACTCTCACTTCTTCATCGATGTCCTATGGGATCATATGAGGTATTGTATTCTCGCTCATCCCTTCCGCCTGCATTACTTGCAGCGACTCTTTCCCATACATCGCACCTGCAGAGGTTTAGCCTCTGTGCTGACAGGGCAACTCGATCTCAATATCATTCGTTCCACTTGAAACCCAAGATCCGGAGCAGTTCTGAGATGGTAGTCAAAGGTTGACTGCGTGGTCTTTCGCTGCGTGCTATGCAAACCTGTATGTGACCACCCGATGCTGTTGAAGAGATGAGAACAACAAACTAAGTTGCCTGCAGAAGTTCGCATGACGTACATAGAGGATGAGGTATCGGAACCCCATTCTGAGTGCGTCTCTTGTCGTTATCGAGGCTTGGGCGTTTCGTGTCGAGTGATTTGCTGGCACATCCGATATCATTGACAACGTCGAATCATGGTCCATAGGGATTGCAACGTTCACCATTGTACTGGTCGAATTGAGGACTTTTTGATGGGCGTATGCAGCACCTTGGATTGGTGCATTCATTGGCGAAGTCTGGGCATTGAGATCTGGCGTAGAGTGTACTGCACGGCTCGTTCCAGGTGCGCGCTCTGAAATGTTGCTATGGACCAGTTGGTATTCATGGTCTTTTAGTGTATTCTTTCCTTTTTGCGATCCTCATTAAAATGAAGACCACATCCCCCTCAATATTATGTTCACAGCAGATCAAAATCATCCAGCTTCTCGCGATATTGCAGGATCTGTCTCTTGACCTTGCTGCCGTCGACCCACGTAACAAAGTCCTCCATACCCCGGGACACTAGGAAAGCAGGATCGGTTACGACTTCGGTGCCGACTCGGACGTGCCCTTGTTCGATGAACTTGTGAGCCGTGCTGACATGCTCGACCATGCCTGTCCGCGTCATCAACACACCCAGTCTGCGCCGGCAGAAGGCAGACACGGTAACGTCGTTTTCGACACTCGAGAGGCCGGCACCTTGGCCACGACTCTGCTTCAGGATCCCAATCTGGTGCAGTTTCTCGAGCATGACACTCTCCATTTCCACGCGGTAGGGATCTGCCGGGTCGAGGTTGGAGAGTAAATGGGCTAATTGTCGAAGACGTCCGCAGAGGGCATTGTATTTAGAGTAGTCGAGGGGGTGGGTGAGATGGTAGCGTTGTCGCACGGCGGCTTCACGATGAGATTTGCCATCGGATTTGTAGTTTATCAGGTCGACTTTGCGGAGGAGACGCTGCTCGTGGTGTTTGAGTTTGCGGACCATGATGGCTAATGACTTCGGATGTGTTTCGAGTAGGGTATAAAGGGGGGTAATACTCGTAGGGAGATTTTCTGGTTGAAATGAAAGTCGTCTCTGAAACCAACCTGCGCCTGGAAAATAAATTGGATGCAGAGAGGGATACTCAAATACGGAAAGTCGGCCGAATTGAGGTGTTGAGGTCTTCTATAGTGCCGAGTACGGACACATATTTGGGAACCTTAACCGATCTATTCGTACTGTACGTACCCCAGTAGAATCATCAGCGACTTCGATCTTCTATCCTCGCTATCTACATTCTTCTTTTCTCGTTGCAAACTCCGTTTTGCTAAGTCTCGGATAGATACATGCTCTCGTGACCAATATGGGGGCTGAATACTTCTATCGCACTATGGTCATTGAGGTCTTCATCAGTGCCAAGACGTTTTCTCACGTCTTCTTCTCTTTTCACACGCCGCCCGAAATAGCACGGGTATCGGGTCCGAAGCCTTGAAGTTGTCGTCGGCATATATGTGACTAAGATTTGATGCACAAAGACCCTGTCATGATCTTATGCAGACCCAGACGCTCATAAATGACAAATTCTCTGGGACCCGTAGAACACAGGCCGCGCAGAGTACAGGCCGTAGCAAGTACATCTCCTCGGTCGCACGAATTCTCCTGGGCATTGTATGAGTAGAGTGGATCAGAATAAAGCTGAGGGATGGACCGTACGGAGTGCCTAAAGAGAAACTGGCGCCGAAACTCCCTGCTATACCCGCAGACGGCACTTCCTTCAGACCATCAGAGGACGCAGGAACGAGGAGAATGTTGGCTGGGAATTTACTTGATACTGGGATGTTCTCCGCTGGATCAGGTAAGCATGTTACAGTAACTCCGTCATGGGGTGATTGTCTACATAGGGTACTGAGATACCCATATCTTGAGGGGAGCCTCACCAGCCATTGGTCTGACTATCCAGGTGTGTACGAGTCCGGTGTCCCGAGTTCGTCCGTCAGTGCCTGATACTCGTCCGTGAATGGAGTACGAGGTCTCCGTGGTCGACCTACATTGCTCCGTAGCACATTACAATCAATATATTCGGTTTCTTCCACTCACTTCGCCTGGTCGGCTTTTCGCTTTGACGTAGATCTTGATCCTGGTGCCTCATTACCTCGGTTTTATATCACAGGGGACATCGATACCATCACTCATACGCCACAAACACTGCGATACTCCCATCATGAGGGCAATCGTTATGCAGGGCGAGCCTGGCAAGGCATCCCTGGTCACTGATCGGCCATATCCCAAGCCTCGACCCGGTTATATTCTGGTCGACGTCAAGGCTGTCGCACTCAATCCAACAGACTGGAAGCATGTCGACTTCACCAATACGAAAAATTGCCTGAGCGGGTGTGATTTCGCTGGAGTCGTCGCAGAGACAGGTACTGGCTACTCAAAGGACTGGAAAGTCGGCGACCGCATATGTGGCTTTGTTCATGGAGGAAATGACAGACAGCCCGAAGATGGTGCCTTCGCGGAACGCATCGCGGTCAAAGCAGACATCCAAATGCGCATTCCAGACACCATGTCCTTCGAAGAAGCTTCCACCTTGGGTGTAGGGACCGTCACTTGCGGCCAAGGTCTCTTCCAGCAGATGGGCTTAGACCTTCCCAGCAAGCCGAATAGCAAAGGTGAGTATATCCTCATATATGGAGGCAGCTCTGCCACAGGAAGTCTAGGTATCCAATTTGCCAAATTGTACGTATTCGCCCAATGCACATGTTCCCGGGGCAAGAGTTGACTGTAAGAAAAGGGCTGGATACACACCGGTTACCACTTGCTCTCCGCGAAACTTCGGCCTCGTCAAATCTCTCGGAGCGGCAGAAGCGTTCGATTACAACGACCCAGACTGCGCGAAGAAGGTCCGGGAGTACACCAATAACAGCCTCAAGTATGTGTGGGACACGATCTCGCTACCTAACACAGCTCAGATCTGTGCCGACGCAATCGGTCCTGCTGGTGGTGTCTACGGCATTGTCCTGTTTGTCAAGTGTCCTCGGAACGACGTCAAGACCACCGTTTCTCTGGCATACACCGCAGCAGGTGAACCGATCAAGAAATGGGGCTGGGATGATCCAGATACCACGAAGGATTTTGAATTCATGAAGAAATGGATCGCAGAGGTCGAACCTATGTTGCAGCAAGGTCGGGTGAAGGTTCATCCGCCCATGGTTGCGAAGGGGCTGGAGAATGTTGTTGAGGGATTCGATCTACTGCGGCACGACAAAGTCAGCGGGCAGAAGTTGGTGTACGTGTTGTGAGCGAACTTGTACAGAGAGCGCTGTCTTGCGTATGCTGAAGTCTAATGTTTCCATATTGCTCCCAAGCGACCAAAATACCAGGGTCTCGTTCCCAAGCAAATTGTCGTCGTCAGCGCGGCCACTGCCACCGGAAAGCGTGCCGAATTAAAGCCCGGCGAAGTCTTGGATCCCTCCCAATCTCCGCTATTGGAAGGCCCTGGGAGACGAGTAGAGGGAGGTACTTTGGTTGACCTGGACCTCCTCACAGGCCCTAGATCGCAAATAATGCCCCTGTTGGGGCGACATCTGGATACCTATAGTACCCAGTGATCATCGTTAGCGGCTTTCCTTTTAGGCTTCTTAGGCGACGGGACTCGCTAGCTCACTGGGCATCTAGGCTCACAAGGCTTTCTGCCCCATGACGCAGTCATCCACGTCAATCATCACCTCCAGCATTCAAGTTTATCGAGCCTTAAATAGTTTCAGCCACGCTTGACTGCTGTGTGGCTCCAAACTAGATCATGAACAATCATTTGTTTGGTCTCCATGATCCAAACACTTGCTGAGCACTACAAGGCCTCTTAATTTGACCAAGGACGTGGGAGTCTGCCTTTTCCTGCCCATCACTCGTTCCTGCACCAAAGCCACGTAACGACAGCGTCACTACATCCTCTTCTATACCGAGCCTGCTTCCCGTCCCAAACCTTTGAGGACGCCACGGCTGTGTCTCCCTTGTACATCGGTATCCTCCGATATGGCAACCCAAGGTCCGACCCTCGAAAGATTCGATACTGCGCCTGAGATCAATGGAAGCGCCAAAGTACCCCAGATCAACGTCGAGCGGGCGCAGTCTCCACAAGACCACAAACCGCCTTCGGGACAGTTGCTGACGGGCAAACAAGAACACTATCTCAAGCGAGAACTCATATCCAGACAAGTACATGCTGAAATCCAGGAACTCAATAGTCCCACCGCCCTCCAACGTTTCGGTGCTCCCTTCCGCTCAGAGTATGGCGAGGTCTCTCCCATGGAGTCAGAGTTGCCTCTACTCCGCTACATCTTTGTCAATCATGTGCGGAAATTTCCTTTTCTGAACCAGGCTCGAGAGAAAGAGTTCTGGCAAGACAAACTACAAGTATTCCTTGAGTCCTTTGCGAGCAAATACATCTCCTCCTCGGAAGACAGGTTGGAAGAAACAAAGAGGAGGAAGCTGGCGAAGAAATCGGAAAAGCTAGTTGAACTGATGATGGTATCTGGCATACCCACTGCTTCTGGCTATGAGGAAAGAATACGGTTTGCTGAGATGGAGGTGGTGGACCGAGGCGCGAACGAGCAAGGCCTGGTCGTGAATCAACCCGAAGGCAACTACATCAACGGCTGGGACGTCAATGTTGCTGCGGTCAGAATCACGTCTGTTAAGAGGACAGTCCGCTACCACCAGCATGCAGAGTTCCTGATCCGCGTCAAGAAGGTTGATGAACCGGAGAGATATGTTGGTAGGAGGTATGGAGATTTCGTCAAACTGCACAAAAACTTGCGCAGGGAAATGCCGGGGAAGATGCTACCCCCATTGCCCAGGAAGAACAAAAGCTCGACCATGTCTTCGTTGATGCCGGGGGCGGACGACGACGCCTCGTCTGTCTCGTCAGTATCTACGCAGGCCTCTCTCGTGGAGGAGTCGGGCCGCACTTATACCCCTACTCACAGACGCCTTAAGTCTTCTTTGAGCCTTACTGCAAGTTCTGGCACAGGCACGCCCAAGGGTCGAATATCCCCACGACATAGTTTGTCCAGGGAACCAAGCCCGCAGCCCGTTCGGTTGCACCGTGAAGACCAGCGTGTGTCACTCCGGGCCTTCCTAAGAACAATGTTGCAGAATACTCAGTTCGCCGAGTCCAAGTCTGTCGCCGACTTTTTCAACTCTCAACCTATCACCCTCAACGAAGAGGAGCTTGAGGATGTTGCAAGACGAAAAGACATGGATGCACGACGATTAGAAGAACAGAAACAATTCTACGAGATTGCCAGGAAACGAGCTGCGGAGCTTGATAGCTACATGGAAAAGTTTCGAAGGGACATCGTGGAGAGCAATGGTCTCACAAAGCTATTCGCCGAGATTCGGAACAAAGACAAACTTGAAGACCTGAGTCCCGAGTATAAAAAATTCGCAGAATGGTTGAGGATTGAGGTGGCTGCCACAATCTACCACCTGTTCCTAGCCGAGGACAACTCGCCCGAGCTGTTCGCTCAAGCCCGGCGGATACATTCATTGGTACCGTACACGGTGCTCAAGAATGTGATACGCATCGCGAACCCTGCTGCTGTCATGTCAGGTGTCCTAGACTTGTTTCTTGCACAACCTTTCGGGACAAAGTCACTGCTGCAACGGATATTTGCGCAGGCACTCGCAGATGGTATCCGACAATTCCAGAGGTCGATTGATGATCTGGTGGGCAAGATTGCGGATCCTGTTCTGACCAACAAGCTGAAAGCATTCGTGGACAGCCCAGAAGAAGCCAAGAATGCCTTGCGAGACGAGGCTCAGAGCGAAAACGTCGACCTCGTAGTGTCGATCCTTCGATCAGAAGAATTCAAGCCGGAACTAACGCCTCCGCAAATCCAGCGGGTGTACAATGCCTGGGTGGCCTGGAATAGCGCAGTCGAAAACGACGACGAAGAGCTCAAGCAAGGGGCTGAGATGTTTTCTCAGCTGAAACAGCTACTGAAGCTGATGACTCGCCAGCGAGACAAAGCTATGATGGCGGCCATGATCGAAGAGCCCACTACGCTGCAGTTGTTCCGAGACCTCTTCACCATTTTCTACGAACCGCTGATCCGGGTCTACAAATCCGCGAATGTTTACAGCAGCATCACGGACTTTGCACAGTTCGCCGATGATGTGATTAAGACAGTAGAAGTGGCACAGCGGCAAGATGTCTCGGCTGACCCCAACCAGACGGTTCAAATGTTCATCGACCTGTGTGCTCGGCATGAGCACAACTTGTACAAGTTTATACATGAAGTCCACATTCACGACAACGGCCTCTTTACAGCATTGATGGGTTGGATAGAAGGCATCCTGGAGTTCCTGAGGAAAGGGCCTCAAGGTGGCAAACTAGACATGAATGCCATCTTCCAGGGAGCTCTAGATATGAGCGTGATTGAGAAAGAGGTCTGCATTGCGGAAATCGACGCATTGATCAAATGGCAAGAGGCCCGTAAAAAATGGCATAGTGACAAGACAAGACAGAAGATGGCCGCCGAGGGATCGGGATCCGCCGACGGCCCGCCAGGAGCGTCGGCGTTCAGAAGTAGTGACTTTGGTCTGCACGAGGTAAGGTGTACGCTTCACATCATAATGGACGTCTAGCTGACAGGTGCCCAGGCCGATCTCATGGATTTGAGAATTTCTGACGAGGAAGACGACGAAGATACAGACGACGAAGAGCTCGAGGACGATTTGGATCCTATCCAAGCCGAGCGACGCAGAAGGAAAAAAGCACAAGACCGACTGAGGCGCACTGCTGGTGAGCCGGTCAAGCCGGAGGTCTCCGAGGTGCTGAAGATGAGGGAGCCTTTCCTTGCCATGCTGAGGATGGTTCTGAGCGATTAGTGGCATACAAGAAAGGAGGTAATTCTTGCCCGACGGCCCGTCGGCGGTTAACCGCGCCAAAAAGGCCACTGTGCCTAGTTTTCGACGTATGTACAGTACAGTAACGGGGCCAGATGGGGTAGGATGGGAGACGGAGGCCTGGTTTCGAGGGGAGGAGTAGCAAGCATTCCTAAGTCAGCAGGAAAGGTTGAGTACAGAATACCTCGTATGTTGTAAACACAATGGTCAGGCTTGAAGCATTATCTGGGGCGCCAATGGAGCTCACTTGGATACAAATTTGGCCTTTTAAGCGCCTGGGTTTGCGACATTGACGGATGAAACGCGTTGGCATGTGATAACGTACGAGGACGGAAACTGTTCTTGATGCACACGCAGCATGCCACAAGTGGCCGAGCAGCGGCAGCCTCGTTCAGCATGACCCAACGCGCCACACGTCTCATGATATTCGAGGTCCTGGCGAATAGAAGGAGCAAATGGGTGCTTCACCACTCTCATTGGGAGGTGACGGAAAAAAGACGGCGGGTAGGAAGGGCACTCCTTGGTGATGCGAAACTTGATTGGAACGCTCGACAAGGCGTCGAAAGGAACTCGCGACGATGTTTCGTCAAGTTGCAGACGTGATGAGGCAGTCCTGTACAGTAGTTTGTAGCAGGGTATCGCAAAAGCGAGGGAAGCCCAGGCATGCTATTGTACTTGTGACTTGACTAGTTGACTAACCCCTGCACATACAGTATGTAGTCCAAAATATATTGTCCTTGCAGCTATTGTAGACGGGGTACTCGTACGGAGGATCAAAAGGAATGTATGAGGTTCACCCAATCCGGGTCCGGAGCTGATGGCCTCTTTGAGCGTGGAGGTTGGAGCGGAGGTGGCTTGTATGAGGTGCGTCATCTCGAGTCGCAGGGCAGGGCAAAAAGCTCCGGCTAGAGAAGGGATGGCCTTCTGCGTTGCTACCCTGATGTCCACCGACTCGCCACTACCGAGATGGTGAGGATCGGGTCCAAGGGATGATGAGTGTGTGTGTTTGTGTGTGTGTGTGTGTGTGAGAGGATTACACACACAACGGAGTGCCGAGCAAGTGAAGAGCAAAAGAGAATGGGTCCGCCTTGTTGTGGTTGTGTTTCGTACCGAATACGGGGAAGGGGAGGAGGACGAGGACTTGCCGTTTCTTTTTACCACATACAGTACGGAGTACTACAGTAGTAGAGACTCGTTACTGTCCTCCGTAACTCTCACTCGGTGAGGTCCGGCATGTGGCGCAGTTGAGAAGGAAGCTGGACGGATGGAAGGACAACAACGACGAGGACGGTGACGACGCACGTGATGGGCTTCGATGACTTTTGTTTGTTCTGCGGTGTTTGTCTATCTGTATCCGTACTGACAAGTGCAAAGTCCCCGCTCTGAGCTGGCGCAATTGTCATCACACATTCCACGAGATGAGTTGGTGCTTGCTGACGGAAATACGATTGTCTACCGTACTACCTATCAATCAACAACATCACCCTTTGATGGTCGTAGAGACACGATACAGTACATACTTCCGTTCAAGCGATGGAATGTGTGCGAGTACAGTAAAGTACAGTACGTACAGCACTGTAGAGTAACAGATTCCGGAGCGCGTAGTAGTGCGATTAGTCAGTGCCCAAAATGGTTTAGCCAACACAGGTCACGAGGACCCGAGGTGGTTGGTCGTAGTTGCCGTACTACAGTAGTTAGTTGTTGTACTAGTGACTAGTGGTACTCGTAGCTGCCGGTCGAGCAAACGGAAGCGAGGAGCATGAGAAGAAACAAAGAGAAGAGCAACAAGAAGCAGGGCAAGCGAAAAGCGACCCTTGTCTCATACGAGTACGGAGTATGTACGGAGCATCATAGCTCCGTACTGTCCCTCGAGCCGTTTAGGGTGTTTCCTTTGCTCATATCCGTATTGTACCCTTGCACCCGAGTCTTGTACGAGTACGGAGTACTGTCTCTTTTGCTTCTTAGCTTGCTGCCCGTCATTCTCACTGCCGAGCGAAAGGCCACGGTCAAAGGGTCAGATCACTCTCGCCAGGGACGAGAAAAACTCTTCTTCTATTTGTCCATCCGCCCACTGCCCACTCATTCTTCCTCTTTTCTTTCACCTTTCTGTCGTTGCCCAATCGCCCACCGTTTCAACTTCTTTTCCTTGCCTATCCAATCACTCGGCCATCCGTCCATCCACTCATACAGACGACGCCCTTGTGGTTCACGTGGGGGGTTCGTATTGCGACACTCTTCCCGCCTGTCGAACCAGTGGCCAGCCCCCAACAAGCCTCACCCAAGCTGGCCGCCGAATCACCTCGCCCGATCGTCTCGCACAACTTGATTCGACTGCCTCTTCATCAGATCCACGTTCCTGGTAAACAAGCACGGCCTATCAGTTGAACGGCCGCTTGAACAGCAGAGCCTCGCGTTGTATACGCACTTTTCGAGAAGCTCAAGCCAGGGAAAAAACCCTGCTCCAGGAGCTGCCCGGCACTGCGCGCGTCTTGTTGTGATCTCATCAGCTCGGATCAGCCCAAAGCAGGCAAAAGCTGATCCCAGCCCTGTCCGACACTTGCCAGCGTTGCAAGCCCACCATCCGCGGCAAATCTCCCGCTGCTCTCACCGCCAACACCATCACCACCGACTCCCCAACTCCAACCGGTCCCGGAGGTCAACCGTCACCAGCGCTTCCAACCACTGTACTCCCTCCTACTTACTTCATAGTCGCATCCTGGTACTTTTCTTCGCGACCCGCCTGCGACACTCTTGCCGACACTACACTGTACATCGCACCGCGCTATCATAGAAACCATCCATCTCGTTGTCGCAAGCAGATCGCTTTCGCGACCTTGGCGCGATTTGTAGAGCCGATCCGACCTCAGCTCCGACGACTGCGGTTGCTGCTTCATACCGTGTGCAACAATCCCCCCGCCAAAAGGCATCTGACGTCGCCAAAAGAACAATCTGAGCAAGAATCGCGTACGAGAATAGATCCCAGTCCAGCTTCGTTGTGGGACACACGGACTAGAGGTGAGTTGCATGACTTGCCAACACATCCATCAGTCGCCTCCAATTATCACCACCTAAAGATTCCCACTCAACCTCCTCCTCCAATAACTGCCTCTGTTGTCATTGCTGCCCTACTCACGGCCAATACTGATTCATTCTGTGCTGTTACGTAGCCTAGCAGTCGAATCGCAGCTTACCTGCCCTTCCGCCCTCGAATCATTCCTCTTCGCCGCCGCCGCAACTCAGTCAATCCAATCCAAACTGCGCGCGCGCGTCAAGCTTCTGGAAAGCGAGAGGTTGCCGGAAAACGTCAACAGAACATTGCGATCATCATCATCATCCACCGAGACTGTGAGGGTGTAGCTTTGTCGCAAGAGCTGGAACAAAAAGAGCCGGAAATCTTGGGCTCAGGCACCTTCAACCCGCGCCACATTGTGCCCTTCGCACTGCCCACGCGGAGCAGAAGTGACAACACATCATCAAGCGCAGCACTACGCCGACCCCAGCTCTGCTTGCTGCAAAGAAGCCCAAAACGAGGCGAGCCTAAGCCCGCTGACGACACTTGGTAAGTCGTCCCCGACCCGGTTTCGCCTCATTTGTTGACTCGGTTTCGTCAATATAGTGGAGAGGTGGTCAGTCTTTCGTCTTTCTCAAACACCCATTGCATAATCTCGCCCGTCGAGCCATCATCGTGAGTATTGGTGCTCGAGGGCCGGTCCAGTGACCGGCAAATACTGCGCTAGCTGCTAACGCAAGGAACAGGCTCCGTCCTACCGCTCTTAGACCCTCCTATCAGAGCGCCCAGGTGCCATTGTGCCGCGCCTGAGAGCACAATATCCCCCTTCAAAGAGCGCGTCTCGGCCATCACCTTACGACTCGTTCATCTTAACCGTCACGCTTAGCCTTCGGAGTCCTGCGTCTTCCCGCACGAGCGACATTGAGGCGGCCAGCAAGTCCCCTCTACGGGCCGCAACCTTCTCATTCCGCAGCCGTGCGCGTCTAGAGCAGAGAGAAACGGCCTGAGCCTCCCTAGTACCTCATATTCATCATGGAATATCCTCCACAATATCAGCAGCATTCTCAACATCCACATCTGCAGGGCGGGTATCAAACCTCGCCCCAGAGCGCAGGGCCGGGGACACTCCAATCTCCTTCCGGTGCTCAATCGCACCTGCAACAACACAATCCTAACCAAGCTTCCCCCATCCTACCGTCGCAGACCCAGAACCATTACCAACCTCAATCAGCGAGCGGCGCGCATCAATCGATGGGCTACCAATATGGAATGGGTCCCGCGATGACCCAGGGGTACGGTATATCTCCCACACAGGCAGCTGCGATGGCTACGGCAGCAGCATCTGGTCAGTAGATTCCCGAGGTCCTGAGCGCAACAAACATGGATATGCTGACATTATGACAGGACAAATGCCTCCACTGTCATCCGGGGTAAACATGCCTCAAGGCTCACAGATGGGACAACAGAGAAGAATGAGCCAGCATATTACCAGCCCCCACGGTCAAGTCTCACAACCAGTGATGAATCATAACCTGCCCAGGCAATCCGTACCTCCGGCCATGGCCCCCCCTCAACAAGCGGTGCAAGCACCCGCAGAAGAGATTGTTGCTGGAGGAGTCGAAGAATCGCCATTGTACGTCAACGCCAAACAGTTCCACCGCATCCTCAAACGACGCGTTGCTCGACAAAAGCTTGAAGAGCAGCTCCGCCTCACGTCAAAGGGTCGCAAGCCGTATCTCCACGAATCCCGGCACAACCACGCCATGCGACGGCCTCGTGGACCCGGTGGACGATTCTTGACCGCCGATGAAGTTGCTGCGCTTGAAAAGGGCGAGGCGGGCCCTAATGGCACGCCTGCCACCACCACCAAGGTCGAGAACATAAGTTCCGGAACCAAGAGAAAAGCTGGATCTGACAACAACGAAACACCAGTCAAGAAGTCAAAGATCGCCAGTGAAAGTGCAGAGGAAGAAGACGAGGATGACGGCGAGGAAGATTTGGGTTAGTACTGGGAGTAAATTCCTCTGTGCTACCTCTCTCCCCTTTTCTCAATCTCTTTTGTCTTGCATTCGAGGATTGCCATGTTAGCAAGCGTTGATCGGGTTGTGGACAGGTTCATGGTCTATGGCAAGATCGGAGGTCTTTTTTTTTCTTTAAAGATTTAGACCTTGCCGGTCTTGCTAGGAATAATCTTCATTGCTTTCCTTTGTTCATCGACTACGAACCTTCAGAGAGATATGGGCTCACGCCAGGTTATGTCATACCTTGTCATACCAATCAACGAAAGTACTACCTACCTACCCCGAAAGCGCCAGGAGTGTTGCGGTCTTATTGCCACGACAACCGTTGGGCAAAAGATTGGAATTGCGAAGCAGTTGACCACTCAATTGTCCACAGCAACACCCTATTTCCCCCCCACTGTCACTTCAGATTGCACGTTTTTCTCGATACTGCGAACAAAGTCCTCGACGGGTCCCGACGCCGGAAAACAAACACCCACCACATCAGAGGGGAGGGGGAGTGGGGGGAGATGTGACTGAGATTGTTGGCTTTTTGTTGATATGAACAATTGACAGTGTTCTTTGTTTTGTCTTGTTCTTGTTCCAAAGGCCGCTCACTCGCTCACTTCGCTCACTTTACTCCTCTACGTTTTCCTCTCCCGCCACGCCCCCCGTTTTCTAAACCACAATGAAAACCTAGATTGTTTGAATCACCTCACCGTGAAAAGAGAAAGCTTGATTGGAAGGCCGGACCACCAGAGATCAGAGATCAGGGAGGAAGTTTTGATACCTTGTTGTCCTGCCCCGAAAGCGGACACGGCTACAGCTACAGCTGTGCGCGCCCTTGTCTTCTTTTTGTTTTCCGGTTTTTCCAAGGGTTTGCAACATCAGGTAGTGAGTGAGTGGTCTGTCTGAAACTAGTCGTTTTGAATATTTCCTCGCATCGGTACACAGTTCTCTCCTTGTTTTTGCATTCTCTCTTCACCTAGCATCCCACTCTCACGATCGTTTCACGGCTGACGAATTTCCTTTGATGTTGTTGGTATTGTCGGTATTGTTGTTGGTATTGTTGGTATTGTTTGTCTTGTCTTGTTGATGTTGTTTGTCTCATGGTTGAAACCTGGTTGAACAAATTGTTGTATTGCGAAGAGGAAGAAGGATGGGATGGGATGAGTCGAGATGTGATGGGTGAAGCAGCAGAAGAGGACATTTTTAAGAGAGCGCGCACACACTCACACTCACACTCACACTCACCTTGAAACCTTGTCAAGGCTAAATCACCAGAGAAACAACAATCCACACCGCCAGGAGCGGAATTGGGACCCAAGATTGAAAATGGACGGCCTATTTTCTCTTTCTCATTTTCCGACAATCCGGAAACTCTTATTTGATACAATTGGCGCCTTTTTGATTTCTACTTTCGGTCACGAGTCATGGAACGGTCTACAATTCCGAGGGCTAGGAGGAAAGAAAGGGAGGGAAAGAAGAAAACGCCTGATGCCAGAACCAGAATGAGTTTCCTTTCTCAGCCGTTGAGCACCAGTCAAGGATGGGATGGGGGGGGGTTAGGGGATTGGAATGGTCGTGGGAATCCTCGCAGGGAGGGTGGAAAATTCAAGGTCAGAATCAGGACCTGCTGTTACTGTTGTCATTGTCGTTTGTCGTGGTTGGTTTCATTCGATGCTTTTCGTTTCCTCTCCGCCGCGAGATGGCACAACACGACGCGACAGTACGGTCCCCTTTATACCTACCTCACCTCATCCCACCTCATCTCGATGGGAGAGAGAAATGTGTGATGTGATGTGATGTGATGTGAAAGGGGAGAAATATGATTAGAATCATGTTTCAAGAAGCAATGAGAGAGAGAGAGAGAGACGAGCACGGCTTCATTTGTATGTACAGATTGAGATTGTCTATTTGTGGCTTAATAGTTAGTCGCCCTCATTGTCATTTTGTATTTTTTTTTTCCTTTTTAGAAAAACTTATTACTACTACATCTACTACTATTACTACGAAGTACTTTATTTTGTTGTTTTGTTATTCTTATAATAAAATAAGATTAAACACCGACCTAACTCTATCTTATTAATAAATAGTCTTGATTTCTTCTTCTTCTTCTTCTTCTTCTTCTTCTTCCTCTTCCTCTTCCTCTTCCTCTTCCTCTTCCTCTTCCTCTTCCTAAATAGTCATTCTGTTCTTGTATGAGAATCTCCATCATGAAAGGGGAGAGAAGAAGAAAAGAAGGAAAAACAAACAGATTTGGAAAAAAAGAAAAAAAAGAAAACTAAGAAAGGATGTAATATGTATATGTATTTATATTTATATTGAGACACACATACACACACACACAGAGAGAGAGAGAGGGAGAGAGAGAGACTCTGTACGTTGTATGCTTCGCTAAACAAAAAAGAACAACGTTCAAAATCGTAATGCACAATGTGCACCCCTTGCTAGCATGGCTGGCTCATGAGAATCATAGATCACGTCGTAAAATTCAACTCCATAACATGCTCACACGATGCGTTAAAAGTGTACTCTCTGAACTCGGTGATGATTCCATCCTTGGGAGTACGGAGTAGAAAGGATGCGCGCAACTTTGAGGGTGTGGAGGTGCCATCATCAATCATATACCATGGACAAAAGTACTTGGGTAGATAAACTGTGTAGGTCGTTATTGGAAACATGTCCATCTGTGTTTCTTCCCTTCTGTGGCGGGTTTGATCCTGGCCGTGGCTGTTGCCGTAGATATAGTCACTGGTTCCGCCAACACCGCAAGACACTGCTTAGATGTGTGTACACCTTTCTCATCCACGTCCAAAGCATCAACAATCTCCCTGTCCTCGTCATCATGTTTCTCTGTCACTCGCTCGTCATCCGTCGTTTCATCGGCATCATCCAAGCTCATTCGAAACCTTCGTACACTGTGACCGTCGTCGCCGTCGCCGTCGCCGCCGGTGTAGAATGCTCTTCGGGCGTTTTTCGAGTGCATACACTTTGGCAGCATCTTTCGTAGGAACCCTCTAACGCCAGAATGAGCTCGGTCAATCTTTTCGTATTCTTCTCGTCGCGTGGCGTTTGATGTCCAGGAAATGACGGCGTTCAGAGGCGGCCTCGACCTCACCGACGGCGGAAGCCTCATGTCATTCCCGGCCGACATGCTGTTCCGTTGACCGTAGCTGTACACATCGCTGACTGAGATTGATATCCGCGGGGTGACAATGCGTGATTGGTAGACCAGTGAGGACTCGGAGTAGCTAGGCCGGAAGGTCGGCGGCGAGGACGACATACTCCGTCTATGGTATGGATGAGTCTGTTGTTCTCGTTCGACCACTTTCAGCTTCTCGTCCACGCTGTGGCAAAGCTGTTGTTCCATATCCGTGTTCGTCTTGTATGAACCAGGTGTGTCCTCTGGAACAAGTGAAGGATGACGAGTGGATGTTCGTGTTGTGGAAACGCTGGGCAAAGGGGTGAATTCTCGGCTTATGGCGAGCACGCCGTCCAGTGACGAGAAGAGCTGACAGCTCTGTCGATGTAAAGAGGTTGGATCCTTTCGAGAAGAGTGCCTTCTTTTCTTCCTTCCGAGGTTGAGGCTGCTCTGCCGTCTTGGTATACTATGATCGGTTTGTCGAGGTCTGGACCGACTCGAGCAAGGTCGAGAAATGCTTCGGTCGGTCTCGGTTGGATTCCTGATATCTTCTGAACTCGTCAAGTCATCAGATTGGCTAATCAGGTTTCGTCTGTGTCGTGTGCTTGACCGTCTACATCTAGGTTTCTTCGACGCTTGACCTTCTGGGACCGTCCTCTGTCGTACTGTCTTTTTCGTGCTTGATATGGCCGAATGGAATGATTCGGTATCGGAGTGGTCACCTGTGTCCTTCATTGCGTGTCACTTCTCGTTCCTCATAAATTGTCCTGGTGGCCGTTGTCGTCAGAACTTTCTCATCGAACTCGTCAAAATCCTTCTTCGAGATCGAAAAGTACTGTAGTCAAAGTGTGGGGGGGTGAAATGTGAGGTTGTGGCACCGTTGACCCAATCGTTTACTCGGAATTGAGGAGGGACGAAGAAGAAGTCAAAAAGCAAAAGACAATGAGTGGAAGCGATGAATGAAAGGGTGTTTGTCGTCACTGAAGTTCAGTTTGCCAGTATGGCGAGAATGGTAAAATATATGAGGATCAGCACATGATGTGCGGTGAGTGACCGCTGGATCTCTTCACACGCATCATGCAATAATGTACCAGGTCTCAGTCCCACAACGGCGCTCGATGGCGGATTCGAAAGGCATAGTTAAGATGGACCTTTGCCAGGAATGAAACAATGCAAGGGGAAAAGAGTCTTGAATTTTCAGAGCAGAGGCGAAAGGCGTCAACTGTTTTAGGAAGTCATGGTTAGCGAGACTTTGCTGGCATCTGCCCCGTTGGGCGTTGCATCTGTGGAGAGACCACAAGCAGGCGGCCACATAAGAGATTGGTGGGAGAGTCTTCTGGAGACGATCGTCGTAGGCGCCATCGTCGAAGAGTGGAGATGGAACGGCACCGATATGCCGATAGTCTTCGACCGTCATGAGGCCAGGAGGACAGAAGTCGTCCAACAACAGGGCCATGTGATGACAATGGCGGTGGTTTGAGATCTGTCGGGTGGTGGGCGTGAAAAGAGCGAAAACCAGAAGCCACCAGGCTAGAGACGCAGATGCCCGTCGAGATGGCGACTTGATTGGCGACGAGATCGTTAGATCACGCCAAGGGCCATGGTCTGTACACCACATACACCGCCAGATCTCGCCAATGGCTGCAATATTGTACAGTTTGAGAGGGTCCAGGGGGACAAGGACAGATGACCCTAAGAGGAGAGGCGAGATCACTCTCAGTCAGTCCCTCTCAGACCTCGTACAGTACGTGTAGAGAGTGGCTCAGCCGAGTGGTGGCGAGAACAGATACTCGTATGGCGTCAACGCCAGGCGGGACGAGTCAGATAAGAAGGTGAAAGGACAGAAAGAGAATGGATAAGAGGCAAAAGACCTTTACTGCCGATTTTAGTTTGATGAGGAAAAGCCCGAGTCTAGTAGCAGTAGACCATCGCAGTGATGGTGGTGGTGATGGTGATGTGGTGGTGGTTTGCGTGGTTCAATCCTCAGTCCTTCCATATTAGGCAAGGGACTCAATGTCACGATATCTAACACGTGATCCCTGGATCTCTACATACACCTCCCTCCTTGGACTTGTCACCGGCCTCTGTCGAGAATGACCACGTCCGTATCTCACTTCATTCCGCTGTTCGATGCGATGCGATGCGATGCGATGCATGTTCTGAGCCGTAGCCGGGTCATCCCCAATGCAACCCCCGATGCTTTATCATTAATCTCTGATGCCACTAAATCTTCCTAACTTTCCCCTTCCTGCGCCTTGAAATGCTGCACGACTGTACCGCTAGGTTGCTGGTCTACAAAGTCTCCGTCTAGAAGATACCAAACTTTTTCTTCTTTTCTCCTTCTGTGTTTCTTGTCAGTCGGGTTGCGCCTGTGCTGACGCTGATATCAATCTGCTCACCATGTGGTCCAATATTACCCGAACTTTTACTGTCCGTCAACAGCCCCCTTTTCCCGACCGCTGCCGCCGTCATGGGATCTGCCCCAGAACCGGCAGCTTTGATGGCTGCGATTCGATGTTTGGCTCTCTCTTCACCGTGTTCTGCTGCGCGCACGTACCAGACATTGGCTTCAAGGGGATCACGACGACAACCGATGCCCGTTTCCGTGAAATAGCCCACTGTGTATTCGGCCTTGGGTAGGCCTTGATCAGCCGCTTTCTTCGCCCATTCATATGCCTCCGCTTCATCCTTTTCCAAAACGTTGGGTACGCCAACCATGTACCAAGCGCAAAGGGCCATTTGTGATTCAGCATGGCCTCGCTCCGCTGCGCCGGTGTAAAAGTGAATGCTGAGGGCAGGGTCTTGGGGGCAATTCAATTGACCGAGCTCATACGCTTGCCCGAGACGATAGTTGGCCTCGACATGGCCCAGGTCGGCAGCTTTCGTGTACAGCTGGGCGGCGTAGGACTCGTCCTTGAACACATCTGGACCGTAGCCTGTCTCGTGAAGACATCCAAGATCGTAGGGGGCTTGATTGTATTGGAAATCGGCAGATTCCGCACCTCGCTTGAGCCATCTCACGCCCTCACGGTATCGTTTGGTCAATCCCATGTCGCCAGTCAAGCACGCTCGTCCAAGTCGTAACATGGCCCCAGGGTGATTTTTGCTGGCAGCGTGTTGATAAAACTGCACTGCTTTGGCTGCATCCACCCGGCAACCCCAGCCAAATTCGTAACACAACGCGGTACGGTACCCCGCCTCCGCGTGTCCATGTTTAGACGCTGCCAGGAAAAGGGGAAATGCACGATCCCAGTCTTCTCTGCCCTTGTTGAACAGACCTGAGGCATATCCGTCGGCCAAATAATACTGTGCGAATGGGTATGACCGATCGGACAGTTTCTGGAGGATATGCTTGGCCTCTTTCAACAGATCATTTCTCACAGACTGATGCGACTTCTCCGATGTCGCCGCATCCGAGTGCGCGTCTACTTCGAGTCCCTCCTCCTGGGCCGCGCTGATCATGAATACGGCAAATTCATACTGCACAGCAGGATCGTTGGTCTTCTTGACGTTGGCACGGTACATATCGAGCGTTTCTCTGGTTGACAGAAGATTGGCGTTATTCCCAACCACAGTACGAAGACCCGAATTGACGAGATTTTCAGCACCACTTGGCGCTGGCTGAGGATAGGGCACATTGAGAAGATCAACATAGGACAAAGGTCGAGTATCTGGCGAGCGTGAGCCTCGGGAGACAGGTCGGCCGGGAGACAGGTTGGGCGAATGCGACCGGCCGCGAAAATCAGAAGTGCTCGAGAAGCCGCTATCTGGTCGCTGCAAGTTCCTGCCATAGGTACTGTTACGATTACCATCCAGTTGACCGGAACCATCAGTATTGATGGTCAACCTAGAGGCCCGCTTGTCAAGGGACTCTATCTCAGCATCCTCCATGAGCTGATGGTGATAGCGCAATGGTTCGAAGCTGCCCGATGGAGGCTCCGTTTCTAGAGCAGATGTCGAAACATGTCGTACGGCTCTTTTCTGAAAGGGCGCCAATTCAACATTCCCATCTTTAGAGGTAAAGTTTTCAGAAGAAACCCGTCGATGGTCGGCGATGCTGTCGCCATCTACCGCTCGCCTTCGAATTATGGTCTGCGGTGTGGGAGAGAGTCTGCTTGGATCTTGCTGCTGGGAAGGCTGAGGAGTCAAGGTTCGCTTTGTTGCCCCAGGATCGGTTGATCGAGACATGGCCGTCTCGGGCTGACTTATTGGTAGGCTAGAGGGCGCAGCGGACACCGACTGCGGCCGCTCGTCTGCTAGAGACATCGATATGGAAGGGTTGCTCATTTGCTTCGACTGTGCAGTACTTGGCCGCGGAAGGCCGGTCGCGGGCTCTTCCACGGGTTCAACGATCTGTGGGCTATCGGTTCGGAGGGGAGGAGAGTAGATGGGTGGAGGGGGGTTCGGAGGGAGCGTATGACTCGTTTTTTGAGCCATGTCGACGTAGAAACAGTTGCTGAGACGTTAGAAAGAAGACATTTGTGTGTCAATGTGGTGAAATGTATCGGTGAGAGTAAGAGAGATCGCAGAGGGTGTCCGTCTCAGGTGACTTGCGCGGGAAACGATTGACCAGCAACCACCAGGTTAGAGTCGAAGTTGGAATGCGGCTGATTGATCGGGGAAGGTAAGGATGGTCTAGGAGATCACGCTCGTTATATGGAGGAATGCTGTGGCGTCTTGATCACAGGGAGAGTGCTCTCGGATTGACAAGGCAGCATAGGACGTAGGTTTTGGCAAAGGACTTCCAGGTAAAGCGAGCGACAATTGTCTGAGGATGCTAAAGAACACAGGACTCGCTGGCAACAACAACAACGACAGACACGAGCAGGTACAGTCAGAGCAAGGAGAGGAATGGAGTTGGAAATAATGCAATAGAACGTAGTAGAATGCCGGACGGGGATGGTTTTGACAGGGAGCGAGGATGATGGAGGTGGTGAAATGTATGCAGGAGTGACAGGGTTGACGCCCCGCGTACGCGCACACCCACCTAGTTGATCTTGCTCCCTTTCCTCGATTGCCTCCTGGAGCCCAATGAGCCCGGGCTTCTTTGTTCGCTGGCTTGTTGGGATGTGGTCAGAATAGATTTTCTTTCTGGCGCTCTTTCTCAGGCACAAACGAGACATGTCTTTGTACAATTCTGGTGATGCTGGGAATGCAACAAGCGACTGACTACTCCGTACTGTGTGACGTGACACATGGTTACACAACCTGCATTTAGTGCTGGATACGAACGAACGATCAACAGACCAAGCTCTCGGTGTTCGATGCATGGTTGAAGATTTGGCGTCTCAGAGCCAGATCTGCCAGGCGGTACGAGTACGCTGACAGCAGCGTCCCATGATAGACGAGCCTGTATGGAGAACTACTATACAAGACAGAATTCACACTGGACCTACTGAAGACGTGTGGCTGCCATCCAGAAGGATGGTTACCTCAGGTAGGTCTCCCTCAATGTATACGCATTGGAGGTGATGCTCGCGTTCGTCGGTCCCCAGCGAGGACGAATAGTTGTGTCTGGTATATGGATACATTGGAGACAGTCATACTTACTGTCCGTATTGGACATAGGTAGGCACCATGGGGGTGGAAAAACCAACACTTTAGGCATGCTAGGCTGTGCTAGGCTGTGCTAGGCTGGTCTTGGGGCGCCTAGGGCTCCGGGAGGGGCCGACAACCTACTGGCGGTCTCTACCAGTACGCCTCTGGCTCCAAGCAGGTCTCAGTTTGAGGAGTCAAGAACGTCTGCGTACTGACACAGGCAAGCCACAACGCTTGAATAGCTGGAGATTTTGATGCTGGCCTGGAACAATGGCGTGCTGGATTGGATGAGAGATGGTGACGACTCCTCACCACCACCACCACCACCACGGCGTCGCTGACCTCCAAATCAACAACGGAATCCGGCATGCCATGGCCCCGAACTTGAAAGACACATTATGGCAGCACAAGATGCTGCTGACATGCTCCGTGCAACGGGATACAGGCATACAAGTTAATGAAACGGCATCTCACTACCTCCAAAAGAGTCCAATCCGACTCGCCCGGGGCGGGATTCAGTTTGCTAGGCTCAACAGGTATTGAGGCGACGTGTCGAAGGCTGTCATGGCTCTCTTGTCAGATGTCATCGCAAGCAACAGAGGCGTGGCCTGTGGCGGCAGAATGGTCTCACCTAGTGCCCAAGATTCGTAATGATAGGTCGATCTGACGAGCAACTGTCAGGGCAACCTCGGGGATAAAAATACCAAAGCACACTAAACAAGCGATGATCGAGCTCAGCCACAACCGAGACCACTCCGCAGTCGAGAAACTTGGTTCGACAGATGCAGTATCGGTACGTACTGAAGATGCAGATGCAGCAAGGAGAGGGAGAGTCGACAAAGGATGGTATGATCCTGAAGTATGGGTTGGTGATAGAACCCAGTGGTGGAGGACATTGCTATACACTTCTCGTTCTCGTATAATGAAAAGGAGAGGTTTCTCGCCTCTCTCCAGATAAACAAAGACAGTTCTTCACTCGTTTACCCTGGTGATTTTTGACCCTGGGAGAGTCTCTCCTGATGATCCACCAGCTAAATCCCTGTAACTAGGCCATATCTAATCCTTGTATTTTTCTTGCCATATCCATGCAAGCCCAAACACTGCACAGTACGGAGTAAGGTGCGCAATTGCCGTCGCTTTTCTCCCATCAGCACGTCTCCTACTCTTGTTTCCCGCAAACACACCAACAACATTCATTCACATACTCTTACGCTCACTCAATCGACTGCCATTTTTCGGGTTTCGTATCCTTTCGATCTCTCAGTCTGCCAATAGATCTCCTTGTCGCTCGCTTCGGCAACATCCCTCGAATTTCGACCGTGGCCAACAAACGCAGCCACTGTTTGTTTCACCCTCGCCGACTGTCACCACACTGCACACTGCACACTGCACGCTGCCCTGCACATTCTCCATCCTGATTGTGCCCGAGACCTTTCCATTGCATAGTTGCCGTTCGCAACCCTCAGAACATACGCTGGAGCTAGACAGGATTCAGACCTCCTTGTTTGACTCTCGATCGTTGAGTAAAACGTCGTTGAAGGGGCGGCGCAGGCGCTGTCAATCAAACAATAAACCAGTGAGGTCGAGTTGCAGATATCAATGCTTGGACGGTAATTGTCATATTGCAGCGTATGTGACAGTATCATTGTTGTTGGCACATATCCAGCGCTCACATTCCTCCCGTAGAACATGTCGGACCCGCGCAGGCCGTGGCCTGCGACTTCACCTACGCGCGAAAAATCACACTCACCTTACCGGGACTCTCCCTCGAGACGTTTGAGAGACATCGAGACCGGCGGATACAATTCACCTCAGAACCGTCCTTACTCAAGTCAACGAGCTGGACCTGAGCACGATCCTCCTTCACCTGACTCTCGAGTGGCCGACTGGGAGCCCATCATGGCCAACATGACCCAGAGCGAGCTTGGCCGCAAGAAGTCTCTCATCCGCCCCGAACGAAACAGGATCGATCGAGACCATCCCAACTACTACTACCGCAAACATGCTCAGAACATGGAAGTCTTCCCATCGACAACGGGCAACGATCCGGCCGTGGAAGATCTGGTCGAAAGACGTACAGTCAGTTCGGACAGCAGTAACCAGAAAACTGCATTGAACGATGATTTCACCCCCTCTCAGCAACGGAAAGCCCATGTGCCAGGAAATTTAGAGCCGATAGGCAAGAAGCATCAACCACGGAAGTTGGTCAGGAAGGACACACGAAACATCACCGAAGAGGAGAAGCTACGGCAAAAGGAACTGGACAAGATCAAACCTCCAAGCGTATGGAATGTGTATTGTGCAATCATCACATTCTGGGCGCCCGATTTCGTCCTACAATGCTTCGGTATGCCAGCCCGTGCCCAGAGAAGAGCGTGGAGAGAGAAGTGCGGCCTGATCAGCATCATCCTCCTCATTGCTGGATTTGTTGGGTTTCTAACCTTCGGCTTCACACAAGCAGTCTGTGGGCAACCAGGACTTCGGCTCAAGATCAATCATGTCGATAGGGGGTACATGATCTTTCACGGCAATGCTTATGATCTGTCCCGCTCGCAACACCCTGCTGCTCTGGGAGTGCCATTGGATAGCAACGTTCTGTATGATTTGCCGCACAAGTATGGTGGCCAAGATGGAAGCTTCATGTTCCAGAAAGTCAACGGAGATTGCAAAGGGCTCATTACTCTAGCCCCAGGATCTGATGTCCCTACGAATTCTGACGGGGACTTGGCCTGGTATTTTCCTTGTACAGCTTTCAACCAGGATGGTTCCTCGCCTGTCAACACCACTGTGCCTTATTATCTGGGCTATGCATGCCATACCACCTCGAAGGGACGTGATACTTTCTTTCACGGTCTCAGAAAATCTGGAGAAGTATTCTTCACCTGGGACGATGTCAAAAACAAGAGCCGGAACCTCGTCGTCTATTCGGGTTCAGTTATTGACTTGGACCTTCTCAGGTGGTTCAATGAGAGCCAAGTTGCCTGGCCCTCTCAGTTTGACGACCTTCGCAAGAATGATCAGATTCGTGGAATGGACATTACACATGTTTTGCAGTCAGGCACCGACAAGAAGGTGGGCAAGTGCCTCAATCAAATTGCCAAGGTTGGCTCGATTGATACAGAATCTGTTGGGTGCATTGCTTCCAAAGTCGTCTTGTATGTCTCGCTGGTCTTCATCCTGGCCATCGTCCTTGCAAAGTTTTTTCTTGCATTGGCCTTCCAATGGTTCCTGGCCCGGAAATACGGGGCTCCGAAAACGTCCCAGACGATGGATCCCAAGAAGCGAGCCGAGCAGATCGAAGCCTGGACCGACGATATCTACAAGCCTGCACCGAAACTCACGGACCCTGCAACCACCATCTCAGGCTCTGATGGCAGGACCAGCAAACGTGGAAGCATGCTATTTCCGCAGACGTCACGTTTCACCAGCCCTTATGCTGTCGAACGTGTTGCGAAGGCCAATCGAGCTCCGCCAACCACCATGACCAGTCAGTCCTCACAGGCCAAACTGACCCAACCGGGTGGCAGTTTGTACAAGAGTGGGTATAATACCAGCCAGAATACGCTAGACTTAGCGACCCGCATGAGTGTTGGTGCCAGTAGATCCAGTCTGCTGCTCTCCGGTCATGAATCTCGTTATTCGGTCACAATGGACAATCTCGCGGCCAATGGGCCCGAGGGCTTCATCCACGACAACGTCGTCCCGCAACCACCGCCCGAATGGCAGCCTTTTGGATACCCGCTCGCCCATACCCTTTGCCTTGTGACTGCTTATTCCGAAGGTGAGGAAGGCATTCGTACCACATTGGACTCCATCGCCACAACCGATTACCCCAACAGCCATAAAGCGATCGTCGTTATTTGCGACGGTCTCATCAAAGGCAAGGGAGAAAGCTTGTCCACTCCTGACATTGTCCTTGGAATGATGGGTGACTTTGTCATTGCCCCCGAAGACGTGCAAGCATTTTCGTATGTTGCAGTTGCCAGTGGCTCCAAACGACACAACATGGCGAAGGTGTATGCCGGATTCTATGACTATGGTTCGGAATCTAGGATCGCGCCGAATAAACAGCAACGTGTGCCAATGATGATGGTTGTGAAATGCGGAACGCCCGATGAAGCCACCAAAAGCAAACCTGGAAACCGAGGCAAGCGAGACAGTCAGATCATCTTGATGTCGTTCTTGCAGAAGGTCATGTTTGACGAAAGAATGACCGAACTGGAGTACGAAATGTTCAATGGCCTTTGGAAAGTTACTGGCATGTCTCCCGACTTCTACGAAACGGTTCTCATGGTTGATGCCGACACGAAAGTGTTCCCTGACAGTCTCACCCACATGATCTCAGCCATGGTCAAAGACCCCGAGATCATGGGTCTTTGTGGTGAGACTAAGATTTCGAACAAGAATCAGTCATGGGTTACACGTATTCAAGTCTTTGAATATTTCATCTCGCATCATTTATCCAAGTCCTTCGAATCAGTCTTTGGTGGTGTCACCTGTCTGCCTGGATGTTTCTGTATGTACCGGATCAAATCACCCAAGGGCGGCCAGAACTATTGGGTTCCCATCCTGGCGAATCCCGATATCGTGGAGCATTATTCGGAGAATGTGGTGGACACTCTCCACAAGAAGAACTTGTTGCTTCTTGGTGAAGATCGTTACCTTTCGACATTGATGCTGAAGACATTCCCCAAACGCAAACAAGTCTTTGTGCCTCAAGCTGTCTGCAAAACCCAAGTGCCCGATGAATTCAAGGTTTTGCTCTCTCAACGACGAAGATGGATCAACAGTACGGTACACAATTTGATGGAACTCGTCTTGGTTCGAGATCTGTGCGGTACATTCTGTTTCAGCATGCAATTTGTGGTGGGAATTGAACTCATCGGTACATTGGTCTTGCCGGCTGCCATTGCCTTCACCGCCTATTTGATCATCATCTCGATTGTGAAGAAGCCCGTCCCAGTCATTCCTCTGGTCCTTCTCGCTCTTATCCTTGGTCTCCCGGCAGTTTTGATTGTTCTGACGGCGCATCGTTGGTCATACATCCTGTGGATGATGATCTACCTTCTTTCTTTGCCAATCTGGAATTTTGTGTTACCAACGTACGCTTATTGGAAGTTTGACGACTTCAGTTGGGGTGATACACGAAAGACGGCGGGCGAGAAGACCAAGAAAGCTGGTCTAGAGTATGAAGGTGAATTTGATAGTACCAAGATCACCATGAAGAGATGGGCCGATTTCGAGAGAGGTAAGGCTGTCGACATTCGCCAGTTTTCTGGCCATGCTTTACTGACTTTTATATAGAACGACGAGCCCAAGCGAGTGGCAATTGGGTTCCACAGCCCAGTCGACCTGTCAGTGGTTACGGCTCAACTCAGAACTTGGAGCACTACCAGGACTACTGAACCGCAACGATGACTGGATTTTATGTATGACGATCAAACATGACAAACTTAAAAACAAAAAGGCATATTGTATCCTCGGACAGCGAAGACGAAACAAACCTTGTTTGAGTGCATGGCAGCAGGAATTTTTTTAATAGAATGGGATGGGTGGCTGGCTGATGTAATGAGGTTTCTATGAATTGGAGTTGCAATTGCACTTCCTCTGGACGTATTCGATTTCTACACAATGTCGCGCGACCTGGCGTGCTTGTCTGGAAACATGGCGTGCTCAAAGGACGGAGTAGTCTCTGGATACAGCCCGCGTAAGGAAGCCAATGCCGAGGACTGCTACAATACAAAGTCCAGGGAAGTGAGCCCATTTCCGATATCGTGTCTTTTCTTTGGCGGGTATCTCCTGACCCCATTCAGGCAATCCTCAACCCGATTATAAGCATGAGCACCTGGACCTACCGTACGTCCCAACATATGTTCTTACCGCAAATTTTTGAACAATATGACAGTCACTCCAAGTGAAGAGTAGAGTCAGATCTTACAGTCCTCCGTCCACTCGCCAAAAGATGCCTAGGGAGATCAAGGTCCTGATTGCCGGTGCAGGTATCGCCGGGCTCTCTTCGGCCATCGCTCTTCGCCGGCTCGACACACCTGATCTACACTTCGACATCCAACTGTTCGACAAGGCTACGGAATTGCGAGAAATAGGCGCCAGCATCGCCCTGAGTCCCAATGGTCTGCGCACGTTGGAACGCCTCGGCGTCCACAATGCACTCGCCGAGGACGTTGCGTACCGCGGGCCCAGCGGCCTGCCGATGATTTACCACCACTGGAAAACCAACGAGATCGTCAGCGCCGACGAGTTTGTCAACGTGCCAGACCGGAAACACCAAACGGCGCGCTTCCACCGGGGTCATTTGCACTCTGCCCTTCTCGCCCACGTGCCGCAAGAGACCATCCACCTGCGCAAGGCCGTTGAATCTGCCCGGGTCGATGCGGAGGGCGTGACGCTGCTCTTCCAGGACGGCACGAGCGCCACGGGAGACATCCTCGTCGGCGCGGACGGACTACGCTCAAAAGTCCGGAGGACGTTCGTCCCAGAGCACACCCTGCACTACACGGGCCGCACCTGGATTCGATCGACGTTCGACGCGTCCCTGGTCGAAAAAATCCCCGACTTACCCTCCGACTCCGCGCACTGGTGGGGTCCGCGGTACACGTTCTTCGCATCCCGGCTGGGACGAAACATGTACACGACCGTGGGCAACTATGATCCCAAGGACTTTCCCGAGCGCGGGGAGAACTTCCACTGGGACCAGGAAGGCGATGTGGGCTTTTTCAGGGAGCTGTACAGCGACTGGAACCCCGTCGTGAAGGCGCTCGCCGACGTCACGCCGCATGTTCGCATGTTCCCTAACCTTGCAGGGGAGCCGTTGGAATCGTGGGTGTTCAAGAAGCGCGTGACGCTGGTTGGTGATGCGGCGCACACGCACGGCGGCGCGCATGCTGCGGGTGGATCGCTCGCCCTGGACGATGCGTGGGCCTTGTATCTCAGTCTCAAGCACGTTCTTTGGGGAACCGGCACGGTCGAAAAGCCATCAGGGGGAAGAGGAAGAGGAGGAGGAGGAGGAGGAGGAGGAGGAGGAGGAGGAGGAGGAGGAGGAGGAGGAGGAGGAGGAGGAGGAGGAGGAGGAGGGAAGCAGCCTAGTGCCGAGCAAATCGAGCGCGCGTTTACATTGTATGATAAAACCAGGCGGCCTCATACCACGCGCCTTGTGCAGAGTGTTCTTGCGGTCAAAGGAGCGGCCGTGCCGAGCACCGATGATGAGTTGAGAAGGAAGATGAAAAGCAGACAGAATATGACTTGGCTTACGGAGCATGATGTTGGAGCTACGTTTGCGAAAGTTCTCGAGACTGAAAAGGCGAACAACGAGGATGACGGGAACGATGTGCAAGTTGCAAAGGAAGGTGTGCCGTTCGATGTTAAAGAGGCCATCATAGACATTCACATTCCTGGATCCGAGTCGGTGCTGAATGCAAGGGTAGAGTCGGCTGTGCTGGTGAAATAAATTCTTTATACCTTGCCAGATATGATCTGACCTCACATGGACGATAGACTCTAGGCTGTGCTTTGATAGTCCCCCATAGATAGGACGAGGCAATTGGCGCGATCTTAAGCTCAGTTCTTCTGACCTTCGACCTCCTCAGCGTGCGTGGTCGCGCCCATTTGCTTCATTTTCAATCCGTCGCCATGCATGTACACATCGTTTGCGGCATCCTGGCGTAAGGCACATTCGTACTTGCGGAAATTGCGGACAGATACACGGTTGATGAACATCTCGTCGAGCTCTTCGAGAGAACGCCCTTTCATTTCCGGCATAAAGAAATACACCCACATGACGCAGACAAAGTTGGAGGCGGTCCAGACGTAGCCGTATTTAGCGCCCTGTCGGATCAAGTCAGTACTCGGCCATGTCTTTTAAGCCCATCGTTGATCCAGAGTGACCAAGGTGATGCGTATCTAGGGGTTAGGTGTGACTTACAAGACCAAGTTCAGCGGGATTGATAAAGTAGGGAGAACAAAAGCTAACGAGCCAGGCGAGCAGATACCCAATGGCTGTGGAGCTTCCGACGGTCCAGGCTCTCAATCTCGTGCTCACGACTTCAGTTGCGACGGGGTACGACGCAACACCCACGCCTCCATTGTAAAAGAATTTGAACAGGGCGATGAAGGCGGTAAGGACGTTGGCGCGGAGTTTGAGGTCGTTGGTCGTGCTCGCGGCGATGGCGGGCGCGAGCTGACAAAGACAGCATGCCGCGGCCCCGATCATGAGAATGCTTCGTCGACCGACCAAGTGTCTCATTGTGTACATTCCTACGTTCTGTGTTTTGGAACGTGCAAGTTAGCCAGAAATCTCAAGGGAGATGGACCATGAAAAGCGGGGGTGACATACCACGCCAATGAAGCCAATACAGCTGGTCATGATGGTATATTCAAAAGCCTTCGTGACGCCACCCTGAAGAAGGAAATACGTCTGGTAGGCAATCAAGAACCATATCCCAGACGCGCTCTGGCAGCCGATCATGCCATAGCAGAGTAGTGTGCGGCGCAGGTCAGTGCCTGGAAATGGTCGCGTTAGCTCCTGATCAGGACAGCAAAGCGTGCATAGGTACCTCTAAACATGTCCATCCACGCGACGCTCTTTGCATTCTTCTTCTCCTCTTCGAAGCCACGAAGCATCTCGGCCCATTCGAATTCCAGCTCCTCTTGAGTAAGAGCTGAACCACGCAGGTACACCAAGGACTTCTTCGCCTGGGCTTCTTTCCCTTGATGCAGAAGGAATCTAGGGCTTTCTGGGATGAAGAACAATCCCACGGCCAAGATTGTAGGCACAATATATAGACACCCAAGTGGAATCTGGTAAGACGACTTATCCAATCTCACTTTCGTCGAATTGTTGACTGTTGCTCCGAGGATAGAACCAATGTTGACCCACCACGCAAACAGTCCGACAATGACTCCTCTCTGATGAGCTGGAGCTGCTTCCGAGGTGTAGACGTTCGAGAAGGTGACTAAGAATCCGTTGGCCAGACCAAGCAGGAGTCGGCCGAAATAAATCGCTCCTTTGGATGTAGTGGCCATCTGAATGGCAACGGCCACAGCATTTAAGGCGCAGGCAGCCCAGATCCCAGTTTTGCGCCCGAAGTATGCGCCAAAGACACCAGCTAACAGGGCCGAGACGAAGGATCCGAGGGTCAGAAGCGAGCTGATCAGCTGTTGGAATGTCGACTGTGGTTTTGGTAAGTCAGAAGACTGCTCGTGTCTTAACCATTGAGGTGCTTACATCAATGGCATATCCATTCGGGCTTTGCTCACTGGGATAGCCGAATACTTTGAGGAAGCCAGGCATAGCTGAGAAGAGACGACGTTAGCTACTTCGGTGTGCCTCAAGAGATGACTCCGTGGCTCATGATGTTTACTTACCTTGCAAGCCTCCAACCGCAGCAGTGTCAAAGCCATACTGCATGTTCGAAATGGCCACGATACAGCAGATAAAAAGACATTTCCGGTTCGTCCAGAGGCTTGATTCTCTCTTGTCAAGCATCTTGTCGTATCTCTCGCGATATTCCAATCACACAAGGCTCTCCACGTGCGCTCTCTATTGGGGAATTTTCAAGCGGACTAGAAATCTGGGGAGACACCAAAGCACAAGCGAGAGGAATCAATGAATGATATTTAATGCTTTGTCTGGCCCATCGGCGTGGGTAATAACCACGGGCGAGATATCAAACAATCCCCCAAGCATGACTCGTGCCATTTGCCGATCCCACATTGGAAACGGAGTCTGGGGCCCCGGCATATGTTGAAGAGATTCATTTGGGAGGATACCACCACTTCCCAAGATATGTTAAAGTCTTGGGAAGCCATAGTATCCAACCAGAACCAATAGATACACAGGGGGGCGACCGGTGCCAAGGGCCCCTTGTGCGAATATCTCAGGAGACCCCGATGACCTTGGCGTCTGTTCTACCTCGGGCCAACAGACGTGAATTGGGATGCAAATTGCACTGCAGCAGGGAGGCTGGTGATACAGGTATACCTCATACCTGATTAAAGAGCACAGGTCGGATGGGTGAGGACAGCAGAAATCCGTTCCATATTCGATGCAACATCCTTGTGTCGGGATGTACGGATATGGCAGCTCGTATTTGTATAGTGGATAGTAGAGGCAGAGTTTAAGCGTAGACCAGGTGAATTCTGGAGCTAGCCATCTTGACTCGTATCAAATCACCCACTCTTCTGCTGGCCAAGTTGGCGTCAACAAAACATCCATGGCAATGGGCTGTGCGGGCGAAAAAAAAAAGGCCGATAGAACGTGGGGCACTTGTATACGGATTGATTGCCTTGTAATAGAAAAGGGCTCTGCAAGATACACTGCTTGGTTCTTACTTCGTGGAGAACATCGAGTCCTGCCGAGTCAGTTGAAAGACAAACGAAGCGAGTGGACGAAAGTAGTGAGCGTGAGCTTTTGCAAGAGGAAAGTGGACGTGGGTGATTCATGGGGCACCCCTTTACACGTGACCTCACGGGATCACAGGCCACTTCCATCCCATGGTATAGATCAAAATGGAAAGCGGAGAGTGCCAGTACAGTGGTGGCATACAAATACTCAATGTCTTGATATGTTTCATGCTGACAGGGTAAATATGGTGAGCTGGGCGTTTGTTATTTTGTGCGACTTATGATGGAAGTCAAGCAAAAGTGTTGTCCAAAGGAGAGAAGGACGACATAGTATATCCACGCAATAGTACCTGTGGTTGTGTGTCGATATTAATATGTTTGATGAGCATTATTCGTCTCGCAAATCCGTTCATCGTTATAACAAAGTCGAAGAGCTAGAATACTATCGAACTTCTTCGTCAAGATAGTTACTTGAAACTTGTCCTTTGGGTCACTCGGTACCTGCGTAGATCTATGAGACCATTCGACATGCTGGTCAAATTACGTCGATATCTGTGGCACCTGTGGCTGAGCCATGGACCAAGTGCTGCATATCATTCGAATAAACACTTATCTCGATGATATAATTTCTCTTTCCTTCTTACCCGAGCTCGCCTGACTAGACAGGCAAATTGCCCTATGTCGATCTATTCGTTGGGCCGTTGCATAGAGTAATTGTAACATCATAGAGACGATCCGCGTACTCCAAATGTGCGGCGTAGAGGCGACTTGGCTTATATGCTGTGCGACGTTGTACCACAGCGGAAAGGTAAAACGACTCTGAACTTCTTGCAACACCATCAACGGTGCGATATTGACGGTGGAGGGACAAGGCCAGGAGGAGTAGTGAGAGGTGCAAAGAGTATTGTAACTACTCCGTGTGGTGGTGGTGGTGGTGGTGGTGGTGGTGTTGGTGGATGACGGAACAAATGAGAGCAATTATTAGAGGGCTCACTAGGCTCAGTGAGGTATCCAGGCACCGTTTAGGGTCTTCTTAGGCCCTTCCTGGGCACGTCTTAAAAACCTCCTAGGCTTCGTCTGTGGCTCTCTGGGACCTGACAAGCACGGGAATCGGGGGCGCAGTCGGGGCTGATTGGCGGCGCGAGGGACTTAGCGCGCCCCTTTCCCGCAGGGATGTTTGAATGCGCGTTTCATCCCCCTTGACCTCAGATCTCGGGACATTTTTGACTGGAAGCTCCTCAACCATCATCCTTCATTGTTGGCACATTCGCCTCACCGCTCGATCTTCACCTCCGTCGAGCTCGAGCACACACCGCGACGTGTTGTGCTCTGCCACTCATTTTCTGCCCTCGTTTTGGTCTCTCATTGAACAAGTCCTCTCTCATTGTCGCAGCCGCGCCGCGACACGGCCCACGCTCATTTTTCGCAGTCTAAGCTCCCATCACCAGTTTCCTTACCACGCACGAACATCGCACGGTCATTGCATTGACCACAGGCAGAGACCCGGAGTCAGCCATCTTCATATTCATCATTCCGACAAGGCATTGTCTCTTCCTCGCAAACCTGGACTTGACTTTGACCTGCAACATCCTCGGAACACCCTTCCGACACATTTCAGAAACATAGACAATCACAGTCCACCGCAACCATGCTTTTATCCAAGACAGTCCCGCTGGCTGTCCTCTCACTCCTCTCCTCGGCATTCGCACAGACATTCACATCATGCGACCCCATGAAAAAGGATTGTCCGCCCGACACAGCCCTTGGTGTGAGCAACTACACAATCGACTTCACCAAGAGCATCATGTCCGATCGCGTCTGGAACTGGACTGCTGGATCTGCTGAATATGGTGACAAGGGTGCGGAGTTCACCATCAACAAGCGTGGCGACGCACCTACTGTCCAGACCAATTTCTACATCTTTTTCGGTCAGGTTGAGGTCTGGCTCAAGGCAGCACCGGGAAAGGGTATTGTCTCTTCTATTGTCCTGGAGTCCGACGATCTAGACGAGGTGGATTGGGAATGGATCGGACCAAACAATACGTATGTGCAAACCAACTACTTCGGCAAGGGCAACACGACCACCTTCGACCGCTCGCGCATTCACGAAGTCGACGACGCTCAAGGCAAATTCCACAACTACACAGTCGACTGGACCGCCGAGAAACTAGAATGGTTCATTGACGGCCAGTCCATCCGTGTCTTGAACTATGCTGATGCCAATGGCGGACACAACTTCCCCCAGACTCCCTGCAATGTCAGACTGGGTATCTGGGCCGGTGGTGACCCCAAGAACCCACAGGGCACCATTGACTGGGCCGGTGGTGAAACAGACTACTCCCACAGCTACACCATGAACGTCCAATCTGTCCGAGTCCGCGACGCCAGCACGGGCACGCAATACGTCTACGGTGATAGATCTGGTAGCTGGCAAAGCATCAAGGCTCTCAAGTACGTATTGACATTTCCCACAAACCACCAAGTTTGGGTCCAATTACTAACATTGCTTGTTTTCTCCTTTAGTGACACCAAACCACTCAAACTCGACGGTGACAACTCCGGCTCGACCAGTCAATCCGTCAAGCAGAAGTGGAACGGCCTGGCCCCGACAACCAAATACATCATCGGCGGCGTCGTGGCCGGCGTCGCGCTTCTGGCCATCCTCATCTTTGCGTTTTGCTGCATCCGCCAACGCCGCGCCGGCAAGCACGAGAAACTGATTGAGGACGCCAAGTACGAGAAGAACACGGCCGAGGTGCTCGCCTATCGCGCAGACATGTCCCGCATGCGCAACGAAATGTACAAGCAGCAGGCGCAGGTGCATGTGACGCCGATGATGGGCAACTCGGGAGCCACACTGCAGCACCAGCAGAGTCAGCCCATGATGGCAGGCATGCGCAGTCCGTCGCCCGGATACGGATACACGCAGGGTGGCGGCGGCATGAATTCGTACGGAAGAGGATATCAGAGGTATTGATCGAATGATTCCTCTCGCTGGAAGAGTCAGGCGGTGTGGCGGCCGTCCACCTGATCCACCTCCATTATCATCTTGTCTTTTTGTCTTGTTATGCTCCTAAAAGATTAGGATCAGGATCAGAATCGGAATCAGGATAGAGGCTAACGGATATTACGGGGCTTGGAGATTGTTGTACATTAAAGCAGGCCATTACGTTGAATTGACTTGAATTGACTGTGCTTTGTCTTTTCTGATCTCATTACTCTCATGAAGATTCACGACTCTAGACTTGTGACTTGCACTGGTTTTGTTCCATCGTACCCAAGTCTAACGACCTTGGTCTTGTGCTATGCAGCAATTGTCCTGGTTTCGTGCTGTGCTCTTTCGTAGTACTCTGTACAAACAAAAATCATTCCGTGTTGTGTTCTCGAGAATCTTAAACTCGGCCCACCAATGCACCTTGACGCCTTGACACCATGCTAACGTTACCCAAATCGAATGTCAATCCAGGTCCCCATGATGAACGAATGACATCACTTTACAAGATGCCGACTCTCTTCAGATTCTCCTCAACCACCGCCGCAGCGGCCTCGGCATCATATGGCTCCTTGCCGTCTTTTGCCTTGTGTGTCCAGCGTGGAAGAATGTGGCTGATCTTGTTCTTGAGCCCGTGTCCACCTGCCGCAGTTGGAGCGCTCGCAGCAGCAACTGGTTCAGCCTTGACTTCAGGAGCCTTGGCTTCACCCTTGACGACATCGGCGCTGGCAGCGACCGGCTTATTCTTCTTCTTGATGTCAATGAGCTTGACTTCTCCCGGCTTGACCCAGCGAGGGGGCGCCATGGGTTTAGGGGACTTGACGGCCACGGTGGAACGCATCTCTTCGGGAAGGTAGAAGCCGGCGTCGATGCAGCCACTCTTGAACGTGATCTCTTGGAACTTCTTCGGGTCGAACCAGCGGTAGAACGGGCCGGCGTCGACGACAAAGTTCATCAGCGTAAGGTGGGTGACTGGAAGGTAGCGCACGTTCTCGATGGGGAGGATCTTGTAGACGTCGAGTTGGCTTGCCTTGATGGCCTGTTGGTCCAGGTATTCTCCGTCTCCAAACTCTTCGTGCAACACGCCCTTGCCGTGAGCGCCGACGTATTCGATTGGGGTGTTTGGTCCGCCACGGGGGTTGTAGGTCCAGGTCGCGTCGATTTGCGGGTACTTGTGCGCAATGTCTTCGCTGAAGAGCGGTTCCAAGGCCATCTCAAGATGGAGAATGGTCAGGTTCTTGTTCGCCCAGCAGACACCCCAGATGATTGGTTGATAGGAGCGCATCATGCCGTTGAGCTGGAGGTAATGAAGGTTGCGGAAGGTCTTGAGAGGTTCGAGGTCTTTGAATGGGAAGACGCCCCTGGTGTCGCCATCTGCATTCACTTCTTCTTCATCCTCATCCTCCTCAAGCTCGTCAAGTTTGATCGGCCAGAAGAGGTCGAGGTTAAGCACGTGGCGGCTGTTGTCGACTTGCTTCCAGAGATGAGGGCGAAAGTTGGGGATAGGCTTGCTGATGCCACCCAAGTCGGCGCTAGGATCAATTCGTGAGTCCATGGTTGGTTTGAAAAGAGAGAGAGAGAGGGAGGGAGAGAAATAGAGAGGCATACCTCAAGAGATTGGGGTCGGAATCAAATTGGAAGTCGAACTCAGCAAATGCGCTTGCATTGTACCGGCCTGAAGAAGTGCCTGCATCTTGACCACCTTCGGCTTGCTTTCCTGGTTTGCTCTCAGTTGGACTGGCACGTGTCACATCCGATGATTCTTTGCCTGGTGAAGCGATGGAGAGAGACTCTTGTGCCGCCTGTGCTTGGTCTGCATCTGGGCTTGGGTTAGACACACTGGAAGGGACAGCTTGATCACCGTTCACTGCAGGCTCAGTCTTGCTATGGGCAGACCGAAATCGAAATGGCCTGGAAAAGTTTGGGACCCTCGAAAGACGAGGCATCATGAATCTCCTTGTCAGTAAATACTGCACCTTCTCTAGAAAGATTCACTGGCAAAGGGCAATGGTCCATCGGGGATGAAGAGCGTGACAACGACATGTTGGTTCGATCAACTTTACAAAAGTTCATGAGGGTGTTTTCAGGAGCGCTGCGAAGCGTTCTACCACCAGCGGCAGAAACTGCGCAAGAAGGAGTTGTACATTCACACTGGTCATTGTGTATGTCTTGTTCGACTGCCTTTCTACTCCCGTCAATGTTTACAGTCTGTTGTGCTTTGAAGCGCTGCTCCAAGAAGCCATTGTCGGCCATGGCAGCTTTGTAAGGGGTGACAGCCTAGCCACAAGGGCATATTGTCAGTCTGCTCAGCTTATCATTCGGGAATCTTGAACTTGTGTGCAGAACGTAAAGCAAGAAGCAGGATACTAAACGATGTCGGTATGAAGTTCAGGGGGACAACTCTGATATTCGATTATCTAATCTCTTGGCTGACCTGGAGCCGATCGCCTATGACGCGCTTTTAGACCTGCAGTATGCCATCAATTATCTAAAGTTGCCTGCGCCAGTCTGTGACTCTCCAGTAATGCCATCGCAGCATCGTTCGGGATGCAATGGCGCCTATCCGGCGCTACCTGCGCATAAGCAAGCACTCTGTCCTTGAATGCCGCATTTTCCTTGAGAACCCGGCCGATGAATCTAGGTGGCTACTGCGTGACAACGACCCTGCCCTACCACGCGTCTTCGAAGCAGTCAAGCCTTATGTTCTCCCAAAATTGAGGGAAGAAAATGAGAAAGCACGTGGAAAGGGCAAAAAGAAAAAGAGTGTCAAGGACGTTGTGAAGCAAGGTTGGTCAGCCGAAATAGTTAGTGTGCAAGACAAGTTTTCTGACACGCGACAGACGACTTTGAGGTGTCCATTTTCCTTACCGAAATCAGGACTCGGCATTCCCTTCTAGTGAAAAACAAGACCTACAGGCAGCACTCCCTGCTCCGGAGCAATAATGGCGGCAAGTTGACAGGCGCTGCTCGAGATGCGGTGATGATCCACGATGAAAGCGATGAAGACGACATCAATCTCGCACGAATCCCGCAGGCAGAGCACTCCGACGAGGAATCTGACGCTGCGATGGCCACTGTAGACGACGATGATAAGAAAACCCTTGGGTTTAAGACAACCTACGAAGGGTTCAGTATTTGGGGCTGGGTGCTCTGCCTCTTCGTCGAGCGTAAGGGTGGCCCGGGAAAGAAATCATCGGGAGTCGAGGCTCAGGCTCTCATGCAAGATTGGATAGCTTCTACACAAGCACAGGAAGAAGATGACACCTGAGTATCTTTCCCTTTAAGTGGCTTGCGCCTCAAGCGAGATCGATGTTGTCACAGCAGCAAAGCTCGAGAAGGTGATTGTCAAACAACCTCAATCCCAGCAGCTGCTTGAGCGAGAGTGTAGCCGGGGCAATCTTCTAGACTGGAAATCTGCTCGCGGCGTGTAAAGTTGTCAGGCGATCAACCATGAGCCCATAGGCGGTCGGTTTTGAGGCCACATCACAACCCCAGAATTGAATGCATTTCAGCTCATGCAAGGCGACGGAGGAGCAAGAGTCCAGACACAGATTTGACTCAAGCTGCACCGACAGAAGCGAAGTGTGACATATCTCCAGTCACTGTGGTTTTGGGTTCCATCACAATGCATCGTGGCGCTTCGTCACGCAATTTCCACGTGGTGGCTTGCAGAAGCAACTATTTTCTCCTGAGGCCCTGCATATTGTATGTATGTACGGAGTACTGTAAGAAAGAGGCAAGCCAACCCCTTACGGTCAGAGCCGATCCCACCTCGCCTCGGCGCGCAAATGCAACACTATTCCCCTGTACCCCGTATCATGACCCTTAGTATGCGCCGTACCGAGTACGAAGACCGAGTTATCGATGGGCGCATTTAATGCTTGGGATTACAAAATATCCGTGCGTAAGAGGCACCTAGGACCACTTGTTCTTCTATCGCAAACACTTGTCGGCTGCATGTTTTAATGCTAGTGCAAAGCGCAGCTGAGAACGGCTGGCGCTTCACACATTTGGAGTGTCGGGCCATACGGTTTCAAAAAGATCGTGACTTGCGTCCACCCGTTTTTTGCCCAGGCTGGCCCAGACGACCAGGTTCTATTCGTGGGCCACAAGACCCTTTACCGCCGTTAGTACCATGGCGAATCTTTGTTTGTACAATATTGTAGGTGGAGGCTACCGCAAGTCCACGGTGTAGCCTGTGGAATTTGCCTAGAACTACGGAGTATGGTACATGTCAAGCCTCGGCTATCGTAACTCCAGAAGGAATAAACACCTAAGGGTGTTGCGGTTGACGAAATTTGCGTGCTCCAGTTCAGCCTCACCGTTAAGAAGTTCCCAACCTTCAGCCCTCGACCGGGCAGATTGGCATTATGGGCTAGACACGAATGGGGCAATCGTGCGGAAATCCATGCGAGATTCGAGAAGCACACTTCCACCGAGAAGCCTTTGCCGGGTTGAGCTTTGGCCGCCGCCTCTGGCGTGCTGCTTTACTTAGCACTTGCGTGTCACATTCTCAGCTGACAAAAGAACCCGAAACTTGCGCACATTCGCTTGGCTTATGGAGCGAGCCATCCTGGTACGCGACATGATTCTCTGCGGCGTTTCGCCTACGGCTAAACTTGGTCCCTGGCCTCGTCCGAAAGTAGAAGCCAGTTTGATGACCAGCTGCAACTGAACTGCTCGTGCCGCAGACCAGTGACGACGGCACACAACCATGACATCAAGTCCAGATGTCAGAAAAAAATTGCCAAAGTCGATCACTTGGGCAGAGAAAATATTGCCGACGACAGCCATGAGGGTATAGGTGCTGCCTCGGCTGACTATCACTCAGGGGCACACCTGAAACACACCAGGAACCAGAGTTTTATGCTCGTCTTGGGGGGTGGCAAAAGCCCACGCGGTGATCGTTGGGGAAAGACGCCGGGCCCAGGGGATCGTCAGGAACCCGTTGTGGGATCATGGCTGGCCGTGGATTGTTCGGCCCTCGCTACAGATCAGAGCTTGGAGCCACCGACGAACTGAGCATCTGTGCGTCCATGAAACAGCCGTCTGAGGGGTCTTCGCTGACCGCAGCATCATCGACAGCTACTCCGTACAGTACTTACTCGCACATCCAAACCGCAACAGAAGGAGCTGCGTCCTCGAACGGTCCACATTCCAGACGGTTCGGTTCCAGGAGACCCGGTAACTTGGTCAGTTGACATATCTACTACATACGTACTGTACCACCATCATTTGTTCTGAGAATATCGGTGTGGGTGAACTGGCCAATCCAGCCGCGCGCTTCAGCCCAGACGTGAAACAGATTCCGCGTGACAGTTACTAGCCGAACGGCGAGCAAATGTCCATCACCGATCTTTGAGGGGGAGTCGACCAAGTTCCAGCAAGAGGCAGTTGGAAACTACCCGAGTATGCGATGCGCGCGCGAATCAGCAGCCGTGATGTTGCTATCCGGCTAGCGAATGCATGAAGTGGTGTGGTGGTCACAAGATGTTCTACAACTCACCGAGTCTCGGTTTCACCGCGTCCGGCCATGCCGGGGTGCGTTGAGTGACACTTGCGGCGATATAGCCTCCCCTTCCACCGGCCAATGGTGTTGACTGACTCGACCCGAGAGGTAAAAGAAGGCGGGAACAACGGCAGAAAAAGAACTGATGGCAGGGAACAAAATCGATCACGAGTTCAAATGCTGACCAACTGGCTTTCCTAAACCTTGCAACGATTGCCGGATAGCCTTACCAATTGCCAAACTTACAGCCATCATCTTTGGAGCGTAAACGACAACCGGGCGGCCAAGACACCACGTTCCGTGTCTCTCCAGTGCTAGGATTGGGTGGCATCATACAATACAAGCACGGAAGCTCTCCAGTAGTGTTGCCAAAAATTGTACCAGTACTATCCGGCACCTCCTCCTGGTCATTCTTACAGTGTGAGTACAACTTCCTGCCGCCCGGGCGACAGCCGAGTGAGGCTGTGAGGGAGAGTACAGCTCAATCTGGTCAAACTGGGTCACCCGTTTCGACCGGCCACGCTGGCACCACTGGCAAACACAGTCCCCGAAATTTGGACACCCCAAAATCAATAAGAATTCTACTCACCGCTACCAGGGTGGAAAGTAGAGTGGACACTGGGCAAATTCATGAGGAAATAGTCATCATGACCGGGCAGGTCTAAGCAGGGAACAGGCTGGACGACCAGGCAAATCTCCTCCTTTTTTTCCCTTGCGTGAGACCCAGCAACCCCAGGGCACCCGGTCAGCTGGAACCTCCTTTCTGTGCGCCTGAGAGCATTAGCGTCTGGCCCATGTTCGGTGGTGGAAACGGCTAGGCCGCTAGGCCGTTTGCAAGCCCAGCGGAAACCAAGGTTGAGAGAGAGAGAGAGGGGCCTCTTCTCCTGTCGGTCCTGCAACTCTTTTCCCACTCTTGCGCGATCAAACATCCTCCTCATCAGCAGCATCGTGTCACACACCGCAAGCCTCATTTCAGGACCCACTGGCCCAAGCAGCCGCCAGAAAGCTAAAAAATCCTGCAAGGATGACTGTGTTCGCGTCGTCACCATTTCTGGAACAACCTTCGGCTGTGCCGGGGTGAGGCTGCCTGGTATCAGAAAAATAAATATCTGGCGGCATCCCTTCCACCCAGCAGGTCAATATCTTTCCCAACTAATACCAGGCGTTATCCTTTCGACAGACTTTATAGTCACCAGAACTATATCAAGTATCAAGCCTACTATCCTACAACCCTTCAGCCTACCCACCAGTAATCCGCCAACACGGCTTCATACGACATCGCCGCCATGCCTGCCGGTTCGAAATATCCTCCCTGCCCAGGGCCTCCTCCCAATCGACCTCTCCCAGCCATACCAAAGTAAAGCGTCCCCAGGACAGACAATGGCCGACAAAAGCATCTTCTTCTCATCGCGTCTAATCGGACCAGCCTCCGATTCGCACTCCACTGCGACTCGAGCCTCGACCTCTTCTCGTTCTCTGTGTCATGTACGACATATGAACCCTGTCTGCTGCACAGCTGAGCATACCTCTCAACCTTGCAGGGTCTGAAGTCGGCCAACCAACATGCTACCATCATGGATGGGGTAGTTGAGCCTTACCCACATACGCATACGCATAAGCGGATGTGCTGGCATCTCCACCAATTCAAGCAGAACATTCGTGCATTTCATATGGACATGATGGCTGAGCTGGCATCACCACGTTCCCCAATTGGGAGATATTACGGAGGACATTTGCTAGACACGGGATGCGCCTGTCTGCAGATACGAAAACACCCTCCTTCGCCCTTCCAACCGCCTAATAATCCTTTGCCGGCCCTCTTGGACGGGTCCTCCAACCACAGGCCACGACATCCGATAGCTCGTGTTATCTCACGCACGACGGATGGGTTGCCCTTCTCATTCACCAATTGTACCAACAATCGTTCCAGCACAGGAAAGCAATACATGTACCAATACTCGATACCCCAACAGAATTTTTGAACCATTCGTTATGCGGAGGAATGCCGGTCTCTAGCTCTGCTGATGTGGTTGACCGGTTACGGTGACCTGCATCCTCTCTTTTTGTACACTACTATTCGAGCACATAATGCGCCCCATGCCTTGATGACGAGCCCCGAGAGGCTGAAGCTAGTATTTCCTATCTGTGTACTGCGATGGACAGGTTCTAGTCTAGCTACTTTGTGAGGATTTCCAGAAGTTAATGGATAATTTTCCCGACAATGGATCGTGCAGCATTCTTTGACGTGTTCTGCATGCTTGGTGTCTGTAGATTCCTACGATCCCAAACTAGACGTGGTCAAAGTTGGCCAGCGAAGTACAAAGGCGGCTCTGCTCTTGACCTGGCATGAATTCGTAGCTCGTTTGATCCTCTAGGAATCCCTCCCTTGGGGCAGTCAGGGCCCATCACCACGGAGGACTTGTTGGTATGATGATTGCATATGCTCCGAGACCTTGCAGATAAAGCGAGGGGCCGGCACCATGGACGATGGAAGGGGGGGGGGGGGGGGGGGGGTGGTCAGGATCGGACGTCGAGCACAGATTGCGATATCTAGGCCGAAGCCCGGGGGGGTGCCTTGCGTCTCACCTGGGTAGTCTGTAGATAGCCTTGGAGGAGACATACGGGAGTTCACAGTCACAGTAACTGGTCCGTGAGGTATTCATGCCCTCTATGAGCACGATGTGAGATCTGGGGTCGGGCAGATGTGCCATATGCCATGCCCATTGCCATCTCATGTACGCGCAATGGAAAACAGGCTGTTGGCCGTGCCGGACTTGTCATCCGGACAAAGGAACCCAGGAACAAGTACTCGTATGTTACGGAGCTACCATATGAACGATGGTGGGTTTCTAACGGTCATCATCTAGCAAGAAACGGGAACAGTCACTGCAACCGAGTCGTCAATCATCAGACTGCCCTCGCCACCAACATTACTCGGGCACCTTCACAGTACACTGAGCGAGGTAACGGACACGGGTGGTGAACTTCATGTACGAGGTAAGGGAAAATCAAGGATGGTCCTTGTGGGATGGAGTAGGAGAGGTGAGGGATGGCCTCTGGTCTGATGGTGGTTGAGTAACTCACTCCTCGTCGCCCAGAACTCGTCGTACGTGTCTTTTTCTGGGCCTTCACCAACTTGAATCCTTACTTCTCCTTACTCCCCAGCTCCTTGTTTTATCTCTGTTCATCTCTTGGACCTTCATGCACGGCAATGATCCGAGGACTCGCTCGCGGTGGATGAGGAATGGAGCAGCTTGGAGCTCTCGCGGGCGCCAAAAGAGAAACAATCCAGCGTAAGGCGGACCAGGCACCGAGCTCAATTGGCCTGGTGGGCCTTTTGTCCTCCACTTGAGTCTCCCTTGTATGACGGAATGGGCGTTTTAAGCCTCCAACCACCTTGTTTTCCATTGCGCGTACACGAGATAGCGATGGGCATGGCATATGGCACATCTGCCCGACCCCAGATCTCACATCGTCCTGCCAGGTAGGTCACCGAGTACTCGTCCCAGTTGAGAATGTCTGTGCTCTCTAGCCGTCGTCATCATATTCTCCGTACCTTGTAGTCGAGTACACACACGTCTGTCATTCCTGTGTCAGTGGCTATCGGAATCTTTTTGTAAACTCTCTCGTTTTCCTGTTTTGCTTTGCCCGCACTGCAGACCTGTTTGTTGCCAACTACCTCGATCGCTCGTTCGTTCGTTCGTTCGTTCCTGCTTGTTTGCTGTGGTGTGTGTCTGTGTGAGTGAGCTTGTTCTGTTACCGGTCGCTGTCGAGGCAGGTGTTGGGTTGAAGCTGCGGTTGTCTGCGTCTTTCTTCTTTTGGGAATACTTCGGTCGCAAGAGACCACCAGAATACATGCGCCTCGTCAACATGCACCCTCTTTATCTGCCACTTGTTGGCGCATCTCTAGTCACCCTCGCATCCGCCCAAAGCACAGTCTCTCTGGCCATCACTGCCGAACCCACCGCCGGTGCATCCAAGATCATTAGTCCTTCGTTCGCGGGCTTTGGTATCGAGTCCTCCAACCTCTACTCGTTCACGGGAGGAAGTTCGGAAAACCAGCTCACCCAAAATCTGCTGGAGAATCTGGCAAACTACACTGGCACTCCGCCACATTTGCGTATCGGAGGGAACACACAAGACTACTTTATCTACGACCAGTCTCAGAATGACTATGTCTGTGAGCCCAACCCGAACCCCAAAGGTCAAGGGGTATATCCTTCAGACATGTTGATCATCGGGCCCCGGTACTTCGAGGTCATCAACCGATTTCCCAGCAACACCCCCATCACCTTCGGCCTGAACCTGGCCTATGAGGAGTCGGACTATCTTGACCAGATAACAACCGTGGCCTCGGAAGCCATCAAAGGATTGAACAATGTCAACTTGGTGTCCTTCGAAATTGGCAATGAGCCTGATCTCTACCTCCAGAATGGCTTTCGAACGGGGAACTGGGGCGGCCAAGTCTATACCCAGCAGTGGTTGGACCGGGCAAGCGCCGTCTGGGAGCAAGTGCTCAGGCCGAACAATCTTCCAAGTAACTTTTTCGAGCCGGGGACCACCGCCTCCACGATTGGCACTTCCTTCATGATCGAGGATCTGGACCAATTTGGCATCACCGTCCAAGCCAACAACTCCAACGAGCCATATGTTGCCAGCTGGAACCAGCACGACTACTACTACTATATTGGCGTGTCGACCTATCCACTGACACAGTATGCCTTTATGACGCTATCTACCACCAATGATCAATTTGCTGCCTGGGTCTCTCAAATAGAACAAGCCTTTGACACAGATTACCCATATGCTCTACGTGAAATGGGTGTGGTTGGGCCCATTGGAATGGAGGGTATCACGGACACGTTTGGGGCCTCTCTCTGGACGCTGAATTTCCTCCTATATGCAGCTACCCTGAATATCTCTTCCGTCCAGCTGCACATGACCGACAACAGTAATGCTAGCGCCTGGCAACCGGTTGAGTTTTACGGGAACCAGCCGTTTGTGCGACCTAATTACTATGGCATTGCGGCTTTTGATCTGGCTATTGGACCCAGTTGCCAGGCCCAGGTTGGCGGCTACATCTTTAATGATGCTCCTGCAGAGTACGGAGGTCGGATTGCTGCATATTCCATCTACCAAGATAGCACCCTGGAGACGATTGTTTTGATCAATTCCAACCCCGCCAATATCTCGGAAACCAACAAGCCGACCTTGACGTTTGAGCTCTCTCTTCCAACGGAATTTGCTGGCAAGGACCTTTACCTCTCCTATCTCACCAATGATGGTGCCGACGCAAAGCATGGGACCACATTTGCCGGCGTCAGCTACGAAGAGAACGGTGATGGTACGCCTTCCCGGGTCAACGACACCATCCCTAGAGTCACCATTGGGGACGACGGCAGTGTATCGGTGCCGGTTCGTGATACACAGGCCGTGGTAGCCAATATTGGATCTGCTCTGGCTCAAAGGAGCCCGAACGCGAGTGCTTGCGCAGCTCTTGCCTCCAGCTCTCCAGATGCCAGTCCTGTCACAAGTGCAGTGGGAACCAGTACTGCATACAGCACATCGTCATCATCTACCCATACCAATGCCGCATCTCGAACCGGCAGCAACGCACGAGCGAGCAGTACTAACGGTGTTGGTGGGCTCTCTACTATGATTTTTGGTACAATTGCATCAGCCTTTTTGAGCGGGGTTTATTTGCTCCTGATATGAAGTTGGATCGAAGGTCTCAGAAGCTTGAACATCTGCTAGACGGTGTTTTACGACTTTGGTTGTCTCAGGATCATGACAGAAGAATGGCGCTTTTTGTTTGATTTGGAGTTTGGCACGAGGTTACTTGAATATTAATGAAGTTTGGTCTGCCATGCAAGCAATGCAAGTTGAAGTGATTGTCGCAGCATGGGAGCAGCTGGAAACTTATTGGAGACGAAGATACAGGATTTGAGGCATCGCGTTAGACTATCTATCTAGACTTTGCATAGCTACTTACAGCTACCTAGCTACCTATTCATAATGCGTAATGAGATTGGAAGAAGCCAAACACTGACTTGACTGTTACTGGCAGCTTCATTTGTTCTTTACGAGATCTCATCACCTCGCATCAAGTACTCTAATCCTGAACCAACGGCACGAGTACTCTGTGGCACGTACTGGTTGTTTGCATACAGTAGACAGACCTCCGTGATCGGGGTTCTGTCTATTGGACACTGTTGGCATGTGCCTCGCTCTCTCGGCCTATGATGCAAAGGCGCCGCTCCGGACAGAAAGCCCCAACCTGCACTGCCTGACTTGACTCGACTGTAAGCGTGCAAATTTCGAGCTCTTACACCCTTCAACAAAACCTTCGGGGCATCTCACATCCAGAGCTTTCCGCCTTGACAATCACCGACCTTACAATTACCAAAATCACCTCGCCAAGATGATCCGCCTACTGCGAGACTTGGGCTGACCCAGCTCAACTCAACACCCTGCTATACATCTCTTTCTCCAGGTGGACGAGCACTGTTCAAAAGCCCGCTACTGACAAGACTACTCTTTGACGAAAACCTCGACCCTCCCCTTATAAGCATCAGCCAAAATGGACATGCCTAGTACCCCCCAAAGGGACTATCGGCTGAACGGCCTTTCATACTTTGTACCTCTGAACGAAGAATCTCCTGGCGCCGTGTCCACTCGCGGCCAACATCTACCTCTGCTCATACAAAACCGCTCCAGTACTTCTCTGTTTACACTGCCCAAACGCGGTCGCCAGTCTCAAGTCCGTCGCGGCTCCTTTGCAAGCCACCACTCGACCGAAGATGAAGATCATATGGACGACCCTGAGCCCTTGCGCAAGCGTCGATCGGCGCATTCGCCCATGGAAATCGATGCGAGGAGGATGAGTCTGGGGCCCGAGATTCTAAACACGCCTCAAATGCGCAGCATGCGCTTGATCGGACAATCCAACCCCAGATATCTCTGGCAGAAATACTACAAGACCGAAGAAGAGCTGGCAAAGATGAAGAAGCCCATTCGGAAATACTACGAGCGCAATAACTTCCTGGTGGCGCAGTACCTGTACATTGACCGGCTGCTGGACTCGAGTCTTCCTCACGACTTGATTCAAGAATACAATCAGCCACCGAATGGAGCCGCGCACAAGTCGAACATGAAAACAATCTCCGAGGAGCGAGAGCCCGGCAGTACGGCCTCGATGACAGCACTGGCCGTGCAGCCCAATGGCAGTGCGGATGAACCTCCTACGCCCATAGAGACCAAGCTCAAACGTACGCCCAAGAACCTGTACAAGCTGCCCAACAACGAAACGACGCCATTGCTCGCTACCGACGAGGAACAAGGTCTCGAGGTGTTTCCCGACATCAACCTGGAAGACCTGGATGACAACGTGGAACTCGACGACCCGATCGTGACCATTGCAATCTATCTCAATCTAGTGGCGAATATTATCCTGTTGGCCGGCAAAATTGCAGTCATCATTCTCACCTCGTCGCTTTCCGTGCTCGCCTCCCTCGTCGACGCCGCGCTCGACTTTCTATCCACAGCCATTGTCTGGTCAACCACGAAGCTCATCTCCCAGCAGGACCAGTACGCGTACCCGATTGGCCGACGACGCCTGGAACCTGTCGGGGTACTGGTCTTTAGCATCATCATGATAACGTCCTTTTTCCAAGTCAGCCTTGAATGTTTCAACCGACTCCTATCGCCCGACCACTCTGTCGTCGAGCTGGGCATCCCCGCCATCGCGATCATGCTCGGTACCGTCGCCATCAAAGGATTCTGCTGGTTCTATTGCCGCCTCGTGCGCAACTCTTCGGTGCAAGCACTCGCGCAGGATGCGGCGACGGACGTCGTGTTCAACACGTTCAGCATCATTTTCCCACTCGTCGGCTTCTACGCTCAAATCTGGTGGCTGGACGCTCTGGGTGGTTTGTTGCTGTCTTTGTACGTCATGTTCAATTGGAGCAAGACCAGCAGCGAGCACGTGCGGAACTTATGCGGTGCCGCGGCGACGGCGGACCAACGCAACATTTTGTTGTATCTGACGATGCGGTTCGCCAAGACGATCCGATACATCCAGGGACTACAGGCGTATCATGCCGGCGACAAGTTGAACGTCGAGGTTGATATCGTGTTGGACGAGCATATGAGTCTCCGCGACACTCACGATCTCAGCGAGAGTCTGCAGTATGTGTTGGAGAGTGTTCCGATGGTCGATCGAGCCTTTGTACATGCCGATTATGCCCGGCAGAATTTGCCCAGTCACATGAACCAACAGAGTTAGAGTTGATTGTTTTGGCTTGCATTGGCATACGCGTGTACCTAATTTACTGTGGTTGGTTTGGAAAAGGGTCAAGATGTCAAGATTCTCATAATGTTGTTAGTTTTGTTGTTCTCGTTCTTGTTGTAGGTGTTGTTACTATTGTTACTACTGGTTACTGGTGGCCGTGATTTCTCTTGACAAGTGTAGAGCAAGACGCCGTCAGCACTTGGTGCTCGCTGGGCTCTGTTTGGAGGACCATTGATCTACAAACTATGATCCATCTTGTGTATGTGTGTATATACATATGCACGAGTACTCGTACTGCTCGTGTTCAATCAAGTATCTATGTCCAGTGCCTATAGCGTACATTCTCTCTCTCTCTCTCTCTCTCTCTCTCTCTATGTGAGTGAGTGAGTGAGTGTTTATTTAGTTTTAGTGCAATGAATAGGTAGGTAGTCTGTTAATTGTAACCTATCACCTGCCAAAATTAGTTTGCAACGTACTTTTACTTACACGGATGGAACTGGTACTGTTAGCAAAATTGATAACCTTGTACTTTGTACGCTGTACTCTGTTTTCCATGTTCCATACTCTGTATTCCATACTCTGTATGATGAATGATTGAATGGTGCCGAGATTTCATCGAAAATCTCTCAGGTATGATTCACATATACACATACATTTTAATTACTTGATGTTATTTTTGTTGCAACTTTTTTCCTTCTCTATTTGTTGTGTCATAATCGCCCACCACTACCAGTACCACTACTGATACTGATACCGCCGACACCACTGGTAATAGTAGTGCTAGGAGTACACAACCTGTCCGTCCTCATGGCGACGGTCAAAATGGCAAAATGCATCATCATGGCCACTCCGGCCTTCCAGGCGCGAATGTTCGGGACGGCGAATTCGAGCAAGGCGAGACAAATCAGGGGGTACACGACCGACGCGTTCATCCCGTACGACATGCACGGCTGTAACGTGGAGAGTAACTTGAGCCCGAGCATGAGGAGGCGCGTCGACGGGGTGGTGATGGGTCTGTCGAGGGCGACGGAGAGGCGGCGGACCCACGAATCCGGATTGTACGGCTGCATGTGCATGTGCATGTGCATGTGCCGGAGTGGGTGTCGCATGTAGTCCTCCTCGGTGATGGGCGTGGGCGGTTCGAGCAGTAATTGTTTGTGCGGTCGCAGGGGGGAGACGCTTCTGCTGCTACTGCTTGTGCCGCTGGTGCTGCTGCCGCTGCCCGTAGAGGATGGCGTTGGGCTTAACGAGTCCCTTCCCCTTCCCCTTCCCCGTCCCCGTTCCCGCCGCGTTTTCCTCTTGTTCATGATCCGGTCAGGAGACACGGACGACATGTTGTTGTTTGGGTGACGAAACCTCGCCGACCGCGGAGATCTGGGAGTCAGATCGTGGTGCCCACCTGCACCGATACTGTTGCCGATACTGTTGCCGCCGCCGCCGCCGCCACCACCACGTGAAGGCGAGTTGCCTTTCTGAGGCGTGTCGATCTTTTGGATCCGTCGGCCGGGAGTCAGTTCTTCCGGTTCCATGGACCCGCGTCTTCTCGCGGCAGGGATGTCATCGAGTCTACCGGACGACACAACCTGCAGGACGTCGTCTGCACTCGGACGTTGCTCTGGGTCTAGAGACAACAGACGTTTGAGAAAAGTGTACAATGCCGCTGGCAACTCGGGCCGCGCTTTGCGTTGATCGTCGAACCCTTCCCATCCCAGAATCTCGGCGCGGAGAGACTCAACATCTTCGCGTTCCTCGTGCAGCACGTTGGAGTAGTTGTACGGCAGGGTCGCGAAGCACAAGAAGTGCAGGATCATGCCGAGTGAAAAGATGTCCGATTTGGACGTGAAATTCTGGTACGGCCCTCCCGGTGAGATCCGCCGCAACACTTCCGGGGCGCAGTAGGATATCGTGCCCGTGGCCCCTGTAGATTTCCTGGTGGCATACTCGTACTGCACTTCCCCAAAGTCGCTGACGAGGACTCTTGTCTCGCCGCCGGCAGTGTGGAGTAGGCAATTACTGGGTTTCAAGTCGCGGTGGATGAACCCGCTGTGATGGAGGAAGCGCAACCCAGACGTAATGTCTCGGAAGAAGTTGTAGATTTCGTCAAACGGTAGTTTCTTGGGCTCATTTGGGCGACGAGGTAACTCTGTCTCTCCTTTCGAGCGTCGACGGATGCGTTCTTTGAGCTCTTGGGTCGTCGTGGCCGCTTGGGACGACCCGAGGACATAGTTATGCATATCTCCTCCATTGCAATACTGTTGGAGGATGAACGCACAAGGCACACTAGGGCCGAACGTGCTGATTTGGTAGTCCTCAAGCCAGACATGTCGGTACGACACGAGATTCTGATGCGACAAGCCTTGCAACAATTGCACCTCGACGAGGACCTTTTCGAGCCATGCGTGGTCATCGCCAATGGGGACCCGTTTACAGGCGAAGTAGCCCAAGTTGACACCGTCTAAAACGTGCTTGACCAGCAGTACGACGCCTCTCCCGCCCCTGCCGAGTTCTCGATCCTCGATGAAGAACTTTTCAAAATAGTTGGGCGAGAATGCAGTCTCGGAAATGCCGTGAGCTGGCGACGGCGGCACAGGAGCGCTCGCCACAAATTCGGCGTTGGCAGGCGGAGTCGCCACAACTGGAGACGATGGCCCAAGTCGCGATCGCACCGGCTGTACCATGCGACGTCTCGGAGAGGGTGGTGCTGAAGTCTGATTTGAACCTGGAAGACTTCGAGCGAGCATCTCGAAATAGTCCTGGGTGATGAAACTTGGTTGGTCTTCCCGCGGACCGTTGCCGGCGTCCTGAGTGGACGACGCTGCTTGCGCGTGCCAGGGTCGACCACATGTTGGGCAGTCGGATGGTCGTCGTTCGACTGCCCGGTTGTGGTGGAAGGGAACTAACTGATTCGTTCGTGGATCGCGATAGACAATGGTGTCTGCGTGCCGACTGCAAGGAAGATATCAGTACCGTTTCTTGGGACTCTGTCAGATCTGGCGGGGGCGCCCAACTCACAGCACGATATCTCGATTCGTGTCATAGGGGATAATTGACAGATTGGGAACGCCGTCGGCGCCCTCTTGATCCATCTCAGAGAGCGGAAGATGGCGGAATAGTGGGCGACAATGGAGCTGAGAACTCCATCATCCTCGAGAAAAGGTACAGGAAAGTCAATGCCAGTAGAAATGGAAGAACAGCACCTGCTTGAATCACAACTACTTGGGTGTCTAACAAGTTGATAACAGAGTGATGAGTGAGGTTGGTGTTTCTGAATTCCGGATGTTGCCGCCGAGACCGAGCGGAGGCAACGAAAAATAGCGGTGGCGTCTGAAGTTGATCTACAAGTGCGAGGTCTGTACCGAGAATACTCGGTCGCTTGGTCGTCTTGTTAAGTACACGTATACTTAGCTGTACAACAATGTACAGACAAGAGCATCGGACACTGTTATCTGAAATTCATCCTACAAGGCAAAAATCGCTAGATTGAAAAGCCGAAGAATGTAGCTAGCCAAGACAAGCGCTCATACCCTCCTTCTCTGAGAATCTTTTTAGACAGTATTACCCTTGATTAGACTGTATCATTAATTGTGCCCTGGTCTGGGAAAGACTGGCATCGTGTTTACATGATTCACGTCAAACCCTGAAAATGTCCCCTGGGAGCTGTGTTGCCAACCTTGTCCAGTCTCCTGGTTGACAAAAGCACTTTGCCTGAACGGATTCGTGCTCCCTGTTACATTGGTTGTCACCGGACCACCGGCTGTCGCAGGCCGGCCTTTGGCGAACGGATTCGTACCAGTTCTTTGTGGTTGAAGCGCAGGAGGCTGGGAGCCGTATGATGAAGTAGAATTGAATGTTTGGTCTGTAGAGATTGGACCAGGTGAAAATGTCTGTTCAAAGTTGTTGCCACCGAATCCAGGTCCATTCTGTGTCACACCTCCGGTATTATGCTTCGCGAAAGGGTTGGTTGACTGTCGAACAGGATTTGCACTCATGGGAGAGACTTGTGAAGCCCCTGTTGGCATCATTGACTGACGGAATGGATTTGTAGATGTATGCTGCGGTTGCAAAGCCATCTGCTGTTGGGGAAGCGCTTGTTGCTGGAAATCTACCACGCCGTTCTGGGGAATGGGTGAAAGATTAGACTGAAATTGAAAAGCATGTGTTTGCTGCGGCGGCTGAGGACCATACCCACCAAAACCTGCGCCGGTGAAATCGGTCTGCAAGGGCCCGGGTTGTGGTAGAGGCTGGCTCTGATACTGAGGTTGTTGTTGCTGTTGTTGCTGCTGCTGTTGCTGCTGCTGTTGCTGTAAGAAGGGGTTATACCCAGTCTGCTGCGGCATCTGTACTTGCTGATATGATTGGCCCTGAAGCATTCCTGTCTGAAATTGCGGTTGAGGGTTGTTTGGGGAAGCCATAGGTTGCTGGTTCTGCTCGATCGACTCAAAGAAATCAATCAAATCGGGTGCGGGCCCCCTTGGCAATTGCTGAGCCGGCTGCTGGACGGAGTGACTTTGTGTCGTCGCATTAGAAGGCCTGGCAGAAGGTGTCGCTTTTGGCGCCGAGGATACAGGTTTTCCGGTTCTTTTGGCTTCTTGCTGTGCAAGATATTGTCGCCGATTGATCTCGAAATCTGGATCATTCAAGTAATCTTCCAGCGAATTGGTCAACGTCGTGGGTGCATGCTTCAACTTTGGGACCTCCAATCTCGTCGACGTCTCGTACTGTCGTGCAAGGCTCAGATACTGCACTACTTGTTCCGTCTGCTTTCCAAAAGTCTTGTAAATCTGCAATGCCCGTTCTGCATCGGGACGAGACATTTCAAAATAATGCTCTGGACGAGGAAGTTAGCATTTCGCCGGGTTTCGTACCGGAGGAACATACCCAAAACGTTGATAGTGCCCTCGTTCATGACCTTGAAGAGCTCAAGCAGGTCGAGCGTCAATAGACGGAAAGCTGTCAGAGTAATTTCGTTGTCCGGGTCCTGACTGTTCAACAGCTTCTTGGGTCAATAAGATGGTTGCCTTCCCAGAAAGGAGACTCACATCACAACGAAGCAGGGCTTGAATTTGATCTTGGACTACCTCCGTCTGCCTCAGGAGGCCCTTTTCAACCGTAAGTCTCCGCATCTTGCCTGTTCCTGACTTGACATAATCTGTCTTTGTATCGCGGTAGGCCCGCACCCGCTCCATGATATATTCATAGTATCTTCGAATGTTCAAACCTTGGGTTTGGACTGTTCCATGTCAGACGATGTGAAATTTCTCTTCAATTCAAAGTCAGAAGTCATACCCTCTGCAAATCCACTGATAGCAATGCGCTTTGGTGAATCAGCGATGTACCTCAACGTGGCCTCTGGCTGCCCTTCTCTTATCATCAAGTGGACCACAATCAGCGACTTGAAGACAATTGTCCATGTTGAATCTCGTAATCGTAGTTGCAGAGTCCGGAATACTTCAGCAACACCAGAATCCCCTCCATTCGTCGCAGAGAGAATAGGCTCGATGTACTTGGATTTGGGCGCAGCCAACTACTTGAATCAGCCTCGGCGTCTTGAGAAAATCTATGCTCTTTACCTTGATCTTTGTAGCTCCTTTAACAATCTTCTCCATGGTTATTCTTTCGGTGTATGACCGCCGTCAAATCGTCGTTGAGAAAGTATTCGTCGTCTTCCGATCGGAACGCGCTGGGAGGGAGGACTACCTCAAGGCACGGCGTGACAGATGGAAGGTTGACGTCGTGTTGTACGAGTACTGTGATGAGGGTGAGAGGAAAGGCCACTGCGATGCTTAATGGGCGCGGGTTAAGCAGGTGATTTGAGCTGGGGCTGCCATTATAAGGACATGTCGGACAAAGGTCGCAAAGGACGGTGACTGCCACTGCGCTGTGCTGGGTCGCGGAGGTCAAATCACAGCTTCTACGTTGACCTGATCGCGTAGAACACAGTCGTGAAGATCACTGCTTGCTCTATCAGGCGTTTACACCGTGGCCACGGAAAGTCGAAGGAAAGACGATGTCTATAGGTTGACGTATGCACCTGCAAGATGTCATGCAGACCTCGACTTTCAAGAAGTTGCAACTCTGGATCTCCAAGAGGCGGAGCCCATCGGACAACACACTTCGGTTGCCCCGGCCCCGACACGACACTGCATTACGGAGATGAATAAAAAGTACTCAACTTGGCTCCCCTCTACCATGACCAAACCAGCCTTTCCGTCTCTTACAAGCTGTGGTGCTCGTTTCGGGGATGAAAGAATCCGTAGTAAGGAATTGCTATACATGAGTTGAGACGGCCTATCATGAGTTTCTTCACCAGTATCTCACTCCTGCTTATAGCCCGTGGCGCCAGATCTTGACCCTCACGCTACGTTCATGATATACTGGGGGTTTCACAACATCCAGTGTACAAAGACTTCACCCATGACAACGACCAAGTAGAATATGGGGGAATATGGTGGTCGTGATGGTTTATTCAACTCGTAGATTGGAAAATGCTGCTTACTCGTGCATTCAAGACGGTCAATTGTCATTTCCTCTAACATAACAGGGTTCGTAAAGTTCATCTTCCAGGTTCATTCTCATGTTTCAACCTTGAATTGCTGTAACGTAAAGCATACGTAGCCCTTTTTGGGATATTTTACACTTGAAGCGTAGCCCAGGCACAGAACCAGCCGCCCAAACCAATCCCTTGTCGAAAAGCAAGCTCCTCAAACACCTGAGTCTCTCCAGGGAACAAGTCTGAGGTTCTGTCAGGCCCTATGAGTGTACGGCATCTATAGAGGATGGGGCGGTGGTACTGACCAGTACGGACTTTTGATTCCCTGACCCTAATCCATCATAAAATCACCACGAAGCATCCTTTCACCCAAATGGTCTGGCTTCTTCATCCGGGCGGGAGCAGGTGGCTCCACAGCTTTAGGAATCTCCTTTGGCGGTTCTGGGTTAGAAATGCTCGCTGAACGTGGTCGACTGGCTCCCTGAGCAAACGGGTTGCCGGAGGAGAAGGACGGAGAACGTCTGGACCTATCACGAAGAGCCTCTGACCAGTTGAAGCCTTCTAAACAAGGGTCAGTCCACGTTGTGATGACAGAGCGCAGGGATGTCGGAGTAGCCACGTGGGACGGTATAAAAAGGACTGGCCTCGACTCTTACCTGTAGTCTTGGCCGTGCCCGACAAGCTTGGTCGTGAGGGAGTGGCATTCTCGGAATTTGAATTCTCAACCAGCGTGAAAAGGGAAGACGAGGGGCGCCTACCACCGCCAGGAGCAGAACCAGGGCTTGAGCCCATTCTCACATCTCTTAAAGCTTGTGCTCCAAAACTGACTCTTCTAGCAAAGGATGGAGATGGAGGCTGTCCGATTGCCTGTGTTGATGTATCATCCTCTTCAATGACCGCAGGTTCGTCACCGAAGCTATTCTTGAAGTCCGGGGAGCTCGAAGCCGTCGAGGTTGCAATGCTTGCTCGGCGTTGGAAGGCTGAAAAGGGAGCCTGGCCGGAGGGGTTGGTGGTGAGACCGAGTCCGGTGATGGAGGTGCCTCTCCGGTGGTGGGTATTGTTGGGATTCGAAGATGTGTTCGTAGAGGGCGGGGAGGATGAGAGTCCAGTGTTCGTGGTAGACTGGATTGAACGAGGGTTGAACATGTCAATGAAGGAAGATCGTCGACGATGCTGGGGAGCTGGGGAGGGTGGTGTGTTTTGGCCGGACATGGCGAGAAGCGTCAATCGATTGTGGCAATGTACGGAGTTGCGAAGATGCAAGGTGCGGTGGTAGCCAAGTTCGACAGGTACAATGGTAGGGTCAATCGACACGTTGTGATTGTGATGGCTTTGAGGGATCAGACAAAGGGGATGCCAGCCAAAGTCACGTCATGGTTGGTATGAGCGTGAGCGGGAGGCGCGGCTGATTGGGTGTTTCGAGATAGGCGAGCAAACGTGGATCGGCTCAATCTGGAGTATTGACGGTCGGAGCGAGTCGAGGAGTTGGAATGATGGGAATTGGGTTGGTAGCAACGAGACAGTAGAGTTGAGAGGGAGTGGTGATGAGAAAGTAGAGAGGGAGAGAGGGAGTGAGGGAGTGAAGGAGGCATGGAAATGCTGTCGCTTTTCATGACTGCTTTCACAGGTGATCGAGAACACCGGATGAGCATGGAAGTTTCCTTTTCCTGGGCGCTATCTCCAGGTAATACGTGGGCGTGCATTAGGGCCGTGTCTAGTGCACTCTCTCCAGACTCGACGCTCAATTCCAGTTGGTTGATGCCTCTCTAGGCGCACTAAGCATCTCCACGGGCCTGCACAGTCCACCAGAGGGGGCTAAAGGGTAACCTTAAGCACCTGGACGGATATCAGAGGTGGTGTTTGTATACTGTACTCGTCGTACCAGGGCAGAGCACCTGTCAGTACACCTTGCAATTATCAGCACACGCAGTTCACCTTGCAATTATCAGTACACGCAGTACAAGGGACTGACTAGGAGGAGGAAGAATCAGGTCATACCCTCAGTCACTCAGCTGGAAACGCCGTGTAGAGTATCTGATTCAGATGTGCACTCTCTCTATCACGTGAGGCAGTACTGACCTAGAGTGATTGATTGCCTGCGCCCCTACGAGTACGAGACTGCACACCTCACACACCTCACACCTCCATCCCAAACAACCTCCTCCCTTCGTACACACATCTCACCCCTGCCAACCACTCACTCCCTCTATCTTCGTCTGCGGATCGCCAAATCAGTCCGGTCCCCTTGGTAAACTGTGGGGTAAGAGATCAGACTACTCGTACAATACGCCCTACGCCGTACAGTCCGAGCATCACCCTCTCATCAGTGCTCAATCCTCTCCCCGTCGACAGATCATGCCTCCTACTCTTGCCAACCTGCAAACCCCCTGGCTCTCTTCCCATCGGGCCCGGCTTGAAGTGCCAGCTTCTTCCGCTTCTGTCTTCCTAGATCATCACATGCACTTATTCTTCAACTCTACATCCGACTACGAGCACTCGTACGAGGTGCCAGTTTGTTCTCCTCCTCACCTTCGCCCGCCGTTCCACCTGATCGTCTTATGGCCAATCAACCGGTGCTCCCCTCCAGCTATTTCCCAATCGTCTCGGCTTCCGGGCATAATGCAGTCATCCACGCGCGATGGTGGATGCATGGTTCTTTGTTTCCACCTCTTTACTCCGGATGAGGAGTTCACATTACTGTCAGAATCTCGGCTGATGGTGGGAACAGACCGGTTGCCCTATGACCCTTCCTTATTCAACTACAATACCTACCCACCGAACCGAATAGGCCTTTTTTCCATTCCACCCTCAACCAGACCCTGGACGTGGCCCATGCGCAACACCTCTCATTCCGAGCTTTGGCCATCCATTGAAATGCTAGATAAAGCCGTTTCTCGCGAGCATGGCGCTAAACCAAAAGCGGACAATGAACTGCGTTCATCTACATCTTCAGTCGTGCTTCTTTCTCAAACATGCCTGAACGCAGATGCTGGGTGCAATTGATGCAAACATTTTCCCAGGCTATGGAACCTGGCAGCCTTTGTCCGAGGTAAGTTTTATTTAATGTTCTGCCGGTAAGTTGTTCTGGTAATTTTCGTTGTATTCCCTTTTGCTTCCTTCATATCGAGATGGCGCCGAGACGGAATGCGAAAAGTGCCCATCGACGGCCCTCGAGCCAGCCCTACAGGCGCTCTGCGCCTGGCGTAACGAGGGCCAGCGCTGTACTTTCTCGACCGCTAGGACGAACTGTAACGACTCTGCATCAAGAACACGGCATCACCATTGCTGGACCAACCCAAGGCCACCTTCGCCTCGCAGCAGAATCACAAATACAATCTGGCCGTGCAGCACCCCGCCAAGCACCTACAAAGGGGACTGTTGGCAATACGATCGCAGGCAGGCACTACCTTGAGCTCAGAACCCGAATTGAGCATGTCTCTGCCGCTTCTCTATGGCTCCCTGAAATCGACATTCGCTCCTCGTCCCGGGACATGGAGGTCGTCCTAGAGAGGATCAGTGGTTATTTCGAGCGATGGGCAGATTCCAGCTTTGGCCGAGGTTCGATAACCTTGCTTGACGATATGACTGTCATCATAGACAGGCTGCAGAAAATTTCACTCGTGTCAGAAGAGGTCCTCAACACTTCTCGCATCGTTCAATGCCTTCAAAGTCTTGAAGAGAAGTACTTAGCCTTCGCAGCTCTCCGGAAACCATACTCAGAATCACTGTTGGTCAAAGGGCTTCAAGACTTGCAGATTCGCATCCGCCAATCACCCACGTCCATTCAAGAACGAGCGTTCTCTACGCTACTAGTTAGGATTCAGGCTGTAGCAGCATATCCTACTTTTCCGAGCTTCTTAGGAAACGCCAGAGAACGCGTGTCCCCACTGCTAGACCCGGTTGTTGTTGTAAACGCCTTGCGCAAGTGTGATGAGTTGCATGGTGACTTCCAGAACCTCACCTACAAATCGGAAAGCAGGACCTTGTGGCTTCATATTTGGAGATGTTTGAAAGTCGCATTCGTCAGCTTTGACGTTGGCGATCTGTCGCACGTATCTGACCGACAATGTCTTGAGGTTGAATTCTTCGAAAAGCCCGGTGTAGGACGGGAATTCAAGCGTCTGATCCAGTTACCGGACGCTGCCAACCCAAGGAGTATCGAAAATATGGTGGGAAAGTACTGTCGTTTCATCGACAGATGCCGAGCGGACCCCGACGAGAGATACTTTCACCTTCGTCGGTTGCAAGAGGAGCCCTTGAGGAAGCATGTCATTTCTTCGCTCAGGAAATTTGCAGAGAGCAACACACTGGATTCCAACACTTTTCCTAAACTACACTTTGCAGTGGTCCGACTAAATGCCATCCACGGTGGTCCGGCTATTGTCAGAAGATGGAAAGGGGTAGAAGATGCACAAGAGGACCGGTTGACCCCATCTTCCTACATCTCCTCTCCAGCCGCCAGCAGTTTTTCAGAGAGAGCAGGGAGGTTATCAAGCGCAAAAGAAGCGAATGTGCAAAAGACAACACGCCAATCAACTTCAGCTCGCACAAATGTGAAAACACATCCTGGAAGTACGACGATCGATGCTAAGCTACCCGCCGCAGGTCAACATGGCAGGATAACAGCTAAGCGTTCATTCCCACAACCACGAGGAATAAACCTCACCAGCGATTTTGACTATGTCCATTGTCAATTTCCAGAGACACGCGCCCAGGAAGTCGCACACAGTGAGCAGATCTCCCGGGAATTGGCCACACCTGGGATACATTCGGAAGGTCTACGACCTGAGTATCTGATCAACAGGCCTCCCGCTCACACTCGAGATTCATCCACGCTCTTTGGTTCTCAGTACGCTCGATTTTTTGGACCCTTTGGCCGGCTCCGAGCATTTATACGACGCCTCCTTCCAGGGCAAAGTCGACCTCTGTCACCTATCTCCCTTGTTGCTCGTAAGCGCAGAGATAAGCGAGGTCCAGATGGCCCTCGGGCTATCATAGACCCCAAGAGCCGCGTTCGCAAGACAACCCCAGCACTAAGATTACGAGGCGGAGGTGGAGGGGACCCGACTCGCAGTCATTCACCTCATAGGGAAGCCTCGGCTACTGCGAATGTCAATCGCGCACCAAGCTTTCGAGCCCAACATATCGCGACGTTCAGGCGGATGCTCCATGAAAGACACGGCTCTATAGCGAGTCCCACTGAAGACGAGATATGGAATCTTTTGGAACAATCGTCCTTCCGCGTTGGAAACGCTGTGGCTTTATACAATCAGCTGGCACCTGCACAACCATCTGCTGTCACAGAGAATGCGAATCCAGAAAGTGAATATAGCCCTCAGGTGAGGCCAGAATCATCCTCTCCTGAGGTACAGCATATTGTATCTTCCCCCAGTGCACAGCGCGGAACCTCGAAGCGGGTGGCGGGGCCGACTGCCCATGACATGCCACGGCAAGAGCCTCCTGTAGCAGCGACTGCCTCTTCCTCCATACCACATTGGCAAGGCCCTGCCCAGATGCCACCATTGCAGGACCCTTTCTACATTCCACATTGGCAAGGCCCTTCCCAAATGCCACCGATGCAAGATCCTTTCTACATACCACAGGGAAACCATATTCAGATGCCACCATTGCAAGAACCTTTCTACCTGCCACAAGGATACCATGTCCAATTGCCACCATTGCAGGACCCTTTCTACATAACACAAGGTCAAACGACCCCTCACCCAACAACCTCAGCTGCTCCTCCATACTCGGATGGCTGGCACATTGCTCCATCACGGCAGTCAACAGTTCACACCCGCAACCCACTTGGTGAGGTCACAGTCAGCCCAGAATTGGGAAATGACAATGGAGGTGGTGTCCGCACTGCTGGACGTGGTCTTCGCCCTAGACCAGGCCGGCGACCCCTGGATGAGCTTGTTGTCGAAAGTGACGAAAATGCACGTGGTTCAGCAGCCGAAGAAAGTTCTCAGAGAGACTCGAGTCGACATGACTCAGTGAATAACAATACGAACCAAGAAAATCAATCCCCTATTGATATTCATGTTGACGGGCCATGCCATGAGTGTCCTCAATTCCCGGGGCAATACCATCACTTCTGTCAGTGTTCAACGCGGCCTGTTCAGGTGCATGGTCCTTCAGATAGGAGAACTACACCATCATCAATCGAGAGTGAATCCCAAGAATGGAACGAAAGAGAGCCTGTCACCGATGATGAGGACGAGGACGAGATTGACGCCGAGGATGATCAGGATGTACAAGAAGCTGAACACGATCCTGATACTGAATCCGAGCAGGACATTGATCAACGTGGCGCACATCGAGCGGCTCGAACTCTTCCTCACCCTAATGACGCCGTCCCTGTATCAACGCTAATCCACCCAAAGAGCCACTTCAGAAATGTGCTGAGTGTCATCGGCTCGGTGCATCTACCTGGGCTAGCAAGAATGCTCACAGAAAATACTGCCATCTCTATGAGATCTCCCGAAGCAAGAGCCGTCATCCGCGATGCATTTAACAATCTCCGTAGGGAGACTGACGAGTTGAGAACGGCTTATAGGAGTCTGCTCGACGACAGTGTGCCTATTGAGATGGACAGAATCCCTAGACGTGAAGTCCGGCGGCTTCACCCAGCACATCCGGCAAATCGGGCGCTCATGAGGAGAGAATTGATTGACATCGAAGAGCAATATCGTCGAATTCTTAAGATGTTTGATGCCAAAGGTCTTCGGAGCTACTTGAACCTTGCTCTGCGGCAAGCTTTGAATCGATTTCTGCGGCTCATGCGCAACCTGCGTCGCCTGTTCCTTGAATATGACTACAAAATGCAACGGCAAGATGTGGGGGCGCGAAGGGCAGCGACAGCGACACAAGAAAGTGAGACAGACAGTCAGTCGTTTCTTTCTGACGAAGAGCAAGACCGGGTCAACAAGTACAATCCTCGTCGACGTCCATCACTTCCAAGCAAAGAAGATTATGGCGCCATGTTCCGAGACGAACTGATGAGAGAAATCACCATACAGCGCCAAATCCCGGAGGAGTCAGTTCGCACTAGCAACAGAAACCAGCTGATTGACAAGCTCATGGAATTGGATCGTCAGGGCAATCTGGGCGCAGGAGCGCGATATGGGTACCGACGTATGAACAACGACGCTGCTGCGAGAGGTCGACCGAAAGGCTGGGACCTTGAAACTGCGATTGCAGCTGACATTGTCCGACATCGTAATGTGAGAGAAGGCGAGAGAAGCAACGAGAGGCGCGGGAGACGGAAGGAGAGAAGGCAGCAAGGACTTTCGGTTACAAAGCATTGGACTGGTCATCCACGGACGAACCAGGAGCCTTTCACGGCTAATGTGAGGGGAATGTCTTCTGAGGAGGAGTTTGAGAGCTCGGAGAACGATTCAACCTCTACTGAAGAGTGGCCATAGTACGGACTACGCCGAGGGCAGATATAACGTTGTGTTGCATTGTGGTGTTGGAAGCAGTTTGAACATTTTGGTAGAATTAATCGATGCTTGCCAGAGTAAGTGGATTGCGTGATCGGTGTAGAGTGAGTGTTTGTACTCGGTACGTCTAGTGTAATGCGCAGTGTACAATATGTGACAAGATGAGATCTCTTCTTTTAGGCCGCGAGGCTGAAGTTGTACTGCAAGGCTGTCCCAACGACTTGGCAGGGGTTACACTTCTCGTGCCTAATAGTTGCTTGTATAGGAGACTGGTTACGGAGTAATTCGAGGCTCATCGTCATGTCCTTTTCTCCAATCATTCAACATCAGTCGTCGTTGTACGGAGTAATAAGTGGAAAATGATGATGAATGGAAAATTCCTCGTGCTCGTTACAGAGTATTGTGGCAGGGCAATTCCAATCTCGCCTTGTAACAAACCCCAGACTCTCCGATACAAAACAATAGTGGACCACCATTCTCCTCGACCTTGACTTGACCCCTTTCGATGATTCCCCCTTGCAGATCCCAAACACCCTTGTTCCGCCCCTTGAAACGATCCTCTCGTCCAGACTCATGTTCATGCTTCGATCGAACCCACACGCATTGACCAGTGACAGCTTCTCCAACCGTCTTTCTCATACTGATCACCAATCGCCCAGCCAGTCAACGGGTGGAGCAGGTGTGGATACCACCATGAGCCGCCCCCTTTAAAATTGACCATTGCACTTGCGGCTATTCGAGCACCTCGTCCTTCAGAGGGCTTAGACGTCAAAGAATCCATCGACCAGCCTGATGATCCATGAACAATACCAGTTACGGAGTACTCGTGCTCGTACAAATCCATGTCACTCGTATCGTATTCGGTGACGGGCAATTGACTTTCGGGGTCCAAAAAGACCAGTCGAGAGGAAAATCTGAACGAGGGTTCAATAAGTATCAGTAGGTTGCGCCCGAGGAATCTCTGGTCTCCCCTTCTCTTCTTTCCCAGCATTATTCCCAGTCGTTTCATCACTCTTTTGTGGCAAAACAACTGCTACTGCTACCTGTCATCTTCTTCAAGATCATTTTCTCTCATTCAACCATTCCCAAGGCACGGTCCACGTGTTGTATTCAAGCAAGAAAGAAGGAAAGAAGGAAAGAAACGACTCGATCACATTCATTCCAACCGGATCCCAACCATCTAAACAGACAAAATCAACGAAAAACATGCGTTTTACATACATGCTCGCCGCTCTCGCAGCCACCACCACCACCGCTTCGGCACAGGACCTCTCGTCTCTCCTCTCCGAAGCTTCCTCGCTTGTCGGCACCGACACAGCCCTGCAAACCCTCCTCTCCAGCGCCGCGTCCGTACTGAGCTCCGCCACGTCCGGTCTCACGGGTGACGCAGCCTCGGTGTACTCATCTGCCCTGTCCGCCGCGGGGTCCGAGATCGGTGCCGCCACAAGTGCAGCAGGATCTCTCACAAGTGCAGCAGGAAGTGGCCTAGCCAGCGCGACCGCCTCTGCTGGTTCTGCAGCTTCCACTGGCTCCGGCTCTGACAGCGGTGTGGACAGAGTCGCCCTGCCCGCTATGGGAGCAGTAGGTGTTGCTATCCTTGGTCTGGCTGCTGCGCTGTGAGGTCAGAAAAAGCCAAACAACGACAGACGAAAAAACATCACACTCGGAGCATCTCTTTTGTTTCAAGAGAGTTTGACCGGCGTCAGAGAGAACCGGGGGATTTTTGTCACCTTTGTACTTTGTATGGGCGTGGTAAAGAGACGGGTGGCTGACTGTCCATCATGGGGTCACCAAAAAAAGGTCACGTATTGACTTGTGTGAAACAAAATGAGGATTACTTTTACCGTCAGTTATTCAGCGCGTGGGTGCTGCGGCATTGAAATCACCCTAGGATAGGATAGGCTCTAGATGAATCACATACATGTATGTGCCTCTGCGCACAAATGAACACAAGTCTTTTGTCCTTTGATCCGTGATTTTCCCAGACACTCCACACGACAGCTTTTGTTTTCTTTTTCTTCTGGACTTTTTGACTACAGTATAACCACTGTTGAAATAAGCCTTGAAGCGAAAACATGGGCCGAGAACCCCAAGGAGATTAAAGAGTCGGAGTCAATATTAAAGGCTGAAATGCAAAATCAAAGCTGTACTCTGTTCTATAGGGTTGGCTAACTTGATATCTTGGCCTCAGACGGGCCCTACCATATGGACTTGTACGATACCACAAGTCGTATAGGACAGTACATTCTCGCATCGTTTGGGGGAGGGGGTGGATGGGTCATATGAATAGGTTGAGTCGGACTGAGCGAGATGGTTAAGCTGATGTGTATGCTGGTGATGTGTACTCCGTATGCTACTCCGTAAGTCTCGGGTAGTATAACAATATCCCGTATCTTACTCCGTACCCACTACGGAGTCGTCAGAGACCATTTATTTAGCCCGATACGGAGTACTCTCCTACACTAACAGACACAACCTCACACTCACCCTCACCCTTCAACCTAGCAGCTAGATTAGTTACTCCGTCCGTATCAAGCAACCACCACTTCAGGCAGGTATGTAGGTATTTGTAGGTAAGTAGATCCAAAAAAAGGGTACTCGTGCTCGTACTCGTACTCGTACTCGTACTCATAAATGAACCCAATGTGGTGTGTATCTGTATACTGGAGAACGAGTCGAGTACATACTGTACAAGTCTAGATCTCAACACTTCTCTCTCTCTCTCTCTCTCTCTCTCTCTCTCTCTCTCTCTCTCTCTCTCACCCTCCCTTCCCACGAACCTATCAAAACCAAAAATCAACCACCAACCACCAACCACCAACCACCAACCACCAACCACTAACCTCTCATCTACTCCTCCCTCCGCAGGTGGTAGGTATGAATCTACCTTACGCAGCACAGCGCACATAGTAATCTGTTCACTATATATTCAAGAGGGGGGGGGGAGGGGGAACAATTGAATCAAAATCACCAATCAACCAAAAACACCCAACCACCCTCTCAGATCAATGATCTCAAGAGATCAAAAGAAAGAATCCAAGAAGAATTCAAGAAGAAAAATCAAATCCACCACCCTCTGGAATGCAAGCACGGTCTACGGGAGTAACTTGTATCTACACCCTTCCACCGCACCAACCATGACCACCATGACCACCATGACCACCATGACCACCACCACTACCCCCTTCCTGCCAATGGTATCAGGACAACCCTCGCAAACTGGTCGAGTGTCTGGAATGTAGTACGGAGTATCACCAACACCCTCTGATTCCTTTTTGATCAGAGCAACAAGAACACGCACCCATTCATACCAAACAAAAAAACAAAACAAAACACATCAACATGAACTCGGACCCACGACGTGGTCTCGCCCGTAGGACAAGTATTTGACGACCGCATACCTGTCGATATTGATCGTGCTGGCCATCTACTATTTTGTGTTCTCTCTATCTCTTCATCTACCTGCTTTGCTTTCTCTAACCCCCTTGCCATCCAACCCAACTTCACAGTCACTCATTTATTTGCCCAGTCCCTTTCTTTCTCTCTTGTCACTCTTTTGATCACTTCAATCTCACTCCTTCTCTCGCATCCTTTGCGGTATATCGATCCAATCTCCTCGGCACCAGTAACCATGCTTCGTCTCATCGCCATCGCCGTCGGCGTCAGCACCATCGCCACCACGGCCCTTGCATCGGATTTCGTCAACATGACCTGGGGTCCGGTCACCGTAGGACAAGTGGTTCCAATCCACTTCACCGTGGGAGACAATTCCCCAGTCTCCTTGTTCTTTGGCAATCTCAGCTGGAATGATCCTATTGCTAGTACGTCCAGATCTCATCATACCCAGAGCCCGAGACAATGCTAACATGCCGGGTTTGCACAGCCAATATCCCAGCCGCGTCTGCTGAATACAACTGGACCGTGACTGTCCCCGATGGCTTCGTCTCCGGGGACTACGGTCTCGGCATCGTTCAGTCCGGATCATCCAACTTCTCGCCCCTCTTCACCATCAGCGCGGTCGGGGCAGGATCTGGTTCAGGCAGTAGCACCTCGACCACCAGCGACGCGACCACCATTGCGCCGCCACTGACAACGACGACACCATATGCAACATACACACCGACTGCCAACGCAACAATGATCTCTGCCGGTGCAGACCCCACTGTGACTGTCACGTACTGGGACCCACACTGCGGATGCCATCAGACGTCCGTGATGCCTGCACCCGCCGCAGCTGCCACAGGAGGCACGCCAGGTACAACCTACACATGGTATGACGACCACTGCGGATGCACCAAGACAGCCATTGCTCCGGCTGCAACGAACCCAACGTCCAACTACACTGCCTCGATGGTCACGAATGCAGGCACCAACGTTCCTCCTCCTCCTCCACCACCACCGAACACCGCTGCCCCGGCCCCAACAGCTAGTGCGACTCGATACACCGGTGACGCTGGTCGCTTGGTGAGCTCAGGCTTTGGCATCGCCGCACTGATTGCAGCGGCTCTGGCATAATCGAGGAACAAGGGACATGTGCTGCATTTTCATAGGTTGGGAAGGACTTTGCTGTTTTTCTGGGTTCACAGGTTTGAGGATTGGAGTCTTGGGGCCATCACGGGAATCGAATCACAAGCCGCGGCTTTTTCGAGGGAATAAGAAGAGTTGGGTGACTTGTATAATCCGAGTCGAAATTCGGTTGGACGTTACTCATTTGGTCACATCGCTTTTTTATAGTTCTCGTTCATAAGGTCATTTCATTCATAAAAGCAGTGTCATGATTCACCGCTCTCCTTTCAGCTTCTCGAATGCTCCGATATCTGCACTGGAGAAAGAGAATGGACTTTTCGTGTCCTCGGGTGATCGGGGACTCAGAGCGACAGCGAAAAGACCATCCTCAGTCGAGTCCGTCGGCTTCTTGTTGGTCATGAAATCCATCGAGCCCTCTAATAATCGTTCCTGCTGTTTTCGGACATGCTCAGGGGGCGCCTGGGCCACCATCTTCTTGGACGGAGTGGCAGCAGAGGCGGGTGAGGGTCCGTTCCTGAACGCACTGAACGAAGAGTATGCTAGGTCAGATGCCTCCGGGGACAACGGATGTGCCTCGCGCGTAGGAGTGTTGAGGCCGCGGCCGGCCAGGTCCTTCTCACTGGTCCCCAGCGTCAACCCTTTCAATTTCTCGCTCAGTCTTCTGCCGCCAGGGGAGCGTGGGCTTTGTATGCCGGGGCTCGTCGGTGCAAGGGGTGCTTTCGGGGCAGCGCTCAGATCCAGGGCTGGAGGTTTCGCAGCCACCCCAAAGTTGTTCTCTATCCAGCTTCGTTCTGACATGGCCATCTCCAGAGCTATGCCCTCTAGATTGTGCTCCTCCTCGTGTTTGATCTCTTTCTCGAGAACCTGGAGCCTCTTCTTCGCCCATATCGTATGCAGCACTCCCCGCTTACCGGCGGCCTTCGCAGTGGCCCCGAGCTCTGGTGTGAAGATGGCCGGCAGAGGGTTCACCGTCATTCGCGATGGGGTGACTGCCTCCTCTGTCGTTTCCGCTGACGGATGGTATGCGAGAGTGACATGGGGAGGGATCGTCGCACCAGGAGGCAAAAGGAAGTAGACTCGACGAATATTGTCTGAAGGATTGTCATCCGCGGGGAAGACTGTTCGCTTGCCAGACCACGAGACCTGCCATCGACCTGACTTGGAGCGGGTGTGGTCATCGTCTTGCCATTCAACCATCATGACCTTGGTTCCTTCATTGCCTCGTCCAGGTTCGAACTCAAACCGAGCGAGAGCGGTGACAGAAGTAAGAGTATCTGGGAAGACAGGCGACGCTGGAGTTGCTGGAGTTTCAATTTCTGCCATGATGAGAAGACGCTCGAACAGATGCAGCTGCAAAATCAGGAACAAGAACAAAAACCAGAACAGCGGGGACGAAAGAGGGACGGATTGCGAGAGCGAAAGAATCGATTTGTAGAAGGTAGGAGGACAAGAGTGCAGACTATAGCATCCTGACCCCAGCCGGTTGTCTTCGGTCGAAATCAGTAAGTGAGTGGCTCATCAGGTCTCACATCATTTCACCGGCGGGAAGAGCCGCCTAAGTAGATGAGCCTACCAAGGACCTATTGTTAGTCAGGCACGGAGTAGGTACAATTGTGTATTTAGTGAGCCCTCCTTACAGGGCACTCTGTGTGTAACTAGGCAAGGGACCGGTTCCAATGGTACTGTAACCTCCAAGGTGCTCCCCAGTGCAAGACACGGAGTACTCTCGAGTGTAAGAGAGCTCTCAACACTCATTACCAACAAACACGTCACGGAATATGACTGCCCTCCTTTGCAAACGATTTCAACAATCGAGTTGGCATTTGATCATTTCTTTTAATTTTTCAGGTACTTGGTCCAAGTCACTCACGTCAACCCGGAAAAGAGTGCTAGGCACAACATACTCCTTACTGACCCTTGCATTCGCGAAACCTCCGGCGGCTTGGAAACCAATCGGTATCGCTCGCAGCATCATCCACGGCAAGATCAAACCCATCGACATGTGATGTACAAGGTAGAAATAACTATAATCATCATGTGCCAACTTCATGTGCAATATCTGGGGGTATATACGGTCTGGACTATCCAAGTCCGTTCATTATCATCGTTGATTGATCAGATACACGCATCCAAGCGCCCATGTCCATCATTGATCCCAGCCCAGAATCCAATCCCAGCCTGGATACGTTTTGAAACCTCCCAGTAAAACCGCTCCGGAAATGGGCCATGTCGACATGCCTTGCGCAAGCACTATACAGGCCTTTGACCAGTCCCGTCAATCCCCAGTCCTACCTCCTTTCCCACTACAGCTGCAAGTCCGCCAAACCCTTCTCTCTTGAGACTCTCAATCAGTGCAAGCGTCTTCTCACGTCTCTTTGCTTTGAGCTTTTCTTCAAGCTCGGCCACTTCTGTGGCAAGCATTTTTCTGCTGTCCTCCAGGTTCAAAGCAATGAATTCTTCTTCGTACTTCTTCAAGTTACGAAGCTGTGTCTCCAACTCGACAATCGACGCATCGAGAGCCGCGGTCGGAGCCTTGATGTCATTGGGTGGCATAGACTTTGTTGGTGATGTCGACGGACCAGTGCTTGGGGTACTCAGAACACCATTCGAGCCATGGTGTGGTACAAACATGCCATTCTGCGCAGTATGCCCAAGCATTGGCGGGAGTGTGTTGTTCTGCACAAGCTGAAAATTGCTCGGTACACGCCCGTTGCTGACAGCAGTAGAAGCTAAGGAGGCAATTCCTGGAGACGTGCTGACTCTTGGGTGTCTCTCATCCGTTGGACTTAGAATGAAATCATGCCCATCTGCAAAAGTCTTCAAGCTCGGGAGCAGTGTTGGCAAATTGCCATTGATACTGCCAAAGGCATCTAGTACAAGCTCTGAGCTTTCCCTAGAGAGTACCATTCTCGACGGATTCGAAAAATCTGGCTCGGGCGTGGGCAGCTCGATCTTCCTCAAGGGTGTCTCAGGACCACGGTCACCGGTCGCCGATATTGTTCGCTTCTTGCCAGTGATCGGGGTTACTCCAGGCAAAGTATTGTTTCCGCTCCCGCCAGGATTACTTTCCCTTCGTCCCCGTTTTTGGTCGAAAACATTGTCCGCAAATCCCATCACCTTGCCTCTGGTGTCGCACGCCTTGACTCGCCGTTTGCTTGCTGGCTTCTCGCTCTTGACGTAAGCTGTCGTGAAGTGACAACAACGACAGTTACATGTCTCCTCGCACTTTGGACAGACCCACATACCCTTATGTCGCAACACGTCCGGAGGATACTGATCAAAGTGTCGGAAAAGACCTCGATAGCAGAAGAAGGCAGTACACTTGTCGCAACGACGCCCTTTCCATTCTTGGTGATCAATGCGACACAGATGGCAGAGTTTAGCAGAGGTCGTACTCTTGGCTCGCATAAGATCATTCACAGCGGTTCCAAGAGTCTTGCAACGATCCAGCTCCCGGGGTGCCTCAGGCTGGAACCCCAGAATCTCTCTAGCTCTGTTGAGAACTCTTGTGCACTGGTCGGTCTGAACAAGCTCTGCCCAGGCATATGACTGAGCGTGCTCACACGACCGACCGTTCAGGTAACACAGCAAGCAGAGATCAAAATCTGTGCAGACCGTGCAGCGAACGTGGCGATTCCAAATGGCGGTGGAGCAAAAGTTGCAGGTCGCAATGGTCCCAGCAGGCATGGGCACTAAGCTGATGGGGGTGCTAGGCTCGGACTCAATAGATTCGTCATGAACCATTTGCCTGAACAAGCGCGAAAGTAGAGGCAAATCCGGTGGAAGTGGCAATGAGGCGGTGGTCATGCTTTGGTTGTCCTGAAGCAGAGAGAGCATAGCGCAAGCGAGGGATAGGTTGGTACGAGCAACATCGGGGTGGCACAAACGGTTGAAGGGTACCTGCACACATTGGAACCCGACTTCGAGAGACAAAGGATGGAGGATGTTCCACACAAGTTTTGCTGAAAGGGTAGAAGGGTTCCAGACTTGATGTGCCGTTGCTGGTGGAAAGACAACGAGGTCTCCTACACGTTGATCATAGACATACAACGGGAAATCGGCGCCAACGAGTTCGTCCGAAGCCACATTCACCCAGTCGAGATGTGGCGAAGCTCCTCTCGACGATATGAAGGAATCATACTTCTTCTGCGAATCGAAATCGGTTCCTATGCAGACGACTGGGCGATCATCCGACTCGACCAGCAAGTTAAGAGCGACAGTACTTGAAAAGCATCGATGGAAGCCTGAGCTACTCCCCTCACTGCCGACGTAGGCCATCATAACCTCACTTCGAGCACATTGAGGAAGCCACTGAAAGAGGTCCAGTCGACCACCCCACTGAACTTCGGTGGGAAGGAGCTTGCGACATTGTTCCAGCCACTCCGGTGGACATTGTAGATCTCTAGCATAAAGGTTTTGGAACTCGGGATAGGACTGTCTTGCACTGTCTGCAAACTTTTTGAGGGTAAAGGAGAGATCTCGTCCTGTACTGCAATTGCGTACGGGTATGTTCTTTTTCGTGCTCAATTCAATCAGTCTCTCGATCCCGAAGCCAGACTGATGTCCACTCCGAGAGTCCGGACCCGGCCAGGTATCAAGCTTCTCGAAGTCGGCAATGACGAACGGCTTGCCAACTTGCAGCCGTCTCGTCAGCCATTCCGAGAATGGCAGTCTATTGCCGGCATGGTCTTTTTCGTCCAGTAAGGACTGAATGCTAAATCTTGGGAACTCGACAAAGGGTTTGCCGAGGCGAAGGAGCTGTTGGGAAGAGGTATCCGGAGGAACGGTCGCAGAGGGAGTCTGCGGTATCATGATGTATGCGAGGCTGGGGCAAACACCATCTTGAAGAGGGCGTCTCTTGTAGAGGAGGTGAGCGAGGGAGACGACTCAGACGTCGCTTTTGAGGAAGTTCCGAGGAATTGTTGAAGATTGCATGCGACCCTGGATCTGGGCTGGAACAGATGGCTTGGAATACGAGAGGAAGCTGGGGGTCGCGCAAGTAGCCACGGCATCCGCACCTCTACCTATAAGTGGAGGAACGAGGAGAGCACATTAGAAGGTCCAGGTGTTTCCAAGCAGAAGCAAGTGATTGGAATGGGAAAAGAGTCGGCATGAAGATGAAGAGGCCGATGGGTAGAAAAAAGAGGAGTCACTGGTGTGGACTGCAGGAGATTGCGGGGAAGGAACGAAAAGAGTTACGCCTAAGTTCGGCACCAGTCGGGGAGCTGGGAAGCGTCTAACTAAAGAAGTGCCTTTACAATAGATAGGGAGTTAGGCACGCCGTTTAGGCAGCCCCGGAAGGCCACTGAGAAGCAATGGAGCCTTTCCGCACAAGCACTGGGTATAATAGTTGGTTGGTTGATTGATTGACAGATGGGTGAATGGATGGATCGATCCATCATGAACAACCATCATCAGTTCTTACTCACAAGTTCAGCACGATACGAGGAATGACTTGGCCACCTAGGTCCATGCCTCATACTCCGTACCTAGGTGGCCTTCCTGTAAGCCACGCATCGACTCCCACCGCAACATAACCAAAATCGACAACAGACCACTCTATCACATGCTATTCTACCGTAATGATGCCGGTGACAGCTGCTGAATGTGCCGTAAACGGGGTCAACAGCCACTACACATTCTGTCACTGTTATGCAGCCTTCCGTTCCCAGCTCGATGGCTGTCCCCTTGCGATTCGAATCCCTGGGGCGAGTTGCCACAGCTTGTGACGACTATGACCAATCGCTGATGGTTCCTTTCATGCAAGTAGTCCCATCGTTGCTGACAACACTGACATCGGCAACCTTCTGATGAGGCGCGTCTTCATCCATCATGACGCGGTATGCTTCCCCTGCATACACTGGGCTGGTAGCTCGATACTCGATCTTTTCAGGATAGAAGATGCCGTCTTGGGAACTAGCTTTGGCATCTCTCCAATGATCCAGCATAGCCATCAGATTCATGGGACCATGAACCACCACATTCCTGTGTCCTTCGACGTCCCTTGCCCATGGCTTGTCATAGTGGATTCGATGGCCGTTGAATGTTAACGCAGAAAATCTAAACAGGGTTGCCTCATCTCGGTTGTATTCCTGGACAATCTTTCCCCTGGCTGCTTGGTCTAGCTCCGACACCGACAACTCGGCGGGCTTCGGGACTGTGGTGGCTGGCCTTGTTGGGTCCAAGGCAGTCCTGAATACCCAGTTTCGTCGATCACGCACGCAAAGCTCGTCTTTGCCGTTGCGGAACTCCTTTTCGACTCGAACGACCAACATGTCTTCGCCTGTCTTGCCGATCACTTTGGGTTCGCAACTCAACACCTTGGTAGTCTCTGTAGCCATTTCTCCCACCTTGAGTAAGGCCTGTGTGTTCAGATTGGGATTTGCCCCTACCCAGTGACAAGATCCACCAGCCCACATGCGTCGCGTGAATGGTGCATCGGGATTGAAGGAGGCGTCCGTCCCATCGAGTCCTAGTCTTCCCGGTAGCTGGGCTGGGGTGAAGTATACAAGGTGGTAGTATGGGGGGATAGGCGTGCCAGAGAGGGGTTCTCCATCTTCTAGAGTGCCATTGCTCGAAGTGCTCGAGCTGGACCACAGGTGCGGTCTATTTAGTGTAAGGGAGAAAAGTCGTAGCTGGTTGGCATCTAGCAGCTGCTTTCGGACAAAGGTTTGGCCTTGGGAGAACTTGTTCAAAAATGCTTCTGCTATTGATTTTGCGTCACTGGACCCCCTATTACAACCTGACGAGGTGAATTTTCGTCGACCAAGCGACCGCAGCACTGCTGTGCTGGTTGAATTCGTCCAGCGAGGACACGCCATGCGTGGTACAGCCATCTTGTCGACGACCAGGCTGAGGTGATCGGTAGCCCAGCCAAAAAAAAGGGCTTGAATGCAGTGAAAGTGCTCGTCTGGAGGATTATGAATCCAAAGAAGTGTACTTCCAAAAACACCAGCCACCGCTAGACAAGCTGCTCTGTTGTTCCTCGAGATCTCTGGGAACTCAAATGCAAATCGCGATTTAAGTAAGAAACGTCAAGAGCCGAACAATCATAGCTCCTACCGAGTAAATTTCCCCGCATACACCATCCGCCCGATACCGGACTCGACTTGCTTCTATCATATGTTCGTTTTCGAGCTGATATTCCGAGATGATCCGTCTCGGAAACGAGAGGTATCTTATATTCACTGCGTGTCTAAAGGCTAATAACCCTCGTTAACAGGGTGATGGATGGCTCATTCAATCCAGCCACTCGCCGTTCAACTCTGCGTTAAAGGGACTACACCATCTCCTTACCAAAGACAACCTATGTGTATCTGATGGAGATAATCAAGAAGGGCTATCCTTGCTCCTGTTTTAGAAATCAAACATTTCAGAATTGCCAAAGCTGCAACATGCAAGAAGAAAGGCGGTGCTGAGGCTGTTGTTTGACGGCAAATAAATCGTCTGACAGGTTTGCACCACCCAGTCTCAATAGTGAGCCCGTTGTCAGACACCAAATTTTGCCAAACAATCATACCCCGTTCTCCGTTTCAACCTCAACATTCTCCAACTCTTCCGCGCCGTGTTGAATCGTCAAACCAAATCCAGAGTCACAACAATCATGTTAAGCACATCATACCAACACAAATTCAAAGGTGTAGTAGCTATACCATGATACATTATTTATCATAACAAAATCCTCACTGCACTGTCCTAGCTATCCAAAAACACTCTGAATAACAGCGAAAGGAGAATAAATTTCAGTCAAGGATGTCACCAGTCCGTGACACAATCGAGTCAAAGATGAACACCACGATATGAGGTGGGATAAGCCAAAACCGCAGACGAGAGGGGCTTCATTACGACACATGCGGGGGGTGTTTATTTGCAACCTCGAATCTGGAGCATTTGAATGCGTTCAAGGTTGGGAGAAAACTGCCCAAATTGATATGCCCCACAAGATTCTAATGATTCACTGATTCAACATTACAAGCACCACGATATGTGACCTGGTACTGTCAATGCTATATCCTTCATTCCTGGCAAGCATCCTCTAACCATGACAAAATTGTATCGACTTCTGCGATGAGTGATGCCATCCGCTTCAACCTCGCCTCTTGGGGGTGCCATGGATCCTTCTCGACTGGCAACTTGAGGAATGCTTCCAGCATGCCCGATGGCTTCTTCCCTGCGGTATGTCAGCGTCAAAGACCAACAAACTGCCATTATGAGACAAACCAGACGCTCGTGCGTCCGGCCTTTGCAATGCTTCACGGCCCTAGCAACACATCAGTAAAGTTCTATGGATGCTCGTACAGCTTACAGTGCCATGGTTGGTGCTTGAAGGCATAGTGATGGCACAGAAACAACAGGGCAGCGCAGTGCAGAAGCAATTGAGAATGTTAACTGAGGATGCGATCGAAGCAGAGTGGGTAGGAAGCGGCAGGCGATATTGAAAGACAAGAAGAACACACTCTGGATCGGGAGGGCGACGGCCATTATAAGGTAAAGACAGCCCTACTGATGGTCACCGCACCCTGGTAAGTCGCAAAGAGCCCTAAGACAGAACGCTTGTGGATGACTGGCTCACGAGCGAGGAAGAACACCTGGCAGGCACATGGTACATTGCGAGAAGCCCTGAAAGGACTTGTGGACAGGATCCCGCGAGACGGCTGACCGGGCCAAAAGTGCTTTGCCAACCGGTGCAGTGATGCTTTCAATCAGGTGCGCATCATGACCGAGCGTTGATGACCTGAACCTCAAGGCGACTTGTAAGTGTAACGACAAGAATCCTTACCTGCATCCTTTTCCAAAGATGCACCGCAGTCATTTGCACAGAGTCTGTCAATGGAATCAGCACAGGGTTTGGCACGGGGGACAGCACACCCTGAGTTGACATACCCTGAGTTCGCACAAGCCAGTGTCGCCCGAGGATTCCTAGCGCGAAGTTCATCAAATATACCTCTCGACCCAAACGCGGATCTGCTACATTTTTCGAAACGAAATCAGAGCTGGGAGTGGCTTGATCAGGAGAGAAAATCTCGAAGAACACAAGGGCCGACGACGCCTGTTCTGGTTGGGACGGGCCAGATTCAACTAGCTCTTTCGCACTCCTGAGGACCCTCAGTACTTGGGAAGACGACCTAGGATGTTGAATCATTGTGACTGCCGAATTTGGTTGCTTCTGGGTCCCTATTTACCTTCCAAAGTCGCACCCTAACATCAGTCACCGGACCACGTGACATTAATCAAGGCTGGGAACTCTTTGTCGCTCGAAGAAACACGGTAGGTAGCGAAGCTAAGCCTTCGTACTAGTCGAGTTGGAAAGCTCCAACATTACACGGGGAACGTGCATCATCTGCAAAGGGCCAGTCATCCTGCCTGTACCTCAAGGCCCCCATCGCCTGAGTTCTACCTACAATTGGCGCTCACTGATTGGGATCGGGAAAGACATCAACGAGAAACAACTCTTTCACTGTATTGTTGGTCTATCTAGAGTGTCAGGTGAGGATAAGGTCTCTTCACTTCACCGGCTATAAGATTGTCCACAAAGTCGGCAAATCCCATCCACTCGAAATCCGGATACAATTCGCGCCCATTGAGGTATCCTAGATACTCGGCATTTTCAGGAGTATTGTCTGCCCTCACGTACTTTGTGTTGCAGTACTGAGCATACGCGAGGAGGTACATGTTCGGCACGTTTGACGGGTCTTCAGCCGTCTTCTTTTCCGCCGCATTCAAGCTAGCTTGCACGTCTTCGGCCGATTTCTGCACTCGCGAGATGTCAGTTTGTGCCGAGACCGGGAGATGCGCAAATCAAAGATACCATGGTACCTAGGTAGGTTTGGAAGCTTGACAATCTTTGTTCAACTTACCGCAACAAGGTCCAATTTCTCACCAGACTTCTCGGCGACAATATCATTGATCTCGTTCTGACTGAGGAGAGCACCGTACCCATACACCCTTTTGTTCAAGGTACGTTTGTCCTTGATGATCCGTACCGTGAAACGACCCACGTCCTTCTTGGCCATGAGCATGTTGGGCGCCGTGCCACCAGCGTATACTTCGTTGATGGGCAGGACGATGGCGTAGTCAGTCTTGCCACTCGGCACGCGCGGAAGACTCATTTCGTACCAATACCCGACGTCGATGATGGTGTACCCCAACCGCTGACGGAGGATACGGTCGTGGCATTGCTCCTTGAGGTCGCGTATTTGCATGATACCTCCTCTCGCGGCGGGTGTGGCCCAATTACACGGTACGAAACGCTTGACTCCGGCTTTGACAGCGGCGTCGATGAGCGGGTCTTGTTCGAACACGTTGGGTGCGAAGATGGAACTGATCACGGTGTCGATGCCTTGGAGGAGACCGACGGTGTTCTCTGTGGGGCCGGACAAGTCTCCCGTGACGACTTTGATGCCGCGGTCCTTGAGATCTTGGACGGCAGGCTTTCCTGCTGAAGCAGTGCGGATGAAACATGTCATGTCCTGCCGTATCCGATGTCATATCAGCATAGGGTCAAGGTATGAGATGTCCGACAACAAACGATTGGCTTTGGGTGTATGTGTGCACGTGGGTGTGTCGGGCGATGCCGAGGTGGGATTGGGCACTCACGAAAGAGCCATCTTCAAGTAAAGCATCAAGGATCGACGCTCCCGTCTCCCCTGTAGCTCCTACAAGGAACACCGTCTGCTTCGACATGGCTGATGGGCCAACTAGTGGTGCTGCTGATGTTGCTGAGAAATCGTGCCCTGCTCTGCCGAGTGAAATTCCAGTAACGGGAGAGATTATTTTATCACGGTCCTCTCTATCCCATGCTCCATTGTAGGGTTTCCAGTACTTATACCATTGTCGAGCATGTTTTCAATTATTAATTCCACCCCCCTTGTGCCGTGCACAAGGCTCGCGGCTTCTTTTAATCGTGGTCAGTGGTTCAGGTAGTCTTACCTGATACGCTACCTATTACGGTTAGAGCCAAATGTTGTATCCGTAGGGTGGGCCACATTGCGGATACCAAGGAGGCAGGCAACGAGCGGTACTCGGTACGAATACAATATCCCGTACAAGTACAATATGGTACAGTAGCTAGGAGGAATACATAATGCTCTCTCTCCCGTGCCTTCGTGCTCAATCGGGGACGAAAATTCATCCCATATGTATGCGCCATTCCACGCCCTGCCATGCCATGCCATGCGATCTGGACCACGTGCGCCGAGTCCCAGCGGGTACTGTATGATGTTCTCCCACTTCCACTGGTCAAGATATTTCCGAAAAGATACTGGGGCTGGCGGGAATGGGCACAGTAGTCCTTGTTTCTCCAATCAATAGGAAGAAAGAAAGATTCACAATCTTCTACATTCCCCACTCTCGGACCAGAAGGAGTCACTACAAAACAAGTACCAGACGACGACTACCCTTCCTCGGACAAGATCGAGCACAGCTGTAACATATGCCACCGTCGCATCAAGAAACCAAGCCCTAGCCTCGCCTTCACTTCCAACAAGTGTCCTGTCGCAAACCCAACCCCAAAACTCAGAATTCGCCTTCCTGATCACTCTTGAATCTTTTGACAACCATACCCTACGCCAACTTCCCTACTCCCTACTCCCTACTCCCTACTCCCTACTCCCTACTCCCTACTCCCTACTCTTAATTTTTGAGATCCTATTCCGCCGGGTCCCAAGTATCCCCGTAGTTATCAAAGGAGAAATTTTCCGAAATCTGCATGGCGAAATTATCCCACCCGAACAAACCAAAGTCGAACCCTCCACTGTCCACCGGGAAATGAGGTGTGCCGAGTAACTGGAACGGAGTCTGGCTGTCTGCATGAGCGGCGTGAGCGAGGGGCGGCACGTCAGAGTCTTCCCCTCCCGTGGCAGCGCCAGCAGCGAACTCAATGTCGGTCAATTGGGTCGTCGAATCCACGGTACCTCTATCCCTGTCCCTGTCCCTGCCCCTACCTCTCGATCCACCCAGTATCCCAGGCGAGAACGCAGCTTGGGACGCCGCGCCTGAGATGTTAACGATACTGTTGTTGTGACTGTCACTGCCACCGCCGCCGACATTGATATTGACGTTAACATCAAGCGACAAGATCCTGTTGACGTACTTGCCACTCGCGCGCCTCTTTTCGCGGGACAGGTGCTGCCTGTGGCGCTGTATGGCGTCGGCGAACCCGGTCAGGATCTCGTAGTAATGTTCGGCCTGGGGACTGTGTTCGGCCAGTTTCTTCAACACCTCTCTAGCCCCGTTGAACGATTCGTCCATGTCGAATGGTGATTCTCCTTGGGCGAACATGGAGAATCCCAGAACCAAGCCTGCTGCGAAGACCCATGCCCTTTAAACGATCCACGATTAGCAAGGCTCATGTGAGTAGCGATAGAGATAGGAAGGGGATCGGGGGAGACGAGGATGGTTGCTTACTTCATAATACACATATTCTGCAACAAAATCCCACCCTGCAATGCATCAAAGCACGTCTGCGCCATGAGGATCGCCGAGTCGATACATGCCTGCGCAAGATTCACCGCTTCCGAATCCTGTCCCCTCACCGCTTCCTCAGATTCCCTGCTCTGCGCTCTCGATGGGCCGCCCGGCAGTCGTGCCATTAGATGGCTTATGAGAAACGGTCGCGTCACAAGCATAACAGCAAAGTAGTACACGCAACTCACGTGGATACTTCCAATGATATACTCCTGGTCTGTAGGAGTGAGTGGCTCATCACCTGCTTTTTCGAACCGACGGATCTCCAGCGGCAGGTTGGCACTCCAAGTTCTCAGACGTTCCAGAAAGCGCTTCGCGGTGGGGGTGTCGATTGGATTCGAGACGTTTCCGTCGAGACTACTCATGATCTCGGCGATGAGCTCGCACGCCCCGAAACTAGCGTTGAGAGCCATGTCCCTTGGCTTGCCGGGCTGAACGTGCATGCCCGTGAAACTGGCGCTGTCGATGCGTACAGCGGGCGTCGAGTACGTCCGGCCGAGGATCGAACATACCAACACGTCGAGAACGCGGAGACTCTTCAAGGTCCGTAGCCTAGAAATCACTTCATGTCAGCCGCCGACAGATCACAAAAGATGGACCGAAAGAGAGACAACATACCGAACACTCCTCTCGGCAACGGTAAAGTGGCGATATTCTTCAGTGACGTGCAACCCGAGCGCCGAGGACGCCTGTGCCGCGATGCCAACGTACATGAATGCGGCATTCCTTCTGCACGCACCCAACATGTAGAAGGCCATGAGCAGGAAACAGCGTACCATGTCCAGGCACGGGTCTTCCAGCGCGGACGCCATGGCGGCCTTCTGCGCCCGCGAAAAGCATCGTACGGCGTAGCGCAAGTCGTAGGGCCCAAGTGCACGGCACTGTCCGCCAATGGCAATGATCAGGTCCAGTGCTACAAGAGCGTATTCGCGTGCGCCATCAGCGGGGGTGGTGACGCCCGTCAGGTAAGCTTCTATTTCGTCGCGCGAGAAAAGATCGAGAAAGCCATTTGTCTTGATGTGAGTCAGTCGCACAGCGCGGACGAAATTGAAGGTGAGATCCAGAGACAGGAGGGAGAGAGGAGTGGGTGAGCAAGGTGCACATAGCATACCGCGGCAAAGTAGATTTCAACCAAAGCACGTTTTTGGCTCTCATCTTCTTCAAAGATGGTGTTCGTGTCTTCCGGGCTCCGTACTTCGAGCATGACATTGCGTCGGTCATTGTCTGTGAACACCGACGGACCCATTTGCTGCTTGAGTGTCTGGCGAAGAAATTGCAAGAACGAAAGCGACGCCGTACCCCCGACGTAGACTGTTAATGATGGGGGGAATTAGACCACTGGACTTTATCAGAATTCGCGACGATTTGACAAAAACTCACCTTTCTCGCCTCTGGAGTTCAACAGCAACCGACCGCTGCTGAGTCGGCGTTGGCTCGATCCTCGCGCGGGCGATCTCTTGCGCTTGCCCGTCGCTGCCGGCGACTCGTACGCCTCTTCGACCGGTGATTTCGTACTGGTGTCGCCTTCATCTTCGCGCTCGGCGGTGGTGGTAGACGACTGATGAACACTCGCGGCTCTCGCTGTGTGGGCGTGGATCCCGCGAGGTCGGACCATGGACTCTGCATACTCGCATGTCTCTTCGGCCTTTTTCCTAACGCAGTTCGAACAGGGTTGCTGGGCGTCGCACCTCTTCTTGGACGCTTTGCATGGGATGCACGCTTTGACGGCTCGCTGACGGTCTTCCGGGCGGACTTTGGGCCGAGGCATTTCTTCACGACCTCATAATGATTCCAGCCAGCCTCGTTTTTTTTTCACATCCAAAGTCTGGCAACGTATCCCAGATGCGTCCGGAGTCAGACCACGTAATAGTTGATGCAGCAACTCTCATATGCGACAAAGGTTGATGAAGCTAGGTAGGTACAGTAAGCTGGCTGAGTTCTTGGCACCTTATCGGCTGGTGAGATAACGACGGGGTGTTGGTCGTTCCTACAATACAAGTACTAACAAGACAGTCTCCGATGAGCCCAGCCCATTTACTCCATACAAACAGTCAGACAGACCCTGGTCCCGCACTTTTCCGGGGCATCATCCGGGTCGCCTTTGACTGTGGTATCCCGATTTGCTGACCTCAGACAATGCATGCGCACGCGACTAGCCCTGAGAAGCTACAGGACTGTAGGTGCGATACCCGATACTCCACACTCTCAAGCAACAATGATTCGAGACGGTCGTGTCGATTATCTTGAATTCATTATCAAATATTTACAATTCATGGCTCCTGGCAGCCAAGGTCTATTTCTCATCAGTCTATCCAGGACACGAGTGGAATTTAGCGACAGAATCCAACCGAACGAGATATGCAACATAGTTACAATCAAATATACCCGCACACGCCACGCCGGAATCGCTATGCAAACATGACAAAGGTTCAAACACGAATCCAGCATGAAGCCACCTAGGCGGCCACCGCACCCGGCTTCATACCCTTGACACTCTTCCATTCGACGAACACTGCGCCGAGTATGGACAAAGCCGCCATGGCAACAGAGATGTACCACGTGTTCGTCAGTGAAATATTGTAGGCGTGCTGCACACCATCCAGAAGTCGAGCTGGGATGTGATCCTTGAGCGATGTGGCCCCAGTGTGCACCACGATCTGCGGGCTCACACCGGGAGCATATTTCGGGAGCTCGGCGATGAGTCGATTGTTGAAGACATTTTGCGCGACTGAGACGAACAACGCACCGCCAAACGTCTGCATGAACATGACGAGCGCAGTACCCGTGGGGACTTTGTCGAGTGGAAGGACAGCCTGGACGGTCATAAGAGCCTGCTGCATACCAAAACCGACACCGAGGCCGTAGATGACCTGGTAGCCGATCCACTTTTCGTGTCCAGTGTTGACTTCGAATGTCGTCAAGAGACCAGCACCAATGGCCGAGAAGATCACGCTCAGCCAATAGAATGGCCAGTAGTATCCGATCGCCGTGGTGAGAGCACCGCTGATGAATGTCGCAATAACCAATGCCAGGACCATGGGGAGACTGTCAATGCCAGACTTGAACGCCGAAGCACCTTTGATGGCCTGGAACCAGATCGGGACCCAGTAGATCAGCAAGAAGAAGGCGGCTCCAAGAGTGAATGCAAACCAACTCGCGGCAGCAACGCTACGCTGGGAAATAAGTCCAAAGGGCACAGTCGCGTGGTCCTTCATGAAGAACTGGATTGCGATGAAGACGACCGTGAGGACTCCGAAAAGAACCAGGCACAAGATGATGCGCCAATTTGACCAGGCGTACGTCGATCCACCCCATTGCAGAGCGAGCAAGCAGACGACAATGTCGACAACGAAGACAGCTGTGCCGGCAAGATCAAGTTGGTAGATTCTCTCTTTCCACGAGACCGATGCTTCGGCCTTTCTGTGTGGAGACTGGAAGAAGAAGAATATCACAATCAATGTGATGGCGCCAAGGGGCAGGTTAATATAGAAGCACCATCTCCATCCAGGACCGTCGGTGAATGCTCCGCCCAGAAGAGGTCCAGCAATCGACGCAATTCCATACATGGCACCGATAACGCCTATGACTGGTTAGAACATCACGGCAATGAACATACGAGACAAATGCTCACCAGTATAGATAGGTCGCTTGACAAGAGGGACGGTGTATGCGATGATGACCAGAGCACCAGAGAAAATACCAGCTGATCCGATACCAGCGATAGCACGACCAACAATCAGCGCATTAGATGTCGGGGCAGCACCACAGACGGCAGATCCGACTTCGAAAATGACAATAGCGATTAAATAGACATATTTGATCGAGAAGAAGGTATACATCCTGTGAAAGGTTAACAATGCGTCTTCTTCAGAACGGCGATTCTGCGAGAAGTGACTGACTTTCCAAAGAACAACTGTAACGCACAGGTTGTGAGGAGGTACGCTGAACCATACCAGCCCACGTCTCCGAGAGACCTGAAATGATCCGTGATCTTGGGGATAGCAGTCGCAATGATGGTATTGTCCAATGCGACCAGAAACACTGACAGACACAGTGCAAGTGTGATCAGGGCGAGTTTCAAGCCAGAAGGGTATACAGCCTCGTCATCGCCTGACGGGAGCACTCCGTCGTCGTGCGCCTTTCCATTTTGTATCTCGACGTCCCCAGTCGACGAGGCACTTCCTGGCACAGTCTGCTGCTTCTCCATGTCCATATCTTTCTGTGAAGAGGTGTCGGACTTTTCTGCCACCGTCAGTTCCAGCGGCACCTCTTTGTTCAACTCGGTATTCGAGACGTTCTGGCTTGGAACGACGGTAGTGGCCTCGGAGGTGACATGTTCTGCTGGGTCTGCGCCATCCGAGGCTGACTTTTTGTCAAACAAACCCATGGAGGGCAGGGTTCAGTCAGGTAGTACGGAGGGACACAGGCTGGCCTGAAGGTTGGCCAAAGAATCCTTCTTTCTCGGGGGAAAGTCAAGCGAGTATGGCTCGACAAACTCGGTCGTAAGACAGCACAAGCGGTCGTTGAGATCTCGAGTGGCGATGTGTGCTCTGATTATGGTCTCGCAAGAGTACAAAGTCCGTCGAGGTCGCCGGTGTTCAATGTATTCACTCGACGGAGTGAGTATCGGGCGGGAGGTAGAAGGATTTGGGTAACAAAGAATGTGAGGATAATACAATATACAAGCGCAGACCGCGTGGCCTTTGATGAAAGAAATCTAAGATCTGAAAGCAGAAAAAGAAGTCTATGCAGGGCGAAAGCCAGAGAGAATACGAAGCAGGTAATAAGAAATAAATATAACAATAGCTGAAGGGTGAAATGGATGGATGGATGGATGGGGGTGAAACTCCGTATCATGGGAATTTTGCCCTATGGAGTCAAAACACGGACACCTAAAAATTAATGGAACCAACGTGCTAAATCATGCACGCGATTAGGCGAGACTTTGTACTTTAGTGAGCCCCATTGCCGACTAACCTGGCCGTATTAGGGACGCCTATAAACCCCACCATCTACAGTACAGGCCGCTTTTTGGTTTGTTTCCTCTACAAAGAGGCCTATACCGTGGTACGCGAACCTACAGAGACTCAACGTTCGAGTTGGCATGTGATGGATACAAAGTACAGGAAGAAGGTGATGCTTCTATCCTCGGTTCACTACGAGATCCTCCTTCATCTTCTTCCTTTGGTGACCCTATTCCTCCTCGTACTCGGATTCTTCTACCTTGAGATGATGCCAATCGTGACGTGCTCCATCGTTCCCTGTGGACTGAGGCACCACCCGTAGTCCGTACATCTTATTCGAAGATCCGGTTGTCTCTGCCTGGCGCCCTGTTGAACTAAGCATCAAACAAGACTTCTCGGAAGGATTGTTTGGCCGTTGGGGCCCATAAAATCTCTGCTTGTGGGCAGCTTCAGTTCCCCTTTATCCACACTCGGCATCAAAATGAATCTCGTTCCGAGTCAGATTGGTAGATCTCGGCATCCCATTGTACTACGGTGCAAGCAATACAGCTAGCTACGAGTACGAGTCGTGATAAGAACTCGGAGTATATTATTGTACTATGAAGCCATCTTTCACCTCTAACCATCACGGACACGATCTTCAGACACCTCTTGCGCATCTCATGATCAGTCGAGTGTGACCCAGAAGGCTGCTCCCAACATCGCCACTAACAGCCAGGGGTTCCTTCTGACCCTACCTGCGGAACTGGTAGGTGTTGGTATAGCAGCGCTAGATGCTGGGAGGCTCGACGGTGGAGTTGTGAAGGGCATACTCGTCGTAGAAGCCCCTGCGGGTGGCGTCGTGAGTACACTGCCAGATCCCTCAACTCCTCCCTCAGGAATTGCTGTGATCTTGTTCTGTCAGCTCCTCAAGCTCAATCATTCAAGAGTGATAGGACACCCACCCCACAAACATGCCCAAAGTCCAATGCTCGCCAGTGTTGCAGGCCGAGAGAAACAAGTGATGTTCCCATCGTACTCACAGATGGATGCTGCCCTGTAAAAGTCATTTCTGCACGCACAACTCTTGGAATTGGGCATCTTGAGACTCTGCAGGATAGCTGAGATAGTAGTCTTTGAAGGCCAAGTTCCTGTTTGGTAGTGTCAATGTGGCAAACCTGGTCGTTATCACCCCAGGATGCGGTGGTGGCTGCGCATCCGATCTTCTTGTCGAGACGACATTCCTCACTCAAGCATTGCCTCACCCATCACCTTACTTACAGTACAGTATGTGTGCCTCAACCCACAATTCATCACACAAGACCAATCAGCCAATGCAACCGACGCCAGCCATGGGGATTAGCATGGACGCTGTTTCTGATGCTTCTCCGGAGATGGGCAACGCGGTCGAATGGGGTCTAGATTGTCGTCTGCCACATCCATCTAGAGACCTGTTGGCGTTCAGCTGCAATCGTGGAAATGGTCTTCGAAGTGTCTGCTTGCGAGGCTCGGAATCGCACCATGGTTGTCAAGGCGCACTTCGACCGTCACAGGTTGGTCCAGAGGGCACATAAAGAGCTTCCTCTGGTTCTCTGCTGGAGCCTGAGCAAGAGTCTGAACACACCCATCCTTCCTAAGCAATTCTCAAAAGGTATCGATATCAATGTCTCAAGGAAACCCGGCCCGCCCAGCGACCCCGGCACAAAGCAATGCGAGCCCAAGCAGTTCTATTGCTGGGATAGCACATGCTTCTCCCACCGCAGGCATTCCTTTACAGAGCCTCCAAACAGGTCCTGCGGTGGTGAGCACAGGGTCAAGTGCTCCCAACACTCAACCTCCCTCGGGGCAGACTCCAATTTCACCATCATCATCACAATCCCCTGCACCGACGAACTGCCCCATCTTCATTGTCAAATGCGTCGAGCCGGCCAACTTCGACACCAGGATCATCTCATTCTTCAGCCGCACCATCCCACACTTCTGCTCCCACTAGCACGAGTCAACACCATGCCGCTGCCTCATCGTCCGGAACGACTACAACAGCGGCTCAAGCTTCGGCATCCTTGCCTACGGCACAGCCTAACCCAAACCAGTCACTCAGGTCTAAATGGCGGTCCTTCAGGCTCAGCTTATCTTCCTTCAGCAGGACACCTAAAGAATGGGTGACCAAATGCCTCCAACCCTGGGGCCTAGGCTTACTTCTTTTGTTCATCGTCGCCCTTGCTGTGACGCTGTTCGTTCTCGCTCGCAAGTCCGCCGGTGTCAAAGGTATTGCCGAAATACGTAAACTCAGACCAGACCGGAATGTAGCTGGCGTTGCGCTCGGATTAAGCCTCACGTGGAAGCAGATACCCACGTTCACGATTCAAGCGTATGGCATGTGTCTCGCGGCGGCATTCGTGGCCTTTGCTGAGCGACAGCCTTACGTCGAGCTCAACCGCGCAGATGGGGCTCCAGCCAAAGCCTCAATCCTCCTCGACTACGGTTCCTTGTCGGGAGCAGGCAAGATAAAACGGGCCTTTGGGAGCAAGCACGTCCTGCTAGGATTGTTGTTAATTATGAATCCATTTTTTCCCTTGTGGTCACCCCCTTCACAGCCAATTTATTCGATCTTGATCAAGGACAAGTGGCCGAAACACCGATCAAGGTCAACCAGACGACCTTTTACGATGAGGGAGCCATCCAAGCGGACACCCAGCTCCTGCCGATGCTCACCTACGTTCAGGTAATTGAGTTGTACGACACGCCAATGCCGGCTTGGGCAGATCAGAACGCAAGCTATGCGCCGTTCGAGATACCGGCTATTATTGAAGGCACTTCCACCAACGTGACCGTCGTGCAGAATGCCTCTTTCATGGATCTAGACTGCAGAGCGCTCTCACAGAACATCGACTTTGATGTCGTTGCTTCAGGCACTCAATGGATCCTCAACGGGGCTGACCGTGGTTGTAATTTCACGAGTCAAATCCAGTTCATGAATGGGTTCTTGCAATACTACGCCCAGACGTTCACGAAATATGATTGTGGCGACAGTGATGACGGCAGCACATCTTCTTCATCGTCCACAAATGAGGGGCGTGTATTTCTGTTCGCCGCTCACGCCCCGGATGGGAATGCTTCTGCAGTGAGCAACATTTCCCTGATTTCCTGCACGACAACATACCAGAACCATACGGGCAAGCTCGTCGTCGGAGTGGACCCATCAAATTCCAACAAGCCTCTTATACGGAGTTTCCAGCCGTCGGGTCGAGCTCATATCATGGATCCACGACCACAATACTGGAAGATATTTGAACAGTCGATCAATTCATTGCCTGTTACCCCAGATCCAATTAGTCTATGGTCAGCTACTCCACTGGGCCGTTGGGTCGTCGAGTCCGCCGCACGGAACATCAGCAGCAACAGTGGTAGCAGGATTCCTGACGAAGCGTTTTACCCTGCAAACCTAATCCCACAGTTCCGATCAGCATGGCGTCTTCTCTATATCGTCACTGCCACGACCTATCTCCACCCTCAATTGTCTTTGACATCACAGCAGTCGCAATCACCAGGGGCCGGTACAACAGCCTCTGGGCCAGAGACATTGAACGCCACTCTCTACCTCACGACAAGCTACCTCCGCACCGCCGACGCCATAGCCTACAGCTTCGTCGGCATCCTCCTCGTCAACGCCGCGCTGATTGTATGGATGTCCTTCGCCATGCGCCGACCCAGTATCCTCCACGAAGAACCCACGGGGATCCTAGGCCACCTGTTCCTAGCCATCAACAGCCCCGATCTCACGGGTACTGCGGAGGAGGTACGACGCGCGGTCGCCGGGCTGTCTCCGAAATGGCGAGAGGCGTATGAGAAGGGGGACGTGCCAACGCGGCAGGATGAGTATGAGACTGCTCGATGGCGTGTTGCGGAATGGTCAGACCCGACAAGAGGTCGGATTGAGCGGATCTGAGAGTCGCAAAGAGCAACAATCAAAGAATGTGCGCCTGTGAGGACAAGGGTATAGAGTCCACTACTATCCGTACTTGGTGTCTCTCGGTCTAAGCATACGAGTAAGTTACAAGATATATGGTATGTACACAGACAGCTAAGGTAATTATAATCTATCAAACCTGCCACAGGAGCTCTCTTTGTTTTCTCAAATCCGACTACCCGACTCCAAGGCGCCTTGCTTCTACTCCTGACCCCATGTTATGACTTTCTCTTATCGCTCTTTCTTCTCTCTCTCTCTCTCTCTCTCTCACTGTCTCGCGCACACACATTCTCTCTCTCCTCCCCCCCCTCCCATCCGTTTCAAAAATGAAGTGCTTTATATACTTTAGGTCGATACGTAGATAAGTACGTTATCGGAATGCTCGAACTCTCTCTCTCTCTATACACGCAGACGCAAAAACCATGCAGGCTCATGTGATTATTAGTTTATGTTTTCACCTCTTTTCAAACTCGACAACAGCAGGTCCCATCGGTCTAGAAAACAAACTCGAGTAATCTGTAGGCACGAGAGTCTTGCCCTCGGGCTGCCTGAACTTGACGTGTCGGACCATGGTGGCCAAGACGGTGCCCAGCTGGACATAGGCAAACTGCTCGCCGATGCAGCGATGCCGACCGGCGCCAAAGGGGAGGTAGGGGGACGAGGCGCCCTTGCTGATCATGCCGTAGCCGTAGTCCTCGAATTCTTCCTTCTCCATGCCCATCTGGGTGTATGCGAGGGGGTGGCCCTCGTCCCACCGGTGCGGCTCCCACAGGAGCGGTTCTGGAAAGTACGTGGACTCTCGCGACGTGACTCCGGGCGCGGACAACAGCGCGTGTGAAGTGGGGATCATGTACGTCTTGGTCGTGGTGGGCGTGTCGGCCACGATGGTCAGAGGAGACTTGACCTTGCGCAGGATGCTGTGGATCGGGGCGTGCAGGCGCAACGTCTCCTTGACGACTTTTGCGTTGAAGGTCAATTTCTGCAGGCCGTCGTACGTCAATGGGGGGAGGTCCTTGCCCAGCACGCGCCTTTGCTCTTCGAGCAGGTCCTCCTGGATGTCGGGCCGGGTGGCGAGGCGCAGCAAGATCCAGGCCGAGGTGGACGACGACGAGTGTTGGCCGGCCATGAGCAGCGCGATCATCATGTGCGCCACTTCCTTGTCCGGCACCGGCGTGCCGTCCTTGTATGCGCAGTTCATCAGGTTCCAGATCATGTCTTCTTCGTCTCCCTCGCGCTTTCCGCCCTTCGCGCGTCGCTCCTTGATGATCTCCATGTACGTCTCGGCCATCTTGCGCTGGGCGTTGTCTCGCTTGCGGTTATGTGGGAGAGGAGCCCAGGGAAGCATGAAGTTGATGGGCGCGAACCCCATGTCCAGGTCGTGGTACAGGTCGGCGAAAGTCGAGTCGAACTTTGCTCGTACTTCTTTCCCTTGCAGGGATCGGGATGCCGTGTAGATGGTCAGTTCGGCCATGGCGGGAACAATGTCGATGCTGCCGGTTGCGCCCTTGAACAATTTGTTGTTTTCCACGAATAACTTCGTCTCCGACGAGATCAAGTCGACGTAGGACTTGAAAGCATCCATCGTAAGACCGAACTTGACCATCTTTTTCTGTTCCATCAATTTCGCGTTTTCGCAATCGTACTAATAATTCGAGGGAAGATCGTCAGCGGAAAAGACGTCCTGCGCCCTTCACATTCAGCACACTTACCACCACTCCCTCTCCAAACACTGGTGTCGTCAAGCCGGTGTAGATTTCCTCGGCGTTGACATCTTTCAACTTCCCGTTCAAGATGAACTCGTTGCCCTTGGTGCCCAAGCAGACGGTGACTTTTCTCCCCAGCAGGACAAAGGTGAAGACATCGCCGTATTTCTCCTTACAGGAGAAGAAGAAGTCAAAGGGGTCCATGCCGTACCATATTCTGCAAGTATCCATGTCAGCATTGTTTGTATTGAGCATGACCAGAGCGTGAGTGTGCGAGGGGCGCAGGAGACGACGTACGTGCTGCCGATCAGAGGGAACAACGAGAAGACCTCTGGTGGTGCATTCCTGTCTTTAAACAGTAGTTGTCGGCTGACGTTGAGGACGACGGAGAGGAGGAGAAAGGCCACGAAGCCCAGCAGGACGGTCTGGTATACAGGCAGATCTTGGGCGAGGCGGTCAAGGGGCGCCGCAATGGTCGCGAGCAAACCCATGATGAAGCGAGTCCGTGTGGCGGGTTACCGGCAGGGCGTTGTCGAGGAGATGGGAATAAGGAGAAGAAGAAGAAAAGAGTGTGATGCCCACAGAGTGACTAGTCAGAACGAAGGTAGATGCTCGCCCAGAGAGTGTGCTATGTCCTCTTTTTCAATGAAGATGAATCCGGGCTCAGTAGTGAGAAGGTCCCCTTGTCCCGCCAAAAAATAAAAAGGGCCCAGGTACCGTGACGGCGTGATTGGCGGAATCTGCGCCAGATTGCATGATGCTACATATGGTCCAATCTATTTGGTGTAGATTCCGCCATCCGAGTCGAGCCACCATAGAATAGTACGAGTGCTTACAGTAGTACGGAGGAGCAGTACTGTACTGTACGCATAATAGGTAGCAAAATATCAGCCCACCAGTCCAACCTCACTCCAACACCCTCGCGCCACCACACCACCATCTACATACAGTGCTCCGTCTTCCGTGATGGACCCTTGGTCCTTATACAATCGAATAAGCCGCTCCATATATCAAATGCATCCACTGATGAGACCCATACGAGGATTGTACAAGGTGATTTTAGTATCCATATTCCGTAGTCTAACTTGGTCCATCCATCCCTTCACGGGCAAGGAGTATCTACACTGGGCTTGACATCTACTTTTTTTACTCATACAGGCTTGGAATGGAGCTGGTCAATCTTCTGGCCACCAAACACCCCCTGGTCAGGTACACGAATACTCAGAGCTTGCCCTTTTCAAGGTAACCATTCGCCTTCAGCCACCCGACCACATCCTCACTATCACGCTGCAGCCAGTTGGCTTTAGCTCTGATGCTATCAAAGCTCTGTTGCAAACTCCTGTCGAATCCCTTCTTGTCTTTGCCCTCGAAGAATGCTTCGACCCGACTCAGCTGCTTCTCGCTGCTGAAACCTGCAACACAAATGCTGACGACGCTGCTCAGCATGGTCATGCTGGGCGGCAGCTTCACCACCAACTCATCCCAATTCTTGCACATCCACTCCCACCGTTTCTCGATGCCTTCGGAGCTGGTGCTCAGACCCCCAATAGGCATGTAAATATCCTGCATCTTGACCTCGCCACTCAGTGCCAGCTTCAGAGTCTTCTGGATGAGTTCGGGACTCTTTGCACGGCCTAGGCTTCGTAGGCAAGTGTTCTTCTCGTCGGCAGTGGGGGCGGAATGATATCGTGCTAGTAGGGCATCCCATTCCTTCTCTCCACCATCCCGCAGAGCCATGGCAAAGACAGACGCACGTAGGTTGGGATGCACTGCAGCGTAGTCTCCAGCCAGGAACTTGCTGAACATGTCCTTGGCTGCCGCCTGAACCTTCTTATCTCCAGCCAAGCCAGCGGAACCGAACATCAAGCTCTTGAACTGGCTCAAAATATGGTCTTCATCGTCGGAAAACTCCCAGCCGATTTCATGTGCCTTGGCGGAGCACAGATTCAGCTGGAATGCTTTGAGAGCATCTTTGGTTGATTCGTCCTCAAAAATCCACGTGTTCCGGACAGCATTGATCCGTGTCAAGATTTCATTCCACACCACGAATTGGGTTTCAGTGTTAAAGGACTGAAGCAGACTCAAGATACCGGAAGTCTGTCCGTATCCGCTTGCCGCGAGAGCACCAGCATCCGCGATCATACCAGCACGATCTTCCACGGAAAGCAATCCCTCTTGCGCGGCTTCACCCAGCTTAGTCAATCGCTCAGGAGTATAGCTTGTTCGGTAGAACGCAGAGTGGTCTGCATTCAGCTTGTAGAAATCCAGTCCCCCAGAAATCTTAAACGTCTGTTCACGTTCGGTGAGCATCAGAGTCTCATCAACGCCGCTCTTGGTTCTGAGGCCGAGCATAACAGGATACAGGACTTTGTCCTCTTCTGCATTGACATCTCCAGTGCGCAAGAACCGATTTTGCTTGACTGTGATGCTGGAGTCCTTCTCGTTTTCCTTGACAGTAATGACGGGATATCCAATGTTCTTGGTCCAGATATCCATTACGTGTGCGACATCTTTACCGCTGGCCTCACCCAGTGCATCCCACAAATCGCTCGTCTGGGTGTTTCCCCAGGCGTGTTTTTTGATGTATCGTCGGATGCCTTCAATGAAGGTTTCCTCTCCCAGGTATTTCGAGATCATCCGTAGGACTGACGAACCTTTTGAGTACGAAATAGCATCGAAGATCTGGTTAATGTCCTCTGCACGATGCACGGGGACTTCAATGGGATGAGAACTGCGCAATCCATCCAAACCCAGAGCGCCCTGAAGGGTGTCGATCACAAAGGTTTCCCAGACCTTCCACTCTGGGTAGAACTCGTTGCAACTGTACCAGCTCATCCAGGTGGCGAAGCCTTCGTTCAACCAAAGGCCGTCCCAGAAGTCCATTGTCACCAGGTTGCCAAACCATTGATGGGCCAGCTCGTGTTGGACAACTTCTGCCACTCTTTCTTTGGTGGCAGCACCTGCAGACTTCTGATCGAAAAGCAGGTCAACGACACGATACGTGACGAGGCCCCAGTTCTCCATAGCACCAGCCGCAAAGTCAGGGATAGCGGCCATGTCCATCTTGGGCAAGGGATACGGTGCTTGGAAGGCCTTTTCGTAGAATGCTAGAGTTTTGGCAGCGACGTCAAGAGCAAACCGGCCGTCTTCCTCGTTTTGTTCGGGTGTCATCCAAACCTTGATTGGCAGTCTGAATGCGTCGGTCGAGATCGATTTCAATTCGGCAACGATGAACGCTAACAGATATGTCGACATGCGTGGGGAGCGACTGAACTTGACAGCCTTCCGCTTTCCACCGGTGATTTTCGAGTCAACTAGCTCAGTCGAAGCGACGTCCATGTTTGACAAACATGTCTTGTCCTCATCGGCAATCAAAGTGACAGTGAACTCGGCCTTTAAGGCGGGCTCATCGAAGCATGGCAGAGCCCGTCGAGCATCGGTCGCCTCAAATTGTGTCACAGCAAGATACTGCCCGTCCCTTCTCTTGGATCTGTAGAACCCAGCCATCTTGTCATTGAGCTGCCCAGTGTACGTCTGCTTCAGCTGAACCTTTTGCCCCTTGCTAATGGATTTCCCTAGATCAATGGTGGTTGTCTGCGTATCAGCATCGTAGGAGAGTGATGGGGAGGAAGTCACCAAGGCACCGTCTGCATGGACCGATGTGGTGTGGATATCGAGCTCCAACGTATTCAGGGAAATAGTGGTGCTGTCTTTGGCCACATCTAGGTCGATGATGATAGATCCCTCGAATGTGAATTTGTCGAAATCAACCTCCAAAGTCACATCATAGTGCTTTGGCACAACGTTGGTAGGAAGGACAACTCGACCCTGGGTACTGGTAACACCAGGCGAATCGGACATGAATCGACACATCTTGGAGAGGGCGAACGGTGGCGCTCTGCCAGGACGAGGTTGGTGTATGAGTGAAGTGCGGCGCAGGGGCAAGAGAGTATGGGTAGCGGTTACAGGGCGAACAGAATTCGGCCTGACTTGGGTCTGGAAGGATCGTCTGGTGATCTGCCGGAGTAGTGAGGTGGATGATGAGGGTAGTCGTGTAAGAGGAATGTGAGGTCCAACAAGCCTTGAAAGAGACCGTGCAGGTGGCTTCATCTATCAAGGTAGTACAGACTCCCAAGCAGTGAAGGAGCGAATGGACCAAAGAAGAGCGAGGCTATATAAAGGTCTTGTGCCGCAGTTACGAATCTTGGAGAAAGCATTACTCGTGTACCCGTCTTGCTGCGTCACGCCTGACCTGCCTAGTGCGGAGAACTGCGAATTTTGTCGTCAACGACCTCAAGACCACCAACGCCTTTCGAGAACACACCAATGCTACTGTAGCTACCTACGTCCGGTACACAAGGCCTCAGCATGTCTGGCGCGTCAACTTTTAGGGCTTCAGGATATGCCCTTGCGACCGATACACTCTGCCTCGTCATGTCCTCTTGCTCAATGCCGAATATTGCAGTGTCGAGTCCAAACTAAGCGAATATATCATTAGTGACGGGAAATTTCAGTGTGGACAACCTCACAGACCACAGACGCAAGAACCGGCATCGGGATGCTTTGTACGCGTGCATTACCGATTTGGCTTCAACCCTGCTGGCAACAGCTTGGTGTTTTGTCTTGCCATAGAAATCCCAGCTAGTTTGAGGTGGTCATTCATTTTCAATGGGTGATTTTCCATAGAAGTCTGGTACAAACTACTCTTTATATCGTGTCTGGATAAGAACGAACACTTTTCGTCGAAACTTCTTCTGTTATTACTCCGAGTACTTGATTGCCCTTCTTACTATCAAAGGCAACCCCCCAAGGCAGTATGGCCGATCGAAGTAGCACTACTGATGCTCTTGATACGTGATTCCTCCTTTGTATCCGCAAAGGGGTACAGCACTAAATCACCACTAGGTTGCCACTCAGCACTCCAGTAACTCGATCCCTGGCACCAGCTCCAAATTCTCACGACGGGGGTATCTTTCCATGCCTAACCTAGGGACCAGCTCAACCGTCTCTTCATCAAATTAGAGCAATTCATTCTGGTCGTGGTAGTATGAAACCGTACGCCTTGATATAACCCGATGCCTCGCTGTACAAACCCATCACCAACCATCCACCCACGTCCCCTCAAACCTATGCATAACGGAAGAAAAACTACAAGTCCAGCAAGGTCCTCATCAGCACGATGTGAGACCTGGCCATTGAAGTTGTCAATTGATGCCGGTGAACGCCGGGTGGGAAATGATGGGCCAAGTTCTAATTCCTGCCTGATGTCAAAAGGAAAAACAAAAATCATGATGCTAGTCGTCAACGTGATGGCGTAACAAGGGCAGTCGTAGGTACACTGCCTCGATGCGGTTGTGGCGGGGAACCTCGGCTGGGAGAGGATAGCAGCGGAGCAGATGATCGCTTCTGGACAACCTGTAGCTTACGTCTGATGACGGTCAGTCGTGAGCGAATACTATGAACCACTATTGGAATGTTAGTATCAGATTCGTTTTTGCGACTTGACGACTCACAGTTCTTCACCGTCTTTCTATCTTCAGCTTCTAAGCCGTTGATCGGCGCCGAGTCCTCTTTCTCGTCTTGATCACTTGTGCTACTACCATGTTTAGGCATGGTGTCTTCGTCACTCTCCAGCACTGCCTCGAGCATGCGGATTGCTGTGACGTACGAGATTTCGCATCCAGGCAGGTCCTCGTTGGTCAGCTCATTGATGGCGGCAGCTCGACTCATTTCCAAGGCGCGGTCATACATGAGTTTCTCCGCCGTAATTCCAGAGCTCACAACAACCTGATCGGCTGAAGTGCCCATACCAGCGCTGGAAGCTGTCGCAGTAGAAATGTTGTTGGGGTGGCTAGGGTGGTCCTCTGGCAGTCGACGCTGGCTATCAACAAGTTTGAGTCGTACAAGGTCGGCTTTCTCAAGCACTTCATTGAAGCGACTCCTGATCCATTGAACAACGTTATTCATCCGCTGGCTTGCAGTTGTCGAGGAACGGTAGGCTGTGTCATCTACTGCATCGGCACGGTTCTTGCGATTCCACCAGCGTGCTGCAATATCCATGGCTTTGGCCAGTAGCGCGAGTGCCTTGACGTAGAGTACGAGTGCTTCTTCTGCAACAATTACTGTAGCTTCCACAGTAAGGTCTTCATTAGATGCGCCAAATGCGCTGTCATGGCTGGTGCCGTCGGAGGCGTTTCGTAAACCGAGTCCTGGCTGAGAAGGAATAGCCGGAGTAAGCTGCTTATACTTGACTTCAGCGAAGCCATAAACAACATCGCTTCGAGTCGCAATCTCCTCAACAAGGTACACAAACTTCGTATCCTCGTCAGGGGCTACTGGGGGTTTGGAAGAATCTCCGACTACAATCAGACTGCTTTGAGCACCAGGATAAGCTGGAAATGGGTTGTAATTTATCGGAGGAGATTTGCCGCCACGCATGAAGTTCACTGGTGGAGAGAATCCGACTCCAAAAAGACGACCGCTTGCCATATTTAGAGCCTTCGAGATGGCCGACGTTGCTGAGCTGGGGCTAGGGCCATAGCGTCTCTCATACGAACTCTGCCGGTTGTGTAGGGCATCTGGACGTCTACCAGACGCAATCTGAACGGCTCGAGAAGCACTAGTCTGCGCACCTGTCGCAGAACCAGGCGGACCTTGGGTCGTTGCTCTACGAACCATTGCTCCAGATTTGGGTGATGCCGCTGTGTTTCTGTTCATGCGGGGAATGGCGTCAATCTCGTCGGCCAGTGCGTTGACTTCCACGGCTTTCTTCTCGACCAAGACGTAGTCTCTTTCGAATGCAATATCTTGAGCGACACGCTCTCTTTCTTTCTCTTCTTGTTGCTTCCGCAAGGCAAGTTCCTGGCTCTCATCATAAACTTGCTCCCGCAATGACGATGGTGGTAACTTGTGTGAGCCTGCACTCGACTGGCGAGCCATCGGAGTTGAAGATGGACGATGGACCAACTCTTGTCTGCCAGGAGCAGTGGCATGTGGATGCAGAGCTGGTCGAGGTTCGTTGGGACTGGGTGGAGAGGCAACTCCCGAGCCACGCTCATTGGAAGGCCGTCTTAGTGTCGAAAATTGATCCTTGTTCGCTGAGGTTCGGCGACTCACAGAATATCTGCGTGGCAGATTTTCCGCCGACGTACCTCTTGTAGAATCGCTATAAGGACTCTCTGGTTCCTTCCTCGAGCTCGGGCGAGAAATCCCAGTAGGATCTGTCCGACTCGTTCGTCGACGATCGGTCTCTGGCTGTTCGAACTCTTCAGGCATATCCTCAGGATGCAAGCCTGGGATAGGGCCGGTGATGATCTCATTCTTGAAAAACTCGGGAAATGTCAAACGTTCCTTCGGGTCCCTCCTAAGTAACGACCGAATGAGCTTCTTCATCTCCTCCGAGACTTGTATTTCTTCTCCGAACTTGATCTTGTCTTCACTTTTTTCTATCTTTCGAAGCAATTCAACATGGTTGGACGCTCTGAAAGGAGGCCGCGCCGTGACCATTTCATATAACACTGTTCCGACCGACCAAAGGTCGGCGGTAGCATCGTATTTCTCATAGCGCAATATCTCAGGTGCCATGTACAGAGGAGAGCCACACAAGGTCTCTGCGAGTGCTGTAGATGGTAGCGATCTGGCGAATCCGAAATCTGCAATCTTCAGCATCGGAAGAGACCGAATTCCACAGACTGGGCTGAGAGCGTCTTGACTAGGCTGATATGGCATCGGGCGAGGGTGGTGTGTTTCGAAGTAGACAGGGGAAGGATTGAGGAGGAGGTTCTGCGGCTTCACATCGCGGTGAATGAGATCCCTGGCTCGCAAGAACTGCAGAGCACTCGCGAGCTGCTGTAAAAAGTGCCTTGACAGCACCTCATTTAGACCGCCATGTCTAGGATTCGGATATTTGACCATCGTATTGCCCACTAACTCGCTGTCTTTGATTTGATCCCGTCTCTTGATGAAATGTGAGAGATCACCCAAAGCTACATATTCCATCACTAAATGTATGTGAGCACTGGATTCTTTGCAGTCGATGAGTGCAACGATATGGGGATGATGGAGCCCCTTCAGGATTGAGATCTCGGACGTGAGGTTGTCTTTTAGTTTCTTGTTAAGCTTCGACATGTTCACAGATTTGATGGCAACGATGCTCTGGCTACCGGAGGAACTCTGATGATCTATCAGTAAAAAGTCCAGGAATCTCCGCAGGGTCAATAGATAGGGCTTGACTTACAGTGTGTACCGCCTTGTACACCGTTGCAAAGCTACCTCGACCAATCTCTTCATGGCGTTGGAAGCTGCCTATTCGATCAGAATCCTTTGACCTTCTAGATGTACTGGGTTGTGATGTGGTAGACGCCATCTTCACCTCCTCCGCCACACCGCGTGCAGAGCTGTGTCTGGCAGGCGGCGGCGATGGCTTTGGAGTGCTATCTTCTCAGTTGTGGATAGAGAGTAGGGGTTATGTGGTTGGACATGGATTGATCGAGATAAAGGAAGGCTCGAAGATGTGATCGTTCGACAGATTAGGTGACTGGGAGAACAGGCGACAGGCCGCAAAGTGTGGAGATGGCGCAATTGGGACGGTAGGCTGCGTCAATCCGGATGTGGTGTAACGGTTGCCAGCGAGGGCCTCAAGGGTTGAATTGCTCGTCAATGAATAGGATGATGGCACCGAATTCGATGGGTAGTGTTATTGTAGGGGTGCTACTGTCGACCCGTTGTTGGCTGGGGCAAGGTGTCGGATGAGCGTCGGTTCAATCAGTGACGCAGTGTCACGAAACGCTAGTAACACCACGGTATAAAGGATGCGGCTAAGGCGAATAAAAGAAAGAAAGATAATGATAGATAGAGGAAAGGATTAAGAAATGACCAGAGTTGAACAGGACGCGATTGTCACTTTCGTTTCCATGGAATGACCAGGTTAGTCATACACGTCCGAAGAACGCTTCACGCAAGATGGGATGCACTTTGGCCTACAAGTAGATCAGTGATAAACTGATAACGATCACGTGCGCTGCGCAACGTGCACGGCCATCTTGTCTGACAACGAGGCTCTGGCATTCCCGAGTGGGTTCTACGTATCCATAAAGAATTGCTACGGAGTCTGACTGTCATGTTTTTCTCTCACATGGCCTCCACGACGAATCATCTCCCAACACTCGGGACGTTGCGCTCAATGAAGTCAGCCGATCGCGTTATCTGTGTGGATTCGACTTCCGGACTGAGATTACTCTGCTGCCCTCAAACACCGCAGGGCGCCGGATACTTTGCCGCTGACACAGCATCAGATGTCGTAGCTTCCGCTTGTCGTCTGATTAATTTGCACACGGTAATGTGGAACTGATACAAGGCTGACCACTTGGTATAGGATATGGTTCGGAGTGTCTTAGCCTACTACACTTCCTATATGTTCAATCCTCTCACTAACAGCCACAACCCTATAGGTACAACCACATTATCGTTTGCCGCAGTCAGAGTGCTCTCTAGTAAGCTCGCTCCAAGCCCTGCGACGACGAATTTTGCGAATGTCAATGAGAAAGGCGCACTCGGCCAGAGTGCCCAGCCTCCCAGTCTAAGCCATGTCCAGGCCGTCGCTAGACCACAGACAACAGCAACAGCAAAGGCAAGGCTGCCTTCTAGACTCTTTCCACCAGCCCAATACCATTTTGTCTTCCCATAGCGCCTACCAATCAGACTTGCTGCAGCATCGCCCATTCCAACGCAAATAATGCCACTGACCATCGAGAGTTCGCGAACAGGTGTATCCCATCCACCCCACGCCTCCTCGCCTGTACGCGGGGTCGCAGCCAGTGATAACCATAGAGGGATCGCACACCCTATGAGAAGAAATATGTGCGAAACGATAACTGGGCCACGATAGTCACGTCCGTCCACATAGGGAGCCAGGAATGTTGTAAGTGGCTTTGAGATCGGAGGTAATTGTGAAGCTCGAAACAGATCCAGTAATAAAAAGACAGCCAACACCAGACTCAGCGCTAAAGCGATAAAGCATGGATCGACAAAAATAGTAGGCAGAAGCATTGCAACCATGATACCATGGAAAACTTTCCGCCTAGTGTCGACTTCGACCACAGACGTCAGGCGAAGTACCGCAATAATACCCATGAATAACACGGCTATGCAGTATGCGCAGATAAAAAGGCGAGTATTTGCTGGCCCAAAGATGTTTTGGCGGATATATTCAATCGAGAAAGAAGATTCAGGCGCGATGTCAGCGGACAGCCGAGCGGGAAGACATATCCATCTCTCGAGGTTGTTGCTGACCACCCAGAACCTGAAAGTCTGTATATTTCCGAAAAGGTAGCCGATGGCCCAACCAAAGGGCTCATGGCCAGACAAGGCTCTAGTGCCAACAAAGAGCCGAACAGGCCCTAGTATTGTGGCCGCAACGCAGACGTATGCAGCAGCTGCGTACGCGTACTTTCGCACTCGAGCCTGCGCTAGGGTGAAGGACAAAAAGACGTTTGACTGGCCTGCAAGAGGCGCCCTCGTTTTCTTCCGCGCTGAATACTCCCCTCTGCTGGCTATGCGGTCAAACACTGTGAAGGTGTTCCGGCGAGGTGTTTTCTGAAGGACAGGCTCATTCGGGAAAGCTGTCCTCGGGCTCGAAGGCTTCATTGCAGACAACGGTTCATCGATCGCCATCGTAGACGCTCGTCCATTGATACTGAGCCGCAATGCGGACTTAATCGTGGAAACGGGCCGCGGCGGAGGTTGTTCAGAATCGCTCTCGGATGATTCACGCCGCCTGGAGCGCAAGTGCCCACGCGTCAACAGAACACAAATGGCTTGGTCGACTTGTGAAATAAGTCCAGGTCTAGGACGTCTCCGCAGAAGTTTCCAGCTTGGCACTCGTGCGAGGGCGACCTCCCAAGCCAGAAGTCTCCTACAAGTAATGAAGATGCATAGACCCCCGAGCCATAACATGGCCTTCAGAATCTCTGCCTGTGGGGTCTGTGCGAAAAGAAACAGGTGAATTAGAGCGGCCGAAAACAATCTAAGTTCGGAAATATCGAGACTCGAAGTTGTGAGGTAACCAAGGACAGTCATCAGCGATTGATGAAGTGGGTACAGCAACGTCAAGTCCTCTTGCTGCACCAAGCCCTCGTTGTGTAGTTTCAGTGACACTGGTTTCTGGAGGTGTTCGTGCGAAAATCGTAATTGGGAAGCGTGAAGTGTGCAAATCGTTATAAGCCAGTGAATATAGTCGCCTAGCTCTTTGACTCCTGGTGTTGCCATGATGGATGGAGGAATTGAAGAAAGTCCACACACGATGGCCACCGGAAGAAATGCATGGCATCGTTGGAACAACGATAGTCCGATCAGGACTGGTAAGACGACAGGATACAACAAAGGTCCAGGGTCAAACCGAGAAGGAATATGAAATCCCAGACGAACAGCCTGTATGATCGATTTGCCCGTCGCAACGGCGCGGAAGGTTAAGCGGACAGGTACAGTGAGATATATCACCGGAGGCAGGAGCAGGTACGCGAGCAGCTCACCATGCCAGTCTGATATCTCAGGCGAATCTCTGACACTCGTCCAGATAATGCCGCCGATCGCAACAAGGAGCAAAGTCTCGACACATCTTCGCACAACCTCTCTACGCTTCCGAGCCTTGTATGCTTCAAAATCTTTGACAACCTTCTCAGCTTGTATTATTTTCCTCACGGTCTTTCGAAGAGTGCCGAAGTATTCGAACTCACGCGCTTCGACGAACGCCGGAGGAGTCGATAAAGGACTGGCTGCCGGGGTCAACGCAGCAGGCGACGCTCCACGTAGGCCCTTTCTGATGCGCAGTGGCGGCGCTGGAAGACCTTTCAGAAGAGGTCCCTTTTCGTCGTCCGCCTCTGTGCCGCTGTCGCTCGACTCTGAGCGGCTGAGGGGCGACGTAGCGCTTCCATCCGGTGTGGTGAAGGTAGATAGACCGATCGGCTTGGTCAGGCTTTCAGCCTTGAGATGGTAGGGTGTACGGGTTCGCTCGAGAGTCAGACTGGTTCTGTGGTAGAGTTCCTGCGAACTGGATCGGCTGCTGTTATCTCCTGTAGGCCTCATGAAAGTCATCGGGGCATAGGCAGGGGTCAAGGAAGAAAGGTAAGCCAGAAACTCCGCATGTACGTGGTATTGATCAGGTCATGGTGGATGATGTCGGGCTAGAAGTGAGATCTGATGGACCATAGACCATGAAGCCATAGTCCTGTTCTTGTTGGGAAGACATGGGAACTTCACATGCTATTATGTATACTGTGGAGAGGAAAACTGGTGAGCTGCCACCTTGGTCATATCTCTTGGTACGAGTACGCGTTTTGGCTGCGGAGCGCCTCAGCCGAAAACCACCGGGCAGATCCAAGGTTCCCGCCAACCTGGATTGGACGATCGATTTCTCGAAGATCTACGTCCTGACTATACAGATGGGCAGTGACTTGTTCATTCCTGCTACAAGTACGATCAGGCGTGCAAGCAAATCCCATATACAATATCATTTCTAGCATAGATGCAAAGATGCAAGTTAACTTCGTACAATCTGCTGGCTATAATCAACTCTCCAAAGACACGAAGCACTCCACGACCGGGCAGTTTCCTTCTAACATATCATTTACAGTTCCGCCTCCATCTTGTCCAGGATAGTTCGGACAAATTCGTGTGTAGTGCTATTGCCGCCCATGTCGCGCGTTCGTACTTTGCTACAGACCAGTCAGTGACCCGAAGATCATTCAGGAATTGAACGTCAAACTTACCCATCAGCAATAACATCATAGACAGCTCTGGAAATGCGGTTGGCATGGTCATCGAGACCAAGGTGTCTCAGCAACATGGTTCCAGAAAGCAGGAGAGCAGTTGGGTTGGCTTGGTCCTTGCCTTGGATATCAAGACCAACGTGTCGGCATCCGGGTTCGAAGACGGCAACATCACGACCCATGTTGCAGCCAGGGACAACACCAGGTCCACCGACCAAAGCGGCAGCAATGTTGGTAAGGATACCGCCGTAAAGGTTGGGCATGACCATGACGTCGAATTGTTGAGGTCGGGAGACAGCTTGCATGGAGGCGTTGTCGACAATCATGTCGTTGACTTCCAGGGTAGGGTAGTCTTCACCGACCTTCTTGACCGTATTTCTGAAAAGACCATCTGCGAGTTTCATGATGTTGGCCTTGTGGATGCAGGTGACCTTCTTTCTGTTGTTGGCAAGGGCGAATGAAAAGGCGAACTTGGCGATACGTTCAGACTTTGCCCGGGTAATGATTTTGAGAGATTCGACGACACCGCTAACCGACTGATGCTCAAGGCCCGAGTATTCACCTTCAGTGTTTTCACGCACAATGCAGAGGTCGACATTGTTGTGCCGTGTCTGCAGACCAGGGATGTTCTTGATCAAAACCACCGAAGCGTAGATGTCGAGCTCCTGACGTAGAGCCACGTTGAAGGATTGGTGGCCGGATCTCTCGATGGGTGTGTGCAAAATACCCTTCAAGCCGAGCTTGTTTCTCTTCAGGGATGCTATCGACTCCTTGAAGAGCTCCTCTGAGTGCTTGCCTCCGCTCTCGACACCAGTCACGTCGACCTGTTCCCACTCGATGGGTACGTTGTCGGCCTTGAACACGGTCTTGACAGCCTCGGCAACCTCGCCACCAATACCATCACCTGCATACGTCTTCGTGAGCACAAACAGCCTCCTTTTATTCGAGCTGCGCAAGGCCGACCATACCTGGGATCAGTGTCACCGTGTACTTTCCACCATACTTCGTAGGCTTGAAGATATCGGACTCGACCGTGGCATAGGCTACAATGGATTAGCTGCATGTAAGTTGGTGGTTCAGACAATTGGACTGCTCACATCGTGCCAGGAAAGGAGAGGTAGTCTGGTATCTGCTCGCTCGCTGGGTTGCGCGGAATAGCGACTGTGAAAAAGCTCGTTAGTGGACCGGCAGCTGCACAACAGGGCTCGAGGGCGCCTTACCTGCGCAGCGCGCGAGGATCGTGCCAGAGACATATTGAGAGATTGCCGGGGAAGGTCGAGACAACTACTGGCTGGCAGAGGTGACAAGGAAGAAGTGCAGTGCAGAGTTCACATTCACTTATCGAGGAGCTTTTGTTCTGCAGATTGACGAGTGAAAGAAGCTCCGCGGTCGGCAACCAATCATGACCCGCATCCGACCGTGACGTCGAGTCCACCTTCGCCAAACATTCCGCGCAAACCGCAGTGCAGCAACCGACGAGGGGATTTTTTCTCGCTTCGGTACGAAACATATAGTATGCGGTAGACCCTCGATTCAGGTCCCTACCCAGCCAGGTGGTCAAGGAGTAACCAGTCAACTATCACTTCACATTATGGTCTAGCATTGCTCGCCACTAAGTAGCCTGGCTCGACGTTCAAACTTGCTCTCGTACATAAACAAAACCATGTCACTACTCCGAACCTCATACCGAACTTCGCCCATGCGCACAGCCTAGTATGTCTTGAAGTTCAACGGGCCCTGGGCGTGTCTCAGCTTGGCACCAAAGAATTGCAAGAAGACCACGATGAAAAAGGCTGCTCCCATAATGCCAGTCTGAATACCGTACTCAGTCTGAGTGCCAGCCTTTGTTGCCCAGTTGATCTAGTTCGAGACGTTAGTCATGGGACTGCAGACTGCCGAACTTGAAGGCGTTACTGACCTGGATGTAACCAACGATGAAGCCACCAAGGGTTCGAGCAAAGTTCAACCATGCCGCGCACTCGCCACCCGCTTCCGGATAGGCGTCCAGAAGGTAAGCACCAACTGCAGCTGTTGTGACAATGGTCGCAAAATTGTGCATCGCCCAGCCGACAGCAAGAACCCAATATGACCAGGTCTGGGCATGGTGCAGAGTCACTCCAATGAGGTTGTAACCAATGAGCTTGAACGGCAAGACCAGCCAGAGAACAATCAATCTGTTCTCTGGGTCAATACGGCCTCCGTGGCGCTTGGCCCAAAGCTTAGCCACCAAGTCAAACATGAAGTGTCCAAGAACCAGACCCAGGATAGCTCCGATCACCGGTGCAGTGTAGATAGCTGCCAGATTGCGATAGCTGAAGTTGTATGCTGGGATGATCAGGACCGAGATGGTCGTGTTGTTGCCAATCGTCCACGGGACTGTGAATAGTTAGCAATGGCAACCAAGAGGCGGAAGAGGTGATCTCCATACAGTCAAAGAAGTAAAACAGGCAAATCAAGAAAACAGGCAACTTCAACGCGGTGTAGCCCAGACGGCTGCCGGCCTCCCAGAACGTGTTCGTGGTATATTTGGTCTTGTACTGTTCCACACCAATGACACGCAGGAGACGCGACTTGCGTTTAGGGATACGGTCTGGCATCAAGTGGCGGGGGTAGAAGGTCTCGTCGCCAAACACAAAGGTGAGCGCGAGACCGAGCGCGATGATGCCGAAATCTAGCCACATTCCCTTACGCCACGAGGTGACGCTGACGATTGCTGCCATGAACTGTGGGCCGAGGAAGGGGGAAAGGATGATAGCCGTGGACCAGATGTTGATCTTCTTCGCATGCTGGTGCCAGAACCAAACATCCTTGATCCACATCAACCCTCCACCTGCGGCCGCGACGCAGAAGAGGCCATTCAGGATTCGCGACGCCATGTACGACTCAAAGCTCTGAGCGGCAGCAGACCAAGCAGCTGTACCCGCCGACAAGCAGCCAAACCAGAAGAGCACTGGAAGCCGACCGAAGTAAGCAGACAACCACACGGTCGCGAGACCACCGACGCCCAACATGAAAGTGTTCCTGTTGATATGTCAGCTTAGGATCCGTTTTGTCACTCCAGGGAGGGCATACCCAGCAGTGGCGTGGTTGACGGTGTTGGGAGAGATGTGCCATTCCTGTGCTTGAGGGATCAAAGCACTTGCGCCAGTCGCAGCAGAGTAGTCAGCAGTGCAAGCGTTGACGGCAATGACAAGGAGGATGAGGGTCTTCTTCCACCGCGACCAGTTCAAGGGGTCCTCAGGATCCTCGGTAGGCTGAGGGATCAGCACAACACCACCCTTGGACTTTTTCAAGGCGACATCAGGCGCAAGACCCAACTTCTCCTTGAGCTGTGCCTCGTCGAGCACATAGCCTTCGGTCTCACCGACACGATCAAGATCAAGATCGAGGGTGGTGCTTTTGGGGACCGTCTTTTCCTTGTCAACCTCAGCGCTAGAGATTGAGGGTGTCGAGGCAGCAGTTGCCTGGGGTTCTGGCTTGTTGACTTCTTCAGCCATGGCTGGTACGGTCCAAAAGGCGAGCAGTTGAAAAGCGACACAAGAGCAGTGGGCGCAAAAGACGCTTGACAATAGACAACGGGAAAGAAAAATTCGACGGCGGGGAGTGACGGGGAGCGCGTGCTTGAAATACACATCCGTAGTGTAGTGAGTTTTTCTGCGATTCAACCAACAGCCCTCCCTTTTTAGTGTGGCCGCTACCGACCCATCTTTGGTATTGTATTGTATATGGCCTCTCCCCCAGCCGATATTGACCCAAGAAATGGTTTTCCGGCGCCACTGGTCATGTCATGTCAGATGGAAAACTGTACGCACCGACTGGGCCAAACCAGGGTCGAAAGGACGCCCTTCGGTTTCAAACAAAGAGAGCCTCCCTGCATGCTCGTTCGTATTTTGACTGTGCGACAGGGGATGGATGTCAATTGCAATCTTAGCTAAAGAGCGGATTGGCAATTACTGCTTGGGGAGTCGGGCAGCGGGTCCGATATCCCAGGATTGGCGCCGTTCAGTGTGTGTGATTCGACGGACACGAAAAGGGGACAGATGAAAATCAGCCCCGTTATATACTCTGAGCGGTATAGCCTCTCTGGATGCCGGACCTCGCTGACAGTGAGGGACGACGCTAATGTTACTAATAACAGAAGATATATGGGGTAAACGTCCACAGGTATTACAGAGGTACAACACAAGGCGGCGTTTGGTCAACCACGGCTTCCTCAGCGATCCCGTAGTTTTTGGTACAGTAGCTGTCGGTGGTCCTATCGTAGAGGCAGAAAAGTCCGGCGCGAAAGATGGATCAGAGATGGATGAGATATTCGAATCTTTAACAGGTGTCCACCCTACACAACCAAAATCTCAGGTCACCCACAACTAGACACGTCCGCGGAATGGGAGACACGAAACAAATAGTAATGCGATTATCCCAGACAATCCCCCTTTCGGCTCCTGCACGACCATCACCGTCCTGCAGGATGTAATTGTATTGTAGCCGATGTTCGTTCACCAGAATCCAGGCGCCACCAACCTCTAGCTCTTCCAGCTTGACGAGCCTTTGCACGAGGAAACAAGTCGGAAAAGCCAGTGCCAGCCAACGCATACTGTATTTCCGACTTCCGTGCCACAACCACTGACACCGAAATCGTCCAATAACGCCGAAAGCCTACGTTTAGATACACTTCACACGCTGAGCATCCCTGGCGTTTGGTGAAGCTTGTAAGGAAATGTTGGGTTGTGACTCGCTGCCGTGGACTCGTATACGAACACCACCATCACAAATATGGTAGCTGGCAAAGATTCTGGAGGAACCCAGCAAAACACTTTCCCCTCAAAACACCACTCTGGTACCCCAGATTCCATATCCCTCCGTTCTATACCCCAGATAAATACGTGCCAGCTACCTGATCGAGTCAATCTGCTACGACCACGTCAAAGGTCTGAGAACAAGCCGAGATGCACGCCAGGCCCCTGTACAAGGATCGCAGATGGCGCATGTGCCAGTGGTATGTGCGTTCATCACGATTTTGACGTTTGATTGGACATGATAACCCTTTGAGATGGCTGATGAACCGGTCTCTGGAAAAAAGAGTATCTGGCCATCCCTAGGGCGTTTTGACTGCGCCGAACTACCAGAAACGGAGAGAACTGAAGAGGTCAAGTCAGGTAACGATTCAGACGTGCTTTGTCTTTTGAGGACATCGAGCACGGTTTCCACTCAACGACAATTTCTCGACCATCCTACATAGCGAGAGGATGTCTCGTTTACCAGGTCAGCATGACGAGTCTGTCCGATAGATGTTGAGGTCATTCTAGAGCGAAACAGCCTTGCCGCTGTGCTGGCTTGCACATGAGATGGGCAACTGCGCTATGTCAACAGCAGCCGCCTCGACTTGTTCCTGGTGTGATTCATTGCAGACCAAGGCAATGTATTTACTGACGCCAGCTCGCACGCCGTCCTTTCTCTCGTCTCTCAGCTGCTGCATCCTAAAATCCACGTCTGCCTGAAGTCTAAGAAGGTTAAGTGAGCAGGAAGTTCAACGCGAGGGTGGATCATTGCGCAGGCTCTTGGGTTGCTCACTGGTCATTGGGAAGCACCAATTGTAGCCAAACAGAGTCATGTATATACATAATCAGGAGTTTGGCCCTCTGTAACATAACTTGAAGCTGAGACGCTAAGATGGGCCTGTCCAGACTCTTTGTGAGGTGTTCCGGCCCCCTGGTGTTGCTCAAAATTCCAGCACATCATGTAAAACTATGGGGCTCCAGAGATTCTCGTTGCTTAAAAAGGCAGGTACCATTGTATGCTTCAATGAACGTGGTACTGGCAAAATTGTGAGACAAGCACCCGGAAATGTACAGAGGTTTCCGTCGACAATCAGTACTGCCATTGCTTTCCCACACACCACTGCGCTGGACATTCTCGCAGAGGAAAATGTAGAAGAGCCTGGAAGTCTTGATCCAATCAAGGGTGCGCTGGAATCGTTTCGATGCCATATCTTTGTCAGGAGGCCTACCACCAAGAAATGGCTTTCGTGAGGACAGCCTTCTTCAATGTTCAGGACCACAGCACATGCCTAGGAATCAGATGGAGAGGGAGGGCCGGAGTCGAAGCGTCGTTGGCTATGCGAATGCAGCACATCGTGCCGAGCGGTAATCGCCTGATATGTACGTGAAATTCCAGAATTCTTCCCACTAGCTGGAGAAGAGGCGACTTCGATAACGAAGAATTATCCCTTCGCTTCCGCTTTGAAACAGAGGAGAGTCGAAAAAGAATAGACCAGATCAAGAAGCCTCCAAGCGTGCCTGTGTATGATACCTGTGTATGACATCTGGTCATACATCGATACGGGTATAGCTGAGGAGATCTTCTCACGAAAACCCCACCTCTTGTACCATGATTGATGTTTAGCAAGCGGCGATGTAGTCTTATTCATCAGTGACATCAAAGGGATCAACATGCAAGATCAAATATCGTGCAGGAAGCGCAACCTTCTCAGGTGAACTCGATTAGGGAATTGCACCACCATCCAATAGTATCGCTTTTCGCCGTGCATCGTAGTTGTTTTGAATCGTCCTTGGACGGTGAACTTGCATACAAGTGTCTCTCGGTACCAAGGCTAACGCGCGTAGCAAGGCGTTCTTCTGAAGCTGGTTACGCACCAGACTGCCGCAAGAGGAGCTTCAGTGGATCAAGCCAGGCGGATGAGCTGACTATGCATCCCCGCGGCAAGAATTGCCTGCCGAGATGACACCGGGGCTGTCCTAGACCGTGGTTCTTCGGTTGAGAGAGACGAGTGAGGATGGTCTATGATCACCGGTGGAAACCTGCCCAAATGCTCGCGGCATTTGCTCAAAAGGATCAAGACCAGCAGAGATGATCTGCGCAAGCGAGGGCGGAGGGAGGTGATATACGAGGCGGTTTCACACGGAAACTGACACCCCTGGTGTCAAGATGGCTTGGTGTGATGACTGTAGAGGAGAGGTGCAGCACACCCATGGAGCGTTCGCTGTAAACGATCGACGTCAGGGCCCTTTGGGTACAGTGTGGAGGTGGTTTTCCGGCTTCTCGAGCAGACTATACATACTGTAGGTATCTAATCAGCCATGGCGGACCAGTCGACATACTTACGGGTGCCCAGGTTGTGGTGAGCGCAACATGGCTTGTACGGTACGAGAATGGACACCTCAAGATCAAGCAATGTCGTAGGTACGTACGGTACCCAAAGAAGTTGCGGCAGTCTTGAGCGACCACTTCTTCCGTGACCCAGCAGCTGGACTAGCGACATGAAATAGCTGCAGGTTGTTGAGGACGACCAGTGAGGCGACAGTTGAGATACCTAGGAGAAGTGCCTACTTTTAGCTGCGTTGTCCTAGTTGCACCCTGCAGACTGCGAGCTGTCAGGAAACGGCGCGGGGCAGAGAATGATGGACGCGATGGGTACGATGGGCACCTCCCCTTCGCTAGGCCCTTGACCCGGCTGTGATCATGCAGTAGGTTTGGGTAGGAAGATCATACCCTGCGGGAGCTTCCATGCCTCCAGTCGTCACCCTTATCCCAAGTTGTATCAGTTTTCATACACTTTCTTCTCGCTTTTCCACAGCGCTCGACCTCGAATGCCTTGAGCCGGCCTTAGCCATTTCTTCCAGCTTCTTCTTCCGTCCACATCCTCTTCGACCATTACCCCGTACACGCCTCGCAGTGGTCAACAAGACATGGCATAATTCGCACCCTTCACTGTCCTCAACTCTGGCCTGCCCCGCGCTATATTGACCTCTCCGTCGCCTGCTTGTGCTGAGCCGAATTCTCTTCAAGCTCTCAGTCACCTGTTTATTCATCCCGTTTGAAGGAAAAGTCGGTTCTTCGAGCGTGTCTACTTCAAGATGCCTTCTGGTAAATCTGTCTCTACCGACAAGACACGCGCCTACAGCGCATCCAGCTCCTTCAACATAACGGTCCTCATTTCTGGATCCGGTACGAACCTCCAGGCCCTGATCGATGCTTGTGGCCAAGCACCGCCCTCAAAGACCCGACCTCCTCCGAAACGTCTCCTCCCACAAGCCGATATCACACACGTTATTTCAAATCGTCGTGAGGCATACGGCTTGACTCGTGCTCAAGATGCCCGTATCCCTGTGACATACCACAATCTTGTGGAGTACAAGAAGAGATATCCCAACAACGTACAGGCTGCAAGGAATCAATACGATTCCGATCTTGCCCAGAAGATCCTCACCCACATCCCGTCGCCAGATCTAGTTGTCTGTGCTGGGTGGATGCATATTTTGTCGCCGATTTTCATCAACGCTTTAGCCGCCGCCCATGTCCCTGTCATCAACCTCCATCCTGCTTTGCCCGGACAATTCAACGGCGCGAACGCCATCGGCCGTGCTTATGAAGCTTTCAAGAACGGCGAGGTCTCCAACACCGGGGTGATGGTACATTATGTCGAGGCAGATGTCGATATGGGCCCGCCTATCCTGGTCAAAGAAGTCCCCTGCAAAACAGGGGACACCCAAGAAGATTTGGAAAAGAGAATACATGACACTGAATGGAGGTTGATCGTTGAAGCCACAGGAAGAGTCCTGGCGGAGCTGGAAGAGAAGAGGAGGTCCGAGAGCTGAGCAATGCTAAAAGATCACGCGTTTGCTTTACCAACGTAGCCGGTGACACAAAACCCGCGGTGCACAGGTGACAAAAAGTCGTTCTCTTATTGCAGCAAGGTGTTTCCGGCCTAATGGGACGATGTCTGGGATAGAGGAGTTTGTTCGATCTGATGCTGCGGCCCAAACCATCATATACCTCATGCGGCATAATGATGCTTGTTTTCCTATGTTGCGACCTTTCCGCCCTGTGTTTGACGGAGCCAATTACCGGGACCATGTCACAGGCCATGGTGGCAGTAGTGTAGCTTCAAGAGCTGAATTCAAGGCCGGTGGCGGAAGACTTTGGGCTGGAGTTGGACAGGCCTGGAATGACCGAGTATGCAAGATTTGCTATGTTTCAACGATTCAAAAAACTGTTTTGGAGTCGACGGCTCGACGTCATTTGGTGATCGAAACACTGATCTGTGGAAAGTTGGGCAGAAAATCAAACCAAAAAAAGGGATCAACCACCTATCTAGGTATGCCTGGTGGCCATTACACTTGGAAGCTCATATCTCAATACCTACCAACTCACAAAGTAAAACTTTGACATGAATGAAATGATCAACTCACAGAACCCAGTTGAAGTGTTTTCCTAATGACATATCCAAATATTAATACCGTGACTCAGACGGAGTACTATATACTAGTATAGAATAAACATGGTCCTGCTAAATCAGGTCTGGGTATCGCTGCAAAAGCAAAACACTTGCCACCTTCTTCCACCTGGCCCATAGACGCTCACACATACACACAATCACACAACCACACATATACATAACATCAAGGTACGGTCGAATTCCCTTTCGGTCCTTCCCCATCATTCACTACTGCTTCTCATTCGAGGAGTCCGGTCCTCCTTTCTCGGCAGCATTAACATCTCCATTCTCGCGCGGTTTCTCCTTTTCCGTCTCTTTACCCGTCGACGTTTCCGCGCCGGCCTCCGGTTGCCCATGATGCTCGTCCCTTCCGCCATCGAGGAAGGCATGGTATTGCTTCTTGTACCGGTGCTCCTTTGGATCTTCTCCTGCCGCTCGTGCAGCGAGATCCTCCTCATCGCTCGAACTGACACTGCTCATGCTAGAGTTCTGCATGAACATGACCTGGGTGCGAGTCGACTTCTTGCGCTCCCGTTGCTCGTCCTTCAACTTCTTCATGCGTTTCTCGTCGGCTTGACAATCCAGCGTGACCACCTTGAGAGCAGGCAGGTTCTCCTTCAGAAAGTCTCGTAGCAGATGCAGTTTCTTGCCGTTGGGCCTATAAGTCCCGCTGTCGTTGTCGATGATCAGCTCGTAATGTGAAGGATCTGTATCCTTGGTCGACCTTTCTTTGGATGCTTCGTTGCTGTCGGAATCCTTGTTTTTGTCCTTCTCCTTGTCCTTGTCCTTCTGCTCGTCCTTCTCGTTCTGGTGACCATCATCCTCGTCGCCGTCCTGATTGATGGTAAGTTGATCGATTTCTTTGTTCTCCCTCTCTTCCTCTGCCATGCCACTCTCTGGCGCAGGCTTATGCGTGCCTTCCAATGGGTCGACTTCCTTCTCCTTACTGTTTGTCTTCGGATGTCGGATCTTCCGCACGAAGAATTCTCCGCTACATGCGATGTATATACTCACATCGCTGTGCATAGTATGCTTGCTCAGAAGATCGATTCCGAATTCTTTGCCCGTTTCCGTAAATCGGAAATGCCCGTCCAGGGTCAGGACATACGTGAAAATTCGCCCGCCCTCGTCATAATGCACGAGGTCAAGTAGTAATTTTGTCATGTCAGTGGTCGGCTCGGGGAACGAGCCATACTTTGTCATCCGATCGTAGTTGTATATCCGCGAGTGTTGGTGGTGAAGTGCGCGATTGAGTAGCCTACCCCGAATGGAATGAGACGTGAACATACCCGCAACAAAGGGTTTGAATTCCACGTATCGATGGTAGAGCTCTGCTGGCACCGGACCCCGGAGTTGCATCTGCACTGCCTGGAAACTGTTCACCTCCCTGTTAGTCAGGCTTCCACCACTCGCTAGGAGGATGCAGGAGAGACGGGCTTAAACTTACTTGTATCTCTGCGTCTCTTTGCCGTCTTTGCCCATTTCTGTATCTTTGGTCCCAGCCAACCGTCCTATGAGAGGAGAGTAATGCCGACTCCAAGCCAGAGGTCCGACTGTATACATCCTTCCGCCAATCTCATCTTTCGTGCGCCCAAGGTTCTCAATACTCACGATCAAATGGCCATCCATCTTGATGTTGCGTGAGAAGATTGCAGCGCACCCACGAAACGTGTATGCGCGCTTACTGCCCATGCGCTTTTTTAATCCAAAGCTTCGCCGTGAAAAGCCTTTCCAGTTTTCGTCGATGCCCGAGACATTGATATGTGCGTTGCCCAAGCGGTCATCGTGGTCTGAAGGGTCTTCGTCGTACAGCCTGCATTTCAGGTGGAAACCCGAACTCGGTACATTGGCAACAATCCAGTCGGTGTTCCATTCTGGATTCGTATTGCGGTGAATAGTAGGCGTGCGGATGCACATATCTGGGTCTTGCTTGTGGCGCTTGACAAGGTCTGATTTGAGAACGGCAAGGATGTACGGGTCCGAAGAGAGCGTGTTCAGATCGGCAAAGGGAAGATTTTCGGCCTTGTGAAATGTGAATTTCAGAGTGTATCCAGGCGGCGCATGAGGAATGGGCGTGTCATCAAAGCCTCCTGCGGGCCCTTTCTTCTTCTCTGGAGCACTTGACCCTGCATTTGGGTGGTATTTATTTTGTATTTTGTCCGCCTCGTTGACAAGCTTGGGACCAATCTTATCCGCGGGGTGCTCTCTGCGTAGAGCGGGAGAATCTGTGCCACTGTTCGCCATAGTAGATAGCTTTGGCTACCCGGGTCCTGGAGGGCGCGTAGATCGTAATTACGGAGAGAAAGAACAGAAAGAGAAGCGCATTGAGGGCCACAGGTGAACAAGCAGGGTGGTGAGCAGCCAAGCAAGGCCAGAATATCCTCGGTCGAGGTGACGGCGGACGGGCGATCGCGACATGGACACCCCAGATCGAAATTCCGAGCAGGAGGAGTGGTGAACCTGGGAAGGCTGACGACGCCTGCCTGCGGGTAGCACGGGTCAAAGGCCAATCGAGGCTTCTTACGGATACGAGGCACCAAAACACCTTGGTCCCTTGGTCCCCTCTTGAAGTTGACAAAAGCTTGGTTTCTACCTTGAGCCTATTTGGGGGGCATTGTAGGGATCAGCTTCAGCGTTCCACCGTCCTCTGGAACCTGTCAAAGCAGCATCAGCATACAACAATACCCGAAATCCGGTCGATCAACACTGGCGCAGGATTTCGCACGCCATTTGTTGACATCATCGTCGTGAGAATGGGATAGTAGTACGGAGTACACCGTGCCACCGATACCATGAATGTACTTTGCAGGTCTACGAGTTCAGTACTTCCGAGTCGTCCCAGATGAAGGCTTCCAAGAATGACAAATGTTGGAGCATTTTCGTGGATTCACTTCAATCATCGTCTGTACTCTGGCGTCAGACTATAGATTTCTCTTCTCAAAACGAATGTCTCTCACCCGAAACTATGCCATTGTGCCACCGAGGTAAAATCAGACCAGGTACGCCCATATGCTAAACCCCTCGCTCGTGCCAAATCCAAAACAGGCGTTCATTCATCAATCTAGTCTAGTACTCTTCAAATAGTTTCAACAACAGGTCGGCGCCAGGCCCATTCAAACTGTCCCTCATCTCCTTCTCAGAAACTGCGCTTACTACTTGTTTGTCATCCAATGCCCTCCCGCTCCTTGATGGTGTCTTTGTCGGCGTCAGTAGGCTCGACGTTCGACCTGATGATTCATGGACCAGACCGAGGGTCTCAAGACTAGCCACCACGTCCCGGAATTCTGTCACCTTCAACGGCACCAACGTTCCATCACGCTTGCACAACGCCGTGTATTTCTCAAACAGTGCCTTGATTGTAGGGATCCGCGACTGCGACTTTGAAGGTGTAGTGTATGGATCACAGTGTCTCTGTCGACTTTCTGATGCTACCAGAGAACACAGGACGGCTCTTTGCTGAAGATTCAGTCCACTCAGGCGCGACACAGTGGCATTGTTAAAGATGCTGGAGGCGATTGCTGCAACATGGGCCGGACTGGCTCGAGGTGCCGTTTCCATCGTCAGTTGAGACAGAGCAGACCGACTCTCAATCGTAGTCTGCAGATTCTGTACTTCCACAAGAGGCTGTTTCGTTGGAGTAGTCTGGTTGGAGCTCAATTTGGCGAGTGTTTCCTGCTCGATCTTATCGATCACACGGCGAACCAGACTAAATGCTTTCCTGAGGTCTCCTGTCTGAGATGCAATCCTTTTGCTACTGAGTTGCACCGCTGCTGGGTGGATCAAAGGAATGAAATCTGGAGTTGCTGCGCTCTGGGCAGGGAGTAGTGTTCGCAGTTTCTCGGAGATGATCTTCGAAATTTGCTGCGCATCGTATGGAAGAAATGGAAGAAGTTCTGGCTTGAGGTTCTTCACCTTCAACCGAGGAAGAAATCGATCAGTCAAATCAAGGGCATTAGCGATGCCAATCAGAACGAGGGAGGAGGTTGGATGCATGGCCCACTCGAAGATATTGTACAACACCTCGCATTCGCCACTCAGAAGGCTGTCAATTTCGTCCAGTAAGACTAGATGCATTTCGGAGGTTTCCTTTTGCGCGGTGAACAACCTCGAAAGGGCGGTTTTGGTAGCTTTTTGATTGCCACCACCACAGCCAAATTCTTGGGCGAAGCTTGTCAGGACCTCGTTGGAAGACTTGAAAGCGACGCAGTTGATGGTTGCGAGTTTAACGATTTTCCCCTGAAAATCTTGCATGATCTCCTGGATCAAGGCACTCTTGCCGGTTCCTGGAGGTCCGCTCACATAAGTGCAGCCGCCCTTCTTAGTCTCGAGCGCCTTGGTGATGAAGTCTGTTAGCCGCTTTCGTTCTGATTCACGACCAATAACTTTTCCGTTTGACGCTTGGGTGAATAGTTGTCTCGCCTGCGAATAGACATTCTGTCTTGATGGTGTAGAAGTGCGTACTGATCGAGGTGAGAGTAACCGACCTCCAAGTCGTACGCGATGCTTTGGTGTACATGGAGGCGTTGCAAGAGCATTTTTGAAGCGTGTTGTCTTTGGTGTTGAGACAGCCACAGGTGTGATATTTTCATCTTGGGTTTCGTTTGCAGTTGTCTTGCTGTCTACCAGACTGTCTTGTTCGGTACGTTTCCGTGTTTCAATACGAGGTCTGACAGAACGAGTCTGAACAGGACTCTGAGACTTGCTTGGGGAACGCTGTTCCCCCAACTGTTTCTGTCCATCGGTATCTTCGTATATCTGCAGTGCAGAACGACGCGTCCGTCTCTTTGGGATAGGAGAAAGAGATGAGATATCTGCATCAGGGAAATGTCAATGGAATTCCACCAGCTCGAAACAGCTCTTGCACATACCTTCCTCATCTAGAAGTCTTCGAGAGCGCTTTCCAAGTACTGAAGTAGCCATTGATGTGGTCGTTGCTGCTTTTGCTTGTAGGTGTAGAGTTGGAGAAGGATGTACGAAGGTAGGAACGATCATGGGCGCGACTTACTTTTTCACGAGTCATGCAGACGCGTCGACGCGTAGATTGACGCTCGGCCCAACTGCCCTGACAGGCATCCAGCCACAAGGCGCGCTTAAGTGTTAAGCGCGCTCTAAGGTGAAGTATGCATCCGTGAAACGCAGATGAGGTTGCCCGGCCTCAGCGGCTATTGCAAAAGGTTGTGGCGCTGTCCTCACCATTGCCGACGCCTTGCCTGAATTCTCTTGGCAAGTTTGCATCCAACAAGGCTGTTACTATTGTCACCGACAGGCGCCCGGAGCGTTTTCGTCATAGCGAGAGTACGTTCACGCTGGGCACCTGTGCATGTTTGACTGCAACTGCCATTCAACTCTCAAGACATCAACCACGTCGATATCTTGATTTTCAACTTGCCTTTTCTGATATCATGCTCCGCCAGATTTTTCTCACATGAAGACTTCTAGTTGTTGAGACTCTAGTGAGAGTCCGTCATCCCAACGTATTCGCCTTTCTCCCAGGATCTATCTCCGATCTACCACATCCTAACCAGCCTCAACGGCCTAATACTCAAGATGGACGAAGCGATTGCCTCCGTCGTCACAGTCACCGGATCAACTCCAGAAATCGCTGCGCAGTATGTTCAGCTCGCCGATGGTGACCCAAATCAAGCCGTTCAATTGTTCTTTGAAAACGGTGGCGCAGATCTCGGCGTCGCATTCCAACCACCTCAGCCTTCCACAAGCTCACGTCCTACGGGTGATGCTCAGAATCCAATCAATTTAGACGCAGATGAGCATATCTCTGATGACAATGATCCCGAGATCACTGGCTTCAGAAAGTCATCACGAGACGCTGCTCCCTCAAGATTTACGAACGACTTTGAAGACGATGAAGCGATGGCGAGGCGATTACAAGAAGAAATGTATGGAGGCAATGGAGTAGAACACAATGTCAGAGCTCCCATTGCCCGACAAGCCGAGACTTTAGTCGGCCCTGGTGCGGACCCCTTTCCTACGGCCGGACCTGAGTACGACGCCGCACTCGACGAGAGGTTACGTGCTTTTCAAAGAAGACGCAATCCCGGTAGGTTTGAGCTTGGAGTGAGTAATGACATGACTAACAGCCTCACAGTTCGCCCTGGCATATTCAACCAACATGAACCGCCAACCAGTATCTGGGATAGCGACGTTAGAGACGCCGAGGCTGGAAGAGGCTTTCTTGCAGAGTCAACCGGAGGAGCATCTGAGGCTTCATCGAGGTCTACCAGGCTCGCCCGACTCTTCCAACCACCCTGGGACTTGATGTTCAAAGGAGAATGGGATGCTGCCCGAGACGAAGGCAAAGAGCACAAGAAATGGCTCTTGGTAGACATCCAAGATCCGTCTATATTTGACTGTCAGGCGCTGAATCGAGATTTGTGGAAGAACGAGGGGATTGTCGACACAGTCAAAGAGAATTTCGTCTTCATCCAATACAACAAAGATGATCCACGAGCTGGCCAGTACATCCAATATTATTTCCCGACTTACGAAAACCAGGATGAATATCCTCATGTTGCAATCGTGGATCCCAGAACCGGCGAACAGATCAAGCTGTGGTCACGGAAGGTACCATCTGCGGCCGAGTTTTTGATGCAACTTCATGAATTTCTTGATCGATACAGTCTGGACAACAACGCGCGAAACCCTGTGGCCAAGCGGAAATCAGAAGCCAAGAAGGAGAAGCCCCTCGATCAATTGAGCGAGGAAGAACAACTAGAAAGAGCATTGCAAGCCAGTCTTGGATCCCAGGAGATTGCAGAACCCAACCCAGTTGCCGCAGAAGATCCTGACGCGCTCACAAGGAGTGTTGGAGATGTACGAGAAGTAGGAAATCCGTCGATTGCCGAAGCTATGGATCTGGATGAACCCAGCACAGCAACGACGAGCGAGACAAACCCATTTTCACAGATTGCTTCCGATCGCCCCCATGTGGAACCCCTTGCTGGTCCCGGCATAACACGAGTCCAGATCAGACATCCAGGAGGTAGGATCGTGCGACGATTCGCCGAAGCCGATCCTGTACAACGGATTTACGAGTTCCTGAAGGCCGAGCCATTGGAGGGGAGAGAGGGCAAAGACTTTGAGCTGGTTTCTATGGGAAGGAATCTCATTGACTTTCGGCAAGAGACAATCGAAGCTGCAGGATTGAAAAATGGAACTGTGATGGTGGAGTTTGTGGAGTAACCGTGGTTGATAGTTGAACTTCCTCCAGAGATCTTGTTCCAGGGGCTAGAGTTGCATGGCCAGGCGTTTCTTGTACCAGACTTATTAGGCGATCTACTAAAACAATGCCAGTAAAGTGCCCACCTGGCCTAGCTTATCGATCGAAGAACGCCGTACAGGCCTGTCGTTCCAGACGAGCATTCATGAAATACTGATGTCTGTAACCTCGACGTTTCCAAGTGTTGATTGCTGGGTGTATTGTATGGCCCTTGAATCTGCCCGCCGATAGGGTTGTTCAGCCAATCGGAGCTACCAGTATCATAGCGCGACCGGTTGCGGTCTGTAAGTAAACACGCCGTGAATTTGTTTCGATTTCTCAGAGATACATCTGCAAATGTATGAGCACACACGGTACCGTGGGCTAACGCTCTGTCGCGTCTTATGGCAGCAATGATTCACGACCTTACGGCCTTTCACGACAGAGAACTACGCGCGTAGACGGCAGGGGCATCTGGATACGGCACCTGCTGAAATCAGCCCTCCTGTTGACGAGTTCACTCTCCCTTCTCATCCACTGGTGACGCCTTCTCTGCAAACATTCGAGATCACCAGAAACCGTCCAGCCAGCTCCTTGAGCAGCTCCAGTACATCACATCCTCGGGTATCGTCCTCAAGCCGTGAACACCTCCAACGCATCTCCAATCACCATCCTCCCGACCATGGATCCAGAAGAATTGTATACCAAACAGAATTGCATTGGAGGTGGCAGCTTTGGCAAAGTATACAAGGGTGTTGACAAGCGAACTGGACAAGCTGTTGCAATCAAGATTATAGATGTTGAGAATGCTGAAGATGAGGTCGAGGACATTATACAAGAAATATCCATACTATCAGAGTTGCAGTCTCCCTATGTTACAAAGTATCATGGCTCGTTTTTGAAAGGCTCTGATTTGTGGATCATTATGGAGTTCTGTTCAGGCGGTAGCTGTTCAGATCTCATGAGGCCCGGCATTATCCACGAAGACTACATCTGCATCATCCTTCGAGAATTGCTAATGGGGCTCGAATACCTTCACGGCGACAAGAAACTGCATCGAGATATCAAGGCGGCCAATGTCCTTCTAGGGCAGAGCGGTCAGGTCAAGCTTGCTGATTTTGGTGTCTCTGGACAACTGTCAGCTACCATGACCAAGAAAAATACTTTTGTCGGGACCCCATTCTGGATGGCTCCAGAGGTTATCAAACAGTCTGGTTATGATCATAAAGCAGATATCTGGTCTCTTGGTATCACAGCCATTGAGTTGGCTCAAGGAGAGCCTCCATATGCCGACATTCATCCTATGAAAGTTCTCTTCCTGATCCCCAAAAATCCACCACCCACTCTACAAGGGAACTTTTCACGTACTTTCAAGGACTTTGTGGACTTGTGCCTAAGGAGAGACCCTCGAGAGCGTCCGTCGGCGAAAGAATTGCTGAAACACCCATTCATACGCAAGGCGAAGAAGACGACGTATCTGACCGAGCTGATCGAACGTAACGAGAGATATACTGCAACTCATGGTAGCAGATCTTCAGATGATGAGGAGGAAGATGAAGTTCCTAGCCAACAGTCTCATGCCTCCAAGAATGAAGATCTCTGGGACTTTGGCACAGTCCGACCTGTAGGTGGTCGGGGAGCTGGACTTCGCCCAATGAACGACTCTGACACCAATGCAAGAGCGTCTGCAGAGCCATCGGTTTCTAGAAACAAAAGCGACTGGGACGAGACCGTCAAAGCTCCCTCCTCTCCGCAGAAGTCTCCTGTTAAGGCTGCGTTTCCTACTCCAGCAAAAGTTCCCTTGCCACCTTCTCCAACGAAGGAAACGAATCCTAGCGGAGTTTCAGCTTTCACTCAGCAATCTGCGCCTGCCGTCCCACCAAAAACGTCGCCTACTTTCTCTATGCCACAGACACCGGCCAATCCTGTTACCGCGCAGGTCTCTACATCACAAGAACACAAAGACAGCCCTGAATCCAACGAATATAACAGGGCGTTTCAAGCTCAACTAGCCAAGGACATGGGATTTCTGAAGATTAACAACTCAGACAGCCCTAATTCGCAAGGGTCAACTCCACCTAACAAGAAACCTCACATGCTTATTCCAGAAATTCCTCCATTCAAAGGTAAACCAGGAAGAGGAGAGCCTCTTAGTCAAGCAAGACCAGCGGCACCATTGAAACAAGTTGTCCAACAGCCTCTGCCATCCTTTTCCCCCAAAGACTTATCAGCCGCACCAGGATTACCGCTACGTATATCATCGACCGACCAACGGCCGTCACAACCCTTGACGAGTAAGACGAACAAGCCATCACCCCTAACGCAACCAACCTCAGGAGGCCTTGCGACCCAGTCTTCGAAAGATGATCCAAATGATGAGCTTACCGCCATCAACTCCGTGATCGTTCCAGCACTTGAGGCTGCAATCCATCGTCGAAGCTACATGCTGAAGGAGCTTAGTCGGACCAGACAGCAAGGCTCACCTGCAGCAGCGGAGATTCAACATCAGAGGGTGCAGACCCATGAGAAAGTGCGACGGTTGGCCTCCAAAGCTGCAGCTATCTTTCAAGAGATCCAAAGATGTGATGAAGAATTCCCTGTTGGCATGGGTGGCGGTGTGACAGAGTTCTTGGAAGGCTTCTTAGAAGAAATCCTGGTAAGAGTCGAGGCCGCAGAGGAGCCGGAGAGTCCTAAGAAGGCCTGATACGACGTTTCCTCATGACGTGATTAGTAGTCATTGTGATGCAGTCGAGGGAAATGTCTATCATATCGTAATGCAGTGTATACGAGATTATGGACAAGAGTGTATGAAGATAGATTGACCACCTAGGACTGTAGGACAGGTGCTACGGACTACTGTACAATAGGGCAAGAGTTACATTCAGCCTTGTGTGACTCAAGATGCCCCTTAAGTGGTCTTAATCACGAGTCATGCGCCGCGTCACTGGATGACCATGATTTATCCTTCCTCTACCCCGTACCTAGCCTAATCGACGTATGTGAGACGTATTGCGCATTCCGGCGTCAAGCCCGTGATGTAAAGTCCTCATCTCAGGGTGTTGGGACTTGAACTCTAGCCCAACGCCATCGAGGTCCTGGACAGCCAAAGCACTCGGTAAGACGAGTACAATGGCGGGTGAATCTTCGACTTCAAGACCCAGTTCATCCTCTCCGAGTAATCTCATCCGCCTTGCTCCGTTGCAACTCAGCGACCTCCCATCACATCCCGACTTGCCAGGCTCCTCAGCCGAGGTGCTGCCCTTCCTAACGGCCCTTCTTGAAGACGGCACAGCGTTCCTGTCCCCTTCGAAATTTCAAGAGACTTTCAAACAACAATCCACCAAGACATCCCCTCCCTCTGCTGCGAAGGTGGAGATCCTGACACGCTCCATACCAGCGACTTCGATCGCGCAGGTCCAATGGACAAGGCCGTCTTCTTCTGCGCATGGTGGTCGTGGTGGTGATGCGAGTGGGGCCGCGGCGGTTTCACGAAGCCAGCCCCCGAAAGTCGAGGGCGAGCACTGGTTCGCACGGCGCAGCGTGCACGCAGACGTCAGCAGCAAGAGCGAGGAGAACCCTGGCCACGCCAACTGGGACGAGTTCGTGTTCGGGATCCGCGACGAGCACAGCAAGCACGAGATGGAGTTCACCCCCTCGTTGTACGACGCGCGGAAGGTGGTCGACTGGGCCGGTCAGATCAACAAGCTGGACGGCGAGGGCCGGGTGCAGCAGAACAAGTATAGTAATCTGACAATGGGCCTGTACGAGATGTGCCACGCCCTCCCGGCGCCGTTGACGCCGAGGTGTTTCTGCGTCTTGGTCGTCACGGCGAGTAAAGGGGACAATGGCGATGAGATTGTCGCCGTGACTGTGCCGGTGGATTTGGCGAGTGTGAATCGCCCTGAGACTACGACGACTACGACAGCAAAGGCGGACAAAAACAAGAAGGTGGGGTTTTACTCGAGTCTGAGGAATGTCAGGGACGGCGAGGACGCCCATAGGAAGAAGATTGTGCTTATGGGCGCGTACACGGCTGTTGAGGTCGTGAGGAGAGATCGCGACAGGGAAGAGATAGAATGGATCATGGCTACTGCGAGCGATGCCAGGGGTAATCTGCCCATGTGGATGCAGAAACTGGGGATACCTGGCGCCATCGCGAAGGATGTGGGATTCTTTCTGAAATGGATCAAGGACGTGGACGAGAAGGAGATTCTCAAAAGTGCTGCGTGATCTGAATTGATTGAGCGTTTGTATCAGCGTGTGCAGTACAGAAATCGAATCGGATACATGGTTGCCACCTAAGGCAGATCAGTACGGTCCTGGTTATGTTACGATGATGAGATGAGTCAAAGGGGGTGCCGGGCAAAGAGTAGTGATCCCGTAGGCTAGTAGGCTATCGTAGCTCGTCATTTGGACTTGGGTCCTTCGTAGGACTCTGGGTAGCTGTCTTTGTAACCTAGTATCCGCCCAATTACGATCATGAATGCTCTGCTCACCCAAAGCCCTAGCATTTCGTTCGGGATGAACATGTACAATGTGATATGGTTTTGCCGGGCTACCTGCTCATTTCAGCAGCAAAGGCAAAGGTATCCATGTTGCAAAAGGAAAGCCACCCGACATCTACACGTGACGCGGGGTCGATTGTCTGGGCCAGAAAATGCCCTTATGGAAAATCGCGTCCAGGGCGTCGAGATTCCCTGCGCAGTGGATGCGCCCGTGAAGCCACATGTGCCAAAAGTGTGCCAGTCAGTGAAAGTTACGGTGAGGCGTCTCTTCTCTAGGACACAGTCCTCCTTTTCCTGGTCCAACCTGTCTTTTACCTTCCTGAACATCTTCGCCCTCTGCTTTGTTGACCCAAAAGCTACCCTGTAATCGTTGTTCTTGCTATCTTGATTTACCCCTCGCTGTCCCTTATCCTCCCATCATGGCCGACCTCTACCCGGACCTCAAAGACCGACCTCTCAGGGATACGATCTGTCTCTTTGATGTCGACAACACCCTCACTCCTGCCCGCTTGCCCATCTCGCCTGAGATGAGACAGACCCTTGCCAGACTAAGACACAAGTGCGCCATTGGCTATGTAAGATGTTCCCCAAGTTCACTTTTGGGCCTAGGCTGATCAAGTCAGGTTGGGGGTTCCAACTTCCCTAAACAGCAAGAACAAATCGGCACCGAGACTCTGTCCGTCAAGGAGGTCTTTGACTTCTGCTTCGCCGAGAATGGTCTCGAGGCCTATCGTCTCGGCAAGCCGCTCCAGTCAACCTCATTCATCCAGTGGATCGGAGAAGAAAAATACCAGAAACTAGCCAAATGGATCTTGAAATACATTTCTGAGCTGGAAGGTCTCCCGGCCATGCGAGGAACGTTCATTGAATTCAGGAATGGCATGATCAATGTCAGCCCTGTCGGTCGTAACGCCAGCACGGCCGAGAGAAATGAGTTCGAGGCTTGGGACAAAAAGACAGGCTGTCGACCGAAGATGATTGAAGCGTTGAAGAAGGCCTTCCCTGACCTGGCTGTCACGTAAGAAATGCTGTGCGTACCAAGAGAGTTTGAGACTGACTCGGTCATAGATACTCTATCGGAGGTCAGATCTCCTTCGACGTCTTCCCTACAGGCTGGGATAAGACGTACTGTCTACGACATGTCGAGGCGGAGGCGGACCCGAGCAAGGGACTGTCCGGCATCAACTACAAGAACATTCACTTTTTTGGCGACAAGTGCTTCGAGGGCGGTAACGACTGGGAGATCTACAATGATCCGAGAACGGTCGGCCACTCGGTCCAAAACCCCGAGGATTGCCTGAAACAGATCAAGGAACTTTTCGACGTTTGACTAGATTCCCATCTCTAAGCGAGCATGCACGGCAAGGTGGTGACGCTCGTCTTCTCTCACCTGCCTCTAGTGGACGAAGACATTTGAGGATGACAGATGGATATTTTTCAGCAATCAAACGGTAGACTCATAGACAGAGTACAACGGTATCGAGACATGACCTCTGTCATGAATGAAAGAGGCAATTGGGTTGACATTCACTGCACTGTTTCGCTTCTTGCCAGATCCTGGGCGCTATGTGCCTTTTCACAAAATCCGATCGACCCTGAGTATATCCCTAAAGTGTTCTCAGCTGAGAAAGGTCATGGGCTAGGCTATACGCGTCATTCTTCTCTTTCCGCTCGCTTGGTCAGCAGCTTGCTATACGCCATACGCGGTACGCTGTGGTTGCAGACGACAAGCTGGAATGACACTATGCGTAGGGCCGACTGAAGGCGCTCAATGCGCGTAAAGCAAACTGATCTTCGAGGAATGATTCATCCCGACAGCCCGAAATAGGTTGAATCCCTCTATACGCGCCCCAGAAAAACGCTACTTTTCCAAGCTGGCAGCTACTGAGTAATTGCACATTCAGCGAGGGGAGCTGTATCATGGGCCTCTTCGGCCGATGGGTACAAATACACCGACAAGATGGATGAAATTGGCCAGCATGATTTTGAGAAACATTACCCAAACAGTGTGATGCGTATGTGGATGGCACTTTGCTCTTCCTTGATGTATACGCAGAGAAGAGTACAAACGGCCACCCGGTGGTCCTGTTGTTGAAGCTGTACGCATACGTTGTATGGATTCTCTGGCATGATTTTTCATTGACCGGTACCTTAATTGCTTGTAGCTGTCATGGCCGTGACAACGTAAAAGGTAACTGCATCCCGACCACAGTTGAGTTCCAGCCAACAATAATCACAAAGTCATCAAGACACAAAGACCTTGTCTCACCTTGTCAGATAAACACCATCGTGAAACCAGAAACACAATTCCCTCTTACGGACAATGTATTCCCGCTATTCGCTTACAAGTTCTGCGCGCTTCACAGATAACGTTGGACCACAAACCATGTCTCTCGAAGGGCGCGATCACAAGGCTGACGAATTCACATTCATCGATATTTAATATGCTGTCTTTCACTAATTCTTGTCTTCCCCAATCATTATGTTCCATCAACACCTTGTTACTAGGACACAGTACGAGTAGAGCGCACGGAAATACCAGTGCGCGCTTTTCGGCCTTACTCATTGACTCGGCCGACCGGTCTGGTACTCATTATGGGCAGTGAGTCACCGTGGTTCAACTATGACGGAAAGTGCCGCAAGCGTACCTAGTAAATATATCCACGCACGACAAGCAAACCCCATACACCACCTCTCTCTCTCACTCTTTCGTCTCCCATCCATACCATTCACACACTGCATATTGTTCAATACTGCTCTCCCTCGTACCTTGTTCGAATACGACGATCCTTCCAATTCACCGATCTCCTGAGATGCAATATGCACATATGTATTGACCATGATATTTACAGACCTAGAAAATCTGCAGACGCAAAAGGCCAGTTTGTTTTGCTTCGACGAGCAGAACTCGGCCCCCTTCCTTCATATTGCCTGATGAATGCTGCGAGGGACATGGCTCCCGGTCCTTGTACCCGAAAAGAATGAGGATAAAGAGAGCCCACGCTTGGCAGGGAACAAAATTCACCCTCACCGTCACAATTATTGTTCCCCACGAACACACAACAACCTTCAAGCAGCGTGTCAGACCATCGACCTTCCTCAAAAGATGGCTCTGCTCAGTTTACGCAGGCTAGCGCGTCTCTCTGTGGCCTGTGACTGTGGAATATCATCAAAGTCTCGCCTGCCAGTGTCCAGGTCCATCTGGCTAGTCTTGACACCAAAGGACCAATCTTTGGTCCACAGCTTCCAAAAGACAAACAGGGCAATCGCAATCGGTGCAGCTATGTAACTCTCAAAGAAGGCCTCGGCATTTGGGTTTCCTCCGATTGGGAAGAGCGAGATGTAGAATGTTGCCACAAGACAGATGCAGGCGAGCGACAGGCCGACCCACGAGCCATACACGCCGACTTGGGACTTGAAAGGGAGGTCGTCCAGAGACCGCCCAGCTGCTTTCCAACCCGCTCGGAAACGGATATGGCTAAGACAGATCGACCCCCAGACAAAGAAGGACGATAGGCCTGTCAAAGCCAAAAGCCAATTGAAAACGGTCGCACCCGTCGTGGCCTCATTGATGAAAGCCAGCAGGCCGAACACCATCTGAATAACGACTGGCCAAACGGGACGACCCTTTTTGTCAATCCAAGCAAGGAACTTAGGCCCCATTCCACCCTGAGCGAGAGCTTGCATTGTACGTGTCGATCCGTACGTGCAAGAGTTGGCGACAGACATGACGGAGATCGTGATGACAGCGTTGAACACCGAGGGAAGACCTTTAACGCCGGCATATTGGATCGCCAAGACGAAAGGAGACGCCTTGGTGTTAGCACCGCTTGAATTGAGAAGATCTGGAGAACTGTTGGGTACGATGAGGCCCATGACCAAAAGTGAGACGACATAGAATCCCGCGATACGCCAGAAGACCTGTTTGGTGGCTTTTGGGAGTGATTTTCTTGGGTCGACTGCTTCGGCGGCGGCAAGACCAACCATCTCAGTCCCACCAAAAGCAAACGCAGCGTTGACGAATACAGAACAGAAGCCCTTGAAGCCTGCATCGAGGTTAACATGGTTGACTCGGCTGGAGCTTGGAAGGACCCTCTACTTACCATGTCGGAAGGCTTTGTTGCCATGTTCGGCGTCGTTCCAGTATCGGAAACCGATATAGCCACGGTCATCTGATGAAACACCACCACAGTCGACGACGATAGCGAAGATGATGAAACCGAGCACTGCGATGATCTTGATGATACCGAGGATGAATTCCACTATGTCACCGTCAGTCAACCGTCATTTCGCACGAGGACCAACCACGCTTACCTTCACCGTAGCCCCTGACACCAAAAAATTGCACGATAATGAGGGTTGTCAAGAAGACAGCGATCCAGATGCCAATGTTATAATGGTGCCAATAATCTACAGAAGGTCAGGACACACGAACTGCAACCACTCAACAACACCATGAAGATGCTATTGTCACTTGGTTACTCGACGAAATGACATACCAATAGTGATACCAGCAGCAGTGATTTCGAAGGGCAGAGTAATGAGCCAACCTATTCGGCATCAGCAGAAGGCCATCCGATATATTCATGAAGTCACATACCGATGGCGTATTGCCAACCCATGGCAAACCCCCTGATGCCACAGTCAGAAGAAATCAGTGGCATACGTGATGTTCGACTCACCACGCTGGATCAATGAATCGCACGCCATATTGATAGAAAGCGCCATTGATGGGATACAGGACAGCGAGTTCACCGAGGGCTTGCACGGTGCACAGTAACATACAGCCGACGATGATGAAGCCAATAACCAAGGAAGCTGGACCACCGGATTGCAAGGAAGAACCAGAACTGACGAAAAGACCAGCACCGATGGATCCGCCTAATCAACAGGTCAAAATCAACCACATCCCATCAACACTGAGGTGCATACCGATTGCGATCATCTGCATGTGACGCCCTTGAAGGTTGCGAGCTAGACTAGCTTGCTGATAATGGCCATGTTCGACATCTGGGCCGACGGTGTGATCCGGCGCCTTCTCGTCCTGAAGATTCTTTTCCGTTTGTGTGGCCATTTTGAAACGAAACGAATTGTTCAAAAGTGACTTACCAAGGGAAGAGACCAGGGAAGAGGAGGGTTCTCTTCAGAAGTATAAATGGCACAAGAGAGACAGCCAAGGTTCGCTCAAGAACGATAAGCTGCACCAAGTCTCGCGGCCCTCGTTGCTTATCTCGATGCAACGCATGCTACTTCCCGTCATAGCTCGGCTTGCTTCACTTGCCATGCGACCACCTTGCAGGGTATACTACCGAGGACTCATGGCTAACGGAGCCAATCTCGCCGATAAATGTAGCCGCGTGGAAATGAATGTAGGTAGACTCACCTAGCAAAAGCTTCATTTGGAAGTTACAACCACCAAGCTAGCTCGCGCCAAATCGACATGATAGCGCCAGCATAACCAAACGATGGCCGTGGGATCTTGGCTATCGCACAGCTTGAGGTGTTTGGGGGGCTCGAAGATAAGGGATGGCCTTCGTCATCAACCTAGCCAATCAGAGCCTCTGGACCGATTTGATCTTCGGCCACTTTGATGGAGTAGCTGAGACCGACCGTCCAGTGACGCCACGTCGAATGCTGCCAGACCATGAACTTGCTGTTCCAGGGTTGCAACGCGAATTGTGTTATCCGCACCGTGTTGCGCCAAAAGCAAAGTCTTGATGAGAGCTAGGTAGGAGAGTTTGTGCCGCCGCCGGCGGCAACCCCTAGGATCTAAGTGAAGCAAAGGTCACGTTTGAAGTTGGCTACGAGATGCTTGTAGTGGTGTGCAAGTCTACGCGTCCGCTATGTGGAAAGAGACGATGACGATTTCATTGGACGATATGGCGTGACCGCACCACCAAACATCCAAGGTAAGGGACGTTCCTGGTTGCTCGGGGCGAGAACTTGACAACCAGGAAGGCGTACGCATGTACTCCATAACGGAGTGTACACCTTCCGCGATGATTGCAACAATCATCCCCTCCCTGTGCTGGAACTCGAACTTGCACAAGTTGAGAGAGTCCGAGACCGACAAGACACATTGGGGGTGATAACAAGGCTGGGACAAGTGTTACGGTATGGGTTTTTCTTCTTTTTGTTTTTTGGCCCTAGCGAGACTGGTTAACAAGAATGGGTGGCCCATTTGCAATGTCACATGGGTTTGCGATGTCAGTCGAATTGTTTTTCAGGTACTCCGTACCGAGTAAAGAGATGGCCGTTATTGATATGATAACTCGTGAAGGCGGGTTTAGGGGTGTTTTCTCTCTCCCCCGGTGAGCACCAAGCTCTTTTGAAGCTGAAAGATGTACCTGGTCCTCATAGGACAGATACCTTCTACTTTTCCCTTTTGCCTTGCCTTGCTTTACCTTTTACCTTGGCCTCGGCACGCAACGCCGATCGAAACGGTGTGCAGATTAGTTCACGGTAAGCGAACGAGAGATCTCCGATACAGACATGGATGGTCCGTCCAACGACGTCAACGACGACGACGAACCAAGAACACAAGAATAATCAGCCGAGCATGGGTCGATGACCTTTCCTTCTTCCCATTGGTACAGAGTACTCGGGCGCAGCTGAGGATCAAGAACCGCAAGTACCGCAAGTAAAGTGATAAGACGGCCCCGTCAAGAAGAAGAGCTCTTCTTGCAAAGGATGTAAAACTGAAAAATAGGTAAAGAATGTGGAGAAATGTAGAACGATGAGAGAACCTCCTACTTTGAACTTACCCTTGAGTCTGTTTGACGTCACGTGGCGATCGATGCCTCGTCAGCCACGCCAGGTGCAGTCTTGACTTCAAAAGTCTTGCTACGATACAGTACGCTATCAAAGTAGCTCACGAGTATGGAGCACGTTTTGGACCTTCTATTGTACGATATCACGCGAGCCTGTCGGAAGATAGTCTGCGATAGCGATCAGGAAAGTCGCTCGCGAATCGTAACCTCGTCGTGTAGAAACACAAGGATCATGCCTAAAGAGAGTCTGTTTTCATTGTAGAATCAATCAATCAATCAATCAATCAATCACTTCAATTGTGGCGTATTGGTGTATTTTATACTGACATGTCAGGACCAGCCACTTTCAAAACTGGGCGGGTTTCGACATCGTTCCACATATTCGTTTCATACACTCTGGACTGAAACGACACTCAAAGTCGAGCCAAAACTTTCACAGCAGCAATTCCGTGATTTTTCGTCCCATCACCATATCCACCTGTTTCGAGATTTACACGATAACATCCAAAAAATGTCCCCCCCCCCCCCCCCCCAGCGCCATCGCTGTGATGGAATAGCAAAACCAATAGAAACATCAAGAACATGAAAAAAAAACCAAAATGAGCAGACATCCATTCCTTTCAGCGCTCATACTGCGGTAGATCCGACCCTGAATGATCATGATTTAGCGTTTGTACATTATATTCGTCTTGTTCGTCAATTGTAGGCGCGCTTGGACCCAAGGGAGGAGGAGGGAGAGGAGGAGGCGCAACAGAACTGCTGGAGGCATCTCGCCCATCTTCCATGGGCGGCGCGCTTGCCTGGGCAAGTAGTCGTCTTCGCTCCAGCTCATGCTTGTCATCGGTTGCCTCGGTGGTCCCCAGTGGAGGCGGCGCCGGAGGTGGAGAGGCCGAGCGAGGTCGTATTGTTTCCCCGGACCTCGCCGATATGACTGATTCTGCCGTGTTGAAGGTGGAAGGAGTGGTGTTTCCATCCTGTCGAGGGTTGATGGTGCTAGGCAGCCGATCTGCCAAAATCACAGGCGCCGTGGGAGCATATGCCTCTGCAGTAGTTGAACCCTCCCCACTGGGCGGCGGCTCGCTCGGTAACAATAGCTGCTCTTGCCTGCGTAGCCGTGACTTCTCATCCATATCATCGTGCGGTTGGGGTGGAGGTGGAGGTATCATCTCTGGAGCTGCTGTTGTATATTCGGGGAAATACTGTTGCTCATAGCTGTTATCATAGCCAAATCCGTCATAGTATGGCTCGCCGTTCTCATCGTAATATTGCCCGTCATAGTCACCGTTGTAATATGCATCATGGTTAACCTGGTCATACCATTGCGACATTTCCTCTGCAACCTCAACTTCAGCAGCTTTGTTTTGTCTCCTCTTTCTACCGCTATCATGCGTACCAAGCACAAGCGACATCTCAAATGTGATGACCCCCTTGGTTCTGCGCAAGGGTGTGGTGTCTAGAATGCTATGCGACCAATTAGACGTTGATTGATTACCAACTTCAGCAGCCTGGGAGAAGACCGGATCACTGGTAGTTAGGCGTGGCCAAAGCCGAGTCTCGCCAAGCTTGCCGAATAAATCGATCACCACTTCCACATGATATGTGAAGGAGATCATGCTTCCAGGGACATTGGCAATGGTCGGAAAGGCGGAATCAGGGATTTTCAAAGACATAGTCAGATCTGCGGTCATGGTGGCCGGGTTCACGACCATTACGGTCGAGGCCTGAGACAGATCTTTTCGAAAAGCACTGTTGGGCGATGCGTTGGCAAAGTATAAGCCGCCTAAACCTGTGCGCGATTTCGGATACACATCCTCATACTCGGATTTCTTTTTGCCGTCATTGTCTCCGAGGGGGATCGGTGGGTGCATATCCACCCGGGCTTGACGATACAAGGTTGCAATGACCATTCCTCGCACATTGCGCGAATGATTGATCGAGACACGAATCGGTATCGTCTCACCGGGCAAAGCACCATGCCGTGGAAGCTCGGTCGTGGCCGTGATGGTCTGAGACGATGAAGAAGTCGCGTTGCTCCGTGCATCACTGGTTTGGGGACTATGTTTCCGGAAGGGCAGCTCGGCATCGATCACTTGGAAACTCTGTGTACTCGTACTCGTGGCTGTTGTTTGGACAGTGTCCTCGCTCGGGGCAGGACTCAAAGGTGGATTGCCAACGGAATTAGTGCTTCGACTGGTGGTGCTATTTTGCGTATTGTTCCGTGTCAGGCGGCTGGCAGGAGAAATATTTTGGGTAGAAGTGGAGGAAGGGGGCTTGATGACCTTGACTTTGCCTCGCTTCGAAATGGGCTCGAGTGTTATGACTCTAGACTTCGGATTGAACATGGGCTCAATGTCGATCTGGTCGCGGAACTTGATTCTCGTGCTGCGACTGACTGTGGGACTGATCGTTACAGGTCGGGTGACTGTGGCGGTGAGCGTGTAGGATATCGTTCCTCGCTCAAACTGCATTACGTCAGTAATTTTTAGAAGAAGCCGACGGCGATGGTAAGAAGACACACATCTATCGTGCTAGGCAGACTCTTTGCCGGGAACGGCACCTCAAACGCAAACTTGTAGACGTGCTTCTTGAGGAAGCCACTCCCGCACAAAATCTGCTCGTTCTGAAACAGCGTCGCCAGCCCATTGCCATGGTATTGAAAACCTCTTGTCCCTTTCCCTATTGCCAGCCCTTCAGGGGCAGGAAGCCGTTCCCCTGGCGGCACTTGGTGTTTGTAAACCTTTGCATAGCCATGCAGTGCGATGACCAAGTGAGTGATGTCGAATCCCTTGGTGACAGTCAAGAGAATGTGCCCTTTTACGGTTTGCCCGGGCGAGTAAACTCGAAAAGGGTCTTCTGGTTCGATGGCGAGGTCGAACATATTTCGAGCATGTCTACCGATTGAACTGGAGAAGTACGACAGGATCGAGCGCGACCGAGGCACTGCAGGATTGGGGTTTGTGAGCAGCGACTCGAGAGGCATCGCCATGATTACTTGAGCCATTCAATGCTACCGGGGCGTTCCTAACGACAACATTGTTGATCTGGCTCGAGCAGGCAGATGCAGGGTGGGATTCGAGAGGCCGCGGAAGGTGTTCGAGGGCTGCGTTGCGATAGTAGAGTGGCTTAGAGGCTGCAGGTCTTCTGGGCTGAGGGAACAAAAGCGTCAGCTTGGTCAGCAGCCACGACAATGCCTCGTGCGCGAAACCCAAGGCCAGACAGACCAGTCGATTCAATGCGGTCAGGAAGGAGTATAGCAAGCGAACAACATACCTATATTGTCAGTGGTCGCAGTTCCTGGCAGTGCAGGAGCGCGATGCTCAGACCAGGGCGCAGGCGCAGGGTGGTGGATTGAGAGTCGAGAGGAGTCGGCGTGGTTCGGAGGGAGGGCTATCGAAGCTCTTAGGGACGAGGATAGCGACAGATGGTGTTCGAGAAAGGTCCTGTCTCTTCGACCGAGTCTCGTTCTTTTAGATATGTACAGCACTTCTGCAAGACTGATATCGGGTACTCGCATTGACAAGAAACGTAAGAGGCCAAGCTTTGGTTCAAGTGATGATGAACCACGACACTGGAGAACGGAGAAGTTGGGTGGACGAAGGCTTGTGTCGATTGCGTTCAAGCCTTTGGGGAGCTTGGCAGGTCGAGAAGTGGCCTGGGGTGGTCCTTACTACCACCCTGTCTTCCCTCGTCCCCCTCGCTCTCCCGGGGCCGAGTACTGGACTGTTGTAGGTACTGTACAATAGGTCCATCCGAAGTCTGGGTGGTGGCCGAGGGGGGCCATGAGATGCAGGCGAGTATTGGGGCGAACCACTGGCCTCCCGCTACCGCAGGCGAGGGACAATAAGGGCAAAGGCTCCCGGTGCAACCCAATGGAAGCCACTATTGTATGTACAATACTGTACAGTATGTATGATGGGGAGACCGGCAGCCGACAGCCCTTACAGTACTTGTACCGTAGTGCCTAACTTGACCTAAGTTGGTGGATCCCAGGCAGATTACTCCCTGGGTGGTTTAGGTGGTTCGCTAGCGAGAGCTCTACTGTAGAGTATATGTACACTACGGTACCGCAACAGTAATTGTAGGGCACACCAGGCACCCCAGCATGCCTAAGTAGACCTAAGGGGACCTAAGGAGACCTAAGGAGACCTAAGCAGGCCTAAGCAGGCCTAAGCAGTGGCCTTTTCGACCAGCCTTTTCTCCCGTACAGTAGCAACTCAACTCTGAACCATCCATATACATAACTAACATCAATGGTCACCGTCTTGCATCAACCACCCTACTGTACATATGTCTACAGACCTTGTCACCTGTCTGTCTCTTTGTAAACCGAACATCGAGGGCCAATCGACCCCTTGCTTCTTACAAGTCTTTTTCCTTTTTCCTTTTCCCTTTTGCTCCGCACAGAAACCAGAAAAAGCAAAAAGAGTGGTTCATTCCCAAGCCACAATTGATCATGACTCGTCGGTGCCACCAATCCACATCATGCCACCTACTACTACAATTAGACTGAAGTCGCCGACACACGGTACACCCAACAACTGTTCAAATGTATGTACAGAAGTTCGGATAAATTTTGATTCTGGCGTCTTTATTCTCCTTGATTACCGAGTAGCCCATGTCCCCCCCCCCTACGTGAAAAAGGGTCGCCACAATTTGCCAGACTTCTGTGGTTCCCGCACGTGTGACAAGCACGACATCGCAAAGCTTCATCTAGTCAAGCTCTCTCCTGCGTTTGTACAAGTGTACGGAGTACTATAGGATCCGACAGTAGGCGAGTGCTGATTAGGTCATGATGTACAGGAGGCCCGTGAATGGATCCCAGGGTATCCAGACAGATAGACAGACCAGACGCCCTTCAGTACGAGAGTACTCCAATCGTAGATCAGCTGTGCGACAGAAAGTGGTACCGGACATGGCATGCGGCCTCCCATACTCGTTACTAGTGATAATCTGCATATCCGTACTCCGTATCGATATATGTATTTTGTTGGTACGGCACAGCAGTGCAGTAGTCTAGCAGGATCGCTCTGTTCTTCAACCGTGCAAAGGGCAGCTACTAACTATGCACAACGCACGCACGAGCGAGGCGCCTCCGTAGCTATCGACGTCTTCGTCGCTTTGCCCGTGACTCTTGGTTCATCTCATCTTCGTCATCGTCAGCGTCATCGTCATCATCATCAGACCATTCATCGGCCTTTGTGCGCGGCTTCACTCTGCCTCTGATCTGGTGTCGAGTCATCTTGGTCTCCTCCAATCCCTTTTCAAGCCCTTCTGGTTCCACAAACACCATGTCTCCATTTTCACCCAGCGCTTCCTTGACTGCTTCCTCCAGTAATACGCCAATCGCAATGAGCGCCGTCTCGTCCAGGGATCGAAAGTCGTATGCGCCCTTGTTCGCTGTAGCTGCGCTGTAAAAGTCCGAAGCGTAGGTGTGGATGGCTTTGAGCATATCTGAATCAGGCAGTTGACGGGCGTCCGCGAGCTCTCCTCCTGGGTCGCGAACCTCCAGAAGAGTCTTTACTGGAACCCTACCGTGCCGCAGTAGATGTTCCTCGGGCCCAACGGGGGCCATGTTGGATAGCTGCTGCTCTTCGCGAGTGAAAAAGCCATTGCGACCCACGCGGCCAGCCACGACATCGTAGAGAGATGCTCGTCGTCGGCTCCGCTTCGGCGCTGCTTCGTTGTCGGAGGTCTCAGTGACAAAAGGCGCTTCGGATTCAAGATAATCACTGTCGTCGGCCATTTCATCCAATGAACCAGGCCCTCTTGAGACGAGAGAAGTGGTGGAAAATTTCGTCGTTTTTCAGTCAGCCAGAGTGAAGTGATCGAATCAGGGCCATCGTGGCAAGGTTATCACTCCTCAGTCTGCAGGTTCTGTTGCTTTCTCCACAGAGGCTGCAGAACGCATGAGAGGGGGTTGGCGAACGTCGCAGTCTTGAACCTTTGGGTAGACCTGGTTTGAGGATGAATATATGTCTAGGCGCCGATGAAATTCACCAAGACACAAGTGGCGGGTTGATTTTTGGTGGTTGGATCATCAAGAAAAACAAAAAATATTCCCTCCTCCGTTTCGGGTAACTATAATAATTTGCGTGCCTGGGGACACAACTTTACATTTGCTCGCGTTGCGCTCAATGTGATACAATAATGATATTCATCTGCTTAAAATAACTGGAACAATCTTGGCTATCTAAACAGCCCATTGGTATGACTTTGCGCAAATGTTCGATATGTTGGCTCGAAATATCCCGGTGGCTCTCCTCAAGATATCTCTCTTTTCTTGAATTCTAAAACAGGTCCATGGCGTTCCGAGAGAAACCAATCCGTCAATTGATACTCTCCAGCACGCTCGCGTCCGGGGCCTAGCTCAGGGCCTCCCTCGCCCGAATGATCGCCCTCCTTGAGTCTGATGTCGAACAACCACATCGTCCGAGCCATGGTGATCAGCATTTCCATGTAGGCCATGTTCTTGCCCACGCAGTTCCGTGAGCCGGAGCTAAAGGCATGAAACGCAGACTTGGCGATGCTCACCATGTCGGGTGTTACTTCGAAGCCAGTGACAGAAGGCTCTGACCCCTCGACCCAGCGCTCTGGAAGAAACTCAAAAGGCCGAGGATAATACTTCTCATTATGATGCACGGTGTAGTTGGGAACTCCAACCAATGTTCCCGCCGGGACACTGTGTCCATCAATAAGCATTCCACCGGGGAGGACTCGACGATCCAGAAGGCCCGGTACAGGTGGTGACATGCGCAGTGCCTCGTCAATACATCCTCGCAGATATGGCAGCCCAGTCAATTTCGCGCCCCACCTGATTTCCTCGACGTCGTCGAACGTGGCGCGTACCTCTTCTTGCAGCTTTCGCAGCACTCTCGGATTGCGAACGAGGTAGAAGAAGCTCGCGGACATGGCAGTCGAGGAGGTATCGGCCCCTGCGGCAACCAGGAGCGCTGCTTCACCAACCAGGTCGACTGGCTGGAAAATCTCTCCAGTCTCCGGATTCTTCGCGTGCAACAGATAGTGGAAGAAGTCCTTGCGTTGGTCTTGATCAGACTTCCCACTGTTCGCTTTCTCCACGGCAAATCGTTCTTGTACCATCACTCCCACATCTTGTCGATATCTTACCTTTTGCTTGATGGTCTTGTTACCCAGCAGGGACAGTATGCTGGGCTTAGCGAAGGGGAATATGAACTCCCGAATTGGCAAATACGCGACCTGAAGCTTCTCGTCAAAACGATGAGGTGGAGATGAAAGACATGGAGCACTTACCATGGTTTGAAAGACGGCACTGGATAGGATGAGTTTCTGTATGTAGCTGTAGCCCTGTTTCATGGCATCGAAGCTTTTGCCGAAACAGAGGTCCCCCAGAACATCAAAGGCCAGGTTCGTCGACCACTGACCCATCTCACGCTCTTTGCCCCATTGCGAATCCTTCTCGCCGTTTTCCTTAGGTTCAGCCATGTAGCCACACCATTCACGGATATTGGCAAGGATGTATTTCTCCAGATTCTTCAGGGCCCCTTCTGAAAACGCATGGTTCAAAAGCTTTCTTCGAGCAGCGTGAAGTTGTCTGTCGGAAAGAACATGAGTTGTGACGCCAGGGTTGACTCGAAGTCCGGCATCGGTCCAGCCAGTTTTGATCACATTTGCTCGTCGGTCCGTGTAGATGTCGTGCAGGGCGCCAACTGTCCGGAAAGAGAGACTATTGGGGGCAAAGCGGACAACATCGCCTTACATACTCTTTAGCATGATGTATCTTCTGCAGGCAGGTCAAGGGAGTCCGCATACCATAATTTTCATGCATGAGGTGTAAATCTAGAAATCGTCTCCCTTGACACGCAGATCTTGCTTCCGGCCATTGGGTCACTTTTGACAACAAAGGTCCTGGGTACTTCGCTAGTGGGTGAAAGCAAATGCGGTATATAGCAATGATAGCGAACTATTGACTCGTCAGAACAGGTAGCATGCTGGACATGGATCCGGCACTGACATATAGCACAACCGCCGCCGCAATTGCGGGCAACGACGTGAGAAGTGAAGATATGGTCATAACCGCGCAAGAGTATCAACACATATCGAGCCAGGGCAAGATTTGGCGGGTTCTATGGGAACTATATAGTTGTTGTAGTAAAGCATCATAAGAACGCCACCCCTTCCAGCTGGATACGTGCTGACCGTTGGGATGATGATCTTCAAAGTCGGCGCTGGAAGGCGATCTCGGCAGAAGAGCAGCTACCCAGTCTCATCCAGGTGATACTGTAATCGAAGCCGGGCTAACAGTCTTGAGGCAGCATTTGCATTACTTGAGAGGTCAGCAACTGGATGAGCTGAGCGATTTGGCAATGAGCCTGGGTGGCTCCACCAAACATTAAAAGGCAATGCTTTGTCCAATTCTCATTGGTGTGTAGTCAACTATATGACTTGTCGTCGGTCAATGGATAGCGTTGATTCTGCTGACAGCCGATGGTGCATATGGACGGTGAAACATGGCACTGTACCACTGTTGACACGGAGTTGCGAGAGCGATCCGCCAAGTTTAGTCAGTCTGAACTCAGCCGGGTTGATGCTCGTCTGACCTAAGCCAGATCCTGCCGGATGCATCAAAGCGCCACATAAGGCCACGTTCCGAGTACATGAGTGTCTCGCCTCCTACAAGACGCAGTGCACATTCGGTAGGAACAGTCGATTCTCCGTTGCGTGGTTAATGCCGTGCATGTGGTCGGAAGATGGGAAGAAGCCATCATCATTCCGGAGCCCTTCCATCACCGAAGTGGTGAGCTGAAGCACCTTGTGTGTGTAAAGGATCTCCAATAGTCTGGTAGGGACTGATGGAACATTCTCGTGCAATCAATCACCTGTTTCAGGAATCGAAAAGATCCGGCATGTTGTTTGCGTTCACGATACTCGGTACTCTGTACCCCATAGCGACGAGAGATCAACTGTGGGCTCACCAGGCTGGGCGGTATCTTGCTGACATGACGTGTGCCTGACATCGATGAGATCCCGAGGGAATCGTTTCACAAGGAAAGCTGAGACAAATCATCTTTGTAGAATGTCCTTTTAGATTCATCAAAAGTGTCATCAATTGCTCGTTGAGGTTGCTCGACTTGTGTTTTGCAGCAAAATGAGCTTATCCCATTGAGGCAGCCAGCCCGGCGCCATGTGATCCCAGCTTTCACCCCAGAACGCATCCGGTCGTACTCGTATCCGTACTCGCATTCGTACTCGTAACCATGATAAGAGCAGCATCAGCCCGGCTCAACAACTTATTCGAAGTCGTTCGACAAGGGGCGTAAAATGTCATCTGAACAATCGAAAACGTCAAGGGCAATGATGGAAGAGAAACACAACTTTGTACCTATGGACATACCAGCCCACGTCAGTTTGTCTGGTCTGCCTCATTTTCTCCAAATCCCCCAGCAATGCGCGCCTCGGACTTACCCCAATATTTCTTCTCTGGGAGTCCGCGATGCGTGCTGGAATGGCATATCTCACGAATACGATGCGGAACTCTGTGTCCTGCGAGATTCGAGATCTAAGGTTTTTTTTAATTTTCGTGAAACAGTTCCATTCCTGTTCTCTCCCTTGAACTATTCATCATACCAGCAACTACGCTCAAAAGACAGTGTTGGGACTCTCAAAGATTCCAGTCTTTCTCGACAGTGACCGTATCTCCCCGTCACACGATCACCTGGTCCTCGACGAATTGAGCTCGCGTAATACATTTCAGAAAACAACAAACGCAATCATGGATCTATCAAAGATTTCAGGTCTTGGTTTCGTGGGCCTGGGGGCCATGGGTCTTCCCATGGCCGGACATCTCGCAGCCAAGCTGCCCGAGAACATCCACATGTTTGTCTTCGATATCAACCAGGCAAGCGTCGACCAGTTACAGAGCGAGTACCCGAAGCGGATAGTCAAGTGCTCAAGTGCGAAGGATGTCGCAGACAAATCAGTAAGACCCCTGCATCGTCGCTGGCACAAGCGACTTGGACATACTGACATGTGGGGTGGTAAGGAAATCATCATGACAATGCTGCCAGAGGGCAAGCACGTGCGGCTGGTATACATGGAAGGCGGCGACAACACGATCTGCTCTAGCGACGTCGCCGGCAAGCTTCTGATCGACTGCTCGACCATCGACACAGCCAGCAGTCTAGCAGTCAAGAATTACGTCAACAAGAAATTCCCTACAACTTCATTCTACGATGCACCAGTAAGCGGCGGCGTGGTAGGCGCGCAGAAGGGGTCGATAGCATTCTTCCTCGGGTGTGACGGTGCGGATCCCAACATGCCTCATCTCACCACCCTCCTCAAGATGATGGGCAAGGACGTCATCCCCTGCGGTGGACCGTCCAAGGGACTTGCGGCGAAGCTCTCCAACAACTACCTCTCCGGAACCATTGCGATTGCCGTCTCTGAGGCGATGGACATGGGTATGCGATCAGGTCTCGACCCACGAGTTCTACACAAGGTATTCGCAGCAGGAACCGCGCAGAACACCATCAGCGACCGATTCTGCCCTGTGCCGGGTGTTTATCCCGAGGCACCATCATCGAAAGGCTACACGAATGGGTTCAAGGTGCAACTAATGCGAAAGGACTACAACCTCGCATTGGAGATGGCGAAGAGAGTCGGAGCGAAGAACGTGCTCGGTGAGGCAGGTTTGGCTACATATGACGGCGCAAGCAATGATCCCCAATGTAGAGATCTCGATTCCAGGGTGGTGTACAGATATCTTGGAGGACGAGAGGATTGGCAAAAAGATGCCGACGAGGCTACGGCTAACAAGCTGTCGTGATATACTCTGTATGTAAAGAAATCACTATCATAGCTTCGTTGTATGTTGACTTGGTTGATGAATCCAGTTAGCCTTTTGGCCGCAGAACATCCAGGGTGTGCCAATTGCACGTGGTATTTCTTAAGAATGGTGTTCGATGCGTGCGCTACTTGTGGTAGTGCTCGTATGACCACCGAACCACGACGACCAACGGGAAGAAGTCCAATTCTACCTGGTCAGGCCAAATATTGCGATCCTGTACTCCGTACAGGACCCGTAAATGCAATGTTGAGACTTCGGGGTAATGATCCACCGCCACACCCGAGAACGCATCGGAGTTGGAGAAGGTGCCGGGTCCCAAATTGGAGAAGACGGCGACCTTCTCGAATCGATAAACTACTGTACGGACTTGTACCTGGGTAGCGACTCACGAGAAACCCCTTCACCCTCTCCGAATGCGGAGCACTCGCGTGAACCACAGTGGAGGGAATGGAGGGGGGTCTTTTTCCTCATTCGAGGGGTTGTCCCTCGTACGGAGGGAACCAGGTAGTACTCCTACTAACGCGTAGGGGGAGATGGATTGTCTTTTCCCGGTCGGTACAGTACCGCCGTTCACACTCTCTCTGTATGGAATTGAGAAGGTAAATAAAAAGCCTGTGGCCGGGAGAAATCGATTGCGCTCCTTCTTGACATTCCTCCTCCTACCACTCCTACTTTTACTCCTACTACAATCTGTCCTGTTGCCAAACCATCCCAGATCTCCAGGTACGTACTTCAATCTGTTCCTCCAGAGGACGCCGTTGCCGACTACAGACCACTTGCAGAACAACTCTTTTGGCTGACTGGCTCTATTCGGATTCAGAACCCAACACCGTACACGCACCGTCATTTACACGAAATGTCTCAACAACAGAAGCCCAAGGTCACCTCGTCCACCGACCCCGCCCTCCGACCACTCCATGAAGGCCTCTTCGACGCTGGCCTGGCCATGCGCCGCGCCGTCGTGGGCGACGTGTACGTCGACCGCGCCCTCGCCAACGGCAGCACCGAGTTCTCCCGACCGGGTCAGGAACTCGTGACGGAATGGTGCTGGGGCTACGCCTGGACGCGACCGGGCCTCGCCCGCCGCGACCGCTCACTCCTCAACATCGGCATGCTGATGGCCCTGAACCGCGCGCCCGAGTTGGCCGTGCACGTCCGCGGAGCCAGACGCAACGGTCTGTCGGAGACCGAGATCAGAGAGGCCATCCTGCACGCCACGACGTACTGTGGTGTCCCGGCCGGTGTGGACGCCATGAAGATCGCCGAGAGAGTCATGAACGAGATGGCCGAGGCCGGTGAGATGCCTAGAGAGTTGGGCGAGAAGAGCAAGGATGCTTAGAGAGAGAAGAACAAAATCAAGGGATGTCCATGATGTGGTAGAGTCGAGGGGGATGAGGAGGAGGAGCGAGAGCGAGGACCACCGGAATATAAATATAAAAAATCTGAAGAACATCATCAACTGGAACAAAAACAAATTACCATATTCTGCCTCGTCTGAACCCAAAGACACTTTTTCACTTTTTCCCACTGCATTGTGATTGATATGATGGTGTGTAGATATGAATTCTATGCTTCGCTATGCTTTTTTGTAACAAGTCGCTATGATAAGATGAGTATCTGGAGCTCCATTTTGTGTGACCACGTGCCCTACCCTACCCTACCCGTACCATGCAGAAGAGAAACAAAACACACGAGATCAGACTTGTTGTACTGACGGCCGTGAACGAGATGGAAATGGTTCACTGAAGCAATCCCGAAGAGCGTGCTGCCCCTCAACAAGCATCACCTTCAGGTCTATCTTTGCTGTGATCAACTGCAGGAATAGCCGTTGCCTCGTTCGTACTCTGGCTCTGGGCAGTCGCGCGCTCGAAAGTCAGCGTCGGGGCCGCCGTCGTGGCCTTGGAGCGCAGCGCCTTTCGGATATCCACGAGCGAGCGCGACTTCCAGTTCTCGTAGCCGTTCATGCTCAACGGGAACAGCACCTTGTTCTCCGCCGTGGCGATAAAGTCCTCAGCCGTCGGGGCAGGCATGCTCGTCAACACATCAATGTCAGCCGCGAGTTCGCGGCAGTACGCGTCGAGCGGGAGATCGTTCACGTCATGGCCAAAGGGGTTCTCGATCTCGTAGCCGATCGCCGCTAGGCCCAAGATGATGTACGCCGCGAGTATGGTGCCGAAAATAGTCACCCAGCCCAACGACTTGTAGAGCTGGAATGGAAGCACCAGAATGTAGACCCACGTGATCTGGGAGATGGAGATGGAGTAGGCGATCGGGACCGGAGTGGTCAAGATGCGTTCCGTGCCGGTTAGCACGTCGGCCAGAGCGGTGATGTTGTTCATTGCGTGTGTTTGATGAATCGGTGTGGTCAACTGTCCATTCTTCATGATGTGATCCATGTACGACGAGAGGTATGTCAAGATCTCCAGTGGCAAGTTCCCGAGATTGTCTTTGGATCGTTTGATCAATTTGCGGGGGTTCGACTCGGCAAAACTCACGCCTAGGTATTCGCCTGCAGTTTTCCACGAAGTTGCCTTCTTAGGTTGCAGCTTGGCCTGGTCTGCTTCGCCGGCGAGCGTGTGGATATTTGCAATCAGTGGTTGGAGGTCGGGATATTCGACCGAAGGCTCGAATCGCAGACGGTGTTTGAGGGCCACGGCGAAGGCGTTGACGAGGTTCAGGGCGGTCAACTTGCCCAGAAGGTCGGCCTTGCCTTGCTCTTCGCTGGTGTCGTGTCGTTCAGCGGTGTGAATCCAGATCAGCCTAGCCATGTTTCTGGACGTGACGATCAATTGTGCCCAGTATTTCCGACCTTCCATATATCTTTCGTATGCGGTCGTGGATCGGAATGACAGGGCAAGGGAGACCACGAAACCGGTGATTGTCAAGAGGACGGAGTTGATGCCCAGGTTGTGGACAAACTTGCTGATGCACGTGATGGCCGTGGCCCAACCACCAACAATAGCAAGAGGCAGAATCATCTTGGGAAATACACTGCCATGCAAACGAAGGAAGTATGGTAGCTTTGAATGATGGTTCATGTCTCGAGGCCCAGAGAAGTAGTCGTCCAACTCCAGCGAAGTATGGGTCTTCGTTCGGAGAGGGACTGGTCTGAAAGACGGGTCTACTGTGGGAGAGGGAGGAAGGTTCGGATTCGAGGCATTTGAAGACGAGGCATCGGTGACCTGGAGCCTGGGGCTCTTGTCCTGATCCATGCTGACGTTGTGTTTGAAGGTTGATTTGAGTCCGTAGACGAGTGATCGGTAGTGTTCAGTCTCAGGAACACGGGCCTGAGAAATAGCAGTATGAAGACGAGGATTAGTGACCTTGGTGTCCAGCAACCAAGGGAAAGCAATAATAAAAACCAAGTAGCAGCGCGTGACACCACAATATAAGGATCAGGAAGAAAGACGAGCGAAGCCAACAAACCCAAGGGAAAAAAAAAACAAAAGGTCTCGAACGTTGAAAAACGTGGAGGAAGCTAATAAGCAACCGAGAAGACGACAATACGGAGTACCCAAGTCAGCCACCTCAACTAACTTTGGCTGAATTAAGGAGCTGACGAAGGATCCTCCTGCATTTAGTAGTGACAAGGAGCGCCTTGGGGCCGAAACAGGACTGACCAGCCTTTGCCATGTGGCCTTTGGTGCGATGATGGCTACCTGAGGTAAGAGAATGACTGTGACGGTGCCACTTGACCGGCCATTGACAGTGTAGAGGCGCTCGACAGACTGCCCCATTCGTTTCTTGTGTAGCTTTTTGAACACCAAAACTGACACTTGCTTGCGGCAAAGAGCAAAAGAAGTTTCGAAGAATGGAGCCGGGGCTGAAACAAGGTTAGGATGAAAAGAGAAGAAAGGAGTCGTGATGAGGAGGAAAAGGACAAGCGCCATTTTGTCGAGATGGCATTGCGAAGTCCAGATGCTTTTGGACCCTGTAAGCTCATGGTGCTAAGTGGTTAAGCCTCAATAGCGTGCTGCCCCTTGAGCGTTAAATGCCACGTAGACCCTGGATCAGTTGATGTGCTGTTGAGCTTCCTGTAAAGGCGAGGAAGATCTTCGTTATATATGTATGATACAAGATCGGCCCTCATTCCACAATGTTGAGACAACCTCCTGAGAATGTGCATGTTTCAATCTCAGGGCGATCCATATGCCGAGAACAGTCGGTTAAGGATGCCACCAGGTCGACGAGGGCATCTTTAGGCGCCTCCCTTGCACCGGTAGTCTTCTAGGCGAGAATATCTTCAGCATTCTAGGCCAAGGCTCCGGAAGACATTAGGTAAGCCTCCTTCATGGCTTGTGTACCGTACAATACCTGAGGTGGATCTCGAGACTTCGCCAAAACCACGAAGGGTTGAGCTTGAGGTCTGGAAGGAAAACCAGTCCTTTGCCGCTCGATTTGGGTTCAGTCCATGTATTTGACCCTTGGGTGTAGAGAGCGACCGTGACCGGCCCTGGGCTGAATCGGTGCCACATTGCCATATAATTACCAGTATCGGTACGGAGCATGTTCGCATCGCATCGCATCGAATGGGGCTGGTGCGAAGGACAACATGCCTTCACGAAGGACAACATGCCTTCACGAAGGACAACATGCCTTCACGAAGGACAACATGCCTTCACGAAGGACAACATGCCTTCACGAAGGACAACATGCCTTCACGAAGGACCTCAGCACCGAGTCCATTCCCTAGCGGTGCTTGTGCAATGTGACATATCCTCAATCACCTCTCGATGCTCGGAGCCTGTTTGGTGTAATCTGGGAATTTCCGGGACGGCGACACTTGTGCGGCGTCGGCAAGGGAGGATGAATGCAAGGGTTACGCCCATCTCGATCAGATTGGCGAGCACCAAGGGGCTCTGATGGTCAATGGAACCATCGGCCCCGTCCAAGATCCGATTTCGAGAAACATCAAGACCATCTAATCGGGGTTCTCGAGGGTGAATCCTCCGCTCCGTTCTTCTTTGTTTCTGCCGAGCCGCCGAAGCCATCTTCATCTTGCATTCTTTCAGCTTCACCTCCTGTGTCCGCTCATTTTACCATGATACAAGTTCAGGATCTGTCTTTTATGCCTTTGATTCTTCAGTCTTGTTTCTGCTCTTGTAGGAGGACGAACTGACGCAATACATGATGTCCATCTTGCTGCTGCGCTTCAAGTACTTTGCCGTCGCCCTTCTCTTCGCCATTGTCTTCTTTGCCCTGTGGCTCCGACCACCATACGTGGGCATTGTGAGTTTTGCAGATCCGGCCAACCCCTTGACTCGACATGTCGAAGCCTCCAGACGGAAATTCAACGCAAATCCATACACCAAGGACCAATCAATATATAGGGTACGAAATGAAACATTGGGATTTCAAGAAGTGTATATGATTTCGCTTCCGTATCGTACAGACAAAAGAGATTCCTTCGCTTTGCAGGCAGCCTTCTCGGGAATAACCTATACGCAGGTGGACGGAGTGGACGGCCATGATGTGCCAGAAAAGGCACTCCCACATGTAGGTGCGTCAATCAGGACCGACACGTTCAACGCTGATAAAGACAACTAGACTATGGATCAAAGTCCCAATGCTATCGGCTGCTGGCGAGCTCATCTGAACGTCGCGCAGAGGATTGTCCGTGAGGGAGTGGCAACAGCATTTGTCTTCGAGGATGATGCTGACTGGGATGTGGCTTTCAAGCAACAACTGGTGCAATTTGCCCGCGGAGCAAGAGTCATGCTGCAGACACCCGACCATCAGGTTCCCAGTTCCCCATACGGCGACGGGTGGGATATTCTCTGGATTGGACACTGCGGGACATGGGTCTATCCTGAAAGGAGACGGCCATACTTTGTCATACCCAATGATCCTACCGTCGAGCCGCCTCAGCACAGACAAAACGTTGAGGTTCCGGATATGTCACATTGGGAAGGCCCAGGGAGTGACAACAGGACAAGGATAGTATTCAAAGCAGGAGGCGGCGTTTGCACAGCTGGCTATGCCATCTCGCAGCAAGGCGCTCGCAAAGTCCTATATCAGATGAGTATGGAACCATACAACAAACCGGTGGATTGGGGGTTCGCCAATCTCTGCGAGAACAAGCATTACAATTTCAGATGCATCTCGGTGTTTCCTCAGCTTGTGGGAGTGTCGCGACCCCAAGGGAACACAAGCAAATGGAGTGATATTGGGTACGGATCAGACTCTGAGAGGAAGGTTGAGAACGCGAACTCCCAGCATCTGGTTTATTCCACCCGGTTGAACATGGGAAACCTGTTGGCCGGAAAAGCAATCTTTGACAGTCAATATCCAGACTCCACGCCAGCACGTATGGACATCAAAAAGATTGGGGCGGCCGTTGGTCATGTCGAAGTCGTCAATGTTGAAGACTGATTGAGGGAGGACCCAGCTCATACCAGGGCAGAGGCCTTACTCTTCTCACTGAGACCATGCCCGACCGTGCACATCTTTCCCCATCTTGATTTCTTCTTGGATCTCGGATTCGCCCATGACGAAATGCGAGATTGTGAGACACGTTGATTCCGTGCAACACGCGTCGTATGGTGTGTAGTATTCTGTCCATGGGGGTCTCGAAGAGATTTATTTGTGGACTGCTATCGATAGTAAATAGAACTAATGCAGGTACTCGTACGGGAGCAAAGCCGCCACCAAAACCCTGGGTATCTCGGCGGCAACGGCATCATTAAAGGGGCCGACGGAGCCAGTTTGGGTGCTGCCCGTGTCTAGAAACCACCGCGTTTAATTGGGACACGGGCGGGATGGGGAGCCTAAGGGAGCCCAGGGAAGCCTAGAGATGCCTAGAGATGCCCATAAGCCCCGGATAAGACTCGGGGACCTGCATTGGCCTTCTGGACCGGCTGTTTCATGGGCTGGACTGGTGGCTGCGTCTGACGAATCGAGTCACCTCGATCACCATCTCGGATCTTCGTGTGGGCGTCATCAAACACCCGTGAATTTGAGATTGCATCTTCCACCTGTTCAAGTCAGCGTCGACACATGTGCGCACACCAGAGCAACCAGCTTTCCCTTAGCTCACTCCCGTATCTGGTACCACTTTAGATACGGAGCACGCAAGTAGTAGGTAGGCATTGGGTGCTTCTTATCAGTCATGGACCTCGACAAGCCCGCCGTTGTGGTGTCCCTCGCTCTGGGTCAAAAGGTCAATCTCCCCTCCCCCTTGCTGAGCCCTCGATTGAGAGACTGCGTGCTGGGCTGCATTCCAGAGACATTCCTCGAATGTTCTCGTTCTCTCTCTTCCATTGCTTCCGTCTGTCGCATTGAGCCTTTGTTTCTTCTTCATGCTCTGTATTTGTATATCTGCGTTTTCGGTGTCCTTGTATGCGCCATCTTTCAACCATGGATTCGGGGGCCACACCTCGAAATATCAACCCTCTCCATCAGTACTACGGCTCGCGGAAATCATTACGATGGGCCATTTGCATGGTACTCGGTGCGCTGGCTATCCTCGCCCTTACCGGACAGAGTTATGGACCTGATTCGATTCGTCGGACGTCCAACAGGAGCAAGGCTAAATACCTCAGTCCAACCAAGTTGATGGAGCGGGCCGTCTCGAAAGACCTCCAGACGGTTCCTAAGCTATTCCACCAGAGCTGGTCATCGACCGAACTACCGGCCAAGTTCCAGCGATGGAGCACGTCGTGCCGACAACAACATCCCGACTGGGAGTACGTGTTGTGGACGGACGAGGACAATGAAAAGCTGGTGGAAACACACTTCCCGTGGCTGCTCCCGACGTACCAAGCGCTTCCTGGCGTCATATACAAAGCAGACCTGGTGCGCAATTTGTACATGTACATGTTTGGAGGGTAAGTTCTGGGACGGGACGCCGTGCACGTCTGTCATTTCCATGCAAAGCGTCACGGCCGAAGACTGACATTTGTTCCACTACCCACAGTGTCTATGCAGATCTTGACGTCGAATGCCTCCGCCCGTCAGATGACTTGTTCAAGACATACAATGTATCGACAGTTTCTCATGCGAAACCGAGACCGGTGTCGACGTATAACCTGCAGAAGAACGGTCGAAAGGCTTTCTTTGGCAGAATGGGCTTGGACACGGGCGAACCAAACTCGATTCCGAATGCGTGGATGGCTTCGACTCCGGGCCACCCTTTCTTTCTTCTCATTCTCGAGCACGTCATGAAAACCATGCATGAGGGCACAGACGGAGGACCAGAAGACACCACCGGACCCGCGGTGCTTTTCAACAAGATCAACGAGTACCTCAGCGAGGACGGCAGGTTTGAAGGAGAAAAGATTGACAAGTACGTGTCCAAGAACCCGACGGCGAAGCAGTTCACTCCACGAAGGGGCCTGGGCCACTCGATCGAGGTTCTTCCGTTCCAGTACATCTTTCCATACTCGTGGCAGCGAGATGGCGAGGCGGTTCGAGACGTCTGCTGGGCGACGAGACGATCCTTCTCCGCCGAACGGTGCAAATTGCTCTTGGCCACGGATCACTGGCCCAGTTATACCATTACGTACTGGAGTCATACTTGGTCTGGAGAGGGTCATGACGAGGGCAATGTCGACCATTTGAATTACGATGAGGAGAAGGACAAGCAAGGATGAGAGCAATTTTGTGAACAATGATGATAAGGCAGTCGGGGGGGAAAGGGTCCAACGACCAACCACATGAATCTATGAACTTTACTTTACAGTAGAGCATGTACGAGTACGACTCGGGCAGGGCAGGATAGATGTGAAAGTCCCGTGTTTTTTTTTCAATCTTGTGTCAACCGACGAGAGGGTTTAATCAATGTTGTTTTATTTAGATGCTGATTGAGCGCCAGGAGTTGGGAAGAGGGACAATTATTCACGCAAAGACGATGTATCGCATGGACGTTGTTGTTTAGCTTTTTGGATCGAAATTGGGAGTTGGAAGGAAATAGAGCAAGTTTCCAAGACCCTATGTCTGTTGAACTGTGTAACTGTACTTGCACGAAGAACTCCGTACGGAGTAGACGATGTGTATTACCCTGACGAGGCTGTGTGAGGCTCGGGGGTTCCCAATCGAGTGGTCCCAATGTGGATTAGTCAGCGCGCTATCTGAACCTACCCTACCACATCCCTACTCCGTATCTCAGAGAACTTGTGGCACGAATTCAACTCACGAGGTCATCCCAGCAAAGATCACAGAAGGTAACACAAGTGTTCAAGTCTCACGTCACAGTGTACCACCTCCAGAAACCAAGCTTCAGGTGCGCAAAACTATCAGTGATACAAGTAACATCACTCGCTCCACCAAGGCCATCCTCATACATCTCGCGCGAATAAACCAAGGGAGCTTTAACAAAAGCATCAACCAGAACCCATCCTAGTCGACCTCTTTCTCTACACTTCTCTCCTGGAAGTGTACACGAACCATGCAAATTCTCAAAATCTCCCCGACCCTAAGCATCAACTATACAATACACAAGTACGGGCGTGGGTCCAACTACAGCACCGCCCCCACCCCTCCCGAGGACCTGGGGGTATGGGTGATCCTAATCAGCGGCCTAGGCGACACACAGGCGATCTGGGAGGAGCAGATCACATCGTTTGTCAACGCGGGCTACACGGTCCTGACATACGACAATCGCGGAGTGGGTGGATCGTCGCGACCCGCGACGGACGAGGTCGACGTTCAATGGACGTCTGAAGACATGGCGTCCGATTTACGCGCGGTGGTCAAACACCTCGAGCTCCCACGGTATCATGTCATGGGTACATCGATGGGTGGCATGATTGCGCAGACGTACGCTCTGAGATATGGTTATCTCGATGACGGCGATGACGATGACGACGACGACGACGACGACGGCACCACGACGCCTCAGGATCCGACCAAGGATGACCGCGGTGACCGCATGAGAAAAGACGAACTCATCTCCCTTGTACTCACGTGCACATACGCCGCCCCGGGGCCGTTCTGCTCCCGCATGTTCTCTCTCTGGCGGGACATGGCGACCAACATGTCCGTGGCCGACGCGAACCGCGAGGTCTTGCTCTGGTGCTTCACGCCCGAATGGTTCGCGGACCCCACGCAGCAGGAAGTTCTCACGTCGATGGAAGGAATGATGGGCGACGCCGACGAGGACATGGGCTTGCCCGCCTACTTGGCCCAGTTGAACGTGATTATGACCTTTGACAGTCGCGCGGTGGTGGGCAGGCTCGGTCGTGGCCGGGGCCGCGGAAGCAGTGTAACGGGAGGACCCAAGCACGAGCCCAAGCACGAGCACGAGCATCCTATGAGCGTCTACGTCCTCGTCGGCGAAAGGGACGGCTTGATCCCCAACTGCGTCTCGAGGGAGTTGTGCGATTTGATCGACGGCGCAGAGTGGGTGGTCACGAAAGGCTCGCACGCGTGTAATTTCGAATGTCCGACCGAGTTCAACGAGAATGCGTTGAGATGTTTCAAGAAGGCGGAAGAGAGGTTCTGGTCATGAAATTAGAAATAGATAGCCAATGAATGAATGAGCGAACGAACGAACGAATGGGTGGATGGATGGATGGATGAATTGTGAAATTGAACGAGTGAAACGTTGCAAAGGGCCGCCGCCGCCATGGGATGTGAATATTTTCTTGGACCCCTGGTACGAACCGCATACATACAGTAGCTAGCTCTTGAGACACCCTTACGAGTACAAAACGAATTGACTGGCTGGCGTGCAATAGCGATACACGACGCATCTATGATCTACAGAAGCGGACCTTTTCATATCTACAGTAAAACCAAAAAAAAATATTAAAAAATGACGAATACACTCGGTAACAAATCGTCGAGAGCCATGTGAGTTTGACCTGGCACTCGGGTGTAATGTCACGCTACGGCATGGGCTGTCTGCCATCTTCTACAGTCGAGCAATAGTAGCAACAGCAACAGCAACAGCAACAGTTGGCAAGTCACAAAATGGATCCAAAAAAGACCGAATGAAAATGCAAGACACAATTTCATTGATCATTCATTATACATCGCCTGTACTCCGTATTGTGGTCAAATCAGTTTTCTTCTCGTTTGGCATATCCCATTCATTGCCCCTTCGGGGAAAAAAAATAGTCTCGCTAATGCATGCTCATGGATAAACCCAAGCTACCTTGACCAACGCCAATTCCAATTCCAATACCGACAAGACAAACCAGTACCTATCCACCTAGATTCCCAAGGTAGGCTCGTCATCAAGAAACTAAAAGACTGATTAAACAAGCCCTTTCTCGCTTGCTAGCTCACAAAGGCCATAAAGAAATTGGGAACACCTCACACATGCTGTGGTCTGAATGGCTCATACGCCGAGCCATGTTGAGGCTGTGGTGCAAAGCTAGGTGGTCTCGGTCCGAACGTGTTCAACGGCACACTCTGCTGATCGCTCGGACCCAAGTACGGGCTACCGACACGTTCGTACGTGTAGGGGGTCTTTTCGGCCCTGGTTCGTCTTGCCTCGCGGCTGCCAGGGTTGTATGGACTTCGTCCACTGCAACAGCACACGCTGAGAAGCCAGAAGAATCCTGCACCCAGCGCAAACGCCGTTCCGATCCACGTCACGCTCAACACTCTCGTACCGACGGTCGACTTGATCCCGTAATCCTTCTTTAGGGTCTCGTTCAGGGCACCCTTGACGATGGCGTACACTGCTGTCACTGTAATGCTGGCGCCGAGAATGAGGAGAGCCATGGCTGCCGCGCAAAAGGTCGTGAAGAAGGATCCCCATCGAGAAAAGATGGCAGAGATGCCGACCAACAATGTGACGGACGTGGCGGAAAGTGCAATGACGTACAAGTAGAAGATGGCCTTGCTGGCGTCGTGGTACACGTCCAACCCATGGCGGAAAGACTTGGGAAGGTAATCGTCCACGTTGATGCCAGTGTCGTTCAACCCCCAGACTTCAATTGGGTTGAACCAGAAGTATGCTTTGGGGTCGGTGCAGTTGGCGTAGGTATCATCGCCGTTCCAACTACAATAATTTCGCAGGTAGACGGTGTAAAAGTCTTTCAGACCCAGGGATTGTTTGGCAGCTTGAAGGGCACCGCCTAGGACGGTCTCGTTGTTGGAGGTGCTATCGCCTAATAGGTTGGCAGAGGATGTGAGGGTTATGTTCCGCAGGTCGATCTGTCACGAATCAAAACATGTTAGCTATCGTGACTCTGAAGGAACCAGGTACAGTAGTAGCGATAGACATAAGACAAATGCTCACCTTGAGAAAGTATAGGTCGTCAAGAGTGTTATTCCGGTCATGTGTTCCAGCGAGGAAGACCAGTACTAGACACACCAGGACGGCAATGGAAAGGAGGAAAGGAGCTGTGATACAACACACACGGCCGGCTGAGACCATGATGATGACCTTGCCAGGGCACTGAGGACAGTCGTTCTGTTTTTCAGTTCAGACGATCAAACCGCCGATACCTCAGTCCTGATCAGTCCTGCTGCGCTGGCCGTCTATGTAGGTCTTCAAACTTTTGGTTTGCGGCTGAGGTTCGTGCGGGGAAGAGGTCAAGGAGAGGTAGGTCGGTGAAGATGTTAGGACGTTGTCGAAGGAACACGACAGTGGGTGATGAAGGTCGAGGATGATGCAAGAAGTGTAGAGTGGTGGTGTATTCGTAGCAGTCTCGCAATCGAATGGTGAGAAAGGAATCGCAGACTCGGAAAAGAATAATAAGTACTGTCAAGGTGAGGCCGGTCGCAGTCTGTAATCAATCCAGTGGTACTCCGTATCTCGGTAGTCCTAATGCTGAACTTGGGGGGGCCGTAAGCACTTGAGGGTCCGCCTGGTGGCTGCTGTTTGGGACTAACAACTCTTGTAGAACCCCAACTGGGCCGCAGCCTCACTGACTAGGCCAGTCTTTACTTAGGGCTCCTCGTACAAGTAGTGTAAAACAGTAGCCGCAGCCGTAGGCGAAGCAAACAAGACGGATCTCTTTAAGGCTTGTACGTGCCGAAGTTGTGGAGGCGAGGCGAGGTGAGGTGAGGTTGAAGTGAGGTGAGCTGAATGAGGTTTTGGGAGATCAATGTCGTCGAGATGGAAATTGTCCAACACCCTGCAGTACTCTCTAGAATGGCCAAAGAAAGATGAAACACTCACGGTCCGTGTATTGTACGGGGTAGATAAGATATACACCTCACTATTTGTATCAACACCTGAGGACCCTGTGATAGAGCGAGCATTCACTAAGGCCCCGTTTTAGCACCATCTTGTAGTTACATGTTCAAGTGGCCCAGTACGTCGTAGCAAGTGGTGGCTCAGCTGGTGCCTCGTCCATCGTTTACGCAGACAACTTGTACACATTCTGTGCCCAGCTTGTCACCGCTCCGCTATACTGGACACGCACGATCTTCTGCGGAATCTTGAATGTACTGTACTGTAGGTTCTGTAGGTGTCCATACAAAGTACTCGGACGGAGCACCATCCACGAATTCGCCGTGGCTGAAACCCACCCTCCAGTCTTGATATGTACTTTGTACAGCTGTCCATGTCCATCTTCATGTGCCGCGCTCCCATGACGCCTCAATGACTTACTCTGTAGATCCTGATTCGAACCGGCGGCCACATCTCAGATCCAGCCTTGCCATTGATGGAGAAGTGACACAATGCCTTCTTGGGTGTATACGCAACCTGCCACCTACCACCTACGGAGGACTCCGATGACGACTCTTTGGTAACTAGCTAATCCTCCCATAGCCCATCTCTTGTGACCTGTATTTATCAAGAGAGGAGAAGCTAGCATTCCGTCCCTTTGGTCGGGATGGTCAGTGATGTGGCTTGGAGCGACAAGATACGCAAGACATCTTTAGCAGAATCGCTGGGACCTAACTGTTCAGTGTTCTCAGCTCGTATTCCAAACACCGATGCGGACTCTCTAGGGTGCCCGAACCCATCGATACAATGCGAAGCTGGAACAGGACATCCATGTGTTGCCTGCATTGCCCTTCTTTCGCGTACGGGTTTCCCGCAAAAGACCATTTCATCGAAGCTGGGAAATTTTATACTAGATCTACGGATACAGACAACAGAGGTACAATCTCCAAGAGACAAAAAACCAGTCAGCATGCATGATGTACATACGGTCTATTAATAGACGCATACTGTACTACTCTGTGGACACACAGACATACGTGCATGGCCGTGTTGACCACAACCAATTCCTTCGTCATGCGCTCACCATGAGAAGTTCCCAAGAAAGCTTCAGCCACAGGTCTACGTATGTGTACTCAAAAACACTGCTTCCATTATTTCATTATGGCTATCCGATTGACTGCAGTAATAAAACCCCTGACTCGTGTGTTCGTTGATTCGCGTGCATTCCTTTTTCTCTTCCTTGCTCTCCAACGACGCAAATCGACTCTTGTATGTTGGTCTTGATCTTGGAAAATCGCTGACTTGCTTGGAAGTGAGAGAAGAAAGATCGCGGTACAAGTCCACGTGAGATGATGGCTCACCAATCCTCACTCCGGTCCCAAAACTTGGTCTCAAATGGTACATGTCTCGATTACCTCTTGTGCAATGACAGAACGCACACCTGCCTGCGCCATCCAATGTTCACCTGGGTATTTGCCTCTTCGATTAACAACGTCTTTTCAGCACCCATCCAACCATCACCTGCAAGTCTCCCGACGGGAATGCTTTCAAGATAAGGGTCGCCATCGATGTGTTCACCTAAGCTGGGACTTGGTGTTGACCTAGTAATGTCGTTAGCATATCCGATGTGGGTCATTGTCTTGCCTCATACTGGACTCACCGTTGGTGCCGGCATGGTGCTCCTCCTCAGCTTCCTCTTCCTCTTCCTCCTCATCCTCTTCTTCTTGCTCATACTCTCCATGCTGACCAGCAGGGACCCAGCTATCGCGATCATCCTTCATTGGTTGATCTTGGCTGGCTAGGTCCACGCCACCTTCGCGCTTGGCCGAGTTCTTTCTTCTCTGGCTAAGGTTACGCGAACGCGTGGAAAGCTTCGGCTTGACTTGAGCTCGCGATGTTACCCAGTTGGTCAAGGCGTCCTCGCAATCCTGGATAATGGCCTTGGAAGCCTCGTAACCATCATAGGCTTGACGAGTCTCACCAGGAGTAACAGGGGTATCATCAACCAGCTCGAGCAGGTGTTTTCCATATCCAGCAATGATGGCCACCTTTTCACAGTGTTCGCGGATGGCATCGAATTGGTAAGTGAAGGCAGCCTTGAGCTTTTCGCGAGTAATGTTGGAAAGTTGGGCCTCGGCAACGAGCGACTCAGCTTCGGCGCGGACGAGCTCCTGCTCTAGCACCACAATGCGGGGGCTGTTGGGTTCTTTATACTTGAGCTGAGCAATTTGGTCGGTGATCTTCTGCTTGCGGTCTCGGGATGGCTGGACGGAAGCCTCGATATTGCGAATGGACTTGATGGTTACGCGGTATTGGTCATATCGATCGACGAATTGGTCTTCCAGTTCGCCGATTTCGTAGATGAGGACGCCGAGCTTATCAGTGACATCGCTGACATCCTCGTCGCAACCTTCACCCCACAAAGAGAGTTGTTGCTGAGCAAACAATTCAGTATGACGGCTCTGTATGCATAAATCTTGGACCGGGAAACTTACAGCAACCTCCATCCGTTCTCTTCCAACAAGCTCCATGCTGCGCATGACGTTCTTTTCCATCTTGACGAGCTGTGAGAGCTTCTTGGCGAGATCTGGGCCAAAGGCACCAGCGGTTCCTTTCCTAAAAGCATGTCCTGGCAAGGATGTCAGCTCTCGTCATGCGACAAGAAGTGGCCTGACGTACCAAAGTTTGAGCGACCGAACAGGCGGCCACTCTTTGTGGACGACGGTGGCGGCGGAGGGTTCTCGATTTGAGAAGCGGTAGGAGCGCGCGATTGGCGCATTGAGTATGTGCGGTGCATCGTGAGAGGATGTAGTGGCGCGGTCAGGGATGTGGTGAGAGGAGGCGGGGCTCGTACTCAGGTCAGTTGAGCAGAGAAGCGCAGTTTCACTTGATTGAGGTCGCGAGGAATCTGAGTGTGCAAAGACAGTGTCAGTGTACAAGTTTGAGGACGTTGTTGTCAGGTTTGCAGCAGTAACAGGGGTGATGGAAGTGTTGGAATCAAAAGAGATGAAGGGGTAATGGGACTCAACCAAGGTGTGAGACGGATTGAGGTGAAAGATGAAGGTGGCCGAGTGGTTGCTGGTGTGGATTTGATGACGTGCCGGATGGATGCGGGAGACAAAGCACAGGGCAGAATAGGTTCACTAGGCGCGGTAGCAGACACTACGGGCGATAAGTCGCCTGGTTGGCACCTGGATAATGGCTTGTAGCCACCGGCCTAGTGAGCCTAGTGTCCCCCCTGGTCAAGGCCCCGACCCAGCTAGAGATGCCCCCAGCCACAGCCCCCAGTCGATGTCCATGCGCGCCCATGCAGGCCCAGCTGCCCTTGGGCGTGGCAACATTGCATATTTCCAGCTGCTAGTGGCCGTGCATGTGCTTCATTGCTCGTGCCAACCGCTCACAATAATAGTGCACCACATATTGAGTTGAGCTGTCACCTCGCGGCTGTCAAGGGTACGGCTTGTGTCTCAGGCCGATAATGATGATGATACAACTCGTACAATAGTGGCGGTGATAAGATGGGGCCGTCCACAACAACGTCATCGACAAGGTCCACAATCAGACTGCTCTCTTTGTGTTCCCCGTCACACCAGCACAGGCGGACATGGCAAAACCACAGGCAAAAGGAAAGCTCGACTTACCAGACTGGAAAATGCGGCGTTGGAGAGGAAAAGCGTTGGACGAGTTGGATAAACCGGAGGAACGGGCGCAGGTACACAAAGAGTCAAGTCGGGCTAGGGAAGCTTTGAAGCTGCAGAAGCTATTGTATGTAACGGTAGCTGACAGCTCGTCCTCTGTATTTGTAGGTGTGATAAGTAACAATGGTTCACGAAAATGGATGGGCACAATGCCGGCTTAATAACTGCTCACGATGCAGAGACAATTGGTGGCGTTGACCCAAAGTGGCTTCAAGCTCGTCGTCGAAGCAACAAGCCGCTCACGTCATCGACCGCCAACACCAGGCAAGTTGTGCTGCTTTGTACACACCTCACCTGGTGTTGGTACCACCGAGAAGCCCCAATACGAACTCAATCTTCCATCCGGATCCATTATTTCTTCCAGGTGGTAGAGTCTGATGTAATACAAGCACTCGACATGCTATTCCAACATATCATACTGTACAGGACATCCGGAGCGTGGAAGTCTGGAGAACCGGCGGGGACTGTGCACATCTTGCTGCATAGCCTCCCTTCGAAACTCCCTACGAAATACATATCCCAACGGAGTGACTTATTGTACATATGAGCAGGCATTGACTAGCTGGGCAAGGATATTGCTCTACAGTACAGTACACAGGGTGTACCCTGCAACTCGCCCTTGTCCGCAGCCCTTTAAGCTTTGACTTTACTGTTGATCTTCACGAGCGAGGCGCAAGTCCCTCTTCATTGTCATGACGATCAGGGGATCGATCTCCCTTCAACTACTCGTACTCCGTATGCACGTCAACAATCCTGCCGTCTGCAGTGCATTCACCCATCTTCGCATGTCGAGCCTCGGCCCAAGCGTGCTTCTTCATGTATCATCGCTGATGCTCGTGTCACCTCGGTCTCGACTTTCTTTCGCTCTTCTTGTCTGCCATGCAAGTTGCTGTGACCTCCCCCCGAATCGTCTGTCGTGAGGCCCAATCTTGCGCCGGCGCTTGACCATCCGGACACTTCCAGCCGCTCCCTTTCGCCCGCTTGACGATTCCGGAGTTCTGCTGCTCTGCTGCGATCGAGACCCAGTACTGCCTGTGTCTACAGTATGCCTTACACTCCTGATTTGTGGCTTTGCCCGACGTTTCAACCGTGATGGGCGAGAAGGCCCAGGCCCCTTACTTCTCGAGGGCAGATGTTGGATGGGGTCAGCCTCGGATTCATCATCGGACGCCTCCCCAACTTCTTCGTCGCCGTCGGATACCTGGCCGCTCATCTCGTAGTTGGAATATTCCGAATCATCAGTCTCGGAAATTTCTGGTACTTCCACTATTTCATCCGGTGAAATGGCTTCGTCACCGCCACTAGCACCAGCCAGGTTCCTGCGGCCGGAGGTTCTAGGGGAGCCTTCAGCGAGCCGTTTGCGTTTGGGATGGCGAGACAATAGGGGTGATTGACTACGATCCTCTCGGGTATGATGATTCACTTGTTCCGCTGTGGCCGTGTTCGGTCCTGTCGTTCTCGCAATGCGTTCAGAAGCCATCGGGATCGATCTTCTGGCATTTGCTGGTTTCTCGCCGGGTTCCCAGAAATTTTTGCTCACAGATTCTGGGTAGTTGTAATTATACAAAAGTTCCTCGCCAGGCTCAATGTTGCGCCTGGCAAAAAGTCCCACTCGGACCACTCCACTACACCAGAGCTTCTTCGGTTCGACATTGATGTGTTCGTCCAACTGCGAGTTGTTCATGAACCTCATCTTGTTTCCATAATTCGAAGCGTCGATCTCCTGAGTGACATTTATTTTGAAAAGATATTCTTGCTTCAGAACCGAGTACATCGCCCCTCGTCTGTCGCCTTCGCGGATGTTGATAATCTCGCCAGTATATTCACCAATAAACTCCCCAGCAGGGATGGCCGCCTTACTGTAGAGGCCATAGCCTTGGACCTGACTCGGCGCTTTGGTAGTAGGAGCAGGCAGACCGAGCTGGATCCGATTATTTCTGCAGCGTCCGTTCCTAATCTCTTCGTTGTACTTGTTGTTGGAATCCAGGACTTCTAGGACACCACATTTGCCGCAGAGGAATGGGTCACATTCGCGATTATGGGCCCAGCAGTCACATCGGCTATCTTTGAAGCAATTTTTGTTTCCTCGCATGGTACACGTACAGCCTCGGAAGCGTCGCTTGCAAGACTCATCGCATCCGCACATTCGTTCACAATGGACTTTGCTCTTCGAACAGGAGCAAGCGGGATTGTTGTAGCACGGGCCCTCGTGTGAGCAAGGTATGAATGCTTTACGATCGTCCAATTCGGCACTCCAGGAGGTGTCAATGTTTGGTGGCGGCTTCTTCTTCCTTCGTGCATGGTTGATACGCTGAGCGGTACTACTGTCAGACATGATTTCCCCATCCACGCTCGGGTGAGCCTGGTTTGCTATGCGCCAAATAAAGTACTCGAAAATCCTCATGCAGCTGACATCCTTAACGATCTGCGCAACGAGGCACGGCCCACGCTTGTTGTTGAGGTAGAATTGCAATGCTTTATCAACCACAAGTTTCTGGGAATGTGATTGGAATGGTTGGAATTTGACCTCCGCGATCTTGATGTTACGTCGTGTAGCTGCATTCCAAAAGCAAGCTGATCCGCAGAGCTCGCCATCCTCGAGAATATGACGGCGTTGTGCAACTGGACGGAAGTCTCCGTTGACCGTACCGTCCACTTGCATACCGAGGACATGCCTCAGGGTTCGCGAAGGGTCGACGCAAAAGATCCCACATGTGTGTGATTCACCTCCAGTCCTATCCCGCATTGGAAGCGAGATGAATTTTCGGATGTTATGGTCTCGCTCCTCATCATTGATGAAAGCCGTGTCGCTGATGAAGGCGGCGATGTCTTCGTCGGGGTCCTTAGCCCCGGAGACATCTTCAGCAGGCTCTTCATATGAACCATGGTCGGGACATTGATGGCGAAAGCAGATCACACAAAGCCCGAGATCCTTATTGCGCTTCTCAGTGGGGTCTTCATATCGTGGCTGTAGAAGTCCACCTAAGGCTATATGCCAGAGGCTCACCTCGGTAGCTTCATGGAAAGCATATGCTGCTGTACCAGCAAGTGCAAAGCTTTCATCGTCAGGCTTTGGTAGGCTATCAAAGGTTTTTTTGAAGTGCGTCCTCCTATGGTCAGGGCCGAGTCCACATGTCCGGCATTTGTTGGATTGCTCCTCTTTCAATTTAGGAACATCGCCGATGGCCATCTGACGCTCAGGGTCAAAGTGTATCGCCAGAAAAAAGTATAGCACGTCGGTGTGCTGTATCTTGAGAATCGAGAAGAGGTCTTCTACCCATGGTCTCCACAGCCAGACTAGCTCCTGGCAAATTCGCTGGACCACCAAGCTTTCAAAATTGTTGTTTAACCTCTGATACCGCTCTTCATATTTCCTCGTCTTATCCGGGTCTTGTATCTCATCCTCTGCATCGTAGGGATGGTATTTGGCTGTCCGGAATCCAGGCGAGAGGAAACTCGATGAGACTCTCCCAATGACCTTGTACTTTGGCAATATTGTTCCGCCGGTCCAGAATGACATCTCATTAGCTGGAATCAGCTGTAACTTCTTGCTTTGAGGTTTGATCAGTGATGTTGACTCTGCTGCAAATTCAGATCGACGTTTTTCCGTGAGAGCGGCAAAAGGGTCAGCTGCTTCAGCATCGACCACTGGCCCGCATTGCTTTCTCATGTCCACTGCAGCCTGTCTCAGCTCAGCTTGGACCGATCTTTCTCGGCACGCATTGAGGTCTTGTCTCAGATTCTGCATGATGGCTCTCATGGTCTCCATTTTGGGTTCGATGCGAGCTAATGAAGGGGTTGCATTTGAGTCATCAGATGCGAAACTGTCATCCTCAATCATTGCTGTCGTCGCATCGTCCTTCTGAATGTGTTCATCATTGGCCGGCTTCTCCGACGTATGGTGAACAGCCCTGACTTCCTCCTGGTCTGGTCTTCTTCCTAGTCCAATTGCTTCGCCGGGCACTAAGTTGGTAGTTGCATCACTTCTCGCTCGTCCATCTTGCAATGGGCTCGTCCGACGGTGAATGTGTTTGCTCTGGATAAATCCTTCCACTGCACGTTCGAACCTAATTCTAGGCGGACGAATCAACCCATCTGTCGTAGCTCCATTGTGTGTCGAGTTGAAGTGCTCCCCGAGAACTTCATGGGGAGGTTTCGTTGAACTCGGCAGATCATCTCCTTCGTAATCACCTAATGGGAGCATAGATGGCTCTATCGCGGTATACGAGCAGATTTTACCATGCTCTTTGCAAGAAACGCAGGGTTTATCACCATTGCATCTAAGGTTAGCCTGGCGACAATGGATACAAGTGAGGAGCTCGGGCCGAGGGACATGAACGTAATGTCCATTAGAAGCAGAAGCCGCTGTAGAGACGCCCACGGCCACTGTCGATGGGCCTGTACTATTGTCCGAAGGCATGGGCGAACGGACAGGTCTGGCGGGGCGAATAACTCTGGCTGGAGGTTCAACATTGGTTTTCGTGCGTATTGAGGTATCATTGATAGTCTCTGAAAGGTTACTTCGTGAGGATCTGTACACATTCTGGCTGAAAAGGTTTGGAGCGATACGCTTCTGCCGGTCTTGGAGAGTTTGACTGATGGAGCTCACCAATGCCGGTCTAACAGTGCTTTGAGAATTTGTAGCAGTCGACCGATTGGGTACACGGCCTAGCTCCTCATGAGATCTTCGTTGCGTAATGCCCGGATATATCGAGGACGCCGAGAAATGTTGGAGAGAAGTTCTTCCAGAGATTGGACCTTCTGCCATGCCCGTTCTCACTTCAAGCCCGCCTCTGGCCTGTATTTGCGGCCTCCGAGCAGGTGAATCTAGAACTTCTCTACGCCCGATTACGCTTGTCTGTCCTCCTACCGAACCAATAGGCTGTGATACAATGTGTGTTGTTCCTGTGTAGGACTGAGTCACAGCTGTGGATCTGGGGAGGGCAGCTTGTCCACTTTCTCTGGTGTGTGGACTTTGCCTGGTCGAAGATGCGAACTGAAGCTGTGACGGGCTTAACGAAGACTCTTGTGGCCGGTGATTTCTTTGGCGCCATGGATTAAATGAATGATCATGCTCGTTGTCAGAGGTCAAATCCACCCAGCCAGCCTGCTGGCTAGTGTCTTCCTCGTCTGAATCGCTCAAAACAATCGGATCATCCGGGTTTCCATCGAAATTGTTGGCATTTCGACCTTGACGAAGCGATGAATTTGGCAGAGTCGAAAATCTGCCTGGAATTTGGCGCGAATCCCTGTTTTCTTGCCCTGTGGGAGTGCGTTGTGTTGCTGGAGAAATTCGAAAATAAGCACTCATCATGATGGCGGCTGAGATACTCTGCAACGATCTGTCAAGTACGCGTTGGCGGTTATTGAGAGACGCGACTTGAGGAGGCCGCGTTGCGCCAAAGGACCTATGGCTTGAAACTTGGCTGTTCTCATAACAGCGGCGTAGAGACCAAGGATTGCAGAAAGAGTACAGATCACGTCGAATGCGAGGGAGGCTGAAAGTAAGTGAATGCTGGCGGAGAAAGATGCTGTCGTGGTCCTCACTCACTCGCTGTACGAGTACGAGTTACGACCATAAGAGCGGAAAGTGCAACGCCCAATGTTTCTGCGCTGATTGGCGCCTGCCGCCCGCCGTGCAGTTGCCAGGGGTTAACACGGGTCTTGGCACTGTTCAGCCTTGGCCCCTCAATTCGGTCCTTCAATGCCAGTGAATACAGGTACCTGTCTAGTGAAATGAACCCGACAATGTCTATAGACTGACTGACCTTCTTGGACTTTCGGGAATTCCTCTCGTGGCGGCTTTCTCAATGCCATGTTCTATTCTTGTAGGCTTCTCATACTGTCACCAAAAATATACCGCTGAAAAATTTGCAGACTCGAGCCTCATGTCTTCCGGTCAGTGCTCTTCACACTCTAAGAGTTGGCGAACATCGAATTCTTCTTGCCGGTGCTGGGCCTAATTTCGAGGTTTTCGGAGAGGCCGGGCGCACACTTCTTTCTACCCAGGTTTTCCAAGCCCAGGCTCTTCACGGTATCCGAACGCATTGTCATGTCTTGACGGTGAGCACCAGCCATGTCCTCAACATTCTTTTCTGGGGCGGCAACTTGGTGCGGCTGGGCAGGTTGACGATACCCAGTGACGAGGCTACGCATCCCAGACTTCAGTTGGCAGATGAAGTTGACGTGGGAGACTGGATTCTCGATGCTGCCTTCAACAACTCGAGTATCTTCGTGCTTACAGCGCATAATGTACTTAAGACCTTTGTCGTGGACATTGATGCGCTTGCACCCAATATAGATCAGGAAAGCGCTCAGACGATTCGTGGCCCAGGTTCCTTTCTCTACTCAGGCGACCTGTGTGTTGCTGATCCGAACCTGCTTATCGTCGCGGCCGGGACAGTGTTTGGCGAGATCCTGGTCTGGACATGCTCCAGGAAGGCCAGTGACCAAGTTGAATGGCATCCTTCTGCAAAGCATACCTTTAATGGGCACAAAGGCTCTGTTTTTGGTGTAACAATATCCCCCAAACTTGATCTGGGCAACGGACCAACTCGCTTGCTCGCGAGTTGTAGCGATGACCGCACAATTCGAGTGTGGGATATCGGGGACTGTGGCAAGCTGTCTTTTGAGCCTGATCGCCATACTTTCTCGATAGAGACCGGCTTTGGCAAGATCAGCACCAGCGAAAAGTCCGAGGTGGCATCTGCATGGGGCCACGCATCCCGTATTTGGGGTGTTCGTTTTGTTCTCCTACCGGGGAACAAAGGCCAATCCAAGATTTTATTGCTGTCGAGAGGAGAAGATACTGTATGTCAGCTTTGGTCGCTTGAGCCTACTCCGCAAGCAGACATGGAACTGTCGCCTGTCAGTAGTGATCGATATCATTCAGGAAAAAATGCATGGTCTATGTGCCTGGGTACTGACGTTCGAGGTCCGATCGTCTATACTGGCGGTGCTGATGGTCAGATCGTGTCGAGACAGTTTGGTCTGCTTAGCGACTCTAAAGATCACCCGTCAAAGTTATTAGTGCCGGTTAAGGGGATCACCAAGTCGCCTAATGCTCATAAGCAGTATCTCCCTTTCCGGGAGGACATGTGTTTTGCGAACACCGACGCGGGGGATGTGTACAGAATAATCAATGAGAGCGGCGAACTGAAAAGTACACTTCTCTACAACAGCCCTGTCCGGTGTGGCATGATGATGTGCCGAGCTGACACACTGGGTGTTGCTCTGATAGCACAACAACGAGGTGGTCTATTTGCAATTTCGACCGATAAAGACAACATTGTGCTGCCCATATCGCTACCTACAACTTTCAGCATTGTGTGGATGCAGGTTGCTTGCATCCATCGAAGTCCTGCAGGTCCAACCTGTGTACTTGCTGCATTGGCGAACAATGAGGCAGTGATTATCTGGTTGGAAAGAGAAAAAAGTTCACTTCGAGGCCAGCACACAATGCTCCATCTTCCGGAGTCATTTGTTGTGGCAGCTTGCTGTTACCACGAGTCAACCAAAATGCTGTTACTTGGCTCCCGTGCCGGTGCACTCGCTGTTTATACCGGTGTGACCGTTGACTCAAGCGTGACAGAACCGGTCTTGTGCATGAGACGCGTCCATGGTACAGATTGTGTAACCTCGATAACAATTCTTGAAGATCCAGATGGCGGGCGCGCCCCTACAGACGACGTGTACTTCCTGACGACAGGCCGCGATGGTGCTTATGCCGCCCATCGACTAAATCGACCACGAGCAACGTTTTCAACAGTCCACTTATCGAAGCCTCCTTTTGGGCCACATATCGAGGGGTCCTATTTGCTTTCGTCTAAGGAGTCTTTAGCCACACATTCATACGATTTGATGCTGTACGGATTTCGCTCAACATCTTTCATCGTCTGGAATGAAACCCGACAGTCAACGTTTCTTTCAGTTGAATGTGGGGGTGCGCATCGGAGATGGGCATACGATGATTCACTTGTGTCGAAAAGCGCAATGTCCCAGCAGGGCGGTGTCCAAACCACCGGCGGGACAACAGCGTTCCTATGGACTAGAGCTGGCAGTCTCAATTGGTACATGAGGCATGGCCGAAATCACACCGTCATAAGGAATGGTGGGCATGGGCGAGAAATCAGAGCAGTGACTCGCAGCTCGAAGCTTGTTCACGGTGGCGCTCTGATTGCTACGGGGGCTGAGGACACAAACATACAATTATTCCTGGTTTCTATTGGCCAGAAACATGCCGCAGCATCTCTCGCAGCTCAAGAAGGCGATTTTGGACCCGATAATGCTCTCGACAGCGCCGCTTTCCGTAGCCTTGCGACCCTGAGGGGACACAATGCAGGGCTGCAACACCTTTTTTTCTCCCCTTCAGGAGATTATCTCTTCAGCAGTGCTGGCCGTGAAGAATTTTTGGTGTGGAAACTCACCCTTGACGTACCTTGCATCGAAGTTGGGACGGTTCTCTGGGATGTCATGCCCAAACAGGACGAGGACTCTGACGCCAGAATAATGCATTTTGATCTACATATCAAGAAAACCAACAGAGGTTTCAACGACAATAGGCAGGTTGATGATGAAGCCTACGTTGTGACACTAGCATACTCCAACGGCAAATCAAAAGTCCTTGAGTATACTCCAGGTGCAGCACGCAACCAAGGAACATTTGTGACTTTGCACGAAGTCCATCACGGTTCGTTTTGTATCATGCAGATGTCTTTGCTCTCGTCTCCCTTGCAGATGGTTTCGGCTGGGACAAATGGGTTTCTGAACCTCAATCAGCTTGAGGTCTTGCTCGAGCCAGGCTTCAATGACTGCACCCAAGCTGCACAGTCAATAGACACGACAAAACTCCACAAAATCCATCAAAGCAGTATTCTCTCGATGGAAACCATCGCGCTCAACACGACAACTTCTTTCATCGCAACAGGTGGGGATGATAACGCGCTTGCCTTTACTCTGGTAGCAAATAGCCATCCCTCAACAGAAGGACATGGATCCACGAGCAGAACCTTGGGGAATGATCGACAGTTTCGAACAATCACCATCCCTCGAGCTCATGCTGCAGCCCTCACGGCGCTCAAAATCACCAATGTATCAGGCACAGCACGCCATTATTCCATCACTATTATCACCGTCGGAAACGATCAGCGCGTGAAAGCGTGGAAAGTACAAATTGACCTCTCCAAGACCGATGGTATACCTGATCAGCCTCATGCAGCCACGCCACAGCAGCACGACAGACTTTGCGAAGCAATCCAGGTACAGAGATTAAGTTCGGCGTGGACATCTGTTGCCGATGTAAGCGGCGTCGAAGTTGTGCGTAAGCATGGAATAGACCAAAAGACAACAAGCATTTCAGAAGTGGGAAGCAAGTGCGATATCATGGTAGTAGGAGTTGGCATGGAATTACTGAGTCTCAGTTGGTAAATGCTACATAGCTGATGTTCTATGTGATCCGATTATCCTCGACCCAACTTGTCATCGGACATTATATCTAGATATGCTTATGCAATCTGTTCTGCTCGGGCCCAGCTATGCGCATTGTATGTATGAGATGGAGCGTCGAAAAGGCCAGAACCGAGGCACAATAATGGATTCCACCGCACATCCTCTGAACCCCCTCGAAGCCCAAACAACAAATGCAAAACGAAATCCTGAGATGCAAAAAAGAACGCTAGTTTCTATGGGGATCGAACCCATGACCTTCTCCGTGCATGGTGTAAAGGAGATGTGATAAACCACTACACTAAGAAACTTTGTGTCAAGTTCGGTTTGTGCGTCGAATCAGAGCTTGTTTTGGGACATTTGAATAGATATGGGCTTGATTATTTGCTCCCCACATGTCGGTCCGTTCGCATGCCTTCATGGCGCCCTCTCCACTTCTTTTTCTCTCTCCAACAAAATGTCTACAAATGAATTCGAGATCTTTGGTTGAGATTACCCCAGCTGGAGAAAAGTCTACCGCGACAATGAATACATGATGCAGACTCCATCACAAACATGGGTGAGGGGATGGCCAAGTTCACCCTCGATGATGACCTCGGGAAACTGATTCTTTCCTCCTCATGACTTTTGGAGCGTTACCGGTTGGTTCTTGATTGTTTGTACCACTTCGTTCTGCATTTCGGACATTTGCTATCTTATTTGAGTGATATATGTAGAAAACGCACGTTAAAACTCTCCGGCAAGAGACGTCTCGCAGTCTATAGAAACTTAGCAAGCACTCTTCTTGCCCATTCGGCTACCATTTGTGCTCGAGTAATATGGAGTACGACACTTCAACACTTCGAGATGAGCCGATCAAGTCAGGCCAGACTGAAAAATATACCAACAGCCCACTCAGGGGTAATTCGAGAGCGAAGTCTGATCGAGTGGATGTCTCGGTACTCAAAGAGCCCATTACTTTCGCCTTCTCCGGTCGTACAGCAAAGAACCGATTTCTGAAAGCGCCAATGTAAGTACCAGTAGGGCTCTATACCCAGCCTCTTCGGGGCCAGGTGTTTAAATCTATCCCTAGCCTTCAGCGGTATGACTCTGACGGCTTGTAGGACAGAGAGATTGTGTCGCTGGAACAAAGAAGGAGAAGATATTGTACGCGATATCCCGAATTTGGCAACGAGGACTGACATTGTCTACTAGTCTGCTCGTGGAGTTCCGAGCCCGGAATATCTGAATCTGTACCGACGATGGGGGGAAGGCGAGATAGGCGTCATCGTAAGCGGTAACACAATGGTACGATACGACGCCGTCGAGGCCTACGGCAATCCCATCCTGGTTGATGATCATGATGGCCGAGTTGCCAAGTACAAGGAGGTAACCGATGCGGCGAAAGCGCATGGATCTCTGATCGTTGCTCAACTATCTCATCCCGGGAGGCAAGGTACCAAGTACCTCAATCCGAACCCTGTCAGCGCCAGCGATGTTCATCTAGCTATCCATTGGGCGGGTAATGAGTTCAACAAGCCCAGACCCTTGACCGTTCCTGAGATCAAGGAGATGGTCAAGTCCTGGGGTGAAACGGCCTATTTGTGTCACAAAGCCGGCTTTGACGGAGTACAAGGTAGGTTATCTTATCCCCAAGCGCAAGGTGTCTACTCTCTGACAAGCCGAGTGCACTGTGCCCATGGCTATTTGCTGGCTCAATTCCTCAGCCCAACGACGAACCATCGCACGGATGAGTATGGTGGCGACCTGACCAATCGGTCTCGAATTGTATTCGAGATCATTGAGGAGATACAACGCCGCGTCCCAGACCCGTCGTTCATCATTTGCGTCAAGCTCAACTCGGTCGAGTTTCAGGACAAGGGCACGACACCAGAGAATGCACGAGACCTATGCCTCAAGCTCGAAGAAGCGAGGGTTGATTTTGTCGATTTGTCAGGCGGCACGTTCGAGGCGAGAGCCTTCGAGCACAAGAAACAAAGCACCATTGCACGCGAGGCTTACTTTATTGAGTTTGCAGAGATGATCAGACCACTACTGAAGAAGACAAAGGTGTTCGTCACAGGTGGCTTCAGATCAGCGTCAGGTATGGTCAAAGCGGTCGCCGGTGGTGCTTGCGATGGGGTGGGCATTGGACGACCACTGGCTGCAGAGCCGTATATCGTCAAGGAGCTACTAGAGGGCAAGGCCACTGGCGCATTGGAGAACCTTGTGCCTTTGCCGCTGAACACGCAGTCGAGCGGAACACAGCTGCATCAGATCGGCCACGGAGATCCCATGATCAGTGATTGGAGTGTCGAGAGCGAGGTCAAGAGATGGATCGAGGCGAACGAGAAAGAGACTGCCAGGAAACTGAGTATCTTGCCCAAAGTTGACAGTTCAGGATATCCACCGCTCAAGGCTGAAGCTGGGTTTGCCTACCTGCAAGCATAGACCCGAGCGTTTCGTGAAGGAATTTCGTAGACGAGAGAGAATACGCGCATAGACACAAATACAATATGATCCTCGTAAAACTCGGAAGGCTGATTTATTTTCGTGAGTGTTGACTTTTTTTCAACCGTTTTTGTTCTTGTTTTCAAAAATCGGCGCGGCCCCCCCATGCCAACGGCACATCCTCTATCTCGATATGTGCTTCAATCATTGACGCCGGAGATATCTTCCCATAACCATGCCGCAAGACAGTATGCTCATGCTTTGCTCAAGCCCCCTCCATCACCAATTCCGAACTTCTGCTACTAATGTCGTCGCGAGTTTAGAATTTCTGGAAAGCCTTGACGGCCTTGCCGGTTCTTGGCAGGACACGGAGGACGTTGAATCGGACCTAGCACCATGATATTAGTTATGGTTATTTGGATTTTGCGGCCAGCCAAAGAGTCTCTTACAGTCTTGCTGAGAGGTCGGCATTGACCGACAGTGACTGTGTCACCTTCTTCAACACGGAAAGCAGGAGAGACGTGGGCGGCGAGGTTGGTGTGTCTCTTCTCGTATCTGGCGTACTTGGGGACGAAGTGAAGGTATTCGCGGCGGATGATCAGGGTTCGGTGCATCTTGGTAGAGACCACAGTGCCGGTGAGGATACGGCCTCGGATAGAGACCATACCAGTGAATGGGCATTTCTTGTCTGTAGAGAGGACTTTGTTAGAATTCCTTCAATTTTCCCTTTTCGCTGCGCATTATCGTAAAATCCCCCCAAAGCTGTGTTGGAATGAGAGCTTGAATCTCATTCCCAGCAGAGAAAGATAGCAACAGTCGAATGAAGGAGTGACTAACCGATGTAGACACCCTCAATGGCGGTCTTTGGTGTTCTGAAACCAAGACCAACATCCTTGTACCATCTTCGGCCACCCTTTCCAACTCTTCTGCTCTTTGCAGCCTTGGACTTTTGGTTGAGGAAGATGTGTGGCTGCTTCTGGTACGCGCGTTCGGACTGGACGGTCAACTCGGTCGCCATGGTTGCGGTGGTTGACTGAAAAGGTGCGCGGATTGAGAAATGGTTGTCGTCGTAGGGCCTGCAACTTGGTGATGTGTGGGATTTGGCGAGGAGTTTTGCTGCGCACATTCTGGATCTTGGCAGTAAATTTTACCCTAGACCTCCCTTGGTATAGCGCAGCGAGTGCTCAATCACATGACTTCGCATAACAGCTCGTGTTTACAAGTGGGTCTCCCCGGCGCGATTGAACTTGTGGGTGGGACGTGAACCTGGTCGCTTGACAAACATCGTTGTTATCATGTACCATTATTGAAGACTTGTACACTTAAATTTTGTGTTCTGTGGCACTTCTGCCTCTGTCAGAAACAATGGCAGACTCTTCCACAGACCGTAAACCTCACAAACTAAAGTCGCGACAGTCAATTGCTCATATTCCATCGAGCAGATCGTCGGCATCAAAGGACAACGTAACAACAGACATTGCTGCTCTCCATGCTCGAAACAATGCTGCGCAAGCAGCCACAAAGCGATCGCGTGGCAAAAGTCTTGGTCCAGGAGGTCTTGAAGCTCTAACAGAGTCAACGGGCAATCTGACGAAGGTACGTAGAAGCTTCCTTTTCTATAGGCCACAGATGCTGACAAGTAGGCCAGACACCGGTGTCTCTCCAGATCAAGTCGATCCTTAAGCCTACTATACCTTTGACGCCTCCAAAGGCGATTCCTTCATTCGACGAATTGCGCAAAAGAAGCACAGGGAAAGGAAAATCACCCGCAAAGAATGGCGCAGAGGAACTTCTCATTGATTTCTCGACACCAGGGCCAAACATGCAAAATCGAGGTGGAATCCCTATGGAAGGCTCGGAACATGTGGCAGACCCATTTAGCCCCATGGCGCAACAATCGCCAGGTAAATCAAAAGCTGCAAATGCCGAAACCCAGGAGCGCGAGCGCGAGGAAGAGGCGAAACGACAAGCTGAGAAGCAAGCTATCCTGGACCGAAGAGCAGCTAGACGGAAATCACTCGCAAACAGGCGAGTATCATTTGCACCAGAAGCAACATTGCACACGTGGAGTGTGATGGAACTTGCAGAGGACTCTACCACAAGCTCAGCGTCGAATTCGACCAGAAGACAATCTTCCATGACGGCACAACAGTCTCCGGTCAAGGCGACACCTTCTCGCGACTCATCTACCTCTCCCTCGACACCGGTGGAGCAGCAAGAGGACCCCATGGAAACGTCTTCCCCGGCGCATCAACGAGATCTCCATCAGCAGAAACGTCGAAGGAGAAGCTCTACAGCTTCACAGCCTATGCTGGACGAGTCGCAGGATGAGGTCTTCTCCTCGAGTCCATCTGGAGATGTCACTACGAATAGTAGTCCCGTGCATGTTGAAGATGGCATTGAGTCCTCGGACGATTCAGACACGGACGGTGACACGGCCATGAGTATGGATGATGAGACCTCTCACACGATGAATTCCCAAGACTCGGGATCGAGCACGCATTCCAGTCTGGAAGAGCGCCTGCGCCAGGCTTCAGCACAGGCAGGGACGCCAGGGATAGACTATGACGAGCAGGATGAGGAAGACATGTCCATGGAGATGGCCACTGGCACCGTTACCCACGCTTTTCAACCCTACGCGCGAAAACAGGTCTCCGACATCGAGAGCAGCGTCAGCCAAGAAAACAACAGGTCTGTTGCCGAGTACCGTCGACGTGGTGCCGTACAGGAAGACTCAAGTTTTCAGGTCGACGATGATGCACAGTCCCAATCTGAAGATATGAGCATGGATGTAACCAGGGCAGTCGGTGGTATTATTCCGCGACAGTCACCTGGTAAAAAAAGCCAGAAGTCCCCGAAATCCCGTCGCAGAAGCATTCACCCTCGCCGGTCAATCGGAAATGAATCTGCTTTTGACGAAACTATGGAATTTACAATGATGCAAGGTGGGATTATTGGAGGAGGTGACATTTCGGATGCCAACACGACTCAAACTCGTGCGTTTGACGAAATGACCATGGAATTCACAACCGCTGTGGGCGGAGTATTGAGCAGTGCAGATCGAAGACAGTCTGACTTATCAGAAGGATCGGAGGAAAATCAGACTATGGACATGACAGCAGCAGTCGGTGGCATATTGGCGCCAATTGAGGAGCACACTGAGCCGCAGACAGATGCAGAAGACGAACAGACAGTAGCCATGGAGGAAACAAGAGCGGTGGGATCGATATTGAACCAGCCTTCTCCTGCGAAGAAGCGAGTTACAAGACAGTCGGTCGGTAATGCTTCTACTCCTCCACGGACCCTACCTTCCGAGGCGTCCACGCCAAAGACTACTCCCAGGGCCACACCAAGGTCAAATTCCAAGACCACCCCAAAGACCACCCCAAAGACCACCCCAAAGACCACCCCAAAGACCACCCCAAAGACCACCCCAAAGACCACACCGAAGTCCCAACTGCATTTGACTTCAGTTGCGTCCGAGACAGGCAGCCCAAGTCTTGTTGCCAAGCCACAGTCCTCTAGCAGATCCCAGAGAATCAGCAACAAAGCCTCAACGACACCTCAAGCACCGCCTCCAAGTACGCCTATCGTGTCTCATCGTCTACCGCAAGCTGGTACGCCATCGCAGCAGATTACTCCGCTCCCGGAGCATGCGCCGAGCCCCAACAAGACACCTCTGTCTGCGAACGTGCAGCATCGAGGTGCGTCACCAAAGAAGCTTTTCAAGGCCGAGATCAAAGCCAGAGCGTCGCCAGTATCGACGAGGAGAGAAGCAAAACTCAAGGCCAACACCTTGTTCTCTCGGGATGCAGAGACTGGACAACAGACGCCTAGCATAATATTACGTGCGAGTAGACCTCAGCTGCAGCGAAGGAGATCAAGCGGGATTGGCATTGATAAAGACGGGATAGGTTCTCCTCGAATTTCTGAGATTCTGGATAGAAGAGCTTCACTCGGCGACACTTCAGCAGAATTCAAGCTTGGAAGCACTAAGCCGACGAAGTTGCGCTTTGAAGATGCTGAGCAACTCGAACAGGAGGTGGAATTAGAGCGGCAAGAAGAACATCGTCGAGAAAGCGGCCGATTCGTCATGGAACGAGAGGCAGATGAAGCTCAAGAAGAACTGACGGCCTCGCAGCTCAAAGGAATGATTGAGACCATGTCACCGAAGAAATCGAAAGCCAACAAAACTAAAGGCAGGAAGAGCCTTGCTGTTGGCGGCGCTAAAGGACTACTGGGCAAGCGTCCGGCAGAACTAGACATGGACGATGACGAAGAAGCCGAGTCGACTCCGAAGCGTTTGAAAGCTGTCTCGCGAGAAGGAAGTCCTGTCAAAAAGGTTCATCTGCCAAAGCCGCCCAGCAAAGACGAGACGACTGGTAAATTGAGCCTCAAGCTGCAAAAGTCACTTGCAGAGATGGCAGGTGAAGTCAAGTCAACACCGACTGTTAATGCTTTCTCACTAGTAAGTTATAAAGTGCCAGCAAGCCCTGAAGCAGGCGCCCGGTTCAGAGATATTGAGTCTGCTGGCGACGATAGACCCACTTCATTTGAGGACAAGCTTGATAATGTTGTCGGGGCAATCGACGTTTCAACGGCTCAATTGGAAGAAGGTTCAACTTCCGCAGAACAGGAGAAGATCTCCCTCCAAGACTTCCTTAATATGACAAACATCCACTTCATCGAGCTTTCGACTACGAAAAGACGGCATACCATGGCACAATCTATGCCTGCGAGAGAATCGCAAGAAGGCGCTGCTGCTCCCAGTACTGAGATGAACTTTATTGCTGCCGCAACAACACTGCCTCTGCTGGAACTATATCAACATGCTACCAGAGAGTTGAAGTCGTACATCTCTACGGGTCGTAAGATCATCCGTTCTATTGAGGCAGAAACCTTGACTGATCAGCCACCACTTTTCCGAGAGTACCTGGACGCACGACCAGATGTCAAAGTCATCATGGATAATCAATTTCGGAATGGAAAGGCCAATGCTCGTCTACAGAGTAAAGAAGGCTGGTATCAATGGCGTGGGCAGCTCGTGGACGGTCTCAACACTGGCCTGCAGGGAATCAAGCAAGGCATGGCAGCTGACCTGGAAGTCTTACAGCAACAGCAGCGGGTTTTGGATGATGTGGTCCCGCAAGTGTTGCAAGAACAGTCTGATCTTGAAATCCAAGCCAACTCTTTACGACAAAGCCTCGAAGAATTTGATAGTATCGATCGTGAAACTTTGGAGAATTATCGGCACAAGCTACGAAATGTCGACGAGCAATCCCTGCAACGATCAGCACATCTAGAGGATCTGCAGCAGCAGATGAAGGAGAAAGACAATGCCCTCATCGCAGCTGCGGATTACAAAACCGAGCTGCAAGACCAAATTGCAGAGTCTGAAAGGGTACGAGAGGAGACCAAAGGCTTGCCAGTCGCCCATGTTCTGGCGCTTAAGTCGAAGGTTGAAAATATTGAAACGAATACTGGTTGGCATCTCCTGACTGCTGAAGAGGAAGTCGACGAACCAAATGAGTTTGGACCCGCTCTTGTCATGATATACAAGGACGATCTGCGTTTGTTTTTCCATCCTCAAGCCTTTCAGTGCAAGCTCGAACAGACTGGACGACGTCGATCAGGGAGAAAGTCTGCTTCAGTCTCTGGCCCATCCGCTCCGATCAGTTTAACATATGCTCCTGAGCAGGACGATTCCGAAGCTGGTCCACCTGAATTATGTACGGAGAAACGCTTCTTCCTCCAACTGATTCGAGGCCAGCTGCACGCCTTTGCCATGATGCCCAAGGGCACCATTTCTGCAAAGACCTTGTTGTCTACGGTCTCAAAGGGCTGGGACTTGGCATGCAGAGTGTCTGAAGAGTTGAGACTTTTGAATTTGGTTGGCGTTACGACTGCCTCGATCATGGGCGACGAGAAGCTCGGGGTGAAGGTCATGCTACTCTTGCCTACTCAAGGCCGAGTTGACATTGAATTTGCTGTTGCTGTGACCATACTAAATGATGGCGAAATCGTCGCAACATCCGGTATCACTGCTACTGCTGTTTATGGTGGTGCGGTCACGACCCTCGCCGGCAAGAACAGGAAGGTCCAGAATGCTTTGGGCAAGGAAGTCGAAAGCCGAACCCTAGGCGAAGGGGCGTGGGTCAGCGCGATTCATGGTTTCAAGGCCTGGATCAGCGCCCAGGAGAACGCGAAAGAAGCCGGGAAGTCCAAACAAGCCGAGGAGGTCACATCTGTACCTGTTGTACCTGCACCTGCACCTGTTTCTGCTCATGAGGCTTCAGCGCCTGTCGTTGCTCCCCCTGCAACACAACCACATGCGCCGCCTTCTTCATCACCTCTGAGACGCTCACCTCTCGCGCCAAAGCGGACGAATGCGATACAGAAGAAAACACTACCTGTGTCGAAACAGCGGCTCGAGAAATTCAATCTATCTCGCATTCACGTCGAGAAGGAGAATTTCAACCCCTCGCTCTCAACGTCCAGCAAGGGAAACGTACCGCACGAGGGGAATGAGTGGGAAAAGGACTTCTCGAGACCTGCAATCACGCCGGAAATGCAGGAGGCCATGATGCATACGCCCATCAAGCGCGTTGGGGCGTTGAGGCGGAGTCCTATCTGAGCCTGAACATGTGTTGCTGAAAGTGTAAAGACTGAAACGATAACGTGAACGATTGGATGAATGGAAGCATGGAGTGAAACTGGGCGGATTTTGTTCATGGTAGCGTGAGGTAGTTCATTGTGTTTTGAATATGACGTTGATTGTAATCACTTAGAGATCTCCACTGGTGGTTAGCCTGTAGTCCTATCTAGGATTAGTCGATAGCAGTCGGCCGCTTGTAGTCAGACCTGGTAATGGCTAACAAGTACGGTCCGTGCAAGATACTCGCCCTAGCTTATGTAGGTAGCTGCTCCGACTCTTGGATGGGAGTAACCTCCTGTCTTGGAAATCAGCTTCGGCGTATGAGCCTCTTAGTGAACTAAAGCCGTGTCTTTGCAGTCGGCTTGATCACTCTACGGCGTGAGCTCCGGCAAAACTGTCTAGGGAAAAGTTCAACTCTCCGCAAAGTGTTTTGATCTTCTGTACTAGAAGCTCAATGTCTTGATGCGCCCTCTGCGACGCAAAATGGAAGGCGACTAGAGCTCTGATAGCAGCAAGCTCTTCGGCGGACGGCCGAATGTCCGCAGGCCGCGAGATATTCCAAACGGGTTTCAGGTACTGAAGATCCGAATTCGCGAAGATTTCGTCAAAGAAATATGGTGGTAATGGAAGACCATTTGTGATTGAGGCTGAGAGGATAAAGAGTGCTGATGTAACTTTGTGATGCAGGGATAAGGCCAATTCCCTCTGTGCTTGCGTCCAACCTCCGACTTCCATCGAGTCCTTCGACTTGTCTGAGTACACCGATAAGGCATATCCCTGCAAGGTGAGTTGGAGAGTGAGACGCTCGAGTAGGGTGATGCATTCCCGGTAATGCTCCCTGGGGAATCGCCCTCCTATAGGAATCTGCCAGCCAGTGAAGGCAGCGAATCCATTCAGCTTGCCCACAACACCATGTACTTGATGGAGCACGTCAATTCGTGCGTTTCTTAACTTCTCTGTTAGTGACATAGAGAGCCTGAGTTTGCTTGGCCCTAGTAGTGTTTCTGAAACCATGGCGTTGTATCGTGCTAGCAGGTACAGGCTGGAACCGATATGCTGCTGGATTAACGCCCCTTCTGTGACCGGGAAAGGGAAAATGGTCCAGATATAAGCCGCCAGAAGTCCTGCTACCACGTTGGCCAACCGGTAGGCAGCGATCTGATAGAGTGGAAATCCCGGTGTCGTAAAAGTCTTCAAATAGTCCTCCCCTAGCTTGTGGACATTGAGCTCGTAGCCGACACTGATTATGGGCGTCACTGCGCTGACGAGAGCAAGAAGTGCGTATTTGGAGTTCACGGTAAAACAGTAGAAGGAGCCAGCCATGAAAAGGAACATGAGCACCGTCACTGCCGCTGGTTCCCCATCAGCCATGTACCATATACAGTACGACCCAGCTGTGCCAATTAGGCTTGCAAGGATCCGGAACGCGAAGGAAAATGTGGTGTGACCGGTAGAGTTGATCATAGCAAAAGCTGTCATCACGATTGCCCAAAGACATCGTTGCTCTACATAAAACTTCCTCGAAGCTTCTATGTACGCAATAATCCCGATAGTCATGGAGGCACAGGCAGCGCGGAGACCGAACAGTGAATGCTGCGACCTGAGCACATGCGGAATGGACCTGATATGCTCGCCGATACGGCCCAACCATGACTCTGGTCTTAGATGAAGAGGGTCTCGACCATAAAGGGCCGTGTTGAGGATGTTATGGTCGTCGACTTCAATCGCTGGATCGGCTATTAGATCACTGTTTGCACGACCTGGAAGGGTGAACATCTTCCAGAACCATTCCGCAAGAATGGCTTGCGATGGCAAAATGATGCGTCTTTGCTGCATCTTTCCTTTCATTTGCTCCGCAAAATCCATCAAAGCTGTGATAGCACTGCTGAAGTGCCAAAAGGCAAACTGCAGCTGTTGTTCGACGCCGATCAGCTCTTGGAGTCGCTCATTACATTTCTCGCATATCATAAATCGAGAGTCTGCTGTAATAGTGGGGATTCCTTGTTGGCCAAGCAGGAGGTTCTCTGCAAGAGCTTTCACACTGTTCCGGTTGCGTCTTGGAAAGGCATCTTTCTCAGTATCACAACAGGCGTTCCGACCTGTGGACAACAAGGACCATATCGATTCGTTGCTTGGGAAAAGGGAACTTTTTACATCCTCAATAGTCCCAACAAGGGTCTGTGAGAGATCTCTAGAGCTGCTAAACAAGTCGGTGTGAATGGCTTCCGGATCGATCCATGTGGCCATGGCCTTCCAGCATGAACACTGCTTAAGAGTCGAAACATGAGGAATAGAGTTGATCGCACAGCGCAACGCCAGCAGGGGTAGATATGCTGCGTGTAGCTTTTCAAAGCAAACTCCAAGGTCTTCTCCATCCAGATGACCAATTCCGATGTCCCTCACGCCAAACTCTAGATCCATTTTGAGCTTGACATCAATCTTTTGAAGTGCAACAAGCCTCTTAGTCAGTTCTTCAAACTTCTGAGACCCTTCATGAACAGCCATTATGTTTTCATGCCCCTGAATCGATGAATACGTGTTTAGAAGCTCGCCAAGTGTATCGAAATAGCTGCACATTGAGGTAATAGCAATCTCGCGGTTGCTATGCGGGAAGATGAAGAGAGATACACCTGTGCCGATGCCGAAACCAGTTAAGAAGGCTTGAAGTTGCAACGACATAAACTCGTTGGCTGTTTGCATCGTTTCGAAAGAAGGCCCTGCCTGCGTGAGGGAGATGATGGTGAGGATACAGTAGTTGATACAAGGAAATTGAAACTGTGGTCGTGAGGAGCGTAACGCATTTGTAATGTATATTTGCAAGAAGAAGAACACTGCACACACCGCCGAGGCGGAGGAGTCATACCCGTCGTGCGCATTCTTCCTTCTGGCCTTTATCGAACACCATAAAGCTAGCAAGTTGACTGCAGTTGCCAGGCATACCATCAATACGTTCAGAAACAGTGTCTGGATGAATCTTGCTCGAGGTAAGACGCAGAAGGTCAGAAGGGCTTCGATCGCGACCAGGTAGTTGAGTACTGTGAAATGCCGCGCCCACACGCCAGACTGCATCGCAGCAATGGCTATTGTTGCTGGGAGTGCTGATTTGATCATCACTGTTGCGCTGTGCGAGCTGATCTTAGTCCGTTGGTAGAAACGGTGCCTCCAGTGGTGGAGGTGAGTCAGGCGCATTCTGGAGAGACTCCCATGCCGGGGGAAATCAACGTCGTTTCGAATGGTAGAGTGAAGTCAACGTGCCGAACTCTGAGTGATAAAGGCATGGGTACCCCTTTAAGCCAGGTTGGCAGTGTCCACAGATAGTTACATTGTCGTCCGGCTATATCGGATGGGACCTTGCAGGAGTACTTGCCACCTGGCTAGCACCACTATCGTCGTGATTCTGACTTAACATAATCAATTCATGATCAATCAAGTGCGCCAGAAGATGATCTCCTTATGTGTGAAGCTTGAAATTATAGATATATAGAGAGCCACTGTTAGCTCATGTTCTACGTTAACGCTATCTCGGCAACAATGGTAAGAAACACTATCATTAGATTCACCGCATCATCTTCGCAATGCTCCAATCCAGTGGTGCCTCTTGGGAGAGTCAACATCAGGATTGAGGCCAAACCTCACAAAAAGATAGCGCTATAAATAGCAAGTCGATGAGTCCACTTGAACCACCATCAGCTCTAGCATAAAGTCTTCAGCTGGTTCGCAAGTTGAGCTATACGCGACTTCAGCTGCACTATCTCCTGGCGCTGATCGCTGCACTGCTTGCTGATGTTTTCCTTTTCGCTCCGAACAGCCTCTAGTTGAGCAATGAGAGACTCAATTTTCGCCTCTTTACGCAGCCGATGCGCTCGTTGTGCTTTCCGGTTCTGCTCCCTTCTGCGTTGTTTGGAGCCTCGCCAATCTTTTGTGGTAGAAGCGTCAACATCCACTTCTTCTTTGGTAGTTGAGCTATTGCATCCCTTCACCTTTGGTGCAAGTCTCTGTTTCTCCCTTCTGTAATCAAGCTGTTCGTAGGATATACTTGGGGTTGGCGATGATGCTGTCGAGTCAATTCTAGGCACGTTTGCTGAATGAAATTGTGCCACATTACAACAGAAGCCGGGATGCAATGCCGACAGCTCGGTCAAAGGATATCCAATCTCGGCTGAGACTGACAGGAGTTCGTTACATGGCACCGCATTGTCCTCGACGTTGGCGTCTATACTCCAGGCCAAATTGGTCCCCTGGAAATTCGAGATCGACGATTTCATTGCCATTGTCGAGTGGTTTATTGTCCAGTAGTTCATATCGGCAAATTGTATACTTGGGTCGAAAGGGGACCAACAAGAACGTCGTGCCACCTGAAACGTGAATCAGCACTAGCTTTCAAAGCTGTTATGGTTGACAGAGCACACAGCTTATATTCAAATGAGAGTGCCGAGCTTTTAAGTAGTGCTGCACAGTAAAACCGGCCGGACACAATCAACCAGCATCACTCTTTCTTGCTTATTTGTTGGGCCTTAGGTTAGAACTTACGTGCCAGCACGGCCTGAAACAGGAGCCACAATCTAGAGGTTGAACCATGGGAATGTCGCCCCGGGAAATCTGGCACACCAAGGCATGCTCTTGTTACAGCGAGGGCGATGATGGGGTTGGTGAGGCGATCCTAGCCACGCAAGGTTTCCACGGATCGAACCTAATAGAGCATCTGATGGGAAAGGGGAAAGAGATCTTCGATCTACGGAGGCAGTATCGTAAGTGGCAGCGACGTTGAATATGTAACTATCGATTTCTAACAATGGGAGCAAAGATAAGTGAAGGTGCTCTGTTCAACGGTGGGAACACAGCTGTGGGCCGTTGATAGTAGTCTACAGTAGTAGCATCAAGCACAGCTGATTGACGCCACAGCCAGGGGGTATGCCGTCACCCTGTATGATCTCATAACTCACCACCGGATTGCTCTGCTTGATACGAGTATTAACATGTGATAAACTGCTACGAGTCTAAGGTCACCTTGGTATCACCAAAGTGGTCGTGCTCAATGGTACACCACATAGTCGACTTGCCTTGAGCTAATCTGGCCATCTGGGTCTAGATACGTAAACAACGTGGTCATAAACCTCTTCTTGCAATGAGTCTTGTTCAAATAGCATGGCATGACAATGGAAATTGCCATCAGGGTCATCTCGGAGGATGCCAGGCCTCAGTACCCATGTAAGATTCCATAAACACTTTCGCCGATCATCGGTAGAATACTGAGCTACGGAGAAACCTTTGATTTTAGACGCCTGCTTAGGAGAAGAGGGTCTCCGTGCGGCACTAAGCAGATCTCAGTTGAAGCTAATGCAGACAGCGAAAGTTTCGAGAGCACGAGTACTTTCGAAGTGCGAAGAGAAGAGTTCCACCTGGCCTGCCTATGAGTATTTGCCAACTTCACTCATGTCTATCTCGGGAAGAACTCCCGGCTTAGGGAAGAGGGTTGACACCTAGGATGGACACACAGCAGGTAAACATGATTAATAAGCCTTCCTTGAAAACGCCTCTATGTATGAATAATCCTAGACTCGTTCCTTCTGGGTACGTGAGAGCATAAACCACAGCCTTGTGGACCCACATCCCAGAGCCGACGCCATAGCCGATGGCCGGGGATCCCATATTGGAAATGTACTGTAGGTCATAACCGAGCCAATATGGCCCACAGCAGGAACGTCGACTCGTTAAGAGAATTCCCTCAACCCTCTGGCGATCTACCCATGCCCTTTTACGGATTTTTTTTTTCGAGTTATTCTCCTGCTGTTATTCGTACGAGCATGCTGATTACAATCCGTATTTGCATCTGTCGACGTCACTTGCATCGGCACTGCCCGTAAGGCTGGTGCGCCTTTCCGGGTCTTTTCGCAATGCTCTCCACCTACAAAATGGGTTCTAGCTTGCTGATGTTCAACAAACATGCTCCAGCTAGCTTCGCAAACTGCACCCTACCAGAACCAAGCTGATATGACTCTTGTGTCTCTGTTCGAGACTCCAGATAGCAGTCACGGTCCTTCTGGCTATCTCGCAAGTCGGGATTTGCATACCACCTGGGATGGATTTCCCTCCATCCCGTGCTGCACAAAATGAGAGGGAGCGGACACCAAGTCTCCGGCTACATGGTGGCGCATGTGATGCATGTCGACGTCGACGTGTCAAATGTGATAACCAGCAACCCTGCGAGCGTTGTCTCAAGAGTGCCGTCCAGTGCACCTACGGCAGCAGCTCCAGTCGTAGATCGACCCTTGCATACATACGCCATCTCGAAGAGCAGCTCGCTCTGTTGCAGACTCATTCACAAGACCAATCGCAATCCAGTGCAGGTGAAATCACCCTTTTCTTGCCATGGCTAAGCTCCGATACCAGCCCTACAGATAGTGGCAGTTGCGCTAACCTTTGAGGATCAAAGGTCCAGCACAGAGCCATAGCATTGATATGCTTATCGGGCCCGAGGATGATTACGTCGTTCATGTACCGGATGTATCTTCAACCATCTTTTATGGCCGATTTGGGGGCTTGAGCGTGCTACGGTCACTGGGGCGTTCGCTGCTGTTGGACGTCCAGCCATCACCAACTTCATCGCCTGTTAAGGAGCTTGTCGAAGCTTTCCATGACCTTGCTTTGGGTCCTCACAAGCGCTCGGTACAAAGTTCTAGACGCCTCACAACCTGTCTGCCCTCAAAAGATCAGGTGAATACGGCCATTGCCCTCGCGTGCAGAACAGCGCTTATCTGCCACGACTGCTTGGACCACGCGCTTTTATCCCGCCAACTAGACAACTTGTACGACACGGATCCCGAGGACTACTCCAATGGCAATCTACAATCTCTAGCATTGGTCTACTCCTTAGTGGCACTTGGCCGCCGGTACTCCCCAGTGCGGACTGGGAGTGAAAGTCATCAGGTGCCAGATGCTACCAATCCCAAAGGGTAAGATTTCTTTGAGTCGCACCACGATTAAGGCATAATGATTTTTGTCTTTGCTAACTTGCTGCAAGTTTCACGTACTTCCAGATCAGCCGTAGAATGGTCCAGAATGCAGAAGTCTACACCCTTGATTCGCTGAGAGCCATTGTGTGCCACGTACGATACCTTCTGTCGATGTCCATGCTATCTGAGGCCCACTCATGTTTGGCAACAGGGGTTTCTGCAGCAGTTTGTATGGGCATACACGTCTCTAACCCAATACCAGAAGAGATTTCTGGCGACGAAGCGATCCAACGACGTCGAATCTTCGCTGTTATGAACATGATGGATACGTACTTGGCCAGCTTGCTGGGTTTACCTAAAATTGTAGGAAACGTGTACATGACGCAGACTCTGAATTTGGAAGACCAGATGCTGCCCGACTTCGGTCACAGTTTTCTCCTGCGACATCCAGCGGAATCTATCGAAGAGACGGCCCTATGCCAGAAGCTGAACAACATCCTGGCGCAGATAGGGAATTCTCGGCTATCGGAAACTAAAGACAATCTCCAATCTCCTGGAGAGAGATACGTAGAGCGAGATGAACTTGTCGCTATGCATGAAGCCGAGATCCAAGACTGGTACAATGACCTGCCGGCGGTGCTTGAGGAAAAGTCCGACCCTGGCGCTCTACGGGCGCAACTCATGCTGCGGCTATGGCATGCAATGGCACAAATCATCCTTTACCGGCCCTTTCTACACCATCTCGGTCGTGACGGACAGGACAAAAGATTCGACCTGCGCGGCTACGAGTATGGTTCATCCTGTGTACGTTCCGCCATGCAAGCTGTATATCTGTGCGAAGTATTACAAAACAACGGCATGCTACACGAACCATTCTACCTTGTGCTGTACAGTCTCGCATACGCAACGAACATACTGGCCTTCTTCGTCATGTCGTCTTCTCCGAGAGCCACAGTGAGAGAAAGCATGGTTGCAGTTTGGACAGCCAGGGATATGCTGGACCGACTTGGAAAGCACAACTGTTCGGCCAAACGATACACCGCATTACTCACTAGACTGCTGGGTGACATACCATCTCTGCAAGAGCAGACGCTGACACATCTTGTCGTCGCTCAAGGGACTTGATACATCTAGCATGTGAATTTTCTTGTTAGTCGGTCAACGTTGTTAATGTGCTTTGCCTTCTCCACCTTTTCCCTCGAACCATTTGCTTCTATACCTCTTTAACAGAAACATGTTGCAACTGTAGAGCTGTGGAGAGACATGAACTGCAGCATACACAGGCATTAATCGGGAGCGACGTCCGAACAAGGCGACCGACATGGTGCGCTCCAGCTCCAGCCAGCTGAGGGACCTCCTCCAATGGTTCACCGAGTTCGGGCGGATGAGTGGCTAGGGGAGCATCAAATAAGTCTCAAATCCGCGCACTGATGGGAGCAAGAATGGGAACAAAGAGAGTGACAATATCTTCCTTTATGTACGTATCGCTATACACGATACCGTAGAACTGAACAGTGGAGAGCTGTAGACAACTGCCGTCTGGGGTTTTTGCCACCTCCCTGACCTCCTCGCACAGCGCGTCCTGATCAGTTCATCGATGCTGCCAGTGACTCAAACACAAAAGTCGGTGACGCGCTCGCTCTGGGACGGGTCGCAACATAGAATACCTGGGCCGAGTGTGTCACCGTCTTCTCCTCTGGCCCGATACCTACTGTGGCTGGGACTCACTTGACGGGGACTCTGATAATAAGCACAATTATCAATTGCCAACAGATAGAATTGTAATATCATCGTCGCCTAGGGTGCTGTTGGCAGCGACGTTAAATGCGTCATGTGTGACGGAGTCGTAGAGCGGTCGGCAAGTCGTTGAGTGGGAAAATACGTTCATATGGTTTTGTGGGGTTAAAGAGTATACAATATGAGTACATGGATCACCAAGCCATGATGTCGTACACTTGTTGATTACATGACTACTTAATGTTCAGTGGCTAGTCTGTTTACCACCCACCACCACCGCCACCACTCTTGCCACCGAATCCACCGCTTTCATCACTTGCAGTGATCCCCTTCTTACTCCCGCCGCCATGGCCACCACGCTGGCTCTTCTGCTGGGCTGCTTCATGCTTCCTCAACTCCTCCGGCACTCTAGAGATGCTACTCTTCATAAGCATCTGTTTGAGATCATACAGCACATCCGTATCCTCATTGCCCAGGAACGTGATAGCAACACCACTCTTCCCTGCACGACCGGTACGACCGACGCGATGGGTATACGACTCGATGTTTGTGGCCATGTTGAAATTAACGACGAGACTAACGTCGGGGACATCGATACCACGACCCGCGAGATCTGTGGCGACGAGCACATCCGTCTTCCCGTCGCGAACAGACTGTAATGCAGCCTCACGCTGATCTTGCGTCTTCGAGCCATGTAAAGTGACGGAGCTGAAACCCATGGACTTGATATCTCTGGCAACAGCATCGCAGTTGCGCTTGATGTTGACAAAGACAATGATGGGAGGTCGGAATTCGCCAGACCGGAGAATCTCATTGAGCCGTTTCTTGCGCTTGTCTTCGCCAGCGACGAATTCCACGCGCTGCTCGACCGTATCGACTGCCTCGCCGATGTTACCGATAGTCACGATGGCTGGGCGACGGAGGTACTTGCGCGCGATGCGCTCCACAGCCGCGGGCATGGTGGCTGTGTACATCATTGTCTGGCGGTATCTTTCTTTGCCACCTAGATGACGAGACATGGCTCTGCTATCCTCTGCGTCGTCTGTGTCTGGTTTCTCATTGGTTACGGGCAAGGCGTCGAGGATCTTGTTGACGGGTTCTTCGAAACCTAGATCGATCATGCGATCTGCTTCATCCATGATCACGTAGCAGCACTGTTCGAGGACGATGATGCGTCGATCAATGCAATCGACTAGTCGACCTGGCGTGGCGATGATGATTTCTGCACCGTTGCGTAGGTTGTAGGCTTGTTCTTCGATGGAGTGGCCACCGACAATCGATACGACCGTGAAACCCAGCGGTGATGCGAATTTGCGAGCTTCTATCTCGATTTGCTGCGCTAATTCACGGGTCGGGGCCAGGATAATCGCGTAGGGACCGTTATTTCGCCGCCATTCGTCTTCATCCAGTCGTGGAAGCTCGGCGATGTATACCAGGAGAGGCAGAAGGAAAGCCGCCGTTTTACCAGATCCAGTTACAGCAACACCAATAAGGTCGCGATTCTGGAGAGCGATGGGAATGGCGGCTCTCTGAATCGCAGAAGGATCCGTGTAGCCGACTTCATCAATGATATCGAGCAGACGACGTGGGAGACCGGATTCCTTCCAATTGCGCATGGGGTTCGGTATACCGCCGCCTTTAGTACTGATATTGAAGTCTTCTTTGAATATTCGCCAGTCGCGCTCGCGCATCTGGTCGAGTCTCTTCTCACTCCAATGCTTGTCAATCGCCATGCGACGGGACTCTTCTTTCCGTTTGCGCTCCATTTCTAGAATTTCCTGTGCTCGTGCTGCACCGGCCTCAGTGTCTCTGGACTGCAGGGCTTCAGCATATTTCCGAGCGGCTTCATCCGCAGCTTGTTGGTCGAAGCCACCAAGGCGACCGCGACCAAAGAAGGTCGGCTGAGCACGTTCGTTGTATATAGGATTGTAGTCAGGCGTAGTATCTTCTTCGGCGTTCCACTCGAAGTTGAACTTTTTCTCTGTCGTACGGCGTCTCTTTTTCGAGGCAGAGAAGGTCGAGATATTGGTCTCTGCGCCCATATACCTTTGACGAATGAGGTCAACCTCTGCTTTCCCAGTTTGACCTTCATCCGCTTGTCGCTTCTGCGTTTTCGAGTCTGCTCCGAACGATATCGACTTGGGTGCCGTAGGTGGAGTAAAATCGACGCCTTTTTTATACTCTTTAGATCGCATTGCACTTGGGCCAGTAGGTACGTCGCCGTTGCGAAAGGCCCTCGGTCCAGTGGGCGTTATAGATGTCATTGACCGCCCGGTCCCTTCAGGTGGATCGAGAGGCGGTGTTCCATTATGGCCATTCTGAGATTTAGCGCGGGCAGCCGCCTCGACTTGGTTCGCACGCTTTTGTAAGGCAAGCCGCTCGCGCTCGGCACGGGAAAGGAATTTGGGCTTGCTCGCAGCCAAGTCGGCCTCCCGTTTCTTCCTTAGAAGATCTTCTACAGAAAGAGGCTCTGACTTTGGCTTCGTCGGGGCGCCCCATCCCTTCTTCTTGACTGCAGCGCCGTTGGCAGTGGGCGGAGGTGGCGGCCGGGCAACATCTGATGGAGGTGGCGGAGGGGGTGCAATCGTTGATGGAGGAGGCGGAGGAGTCTGTGGTCTTGATACAGGGTCAACAGGAGGCGCAGGGACATCAGTATCGTGGCCGTTCACCATTCCAGTCGCCATAGCGGCGATTCTGTCAAGTGCAATTCAGCGTGGGTAGGTGGTAGGAAGAATGGTTTCGAGAAGCGACCGAAGTTCGGAATCTAGGTTGGACAGCCTGTTCTATGGAAGTTTCACCAACCACTTAAGCAGAGACCCTGAAGAGAGGGATAAACAAGCTGAATCATATGAGTGCGATCGTTGGTTGTTGAAATCGCAGTCTAGTAAATAGTGCACAAGGACCCAAGAAGAATATCTGGACTTATTCTGCTTTTGTATTAGGGTGATGCCGCTCTGTCATCCATAGCATTTCACCCTTCGACTGGATTCTAGTAAACCACTAAGTCAGTAGCGCGACGCTAATACAGACGGCACTTCAGGGAGTTGATACCTACTACTAATACAGGATCAAGATTTCAGTATATTGTTTCTTCAGCTTGGCGAGATACGTGGAGGCACTCTTCACGAATGTCTTGATTGCCTCCACGGCCTAACTTGAGACATTCTCCGCAACTTATGCACTCGTGAAGCCCGCGAAGACAACAACAGTTTTTCTCTTAAGACTTATCGCCTTGCTACCTACTGCTAGTCAGGTCAACTCAGGGCACTCGAACTATGATCTTGACTTGGGAATCTTTGTCATTGATCGGCGTTTTGAATCCTTTCTCCTCCAGTTCATTCATTTCGATACACGACGTGATCATGCGTGACGGCTTCAACAGCCCGAGAAGATTTCGTCAGCTCCAGAATTTTGGACTTGGTAATTTAACGTACCTGAGGCGATGGCCAAGATCACTTCCTGGAAGTAACCTCGGAGTACGTTGCTGACCCAACGTACGAACGCTCATTCAGGCAGGAATAGTTAGGCTGAAAGGTCGCAGGTGCTGATCATATCGCGATATTGCACATCATCCCCCTGGCCCGACAGGCTACGAGAGCAGTATCAAGACTGCGTTGCCTTCCGACGGCATCAAAGACGACATGCGCGCCTTCACCATCAAATTGTTCCACGCAGCGCGCCCCAACGTTGTCCGTGGTTGTGCCGAGAACCAGATCTGCCCCAAATTCAGATGCAAACCGGCGCATCTTCTCGGCAATCTCTGAGAGAATGACCTTCTTCACGCCACGTGCTTTCAGGACTTGAAGCACCGCGAGACCGATCGGCCCACCTCCCAATACGAGAGCGGTGTCGTCTTTTTGAAATCTACTCAGAGTGACCGCATGCCATGCCACCGCGAGTGGCTCGATGAGAGCTGGTATCTTTGAGCTGGCGGATCTTACAGTTGGGGAGGCTAGATCCAACTCACATGCAACTTCTAGAGATATCGTGCCTGGTATCTTGAACACCGAGTAATTGGGGACCACAGTGAATTCAGACCGTCCACCACCCCCACCTGCCCGCGACCACCATCAATCGGAAAAGGTACGACGACACTAGGATGGTGTGCTCTTACCGCTTAATCCGACAAAACCGCCGTTTCGGCAATAGTTGATCAGGCCCCTCTTGCAACGTGAACAAGTCTCGTCAAAGAGAATAGGTTGAACGACAATGCGACCACCAATCTGCAAGCCTTGTCCGGCTTCGCCGACGTCAACAACTCTTCCGCTGAACTCGTGACCTATCACTACAGGTGTTTGTTCTCCGGTATGTCTATGCGGACTCGTGGGAATGAGGTACGCTCCCTCCAGGTATTCGTGGTGGTCTCGAGATTATTTAGCATGTGATCGAATGATCTGCCAGGTTCATGGAATAGCTTACCCGTGCCACAAATGCCGACAAGATGTCGGTTCAAGGTCTCACTGAATCGTATACACTCACTGGGACTTCATCGATGACAATGTGGGAGAGGCTCAAGGCGGAGAGGAGTTTGCTCGATTTATATAACAATCACTGCGAATCACAAGCTTATTAATTAAAGCCGGAAGCAAAGGTATGTATTTTCCCGAGATTCAAGATAATGTGGTACAATGCAATTAATCTGTACGTAGGTAAGGCGGGCGAAGTCACTTCTCGACTGATACCGGGATCATGAATCTAGAAACCACGCGTCTCTTCCTCGTGGGCTCGAACTATCGACGAGATACCACGTTGAAATCCTGTTCTCGGCCTCCTCTTCGAGTGCTTCAGTCGTAACAGACCGCCCGGGCCTGTCATGAAATCCTCAGTATCGGCGCCATCTCCTCGTGTAGATCGCCCAAGCCTGTGCGCTCGCCCGCCGTTTTGGCGATCGAGCGGAGCCGGCTGGGAGCCTCCAGCATCTGCAGCTTTTGGGTCGTCTCTCCGGACTGGTCATGAAATACAGGCTGATGTCTTCACGCTAGCCCAACGCAGCTGGTGTTCACCCGGAAACACTATTCGTATATCTGTCGCCCTCCATCGCACTCATGTACAGTAGTGAGCAGCTTCTGCGTTGATGACGGCCATTGGCAATGGGCGCGAAACGGAATTTGGTCCGTCCAAGGTGGCGTCCGCCAGATCCATCACGTGCTGATGGGTGGGTCGGTGGGTCGGTGGGTTGCAGTGGCATCCCTTCAAGTACCCTTTGCTATGTTTGCGGCAGAGCACCATCACCAATTTCGAAGGCTCGAGTCGTGGTGGCTGCAGTCTGGTGACGGGGCAGTCGCACGGTCAGTCAGTCAGTCAGTCAGTTGTAGGAATGAACAACCGAATGCTCAGAGAATTGGTCATTTGCCGTAAACCAAAGAATCGAGAGGGAAATGGCAGAACTACAATGGCTCACAGGGGCTTCAGAAAAATCATCACTCGTGCTAACAAGCATGGTAGCCAAGGAAATTTCACAGCGATCACAGGCTCTGAAAGTGCATCACTCTGGTACTTTCGGAAAGTATTTAATGGCAGTAGTAGGAACAACGAACACCAAAAGCCGAGCCTCATCAAGCATCAGTATGTGACTCCTTCTCTGGTCGACTCGACTCTCGCTCTTTCAGGCTCATCCATCACCTTTCTTTAGGTATCTTATGTCCATCATACGTGGAGTAACCCCCAGAATACAACCCACTGTTCCCTCCCGCAGTGAGAGATCCCGCATTCTGGTTTCCAGCGACACCCGGCGTGGTGGCCGCGAACTTGTCCAATTCTGCTCTATTCATGCCCGTGTATTTCTGCAAGTCCTCCTCCGTGATCTTGGATGACCCATCTGGAAGGAGGCCCTTTTTGGAATTCTTGAAGGCTTTCCACTTGTCGCCTAGGATGCCCATCGTGATTGAGATTTGTGATGTTGTCCGAGTTCAACGATGTTGTATATGTGAGAGAAAGTGTCAGATGTGCTTTGTTCAAGGTTGCAAAAGCGTAAGTTGTCGACCATGCAGTCTTCTTTGTTCTCCAAAACACCGGATTCATCAGCGCGCCTTTGTGGTCTATATATATACACACGCACCGTACTCACCTCGGTATTGTACTGTATGTATATTTATGTAATGAAGCGACCGAGCAAGCGAACAACGCCCATGCGTCGTCCCGCATGACCAGATTTGTTTGGCCGCGGTATAAAAATAGCATCAAACAAACTTCCGACTACTCTAGAGTTATTAGTGCAAGAAATACAAAGTACAAAAGTCACCGGCTTTTCTTGAAGACCAGAACCATTCCATCGTCGAACTGTCACCGGCATGCCACCATTCCTCTTATGATGCACCTTTGGGCACCTCAGGTAGCTAACAAGTCTATAATTATAAGAGAGGTGTCAAGACCATCTTGCCATGATGGAGTAACCCCCCCGGATATACGAATACGTGGTGCCGTATCCGTTCTTCATCGAGGGCCAACAACCACCATTCATTCGATGTTCCATGGACCATCAGGGCTTGATTACTAGCTACGAGCCCTTGTAGTTCAACACACAAACGAGCCGAGAACTCATCTACTCCATTTGCGCTCTTCCTCTTTTCTACTCCGCAGCAGCCGCGGGGTGTGTCATGTCCTAAGTCCACGGACATAGCTGGCTGCTGTGATAGTATTCTTTCAGGCTTCCCATTACCACTTAGCTAAGCAAGTCCACAAAGACTATCAAGGATACCCAGCTACATGAAACGAGCTACAGAGTACAATACAAGGTGGGTGATCCGAGGAGGCCTGACGCGAGACTACAAAAGGGCCAAGGTGAAGCACGCAGACGCGATCCCCTCTACTCTCTCCAGTCATCACCTCTCTTCGCATTTTATATCTCATACAACCCGATTCTACTCACAACGTCTCCTTCTCCCCATCTCAAGGCCCCTTGCAGTTCTAGCACTCGCCCCGAGTTTCTCACAATGTCTCAACCCACATCCTCCGCAGCAATCTCCATCTACAAAGACCTCTCGACGGGATGCGTCCTCAGTGTCAAAGTCTACATCTCGCCCGCCGAAGAGGCCCGGTTCTGGCAACTCTTCAAACCCGCCTACGACGCCGTTATCGCCGAGCCGGACTGCCGCTTCTTCGTTGTCAGCAAACCCACCCCGCAGCCCGAGGAGAACGTAACGTGTCTGTCGTGGGTCGAGGGCTGGTCGAAACCCGCCCAGTGGTTGCAGGACGTACAACTGCACAAACCGTACTATGAGCCTTATCTCTCCGAGTCGGAGAAGATGTACTTGAAGCCGCGTGTGGTCGAACTGACGAGCGCGATGGAGGGGATGTGTGATTTCAAATTGCCCCAGACAAGTTCATGACAGATAGGTACTTGGGTACACACACCAAAGAGTGGAAAGACTACTCCATGAAGGAAGGATCGAAACGACTCAGACCAAGGATTTCAAAATTGTCAAGGGTACGATAGAACAGCTGAAAAGCAATAGAAAAACAAGACTGGACGACTGGCTGAACTAACTAGTCCCTCCCTCGGGGTTTTTTGGTCTTGCCTTAAATTCCGAGTTCCCAGTCCCCAGTCCCCAGTTCCTTTGCAGAGGAGTCGTGAACATCTTTGATGTGCGGATTTTCGTTGGCATGCCCATCATCAACCTTCGGAAGGTATGAGCGTACGCTGTCCACGCTAGGACCTTCCCACACGCATAGGCATACTCGTCCGACAGGTATACGTTCTCCCACTGTGACCTTGACTTGGTAAATGGCCATCTACATCGGAGCCCAGCGCGATAAATGTTGCCGTACGGAGGTGAAGATATTCAATTCTACGAATATCTTATTGGGGGAGGCTAGAGTGAAGAAAAAAGTCAGCGACGCATTAGCTGACGGACTGTTGAACGTCACCCACCTGTCCATTGGCTAATGCAGCAACCTTGGTGGGATCAATTGCAGCGTGAGCCTTCGAGAGTTTCTGTACAGACACAGGCCCATTGATTTCCCGATCGAGGTTCATATACTCTTTCGCGGCGTCTTTCGTGCCTCGATCAAGAAGATATTTCATGTATATTGCCACCAGCTCCTGCACCGTCGCATCTGGCAAAGCCGTCTGCGTCATGATTTCGTCGACGACCTGCTTGATCTGGTCATGTTGAGCCTGTTCAGAACCGGTGACGGTAGGTTGATCGATTTCAAAGCGCAAATAAGCTGTCCAGAATTCTGGGCTCTGTTGGTAGAACTGCCGGTTCTTCTGGAACAGTTGCCGGGCTTCATCGGCAGACCCTTTGAGCTTCCATAACGCCTTGGCCCATTCGGCAACCAGTTCTGCTTTGGCCGAGGTGCCAATCTGGGACTCAATCTGAGACTCATAGACCGCAACGGCTGCATCCAGGCCGGAGTGTCGACGGGTGCAATTTGCCAATGAGACTATCGTCTCGACATGACCTGGGAGATTCACCAAGATTGCCTCGTGAATGTCCTTGGCCACATCGACACGACCACTCATCTCTTCAAAGTAGGCATACTGGAGTCGAGTTTGGGGGAGGGCTATCGGCACAAAGAAGCATGATGCTCTCTGATAGATATTCCGGACTTCCTCCTCCTTCCCTGGCTGACCCAACATCCATCTAGCATACCGCAACCAGAACTCATCATGTTGAGCGCAAGTGACTAAACATCGCTCATACAAGAATTGGGTGCGGGTGTAGTCGCCTTCACTCTCCTCGAAGTCGAGGTATTTGCGCCAATTGGTGACTTGAGCCTCGTCCAGGTCGGTAACGTGGAAATATGGTCGCTTGATCTCAGACTCATAGGTCCATCGCTTGGTGGTTTCGTTTTGTGTCCGCCGGAAGATTTCGAGATGGTAGTTGTCAATGCGGGATCGGAGCTCTCTTTCGACTTCGACTTGGGATCGGCCAGCTTTGTATCCAGCCCCTTCATTTTCAATGTCCATTTGGAGTTGAGTCAGAGTACCAGGAGGAGCAATAGCAGTCAGCGGGCGCGACTGAGCCCACTGTCGATACTTCTCGAAGTATCGAGCATACTGGTGCATTGGAACATGGATGATCCGGCCCAAAATGGTAAATATCCGGTCTTGTGACTCCATTCGTTCCTCGAACTCAATATACTTGTCCCAGAATGGATGGGCAAGGAAGTCCAGACCAACACATGCAGCACCTCGCTCAAAGAGTCTGTTGTTCAGGTGTTAGTACGAACGAATCGTGGCGCCAGGGATGAGGAGAGGGGAAACAGAGGGTGCAAACAGGTGTATGTACGTGACGTGATGATGATCCTTCAATCTTTTGCAGCAACAGGTGTGATTCCTTGTACGCAGAATGAATGGGCACAAAAGGCCTCCTTGTATCGGGCAAATAGCAAATCAAAGCACCTGACTGACGACTTGTGAGAAGCAACTCCAGCAGGGACATTTTGGCTTGTGACGATTCTCACCAATCTTTCGATGGCCATCGTCGTTTCATCCAATCCAGCTGACGATTGTATCGTGTGCTATGTTTAGGTCTTTCAACGAGAGGGAATGTGTCTCTTGTATACTTACTCTCGAATAATGTCGGCTTCGTGGCTGGTTTCGGTCTTGAAGGAGCAATAGTTCGTCCAAAGATCTACTGAGTTTGTGATGCTTGCAACACCTCGTTCATAGACCTGTCACAATATCAGTGTACAACTCTTCTATCCAACCACAGGTAATCCGTACCATTTCCGCTGCCTCGGTACCAGCTATCGAGAACTCGAGGTCGGCATATTTCTTCCAGTAACCGAAGAAAAGGGGAAATTTTCCTAGAAATCGATCGTAGATGCCCCGTACAGCCGTTATGGCCTGAGAGCTCGAGTTTCTGTTTATTCCCCCCTCCAAGGATTCGGCGGTCCGGACGAGTTTCTCCCAGATCTCGAAGTTGTCTGGATCGTCGTTCTGCAGGGGGTGGGAGTTAGCGGGATCCTTTGTCGCAAACTTCCTGAGTAGATCGTACCACTTCCGCCAGAAGCTTTCGCAGCTCTGCGCTCTCCTCATCGTTTCCACCATAGACATCCATCTGGCCGCAGCCTGCTCTTCGACGGAAAGACGGACACTTGTAGTGATCGACGGTAGTCAATCTCAGAGGTTGGAGCGGGATTCGGAAAATAAACCGGGCAAGAATACAGAGGTTGAAGCGTAAAAATAGACCAGAATAAAAAGTACAGAGTATGGGATGGGCTGGAGCTGAAATCGAGCAGGCTGGAAAAGCGTTTCCTAAAGATTTACACGGCGCCAAGTCTGCGGACGGACTGCGGAGCAGAACCTCGAATTGAAAGTTGTCGAAGGACCTTGCTTGCCCTGCATCTGCTTCACAACGATCTTTGCGTCCCATCTCAAATCAACTTACTCATCAGCACTCACGATTACCTACGCGCAGCTAATATAGACTTCCTTTCTTCGAGTGGTTCATGCTACCTCGAATCCATCATCTGTTGTTGTCTTGATTCGAACATTATTTTCCAGTCATGGCTGAGGCCGTGCGGACAATGGCACCGTCCTCTTTAAAGCTGCCCAAGCGGTTACTCGACTTTTTCGCCCGATATCCTCCTGAAGTATATTCTGCCAAAGTTACCGGAGTGACGATACCTATCACGCGCAAGGCGGCCAAAGACGCTGCCATCGCCCGGAATGCTGAGAATTCAACAGCAGCACTTGGGCAAGCCAGTCAAACCGCATCAGCATATGCCGAAACATCAGACGAACTAACACCTCCTACACCTACACCTCAGTCTTCATCTGCTGCGAGCAGTCTCCCACCGAACCCATTCCTACCGAGAAAAAATTTTGTCACAGGAAAATGGGCGGGCGCAAAGATCGGGCTCCGGCGGCAAGCAGAGCTAGTTAAGTTGGCGAAGGAATGCCAAATAGAGGAGTTGTTACCTCCCGGCCGCAAATCGACAGCGTTCAAGCAGACACGATTACTCGAGCGAGGACTCGCTGTAAGAGGTACTGGTGTAGGCCAGAAGGTGAAGGGACACCAATGGGAAAGACATGTTGGTGCCACGTTAGGGAAGAGGAGAACTGCTATGGAGAATATGCCAGAGCTCATCAACGAGTGGAAGAGGGTAAGTCTAGTCAATTGGATGGTGGATTCTCATCAAGCACATTTGCTAACACCTTTGCGTGCAGCGTGGCCATGGTAGAGGCTGGAAGAAATATCCGAAATAAGATCGCAGCTCTACAAATGCGCAGAAGTATTGCTTTGTTCTATGTTGAGGTTATCAACATCTGGTTCCAGAGCATTCTGCTCTCACTGGCAGACTTCGAGTACACCAGACGCAAAAGGCGGAATGCCCACCACCGACCGCCAAACGGGACATATATGTCCTGCACAACCCCATGATCTCCTAGAGGAAAGGCGATCATTGTATATACAATATCCATTCAGGCACAGTGGAAAACATCGAATGGAGTGCCTCCATTGATGCGGTGTTGTACCATAGACCAATAATAGAGACGGTCGGATTAGAAGCCAGCGGCTCTAGTGTATATTTCAATCTTGCCACATCATTTCGAGGTGGTGATGATCATTTGTCAACGGTCCGATGGTTCTGTCCTTGATGCTTTTATTGAATCCGCTGCAACTGGTGCCTCCATTGTTCACTGTGTAGGTGCCAGCTCTACTGCGTGCGAGACAATGACTCTCGGGCTATATCAATTTTCGGCAGTTCCTCTGCTTGACCAGAGTAATCCAAAGACAAACTAGCAAGCATGCTCCCACCAGCATCACGAACCCGCTGAAAAGTTGTAGTCCGAGATAGTTTCGTCCATGGTCACTAATGAGGGCGCCGGCAATAGGACTTCCGATGAGTGAGGCCGTGGCACCAATCGCTTGGGCCATTCCGAGGCGAGCCCCGAGAACTTTCGGATCAGGACAGACGACTGGAAATATACTCGGTGGTAGGGGGATAAGAGCGCCACTGAATCCACCTGCAAAAAAAAGTTGAGGTCAGCATTCTGGCGTAAAGCTCACACGAAGGGTGGGATGACATACCGTACAATGCTGCATAGGCAAAGAAGGAAGCAACGTCATGTATGCCAGCCCAGGCCAGACACATGATGGCAGATACAGTGCCACAGGCAAGCCAAGGAATCATAATGCCAATGCGAGAAGCGACGAAGGCTGCCAGGAGACGACCAAAGATCGAAACAGCTTGAGCAACCACAATTGCATAAAGTGACAACGATCGAGACATGCCCAGCTTGATCTGGCCGTAGCTGGGGATGAAGATGAACGGAACCATGTAGCCGAAGAAAAGCTAGGGGAATCAGCCATTGTCACATTTGAATATTTGACAAGCCTCGGCGAAACTTACGAAGAAGCATGAGACGCTGTAGAGCCAGAAAGGCAAATCTTTGAAAGCCGCTTTGTCGAACAGCTTGCGAGCAGTACCACTGCTGATATCGCCAGTGTTACCGGCCCCCCATAGGAGCAGAGGAAAGGCAATCAAGTATGACGCTATCATGATGAAACCCATTACCCTGACTGTCCAGCCAAAGCCGAGTGAGTCGATTAGAGAGTCGAATGTAATGGTGTAAATTATACCGCCTATTCCATAACCAATGAGTGACGACGAATACTTGCGAACCAGAAAAACGTACCAAATGGAGCACCACAAGTGACAATGCCCAATGCTATGGCCCGACGCCTGGAAAATGAACGACTGACAAGAGCGATGCCAGGGACGTACAAGACCCCTGTGCCTAAACCCAAGCAGATACCTTGTGCCAACATGATCTGGTAATATTTTGTTGCCAGACTCAGCATCATAAGACCAAATGATGACAACGCGGCACCCCCAAACAACATAGAGCGGTAATAGCCCAGATCGAACATCGGGCCAGAGATAACGCCAACCACAATCAAAAGGTAGGTAGCAACGGTGCCAATCCAAGAAATGGTCGAAGATGATTCGCCTGGCAACATATACAAGAGGTAATAACTTTGGAATATACCAAAAGCAAAGGTCGTACCCCTTCATTCACGTATCAGCTCCTGTCAGAACCAGAGCATCGAGGAGACATACCAAACATTGAAAAAAACCAGCCAACAACCGACAACCTGAAGCCAAGCTCTCAGACCTCCATCTGGAGGGCTCACCGGAGGCGGTGGTGCAGGAATAATGGCCTTCTCCTCATAGCCAAAGTCACTCGGATTGCCGGAGTCGACTGGAAGAGTTTCGATACCGAGTTTCGAGACTTCGCTGTTAGTTTTTTCCATGCTGGAGCAGGCTTGGATTTATGGGATTCGAGGTCTCGTAACAATTGAGATCGTTCACCGCCAGGTTCAACGTGCTGTTGGATCGACTATACACGGAGGACAGGAACGCAGAAAATATGCCATGGAGAGGTTCGCAGAAGCTCTCTCTGTTGATATGGTCAAGTTTCTGGGAGAAGTCCCGGAAAGAGTATGCTTCAAAGCAAGTATCGAACAAGGGAAGACAAGCCAGAAACAATATGACTCGCACATAAGGGACCTAGGCGGTAGAAAGATCTGTACAAATCCGCAATGGCAACCACCACATTCCGCCTTTCGACGGGAAGGATTTCAGCGCCCCCTCTGTAGCAGTGGCAGAAAAAGATACCGAGGCCTACCCGTATGGGCCAGTAATAGAACAAGAACAGCCATCGAGGACAGGGACAGCATTATAAATCGGATCTACGGTGCCGTGGAGTGGGGAAGAAAGGATGGTTGATGGGGGATAGTGACCTTGTTGATCAAGAATGGCGTGCTGGCTCACCTGCAACTGGGCATTGGCTCGTCTTCGCAGGGGAAAACATTCCAGCATCATGACACCCCTCTCTGGAACGACATTGTGGTAGCTGGTAAATAGGAGTCGTCATGGCCTTCAGAAGTTGATTCAACTCGCAGTTGTCAATGTCGTCGTTGATGTCCATCTCCATACAAGTAGTACGAGACATTGGGGGGAAGCGGCTCCCTTCGCGTTTCGGCAAAAATGCCTTTGCGGGGGAGATGGTCCTTGGCAATGGCAACTGTTCAGTACAAAACAAGAGTACCTAGGTACGAGTACGAGTAGCCGTATTCCGTAAAATCTGCTCGGACCTCCTGCGAGACCTCACCTTTCTTGATTCCATTACAGCGACCAGGCGAGCTGGCTCGGTGCTCAAGGTTATCGATCTGGTCAAAATACAGGGAGTGCTGCCTGAGGTGGGAGAACGATGTGCACCGTGCTGACCTCAAATTTGCTGTTCTACCTGGCCAATTCGATCAATTGCCCTGCCGATCCCCGGACTCCTCATTTCCAACACCTTCATGGTCTGCTCGAACACTTTTCTCTGTGCCCGTTGTCCGACATCTTGCTCAACCCATTCTGCAACCTTTTGGTTTTCTCCATCACTCATGAATTCTCCGTGAGATTCTGGCCCGGCACTAGCGCCCAGGACGAGGGTCCGAGAGCCGACCTCGGTTGATCGTGCAAGCATCCAGCGCATGATACTGTCGATGATCCTAGCGGGCAGACTCGCCTCTCGCGCAAATGAAGAATGGCTCATGCCAGGATTGACCAAGTTGATCACTACTGGTACAATGGATGATTTATGCTGACTGAGACGCTTGACCAATTCGCGGACGAAGAGAACCTCTAGAAGCTTACTGATGCAGTACCTGCTCGATACGATTCAGTGACGACGTCCAAGAACGGACTTGAGAAGGATGGAAGAAGAGAGCGAGGGGGCGTTATGCGGACAGATGACTCACCACTCGAAAGAGTTGAAGCCCTTCTCGGTGTTGAGGGCTTGATATATGTCCGGCTCGTTGATCTGTTTGAATTTGGTAAACCGCAGACCATCAGAACTGACTATCACTAAGTGTGGTGAAGCATGAGCTTGTTGGTGCTTGGTCGTGTTCAATATTGGCAAGAGCAGCATCCCCAGCAGAAGAGTGTTGATCACGTTGACTTGAATACTCTGCTCGAACCCTTCGACCAACGTCCATTTCTGTGCACCAATGCCGGCGTTCTCGACCAGCACATCAAGTCGTGGGAGTTCCTTCTTGACTCGGTCGGCAAAAGCAAGCGTTGAAGTAGTACTGTTCAGGTCTAAAGGCCACACCTCGATCGCGTTGGCATCAGACCGATGCTTGACACTTTCGACGATATCTTCCTTTGCCTTTTCCCCTTTTGAGACTGTTCTGACTGCGAGAATCAGCTTTGCGCAATTCAGTCGGTAGAAGTGCCGTGCGGCTTCCAGGCCAAGGCCGACATTTGAGCCAGTGACGACGACTGTTTGGTTCGCGAATGATTGAGTAGGATAAGCTGGAGGCCGGAAGAATTGGGAGTAGAAGATAGTGCGAATCGTCTTTCCCAACTCGACTTCGATAGGGAATTCTTCAGGCATGAGGAATAGCTCTTATGATGTTGAGACAATGAAAAACTAGTACGACCACGACTTGTCTGTTTGTCTGCTCACGACATACGTAGTGGATGAAGTGGAAGCGAGGACGACCAACCGACATTATACATCAAGGGATGATGGTGGTCTGGGCTTAAATTAGGGCTTCACAAAATCGGCATGTATCGTATGATGCCAGGACTGATAGCATCAAGTACTGAGATAATACAGGCACCAGAGCCTTTGCGTAGACCTCAAACGACTAGATCTATGCTCTTCACCGATTCAACGGGAGGACTCATGTCCGCCTTCAAGAAAGATGCTTACGACAGGCCCGGAGGAAAGCACCCTCCATGGAGATGACGCCAAGATCGGGTCAACATTGAGCATGAGGAGGAAAGAACTGTCGAGAAAATGGTTGTACAAAGTTGTAACGGCCGAATGTTGTTGGCATCAAAATCGACCGTGGCGGCATCCGGACCAACACGGACGAAAGTTTCTGTTGTGACTGCACCTGTAATCACAAATCCACGCACGCGCCGTAGCTTTCTCAAAGCAAAACCGGGAATCATGCTTGGTTTTGATGCCCAGGGCGGGAGGAAGGTTAGAGTGAGGCGTCCAGCGAGCATTGGCGTGGAGGAAGATCAAACTGGCGTTGTGCATGGGGAGTTTGGGAGAACATTTTCACTACTCATTTTCTTTCTCCTCGTCTTGTGGTACATTCCGTCCAACAACAGAACGCTTCCTCGCAATCGTCTTGCCTTGTTGAGTAGAGGCCCTGCAAGGCAAGACGATGCGAGGAAGCGTTCTGTTGTTGGACGACCTGCGCAATTGACTGGTACTATGCAGAATCATGGTAGTCTGAACTGGTTGAGTGACTTGTTGATATGTCCAAAAACGAAGGCTCTGCCACGCTGTTTTTAACAACCACTAGAAACAAAATGTGATGCGGTGCCACCGAGTAGAAACCAGATAATCCAAAAGCGGCAACATGTTGGAGATGGAGTCGAGATGCATGAGAAGTGCCTACCTATGCTAACCGACAACCACCAGATCCCAGTCCATGTTGGCTTGTCAATGCGGGTAAGACGCCCTTTTTCCCAAACGAGGTCCCCTGAAAGATCCGGATCACAGAGTACACGCCGTCACAACCACGTTCCCAGCCAAGGGGTGGTTGGGTCCTTAGGACGTGTGTGCATGTTTTCTCAACGCCGTGGAAGCAGAGAGACGAAGGCATGTTCCATGCTCTAATTCGAACGCATCACATCACATCACGCAAAAAGGTCGCTAGTCTCAAAACAGCGGCAAAAGTTCACCAATGCTTCGCTCTGTTACGGTCAGGAGGCGTGCCGGGGGTGATGTACGTACGGGGTCATGAGCGAGCAGCCGTGCAGAATTGGGTCGACACGGTCCATGACTTGCGATACAAGGATTACCAACTGGTTGCACCCGTGAGGGCTTTGGCTGAGTGTCAGGACAAGTCGCACGAAACGGACGACAGCCCAGCAGGTACCTTGGTCGAAGTCGACTCGGTCAAGGAAATGGCAACACAGATGGAATTGAGAGGGTTACTGAGATGGTGGCGTGTTGCGATGGGGTTTGCCCATGAATGAACTACCTTCACTGTCAAGGACAGCCGTCTTCTATACCGGTGTGGTCATTATTGTTTGTGTGTCCCGCTGCATGCATCATCTATCGATTTTCGCCATGCCAGACCAAGGCAGCTATTGGGCATTTATCTGGTGCCACATGCAACTCCATCGTCGCGCCTATATTACAATGACAGGCACTGCCACCCTATGCATTCCTTGCCATGCTATGGTGCCCGATAGAACAACGGCCATTGATATTTTACAATTTCTGGTATTCCAGCTTGCCTTCAAGTTTCTTGGATTCAGCCACCTTTCTGACTGCCTTGTTGAAGTCGTCCTGGTTGACTGCGTCTCGGTAGTCTTTAATAGCAAATAGACCAGCCTCTGTCACCACGTTTCTCAAATCAGCACCGTTGAGCCCATCGCTCATCTTGACGACGCTTTCAAAGTCGATGTTGCCCTCAGTCACCACTCCTGCAGCGTGGATCTTCAGGATTTCCAATCGGCCTACCTCGTTGGGGAGGGGAATTTCGATTTTTCGGTCCAATCTACCTGCTCGGAGCAGAGCTGGGTCGAGAGTATCGGGACGGTTGGTGGCCATAATGATCTTGGTCTTCCCGAGATAGTCGAAACCGTCCAATTGGTTCAGCAGCTCCATAAGCGTTCTCTGAATTTCTCGATCGGCGGATGTTCCTTCGCTGAAACGACGACCTCCAATGGCATCGATTTCGTCCATGAAGATAATGCAGGGTTCGTGTTCCTTTGCATAACCAAACATTTCTCGGATCAATCGAGCAGACTCGCCAATGTACTTGTCGACAATCGCAGATGATACCACTGTATGATGGTCAGCTCAGCCAGAAAATGAGGGTGGATCGGACCTTACCCTTCAAGAAATTTGTATCTAGACTGCTTGCTACTGCTCTTGCCAACAACGTCTTTCCAGTTCCTGGTGGACCATAGAGTAGAACACCCTTCGGAGGCTTGATACCGACCCGCAAAAAGAGCTCGGGGTTCTTCAGTGGTAGTTCAATGACTTCTCGTAGTTCTCGAATCTGTTCATTAAGACCACCAATGCCAGCGAATGATACCTGACCTGGATCTTCTAATGACATGTTGTAGACTAGAGGGTCGACTTCTCGAGGAAGCATGCGCATGATCGTAAGGGTGGTCATGTCGAGTGCCACTCGCGTGCCTTGCTTCAGCTTGGCTTTGTCAACCTTGGACCGGCAGCCGACGACATATCGGGGGCCTGAGGATGCTTTGACGATGACTGTAACGGATGAGTATCAGATACAAAAGAGGAGTGGCCAGACATACATCTCTCCTCGTCCAGTTGTTTTAGCACTTCTCCGATGATCTGGCCCACGCTTTGTAGGGCTTTGATGTTGTCCTCTGTGGTTTCGAAGTCTTTTTGGAGACCCTTGATGTCCATCCGTAGTTCTTTCAGTTTTGACTCCCATTCTCTTGACTCTAGCAATTTGTCCTTGTATTGTTGTAGGGCTTGTTGCCTCTCCGGATCTCCACTCCCGTCCATTGTGTAATAGTTCGCAAAGGGCGATAGCAGTGTCAGAAGGTTGAATTAGTTCGGATAAGTGTGTACCGAGAACAATTCGCGAGAGTTAAGAGAGGCTTCAGGGTGGTTTGCGACGATGGGAATGTGGTGTATGTCAAGTAAGTCAATCTGGACACTGATGTTGATGATGAAGCTTGCCGCAGGTACCAAAGGCTACGCGGCGAGGCCAGCAGAAGGGCCGCAAGGCTGGAGACGAGTCCAGATCACGTGGTTTGCCCCAGCAAAATGCGCCGGTCGGTGCGCGTACTCCGTAGTAAGGCTGCTACTAGTGTGGCCCCTAGAAGCGGCGACGAGCGAGCCTGCGATGTTGGCTCAGCCCTGGGTTGAGGAGGGGCAGACCAGAGCTCTCGGCGATCATTTTCTGTCCCGCGCCTGGTCTCTCCCCCTACCAGCAGGTCCTCGAATGCTGTTGAGGGCGCTTTGTAGCGATGTGATGCTCTTTGCTCACATGCCCCACCAAGACAACAAAAAGTTGAGTTGCTTTTCACTTCTCTCAGCTTTGCATCTTCCTTGTTCCTCTTCAGTACCTCTGCCACAGATCAAGTGTACAGTACCCTGCTTTTCTTCTTCAGTTCACTAAGCAAAGACTGCTGACCTATATTTCTCATCAGACCACTTGTAGTATTCAGTAAGTGACCGCCCCAATGGAGTACTAGCTGCCCAACTCAAATGCCAGCTACCCTGCACTCCCATTCCTTATTTCACTCTGGCCTTCTGCACCACTACACCCTCTTACTTTTGTCCTCTTCCCCCCAGCGGCTTGAAAAAATCATTCGTACCTTTGTTGCAATTGTTGGCCATCAGAATTCTGACGAAAATTGAATCACTGCAGCCATGCCGATTGTCAAGATCCACGCTCGTTCCGTTTACGACTCCCGGGGCAACCCGACAGTCGAGGTTGACGTTGTTACCGAGACCGGCCTCCACCGCGCCATTGTTCCTTCCGGTGCCTCTACTGGTCAACACGAAGCCTGCGAACTTCGAGACGGTGACAAGTCAAAATGGGGTGGAAAGGGTGTCCTCAAGGCTGTCGACAACGTCAACTCTATCATTGGCCCAAAGCTCATTGAGAAGAACATTGACCCTGCCGACCAGTCTGCCGTGGACAAGTTCTTGATCGAGCTTGATGGAACGGAGAACAAGACCAACCTGGGAGCAAATGCCATTCTGGGTGTCAGTCTTGCTGTTGCAAAGGCTGGTGCGGCCCAGAAGGGTGTACCTCTCTATGCCCATGTCTCCGACCTTGCAGGCACCAAGAAGCCATACGTACTTCCTGTTCCCTTCATGAACGTTCTCAACGGCGGTTCTCACGCTGGTGGTCGTCTTGCGTTCCAGGAATTCATGATTGTGCCTGAGTAAGTCCAGAGCCTTGTATGTTTTTAGAGCCTATCCTGATTAGCAACACAGTCAAGCACCTACTTTCTCCGAAGGTCTGCGATGGGGTGCAGAGGTCTACCAGAAGCTGAAGACTCTTGCCAAGAAGAAGTACGGACAATCTGCTGGCAATGTCGGTGACGAAGGAGGTGTGGCTCCTGACATTCAAACCGCTGAAGAGGCTTTGGACCTGATCTCTACCGCCATTGAGGAGGCTGGATACAAGGGCAAGATGAACATCGCCATGGATGTTGCTTCCAGCGAATTCTACAAGGAGGAAGAGAAGAAGTACGACCTGGATTTCAAGAACCCAGACAGCGACAAGAGCAAGTGGATCACTTACGAGCAATTGGCCGACTTGTACAAGTCCCTGGCAGCTAAGTATCCCATTGTTTCCATCGAAGATCCTTTCGCCGAGGATGACTGGGAAGCATGGAGCTACTTCTTCAAGACCTCCGACTTCCAGATTGTCGGGTAAGTAGTCCTCCTGACTGAGCCATGAGGGCATTTGCTGATCTTGCTAGTGATGACTTGACTGTGACCAACCCCAAGCGCATCAAGAGGGCCATCGACTCCAAGGCTTGCAATGCCCTTCTCCTCAAGGTCAACCAAATCGGCACCCTCACAGAGTCCATCCAGGCAGCCAAGGATTCATACGCTGCTGGCTGGGGTGTGATGGTCTCTCACCGTTCTGGTGAGACAGAAGATGTCACAATTGCCGACATCGTTGTGGGTATTCGAGCCGGCGAGATCAAGACTGGTGCACCAGCTCGCTCCGAGCGTCTGGCCAAACTCAACCAAATTCTTCGCATCGAGGAAGAACTCGGATCCAATGCCATCTATGCTGGTACCAACTTCCGCAAATCTGTCACTTTGTAAACAAGGCTTACAGAGTTGTGACGCACCAAGCACAGCTGGGCAAAAGTTCGTTTTGATAAAGTCCATTTAGGTAGCGCAAGGACACAGTTCTTTATGCGAAAGTCGTAGCATGGAGATTATGAATACAATGAATTTATGGAGAGTTTGGAAGATGAGTATCTAAACGTACACAATGCCCATATTTAACAGTGCCGACCTCAGTTAAAAACACCAGAGGCATTCCTAGTTCTGTATTCACACTCAGTTACGTCAATTCTTGGGCAGGCACCGGTTTGGGCCGCCTTCGGCTTGGCGCGCAGCCCGCATTTTCGTAGATCGCCCTCCTGGGAACACCGTGAGATAAAATTATCAAGATTCCGCCTACACACGAGTTCTCTCTTGTCTTCGCATACATTGTCACCGACAGCAACTTCCTAACAATCACGCGACGCTTCTCGTCCCCTGACAAGTTCGTATCGATTCTTGTCAAATCACCACAACTAGCGCACAACCAGCCATGGCTCCCTCAAAGTGGGGTGAGTAGTTCTCTGCCTCTGTGGAGGATTTGCCTCGTTCCCAACTACGGCGATAATAGATGGATGGTAGCTAATGATCAATTTACAGATGAAGAGTCTGAAGAATCATCATCCGAGGAGTCAGTAGACATCCCTGTTGCCCGACGCAAGTTTGCAGACGAAGAAGATTCCGACGACGTAAAGGACTCCGTTGCCATCGACGCATGTTGAGAGGCTAATAGATTGTAGGTTGCTGAAAACTGGGACGAAGAAGAAGACTCCGATGTCGAAAGAGAAAAGGCCGCAAAGGCTGCCGCAGCCAAGGCCAAGGCAGATGCTGAAGCCGCTGCTAACAAGAAGCCGAAGTCTCAGCGAATAGAGGAGCATAGAGAAGCCAACCGGCGAAGACGTCTTGAAGAGGAGGGTGACGACAGTTCAGATGAAGATGAGGCGGACAAACGGGCACGTCTACGCCAGACAGAACAAGACGCCGACTTGAAGCATGCACAAGATCTTTTTGCGGATGTGGGCATGGGACCCAAGTCTCGCTCGGCTCCCAACAAGGCCTTAATAATCGAAGACAAGGCGAACCCTGGTCAAACAATTGATCTGTCCACTCTGTCCATGTTTAAGCCAGCGACGAAGGCACAATTTGACGCTCTTTCAGCCACCCTGGTCCCTCTGCTCAAACAATCCTCCTCCAAGCCACATTATGCTATCTGGATGTCGACTTTTGTAAAGCAAATCTGTGCCGACATGCCAAGTTCTGAGATCAAGAAAGCCGCCAGTGCCTTGACTGCGCTGAGCAACGAGAAGATGAAAGAGGAGAAAGCCCAAGAGAAGGGTGGCAAGAAGAGCAAAGCCGCGAAGACGAAAGCCAGCCTCGCAGCCACTAGAGATGTGGGTAGAGGAGTTGCAGATGTTACGAGTTATGACGACGGCCTAGAGGAGGACGACTTCATGTGATGTGGGATATGATTCAACCTTGGCCAATTTCTGCTTCTTCATTTTCGTTCAGGCCATTCATCGCCGGAGCTTGCTTGATTATTGCGAACTAGCGTACAAGATAGACAGCTCGGTTTCCTACTCGAAGCATGATTAGAGACACAACGAGAACGACATCTCTAGGCATTGTCTGTAAACTTAGCACACTTTAGTATCTGGAAACATGAATTTTATTGTTGACATTTTTCGATTTTGTGGTTGAGCCGATTCGGCCTCGCACGCTCAATATAACCTCGTGCTTCGTAAGAGGAGTTATCGACTTTTGAGTCGTTTATTCCGCTAATCTATTGCCGAGTAAGGTCACACTTCAATTGCGATCGTCATATTCCCTAGAAGCCTCGCATTAGATCTTCATTGTTCACCTTACCTAGAGTAGGGGAATTCTTAGAGGCGACTCCAAACTTCAACGTGCAGAGGTGCCAGCATTAGGACGCCAAAGAGAGTCAAGTCTTCGGTGTAGGTACCTGATTCCAACAAACCACGGTTGCAGCTGGATATCGACATGCCTGACGATGCCGGTCTTGCTCTTGATAGAGACCGCCATGTCAAATACTGGAAGCGATGCGCACAATTACTGCCTGAGCCGTACACTGCAGGGGAGTCAAACCGTATGAGTTTCGGCTTCTTCATCGTGGCTGCCTTGGATCTTCTTGATGCACTGGAAACCGCGACTACACCCGAAGAGAGATACAGTTGGATTGAATGGATTTATGCATGTCAGGTCCCTTTCACAGGAGGATTTCGAGGCTTCACGGGTACCAACTTAGGAGGCATGAGGACTGCGCACAACTGGCACTGGGACGCGGCAAATCTGCCCAACACGTATTTCGCCCTGGCCACGCTACTTATGCTCGGCGATGACCTGAGCAAGGTGAAGAGAAAAGAATGCGTCGATTGGGTAAGAAGTCTGCAAAGAAATAATGGCAGTTTTGGTGAATTCCTCGGCGAAGACGATGCTGTTGAAGGTGGCGACGATCCCAGGCTGTGTATGTGTGCTCTGGGTACGTTGAGCATCTTGCAGGGAACGGAGTCGGATGTCAGTAAGAGTCTGATAGACCTTACGAAGTTGAAAGAGTACATTTCAAATTGCCAGGTGAGCTTGACGGATTTGAGACCTCGTTGTCTCTCGAAATGCTGATAATCTACCCCCAGAGTCATGACGGTGGAATCGCCCAGCAGCCTTTGCTGGAGGCACATTGTACGTTCTATTTAGCCTTAATGGCACCTGCAAAGACGAGAAGCATGCTAACTAACTGGCAGCGGGCTTGAACTACTGTGGAATTGCGACACTATCATTCCTTGGGCTCTCACACAATCCTCCCGTATCAGCCTACGATGTCGCGGGTCAAGCTGGACTCGATGCAGAAGCATGTATAAAATGGATGCTCGGCCGACAGACGACCTGGGTAGAAGAAGACGACGAAGACGACGATGAGGACGAAGAAGATGATGTTGCACCTAGTTCGGCTGAGCCGAAGAACTCATCAAGTGCCACTGCCGTCGAGACAGATCAATCGAACCAACAGAAGATGATTGCCGGATTCTGTGGCAGATGTGGGAAGATGGCTGATACTTGTTATTGCTTCTGGAATGCAGGAGCTTTGGCTGTAAGTGTGTGGGTTGCGGTGGTATCACCTGCCACTGACCGATCCGGGTAGATTCTGCAACGAGAGCACCTGGTTGACATCGAAGCCTTGAGATGTTACCTTCTCGGGAAGGTCGCACATCTAATAGGAGGTTTCGCTAAAGCTCCTGGTGAACTCCCTGGTAAGTTGGCGAAATGGTGAGGGCAACGTGGCTGCTGACGTCTTGGGTAGACCTGCTGCATTCGTACACAGGCCTCGCAGCCCTGGCCATCTACAGAGAGCCGGGCCTAAGGGAACTCGACCCTACGTTTTGTTTCAGTCGAAAATCAGTCGAAAAGCTCAGCAATGTCGCTTGGCGATCGACTTGACAAAGCCTACGAATGTAGAGATGACTGCATTGAGCCAACGAATGTTATCACTCGACGACCTTCCTCCTCTGAACGCCTCTAGGCGCTGTTTTGGTACTGGGGGCGAAAGTCAGGCCAAAGTATGGCAACTACAATCGGTTAACGGGGGGAGTCGTTGAATGATATAGTACGCTTCGTCCTTGTTCATGAGGCTTTGGAATTCTCTGGCCTGCGCCTGGAAAAGGCTGGTGAGGCCGTGCAAGGGTTTGTGCCTCACGAGCCCTGATTCGCTCGTCGACCGAGCTCAGCCATGATGCCATCATCCACAGACCGCAGCGACCAGTTTCCGTCGGCGACATCATTAATCACCTTGGCCGATGACGATGACGACATGAGCTTGATGCTTGTAGCCGTGGTGAAGCCTTCAAGAGTTTCATGACCAGCAAAGCGAAGAAGCCAAGCCCTGGCTGAAACAACCCGCAAGCATGAAAGGCTGATGCAAAGACAATCAGGACAGAATGAAATGCGAAGCTAGCGGGATCCCAGGCGGAAGCACTGGCTGCCGAGCGATCGAGAAGGCTGAAGCCGTGGATGTAGGGACATCGATGCATCCGCCGCTGGCCACCGGTGGCATTGGCAGTCAATCATCCCTGTCAGCCACCTATCTTGATAAGCACTAGCTATTCTTAGCGACCAAACCCTTCCCCGGAGCGACAGTTGCTTTTCTACTTCCCAGATCCTCTTGGGATACTCCGTACATGGCTACCTGTATCTAGGCTGCCCGCGGCCCCTCATACTCCTGGGCTTCACTATTGTTCAAGACTCGATCATACAAACAAAATCTTCAATATACACACCGTACCTATCACTCTCTACCTACGGCTTGCTTGTTTGCACTGTTCACAGCACCCTACACCTTCGAAGGGACGAACTAGAGTGTCTGGGACATCTCGCACTGTCTGACACCAGCGTCAGCCACTCCCCCACGATGCCGAAGAGAACGCTATTCACCAACATTACGCCTCTGCCACCGAAAGTCTCGCGAGAGGTTGCGATAGCTATGCTTCATAATCACGATGAAATGATCGAACTCAATCCCTTGGTCATCGAACATCACCCCATCAAGACCCCAAGAGACGCCCCGGCCGATGAATTTCTCGATTGCGCATGGCATGAACTGACTGACAAAATTAATTGGCTGCCAGGAGGGTTGATGCATGGGAAAGTCAGCTATAAGGCGTGTTTCCATGATACACCCTATGGACTTCAGACACACATCTATGCACCTACCGGGCTAGATATTAGGGAAAAGTGGTCAATAGGTGGCACGCTGCCTGGTGAGCCCCCAGAAGCTAGAGAATTGGGTGTCGAGGTGCCGAGGCAAGGATTGTATCTGAGGGAAGACTGTGATATGCGATGTAATAGAATGCTCTCCGGGTTTGTTCGAAAGAACCTCGACAACGCCCACAAAGTTCTTGTCGAGCGCATCATGAAGAAAGCTGAACGAGTAGAGGAACATGTGCAGAGCAATGGCGGACAACAGGTGACGCCAGCCAGTCCGATGCACCAATTTCAGGCTGGTTCACACATGGCCAAGTCGCAACTTCTCAACACCCCGATCGATCGACCTTTGTCTCCGCAGATGCTCTCTCCTCAACAGGATCTCGGCTGGCAGGGGATGGCCAATCATCCAGCCTTCCGTACGGACGACAAGCGCATGAGCAGTTATGGTCCTCCAGCATATAATGTACCACAAAATGGTATGAGCTACTATGCTCAGATACATCCGCCACCGCAGGCACCCAAGTCATTTGTGGCAGAACTACCTGGCTCGACCTACCATACTGCACACCTCACACCGCCGAACGATTACAATACTCGTTCTAACAACCGCGTCTCCATGGTTTCGGAATTGTCCAGTTCGGACGCAACGCAGAGGGGTTCCCCAAACCCGCAGGCCAATTCTGATCGGATGAGCACGATTTCAGATATGACGAGCCAGTATCGGTACAGCACGCAGTACGGACAAGGCACCAGTCAATCCGAATCGCCTGGTCCTTCAGACCGCTTCAGCATGCTCTCCGAGTTACCCTCTCAGCAGCACCAACAGCAAACACTTGATACTAGAAGTGCGTCTCCACCGCGATGATGGCATTGTAGGGAGCTGGCCGCGCACTGATCTGATGCAGCGAAGAGAAAACGTGTACTATTTAGATGACAAGCGTATGTCTTTTTGAGCGCGGCGTTCTGGACGACTGGAATACTCTGGCAGCCAGCATATTAGCTTTTGAGCGAAAATTCTATACCCCTTCAATGGATGTGGGAAGTCCATTTCCGGTCGCTTCATCGTGCCTAGGTCCGTGTGGTCGTTTCAGGTGTCTCAAGCATTTCTGGCCATCGATAGATGATGAGAAACCCAAAGAATCAAGAGAGGTGCAATTTGTGTGGTGATGTTTGACCGCGCTTCTTGCACACCCTTTCTGCACGATGAGCGTCGGTTTCCGGGAAGCCTTATATAGATATAGCTGAACGACCTGCAGTATGGCCAGGATGGAGAGAAGGTTCAACAATGCCTTGCACAATGGGATGAATTACGGACAGAGGCGACGTACATAAATAATGAATTACTGTAGGGATCCCAATGGCCTATTTTATTGTACTAACTTAGGCCTTTCACTAGACAGACACAAGTCCTCCACCACCCGCAGCCTCCCGTCTACCATTGAGCACTGCTCCGCTGATCCTTGGTTGTGGAAAAGCACTACGTACTCCGTACACATACCGGGACCCTGATCTGACCTGCCTTGGGCAGTTGATCTCAAGACCAAACATCCTGTGAACGTTGTCGCGCCTCGTCGTCTTCAATGCCATATCAATTTGCGGAGAAGGCATAGAGAACCTCTGTCGCCTGCGGTCGCATGTTCTCAATACAAGCGAATTTCTCCTTCGCTTGCAGCTCTTGCGACCTCACCATTTCTCCCTCGCCGGGACGGACGAACGCGTACCTCGCACGGTTCACATACTCCCCTCCCATACACATCCACATGTTACCCTCGCCGTCGACCACCCGCATGACCTCGTTTGCGACAGTATACTGTACCGCCGTCTCAAGGGATGCAAGCCCCCAGGACTAAAGCAGAGCTGCAGCAACACAAAGCAAAAGTACATACCTACCCTCCACACCGCCCTGGAAAGGAGCCGGCACTGACTTGCATGCGCCCAACAGCTTGCGAACTCTTATTCTGAACTGCTGGAGTGAGTGTTGCAGCCTCGCATGTCCGGCACTCAATTAACTGGGCCGCAGGCAATTTGCGTCCAGAGAACTCAAAAACGTCGGGAATTACACCGTAGGGAAACTCATTGGCAAGGGTTCTTTTGGCAAAGTATACCTTGCCAGGCACAACCTGATCAATGGTTCCAAGGTACGTTCGGCAGGTATCACGAGCGAGAACCGTTTTCTCAATCCAAGACAGGTCGTCCTCAAGGCGTCGAATAAGGACGATGCGAACCTTGCGCGAGAGATTCACCATCACCGCCAATTCATCCACCCCCATATCGCGCGACTATACGAAGTTATAATAACAGAGACACATGTCTGGTTGGTTTTGGAATACTGTCCTGGTATGCTTTGCGCCTGTGAGGCAAGGAGCGCATACTGAACGTGTCAACAGGCGACGAATTATACAATTACTTGTGCAGAAACGGAGCCCTTCCGGTCGAGACTGTACAGAAGATCTTTACTCAACTGGTCGGAGCCGTTGCATATATACACAGCAAATCATGCGTCCATCGCGACCTGAAGCTGGAAAATGTTCTGCTGGACAAGCACGACAATGTCAAGTTGTGTGACTTCGGTTTCACGAGGGAATACGAGGGGAAAGCCAACTACCTGCAGACCTTTTGCGGAACGGTATGCTACAGCGCGCCGGAGATGCTGAAAGGTGAGAAGTACGCGGGCGAGAAGGTCGATGTCTGGAGTTTGGGCATTATTCTCTATGCACTCCTCAAAGGTGAACTTCCATTCGACGAAGACGATGATGCGGCGACGAAGGCGAAAATATTGGGGGATGACCCAGCATATCCCGACACGTTTCCGGAAGCTGCGAAAGCACTTGTATCGAAATTGCTGTCTAAGAGACCGCTGTACAGGCCTACGTTATCAGATGTCCTCGCGGACCCTTTCCTGGCCGAACACGCACCAGCACAGCAGGCCATACTAAAACTGTCTCAGCCTGCTGCATTTACGACACAGTTGGAAAAAGACACGCTGGAGCGAATGAGAGCTGCGGGTGTCGACATTGACAAAGTTATAGAGAATGTCCTTGCTCAGCGGTGCGACGGCTTATCTGGGTGGTGGTCGTTGCTAATCGAGAAGGAAACGAAGAAACAAGTACGACGGGAACGGAAGCGGAAAGAAAAGGAAGCAGAGATGAAGCTACTCAGGCGGCTCAGTGGTGCTAGCAGTCGCGTTGAGAGGATCGCACCGACACTGGTCGAGGTTGACGAGGAAGGAATGCATGCAGAGACGCAAGGACGCCGCAGCAGTAGTCGAGGAAGAACGCAGCGGAGAAGTACTCCTCAGATACTCGTCAGCGATTTACCTCAACTTCCAGAGGGTGATGTTGTACGCTCAGCGAATTCGGCCACACCACCGCCGCCGATCGACAAGGATTCAACGCGTTCCCACAGTGGCTCACGGCCTCCTCTCCCGCCGAAGGAACGAAGTCGACGGAGTAGTACCCTGCAGATGGTCTCGACAAACCCAGACTTGCTTGGTCCTGTGAATGGAATTGCTAAAAGACGCGGAGTTAAGCTACGCAACCGGCAGTTTCTGAGCCAACTCACAGCCTTGAAACATTGGTTTGTTGAGTCCACGAAGAAAGCCAAGTCACCCGTACGGCCCCGGGGAGATAAGTTTCTGAACGGCCATACTGCTCAGGGCATCGGACAGAATTCCAAGAGCACATCTGCTCTCGACCGAACGACTCGCATCTATGCTCCTCCGGTCTCTCGAAGATCATCCTATGGCGCCGCCTTGACACCCGTAACATCGAATTCTGGACCCGTGATTGCGATCAAAACGTCTGGTCCTCGTATCGACGCCGCTCGGGTCCGGGCTCATCGTAACTCACTTTCTCCTTCACCATTGACACCACGCTCCTCATTCAATCGCCGTAGCTCCGCCGGCCTGCGCGGCCGCAAGTCTACTTCGTCTTCAGTAAGTTCGATTCGGAGCATGCCTCGCCACACAAGTCACAGCAAAGCATCAAGCCAAAGCAGCAATAGTCTAGACACGATTCATAGCCCTGGAAGTCGTAGCGCCGCAAGGAGTCCGCACTCTTCCATCAAGGTACTGCCGAACACGCCGGTGGGGAGTGGATTCCCTAGCAACGTGCGTGTTATCCGTACACCGAGCGGTCCGGAAGCGAGTGTACAGCCGCGTCCACTATCGGGAATACGCAATGAAGGATTGCCTAGCAATCTGAATTTCGGAGGAGTCATGTTTGCAAAGAAGAAACGAAGTCCGTTCAAAGGGCCCATGTTGAATAGTGCACTGTTTGGTGCCGGCGTCCCTGCCAGTTTCGGAAGTCCTGCAATCGCGGGTTCTGGCATAGGGGCGGATCACCATCCCAGAAGCCGAGAAGGTAGTGATGGCAAGATGAACCGTGCTTTGGGCTTTGGTTCTATTGGTGGTGGTGGGGGAGGAGGAACAGGGGCACTAGGGAGACGAACAAGTAGTGGTCGTGAGAAGGGAGGTAGACGGAAAAGTCAAATCATTGAAGAAGAAGAGGAAGAGGAGGGAGGCGAGGAGGAAGGAGAGCCCTCGGACGAAGTTGAAGAGGTGGATGCTTTTCAAGCAGTCGAGTTGGGAAAAGGTGAGAGAGTACAGAGTATTACTATCTGGAATGACGATGAGAACCAAGATGAAGCAGGAGATTTGGTGGGTGGATTGAAGAATTTCAAAGCCATGTGAGAGATATGAAGGATTATGATTGCGGATAATACCTTTCCTTTCCAAACGACACATATGTGGATTCATGTTGGGTTGTGGTTGCGAGCAGATGGATGGATCTTGATTTGAAAAGAAGATGGGAAACCATTTCTCATGCATCATCACTGTCATTGTAATCATGGCATGGGCATTGACATCCGGGCGAAGGGGATCGAGGTGAGCATCATGGCTTCTCTTCTCTTCTTGGAGGGCGGTGCATGGTATGGCTGTGTGTGGTGTTGTAATGAAAAAGAAAGGGGGGCTGACCCAGCTACCTGCCTAGGTACGGACATGTACCTTGTATATAAACGAAAACGAACTGATGACTGGGTGGGACTTGGGCGCATGCTCAAAAGTGGGCGATCTCCTTGGTTTGGTTTGGTTTTCTTATGTCGGGAGGAGCAAGGGAAGGATATACACGATTTGAAATGGCCACGTAAAAGAAAGAAAGTCATGGAATGAAGAATAAACACCCAGTTCTGTACTTGGGCAACAACGTCAAGATGGATGGAGTCGAGAACATCATCGGTGCGCGTTGTTTGGAGAGGAGCAGGCGAAGAGGCCTTGATCGAGGAGAAGATCAGATGTACAGAATGTCTTGCTCATGAAGTACGACGTTGCCTTTCTACTCTCCCTCCACTCCCTCGCAATGGATGAGGCGATGAGGAGCTCTCTCTACAATATCTTCCGTCGGCAGTCTCGTATCTGTAGTCCTTTACAGAAAGGAGCTCATCCATCAGTTTCAGTTTCAATCTAGTTTCATTCCAATTCCCCCTGCTGACGGCCACTGAAATCCATGGCTTGATTCTCTGGCATCTGCTCGGCTCCACCGACCAAGTCGACTGTAGTCAGGTTTTTGCTTTCTTCCTATTGCGATCGTGCAGGGTCAATCTCTCACTGACGCTGCGGTGACGTACTTCCAGTACGGTGCGTCTCGTGGTCGTGGTGCGTATTCGACGTCGACGGGAACGGTGGATGGTTGCAGACCCGATGATTTCAAGGTCTGTATCGTCCCGTTCTTCGTCGATGAGTTCATGCGTTTCGGCAACGAGGTCTTGGGACGAGGATGTCCCTCCTGCCGAGCTGTGATCAACTTCTTCAGTCGGACGTGCGGTAGCCGTCGTTGCTGGGTCGGTTTGTGTAAGTCCATGTACTATGGCTGGATCCATATTGATATCCTCGGTGACAGTGTCAAAGAAGGGTTGATTCCGCTTTCGTCGTACTTGAGATCGAGCTGCGGTCTGATCATTCATCGTGACGTCGACAGATTTCTCCAAGGGCTTAGGATCAATCGTTCCCTGAACAGTAGTATTGACTGGCGTAGACTTAGACTTAGATGTAGTGGCAGAGTGGAGCTGAGCTTTGGTTTGATTGAAGACTGTGCGAATGTCGATATGCCTTCCTGGTCGTTTGCGGGGTCGAATTACTTGGTTCGATTGTTCCGTGAGTGAGTTTAAGCTTTTAGATGATTTCGACTCGAGAACGTTTGGTGTTAGTGCAATCGTCGAGGGGCCACGCCAGGTTGACTCTTGTTTAGAGAATTCCACGGTACGATTCATGTTTAAAGACTGAGGAGTGGGATCTCTCGCCGCACATTCCATCATTTCCCTGGTGAAGACATCTTCGGTCTCTTTTTTGATCGTGTTCTGCTCGTTGGAGGTCATGGAAAGAGCAAGGCCGTCATAGATCGTGGGTTGATTGAGATGTGCAGGAACCGCATCTACCTGAGCTGATATAGCTGGCGTTGCCGGTATTTGCATTGCAGTAGATGCTGAGACAGTGCCATCTATAGCAGAAGTAGGATAGCCCCTCTGGGCATTAGCATTATGCTCTTCTAGCATTCTAGATTCAGTGCCATTAGACGACGCAGTCTCCCAAGCAGATCTGACTGTGATGGCAAAAGGTTGACATTCGATCGATAGCTGGGTATCGACAAGACTCTGTAGGGCTTCGTCGGATGTGTCAAGAGCATTGAACACAGCCTGGCGGATGTTCGAAACTGGTTGTGACTTGCGCGCAGGAACCCCGACGGCGATTTTCCTCTTTCCAAGGGCTGGTGAGGGTCCGGGCATGTAACCCCCAATAGTAGAGCTTTCACCTAGAGCCGTTCCATATAGACCTTCGACAAATGCCTGGTAGTCTACACCAGAGGGGCGTCTATTTGGTTTCATTACCCCGAAATTCTTCAGAAGTTTGTACGCTACCACTTCTTTATAACTTGGGAGGATATCTTGAAGAGCCTATTTAAGTTAGAATTCCGTTTTCCGTTCAGTTGGCGAAACACATACCTTGCCAACAATCATGCCTGACTCATAAGAAAGCCCACGTAAATTTTGCATTACCTCGTAGAGCTTTAAAGCTGCAGTGTTGTCAAGATTACCAACTGCTTTGCACTCAACTGAACCCCAGCTAGGAAACTATATTGGGAGTCAATATCAACAGTAAATCCTTGATAGTATAGTAACTGACTTCACCTGATCCGGTATATCCCCCAGGCAGTTCTAAATTGAATTCGTCACATATTATAGGAACAAGCCATACTCCTGTTCCTTTCCCGTAGCGACGCTCTTGCTCTTCTTCGTACACATTATAGTCCAGAATGTGTACCTCAAGTGGTAGTTTGCCTGTTACGACGAGGTTAAGGGCTCGATAGGGGCTCTCAGTCCACGACAGAAATGGCGAAGGGAAATTCTCTCCGTGTAAATGCCGATTAGCGAGTTGGGTAAAGGTGCTCTTGTCCCTTGGTGGCAATCGAATAGTTGCATCAGGATCCAAGAACTCTCGTGCTTTAAGCTTATGGGCGGGGTTGCAAGCTCGGAACAACAGTCGAGGCCGCTGAAGTCTGCTGTGTCCTTTATTATTAAAGTCAATCCTTAAACGTGGGTTGACCCGTATCGCAGTAGCTTCAAAATCATTGTTGTCGAGATGGATATAAGAATCGTGGTCCGATTCCGAGTCTGGCTCGTAAGACCCGGATGATTCCGATGAAGTCGACATAGTGTCGCTGGATGATATTATCGATAGAGTGGGTGCCGTTATACTTGTCATTGATGAGCGGCCAAGCGAGACTTCTGTAGAGGACGGCCTAGTGGCAACTCTTATTCTCTTCGAAGTTGAATATCTTCCACGTCTATGATCCAGAAGACCGTTGCTTTCGTCTGTTGAGTCGTTATCCCAATCACTGACATTTGCCATTGGACGGCACTCTTGGACATTATCAACTGCGCTTATTTTATCATCCTTACGCCTGAGATGAACTTCAACGTCACGAGCAGCGAGCTCAATCGTAGATATGAATTTTCGGAACGTTCGGAGAATTATGGGCTGAGTAAGTGATAAAACTTCTTTGAATATCTCTCCGCGGTTACTTCTCTTGAGATCTGCGACTTGAGACACTATTGCTGTGGTCTTTAGCCCACGAGGAAGACCTTCTCGACGAAGGCGGTCTTTGTGGATATAGTTAAACAAGGAAGTCATATCTTTCGACGAAATGTCATAGACTCTGTGTAAGACTGCAAGTAACTCACGGTCTTGTGAAGTCCAAACATGTTTAGGAGAATGCGAACTGCGCCTCCCACGACCGTGGGCGCGACTCATGTTGCCAATCCTGAGGACGAAGCTATGGGATAGTCTGAAGAAGGGCGTGTCTGGAATTGAAGCTGATGAAGGTAAGGTGTAGACGAAATCGAAACAATTCTCATCGGAAACAGTCTTTCGACTAGAAAAAGTCGAAATCGCAGCATATCGAAGTCATTTGGCAATATTGAATGCCAGCGGCCTCGAATCAATCCGAAAGTGAGGTCGAAGTTAAGCCTACCGCGGCAATCGTGAATCAGATGGCTTGTGGAATACAAGCCTCCGCAAGCCATTTTGGCGCAAGTATCGCAAGGCCTGGCAGCAGCGCGATGCATGATGTCCTGTGAGTAAAGTGAGTTGAGTATTGCATCGAGGTTAAGAGACATTGGCCAGATCCATATACCAGGATGGACGGATTAACTTTTCGCCGGGAAAGCCGCCAAGCCATCTCTAACTCTTCCGCCGGAGAGTCAACCTCGACTGAACATCAGGTAGAACCAGGTCTATAACTCGATTGTGAACAGGGTATCAGGATTCGGCTTACCATGCATAGACTCCCGACATGATTATTTAGTGCGGGAGGATACGACTGGACTTTTTGTTTGTGACTCCCAGTTTGAAGAAAGCCCTGTCGAGATGGAGAAGGCTGAAGCTGCCCAATTCCTAGAGTCTTTGCTGGGAAAGACGTTGCATGTGACTGCTCCCGATGGTAACGCGGCCCTCTACAATATATTTATCTGAACGACTGTTTTGACACCTTGTAACAGGGCGGCTCTTCACAGGAACATTTCGGTGTACCGACAAAGTAAGGATCGCATAAACCACCTGGAAGATGTGCGGCGATGCTGATGCGCCGTAGGACAGCAACATCATCCTCTCGAGTACCTTCGAATACAGAATGCCATCGAAGGCTGTCGAAGCGGCAGCCATCGACAAACTCAAGACTACAGGACAGGCAAGCCGGAGTGATATGACCTCAAGATTCGTGGGACTCATTGTAGTACCGGGAAACCAGATCACCAAGCTGGAGGTCGAGGATAGGAGAGAGTGGCCTAGTGGGCAGTCTTTATCACTGAGAGCGAGATCATGAAACTCATGGCCGTGGGCTGCAACAAACACGGCTATCTGCTAGCCTTCAGTGAGGGTTTCGACTCGGGGACGCGGGCATGTTCTCAGGTGAGACTGTCAGGTACGAATACCCGGGTAGGCGAAGCGGCAGGCCAGTCATGATGAATATGAAACGTGGCAAGCCTAGCGACTATCAGCATATCAGTGTATCATCCGCATGTGGTCGCCTCGCTTCAGGCCAAAGATTCTGGAAACGGCCGAAGAAGGGGGAGAGGAGAGGAGGTTTGGCGCCAAGGGAAACTAGGCGACAGGCTGAGGGCCCGTTTGGCTCGCTTGGTCGAATGTGTGTCCCCCGACGGGCCCGGAGGTTCACCAGGCTACTGACCAACCTGGGCCATAATGCGCCAGAGTGATGGGTGGTCCGGGAGTCATTAATTAGTTGCTTGACCCTACAGTAGAGTAGAACGAGGTAGTCAAATACGGAGTCTGGCTGGGCCGCCTGCGCTTCGCAAGCACCGGCTTCTTTTGCACGGCTTGGGCAGGACAGAAAAGCATCAACCACAAAAGCATCTCAGGACTCCCGTCCTTCCTACAGTATCGTTTACAGCCCTTCTCCCGATCACTATCTTCCGTATCTTCCGCCTGCATCTTGTATATCCTGATTCACCGACTTCGCTGCGCCAGCCTTTTTGAGGCTTTTACGGGTGAGTGGCCATTCTGTCTTATCCTCCTTTGCCAGTGGACGGTGACGCAACGCTGTTTCACCACATGGCCCCATGCGACATCTGGCTCTCCCTGGGCCGGGGCCGTCGTGACTGACCTGCTAAATAGCTCAGCATCATACGCCTACAATACTCTATGATCTTTGTTTGTCCAGCTGCTAATCGCTTCTGTTGCCAGCAGGCACCGACGCAAAATTCGCTTTCGTTGACCTGACCGTATGATCAGAAGTCCTTGGTCGCCTCTCGACTTGAATGAAGCGGACACACCGTCAAGACGAGACTCAGCTTCAGCCTCTCGTGCGTCCGCGGCTTGAATCGACTTGAGCATACGGCAAGTGTGCTCCTTCCCGAGTCTACCGAATCAAGTCGCCAAAACGCATTCCTCAAAGCGGCTGCTTATCTCACTCCTCAAACCTCCTTGAACCCTTCACGGCCATTCCCACCTTCCTCTTCCTCCAGCCACCCGCCCCAGACTTTCGCTCTTCAATGGGCCAACAACAGTCAAAGAGCAGTGATGGAAGTAGAACTCCTCTGAAGAGCGGCTCCTCCTCCAATTTAGCCAGTGATACACTGCAACAATATCCCTCCATATCCAAATCGGATACAAAAGAAAGCACTTCCAGGTCTATACGATCCTCGATCAGGAGCAAGATCAAAAATTCGATAGACGAAAAGAACAATGATAGCCCGAGAGCTTCAGGCTCGGCTTTGGACGGAGGGGATGCCAGTTCAATTGCTAGCGGTCGTTCAGGCTCATCCAGGCCGACGAGAGAGAAGATTACAAATGCACCTTTGGTAGAATCCCCGGTCTCGCCCACAGACGCAGACGATGAGATACCCTCTCCAGGCACAAGCACGCCTGCACGTCCGCCTTCGCCCACTTCAAAATCCGTCGGAAAAGGCCACAAGTCAGTAGACCGTGCTCAGCGGACAGGAGAAGTAGGCGCTGTTTCCGATGAAGGCCCACACCAGGCGCATCATCACTCATCCGCGCAGAAAGCCGGAGATTCGATCCTGGTCAAGCGTGAGAACCAGATCAATCCCCGAGCGCCAGAGACCAAGGCTTCTTTACGAGCTAAATTAGCAGAACTGCCCGGTGCATCACCAGGAGGAGGCATGGGAATCGGCGACGTCAATGATATGGACCTTGACGACATGATTTCTCGACTGCTGGATGCTGGGTATAGTACCAAGGTAACGAAAGCCGTATGCCTTAAGAATGCCGAGATCACCGCCATTTGTACAGCTGTGCGCGAAGTGCTTCTGTCTCAGCCGGCTTTACTGGAATTGAATGCCCCAGTGAAAATTGTGGGCGACATCCACGGCCAGTACAATGACTTGATCCGCCTTTTCGAGATGTGCGGCTTCCCTCCTAACGCCAATTTCCTCTTCTTAGGAGACTACGTTGATCGTGGAAAACAATCTCTGGAAACGATTCTGCTACTGTTTTGCTATAAATTGAAGTATCCGGAGAATTTTTTCATTCTGCGAGGCAACCATGAATGCGCCAATGTGACGCGAGTCTATGGCTTCTACGACGAATGCAAACGAAGGTGCAATATTAAGATCTGGAAGACATTTATCGATACGTTCAATTGCTTACCCATTGCTGCAATTGTTGCAGACAAAATTTTCTGCGTCCATGGAGGACTCTCGCCCAGTTTATCTCATATGGACGATATTCGTCAAATTGCCAGACCAACCGATGTCCCCGACTATGGCTTACTCAACGATCTATTGTGGAGTGACCCTGCAGATATGGAACAAGACTGGGACTCGAATGAACGTGGAGTTAGTTACTGCTTTGGTAAGAAGGTGATAGTGGACTTTCTTCAGAGGCATGACTTCGACTTGGTCTGCCGCGCACACATGGTTGTCGAGGACGGCTATGAGTTTTTCAACGACAGACTCCTGGTCACCGTTTTTTCTGCGCCAAACGTGAGTCATTTCCTTCTTATGTAATGAGTAGAGCTGACTTTGAACAGTATTGTGGCGAGTTTGACAACTGGGGCGCCGTTATGTCGGTTTCTAGCAACCTCCTATGCAGCTTTGAACTCCTGAAGCCCTTAGATTCGAGTGCTCTGAAGAGCCACATCAAAAGAGGCAGGAATGCTCGGCAGAATATGCTCAACAGCCCGGTATGTAGATTTCTCTTCAGAACATTTGGTCCAAGCTAACAATCTCGCACAGCCTGCACAAGTATCAGCTCAGAGCTTCTGAAGAAAGACTTCCCCATCGACAAACACACCGCACCAGTGATGGTGGGCAGGCGCAACAGTACCACTTGATCGCATGTGGACTGTCAACTTGAGGTCGAAAGCACTATGCGGCCTAAGAATGACAACAACACCAGACTTTAGCAGCTATGGCTGACCAAGGCCTGATCTAGAACTGATGCACCTTGGACTCCATTGTCTCGATCTATAGGCGTTGGAATGGCGTTCGACCAGTATCTTGCTGTTGAAAAGACCGGCGGCGTTGGACGATATACTGCACTAGGATGATTCTTGATGATACAAGGACTTGCCAAAGAAGAGCCTGCTGTGGGCTGCGCAAGGCCAGCCATGAGAGGAATGGGAAAAACGTGCTTGAACAGGGTTATTCTCATCGGTTTGGGACGATTGGAAGCAGCCACAAGATAGGCACCATGGGGCCAGAGATTGACGACGAAGACCAGTAATGTGATGAACTTTTGACCGAGGGACTGAATTCACCTTCAGCTGTACCGAAATATTTCTGTTGGAATGCTTTACAGAAGAATCCATACTCTTTATCATCCCCTGGGTCCAAGCTTAAGACATGTTCGCATTTAGACAAGCAACCAAGCGACACAGTAAATTGTCACAGTAGACGCGCTAGTAGGAAGGATTCTTGATGAAACGGCTGATATAATTGGAACCCGGCTCTTTGTGAAGTTGCGTTGCCCTGACCGGAAACCCGGTTGTGAAGGTCTGGGAGGGTCTGTTAATAGGCTGCTGGCAAGGGTTTAATAGCTTACGCGATAGGCGGGCGGCGCGTCGCGTGGGAGAACAGATTTGGGCAATTATTGCTGGTCATTGCTGGTGGTGGTGGTGATGAGGGTTGCAGCCTGTGGGCAGAATTGAAGCATGCAGCAGGGTCATCTCCACCTCGCAGTACTCAATCAATCAGCTATACGGAGTAGTTACTATTTGCTGCCGTCCGCACCGCACCCAATTCATTGACCTCTGTCCATGCCTGCCTTCACCTTGCCGTTTGTTTCCTCCGACAAATACGAGCATCTTGTTCTCATGTGTGATCAAAAGCCGCCTGCTTTGATCCTGTCTACTCTTGGCTTCTCCCAAACCCTTTGAGAGCGTGGCGTCCTGACCCGGCTGCACACCTCTCCGTACATCCTCTCACCTGTGTCGATCACTGTCCTCCCACGGAAAGCTCTGAACATCTGACATCTATCTACCGGAGTTCCTGGACATACATAATCTACTTTACGCGCACTACCTGGCAATTTTGATTGCCTTTCCAAAGGTGGCCTACGAGGCCACTAACAAATGCAATCATGAAGGCCGGTCCGCTTCTCATAACCTGGCACAATGATAATCAGCCCATCTACTCTGTTCACTTCGACCCTCGCGGGAAAGGTAGATTGGCAACGGCTGGAAAGTGAGTCTACCACAATTCAAACAAAAGATACGTCTACTGACCGTTCTTCCAGTGACAACAATGTTCGGGTATGCACACTACAGTCCTCACTCTTTGTATCTCAGCTAATGGCAACAAGTTGTGGAGCATTGAAGCTCAAGGAGAAGAGAGGAAGGTTACCTACTTATCGACGCTCACCAGACACACCCAACCTGTAAATGTCGTTCGGTTCTGTCCCAAAGGTCGGTGTCTGTGTCTTGAATCATGAAATACTTTGTTCACACGACTACAGGGGAAATGCTAGCCTCAGCCGGAGACGATGGCAATGTCCTCCTTTGGGTCCCTTCCGAATCTGCAATAACTACCTTGAGCGAAGAGCATGTGGATGACAAGGAAACATGGAGGATAAAGCATATGTGCAGAACCTCCAGCGGAGCAGAAATATATGATCTAGCATGGTCTCCCGATGGTCAATATTTCATTACTGGCGGTGTCGACAATACGGCTAGAATATTCAATGCACACACTGGTTTGATGGCCCTCTTTCAGCACAGAAGTACGCCATACTGACAATTGCAGGCGCCATGATACGACAAATAGCAGAACACAACCACTTCGTGCAAGGTGTTGCTTGGGACCCTCTCAACGAATTCGTTGCAACTCAGTCATCTGATCGATCCGTACATATCTATGCTCTGAAGCTCAAGGATGGCACCGCTACTCTCTCAACACATGGCAAATTCAACAAGATGGATTTGCCTGCTCGACGGATATCATCGAACAGTCCCGCGCCGGTAGAATCGGCACATCGTGCATCGAATACCAGTGCCAACAATCTATCCATTGCTTCTCCTGCACCCTCAAATCCCGGAACACCCCTAACAACACCTCTTCCCATGGACCCGCCGATGATCACTTCCAGCCGCCGTTCCTCATTCGGGTCGTCACCCTCATTTCGCCGCTCGGCTTCTCCCGCGCCATCGCTCCCTTTGCCAGCTGTGCGACCTGAAATCTCCTCGCCTAGTCTAAACGCAGCCATGGGCCTGGCTGTCAAGAACACAAATATCTACCACAACGAAACACTAACCTCTTTCTTTCGACGACTGTCCTTCTCGCCAGATGGAAGCTTGCTGTTCACGCCTGCCGGCCATTACAAACAAGCATTTCCCAGCGCGATTGATCCAGTAAAGCCTACCGAGGACATCTCCAACACTGTCTACATCTACACCCGAGCTGGCTTTAACAAGCCTCCTATTGCGCATCTACCCGGACACAAGAAACCGTCCGTTGCAGTCAAGTGCTCTCCAGTCCTTTATACCCTCCGTTCAACCGCCAAACCTACCAACCATATCACCATCGACACATCGTCAGCCAGCGAAGAGATACCCTTGCTTCCAGAGGCTATCACGGCTGCACCCCCCACGTCGATCATGGAACCCCCGTCCGCCTCAACTGCGACCTCCGTTCCTGAATCGATGTCAGCACCTTCCCCAAGAAATGCAACTGACAACGACTCTTCCTCTTCCCCTGTCTTCACATTGCCGTATCGGATGATCTACGCTGTCGCTACCCAAGATGCAGTGTTTGTCTATGATACCCAGCAGATGACCCCTATCTGCGTCGTGAGCAATCTACATTATGCAACATTCTCTGATCTGACTTGGTAAGCTATACAAAATGGTGATCGAAGTTTGGCTCTAACCATGTCTAGGTCGAATGACGGATTGACACTGCTTATGTCCTCCACCGATGGGTACTGCTCTACATTGGCCTTTTCACCTGGCGAACTCGGGCAGGTTTACACAGGGCCCCATCCGACATACAATCACCCTGTTGTCTCGACTTCAATTCCTCTGCCCACTTCATCTGCCGGCTCTACCCCAGTGCCGACGCCTACCGCCACAGCTTCTCCTTCATTGACGAAAGCGTCTCCAGTACAAGGTCCTGTGTCACATCAGTCGCCAGCTCCATTCGTTGTTCGTCCTGGCAGTCCAGCCAGATCCAACTCTCAATCATCTATCGCCACAATGGCATCCATACAGACCACTAGTCTACAAAATAATCCAACCCCAACTATGGGTCATGTACCACTGGTGACGGCTGCTAACTCGGGCCCACCCGTGGCCATACCCCCAATGTCAACACCACCACAGACACCGGCAAGTGCACATGGGGGACATCATTCCGCGACTAGCTCCATCAGTGGAAGTGTTCTGGGCAAGAGGGACGTTGGTGCAACAAGCGAAAGCGAGAAGGAGGAAAACAAGACGAAGAAGAGAAGAATAGCACCCACACTTGTTGGGCCATAGGGCTCAACAGAAGCTTCAAAGGAAGATGGACAAGCCTGAGAGTACTTGTGGGCTTCTCTTGTATTAATGGTGGAAGTTTTATGTTGTTTTGAGCACACTTGGCCCTGATGAGGCCACCGGATATGAGCATGGCGCTGGAATTTCGACCAAGACTGGCCAACACAAACAATGGGACTGGGTGTTTGTCATTTAACACAAAACGTCATCATAGTATGATGCAGAGAGGATAGCAATGAATACCTAGTGTAGTTGCTCCGTTGTAAGCACGTACTAATACTACTGAGGTATCCAGAGCAGAAATGCTCTTTAGGCAGATGCGAACACGTGATCTCGCGTTTGCGCCGATGTCGTCACTTTCGATAGAGACAAAATCACGCTGCACATTGTCACAATGATAGAGCCCATTCAGCGTCCTGCGTCTACAAACACTTCAGTACTTCCGGCTGGATAGACTGAGGAGTTATAAACTCGAGTACTGGGCAGGGGGCTCGCACGATGATCCAATACTTTCTACCCCGCTAATCTCGAAGTCTCAACATGGGTGTTACCGGCCTATGGACTGTCGTTGCGCCAACTGCCCGCCCAACACAACTTGCTTCGTTGAATCGCAAACGTCTGGCAGTCGACGCCTCGATCTGGATCTACCAATTCCTCAAGGCGGTGAGAGACAAAGAAGGCAATGCCCTACGCAACAGCCATGTTGTCGGATTCTTCCGCCGCATCTGCAAACTGTTGTACTTTGGGATCAAGCCTGTCTTCGTGTTCGATGGAGGGGCACCGATCCTCAAGCGCGAGACGATCCGAAAACGCGCACGACGCAGGGAAGGCAGACGGGAAGATGCGGCGCGCACGGCGGGGAAGTTGCTCGCCGTGCAAGTCGCACGGGCGGCGGAAGAAGAGGAGAAGCGAAGAAAGGCCGTGAGAGACACAGATACAAGAGCGGGCGATGAACAAGAGGAACTGCCCGATGACCAGGAGCTGGTGTATGTTGACGAGCTGGGCATGTCCGCGCGTGAACGACAAGCTGGACGAGGGGAAAAGTTTCGCAAAAAGGACCAGTACCATCTCCCAGATCTTGATGTCAGCATTGCAGATATGGGGGCACCGAATGATCCGAGAATCATGTCGCAGGTTGAGCTGGAGGACTATGCGCGGCAATTCCATAGTGGCGAGGATGTGAATCTCTACGACTTCAGCAAGATTGACTTTGAAAGCCCTTTCTTCCTATCTCTTCCTCCGGGTGACAGGTATAACATTCTCAATGCAGCAAGGCTGCGGAGTCGTCTGAGAATGGGGTATAGTAAGGATCAGCTGGATGGGATGTTTCCGGACAGGATGGCATTCAGCAAGTTTCAAATCGAGAGGGTCAAGGAGAGAAACGAGCTGACGCAGAGGCTTATGGGGATTAATGGGATGAGTGAAACAGATTGGATGATGAATGGCGGTGGTAGGATCGCGGGTGAGAAGGGAAAGGAGTATATCCTAGTGAAGAATGATGGGGTTGAAGGAGGATGGGCGCTCGGTGTTGTGAGCGATCGCAAGGGAACCAAAAAAGAAACTGCGATTGACCTGGAAGGGGAAGAAGACGAAGATGCTGGGACAGCGGATGAGGAAGAGAATGAGGATTTTGAAGATGTGGCGATCGAGGGGTTGAATCGCATTCCCAAGGTGTGGGCGAAGAAGAGGAAAGCAGCGGATTTGGAGAGAGATGCGCCATTCGATAATGCGGTCGAGGAAATCGCAAGAAAGAGAAAGGCGGTGTATGAGGCCAGGAGGGCAGCGTCAAAGATCGAGTCTGTTCGTCCGAAAGGGCCGGTTCCAGCGACAGGTGAGACGCTGGACGTGACGCCTGACGAAGATGACGATGCGCTATTCGTGCCTGAGGACAAGCCTGATGAGGATGATGGTGCTGACGAATTGTTCGAGGATGTTCTGCCCGCTGGCCCTATGGAAGAAGACGCGGATGATGATCTACAACGAGCAATTGCGATGTCACTCGAAAAGGCTTCTGATGAGGAAGGTGGTGGTGGCTTTGTACCGGAGCAACCTCACTCGGTAGAAACAGGAAACCAAGACGACGATGATGAAGGCTTCGATCTACAAACAGCACTTCTAGAGTCAAGAAGGTCCAAGAACGTGGCGAAGACAAATGTTAGGGAGCGCACACCAACACAGAAACCGTGCCTTCCAACCCCGCAGTTTGACGGACCTCTACCGTTTGAGTCCATCAACCTTGGGCATTCTTTACTTGGCAAGAAGAAGTCAAAGAAGATTGAAGAGGACTTATCAGGAGGCTTTGATCGAGATCTAGGTGAGGATGCTTTCCGCAAAGAAAGACCGCCTCAGCCAATGCCCGATTGGTTCAATGCTGCCCCGAGCACGAAGGATCTCAAGCATGCCCCGGAGACGAACAAGGATGACGAGATCGACCAATTTCAGAGGCTAGACACGGGCATCAAAAACAGAATCCGCCGGCAAGATACGAAAGAGATCATTGACCTGGAGGCAGAAGACGATGGGAAGGAGAAATATGATCATGTTATCGAGATCGAGGAAGATGACGAAGAAAAGGTTCCAGATATGACACAGAAATCTCACGTCACTTCTGAGCCCGAAATCCCAGAGTATGATGTGCCAGCCGTTGACGAGGAAGCGGAAAATGAACGGCGAAAGCGGGATGAGCAGAGAGAAAAACGCTACGAGATGGCACGACAAATCGCAGCAGAGAACGACACAGATGTCATGTTGATGAACGATGTGGCGGAGAAAGTTCAAGCGGAGCCTCCGCAACAATCAGACGTCCCTCACTTCAACCCTGCTCCGGAAACCTCAACTGTGAGAGCAGACACTGCAGAAGCTCCAGGCAGCGATTTTGAGGAAGTGTACTGGAGCGATTCAGATGACGGACAGCCAGCGACACCTGGATCCCTTGGAACAGTGGACAGTGAGAAACCAAAATACAAAACAGCAGCCAATGCCAAAGAGGCTTCTGCTGCTGTCGAAGACGATGACGAGGGTGAAGATTTCGAAGACGTCCAAATGTCCACACCTCCAGTGATTGCGCCTGAGCTTGTGCCAGAAGCACCAATGGATGACGTACTGGACGGGCAACTTGTAGTTGACGAGAGCAATAGTCCGCAGCCTCAGGGCACCATTGCCGAAGAAGACTTCGACTATCTCTCTGAATCCGAGGAAGAACTCATGCGCCAACTCGCTGTTGAAGCAGAAGAACATGCACGATTTGCTTCGTCCCTGCACAACCAAAGAACCTCCGAACAAGCGATGCGTGACTACGAAAATGAACTGAAACAACTCCGCAATCAGCAGAAGAAGGATCGTCGTGACGCAGACGAAGTCACCCAAGTCATGGTTCAGGAGTGTCAAGCTCTCCTTCGACTTTTCGGCATACCATACATCACGGCGCCGATGGAAGCGGAAGCCCAATGCGCCGAGCTTGTCCACCTTGGTCTCGTTGACGGAATCGTCACCGATGATTCCGATATCTTTCTTTTCGGTGGCACGCGCATATACAAGAATATGTTCAACGCTGCGAAGTACGTGGAGTGCTATCTCGCCAGCGAACTTGAGAAAGAGTTCCTACTTGACCGACGACGATTAATCCGCTTCGCCCATCTCCTGGGAAGTGACTATACCGAGGGCATCCCAGGCGTTGGACCAGTTACGGCCCTGGAGATTCTGACTGAATTCGAGACTTTGACTGAATTCAAAGAGTGGTGCAGTCGTGTCCAGCTCGGACGACCTCAGGATCTGGAAGACCAGCTTACGACACCATTTCGACGAAAGTTCAGAAGCACGGTACAAAAGAGACTGTTTTTACCGCCTGGCTTTCCCGACGCGAGGGTTGATGAGGCATATTTGAACCCGGAGGTTGATTCGGATCCCGAGGCGTTCCAGTGGGGTGTGCCGGATCTGGACAAGTTGCGAAGTTTCCTCATGGCCACCATCGGGTGGAGCCAGGAACGTACGGATGAGATCCTCGTGCCAGTGATCAGAGATATGAACAAGCGTGAGGTCGAGGGTACGCAAAGTAACATCACACGATTCTTCAGTGGTGGAGTTGGTGTCGGCGGGAGAGCGAGCGGTGTGGCAGTGAGCGGTCTCGCGATGGGTGGCGAAGGTCCAGGCAATGCGGGCGTTGAGGGCATGGCGCCGCGTAACAGGACAGGCAAGGAATCTGGGAGGATGAGGAACGCGTTCAAGAAGTTGAGGGGCGAGGCGGTCAAGCGGCGAAAAGGAGATGAGTTTGAAGAAGCCGAGCCCGAGCCGGAGGAGCAGCTCCTGGATGGTGTCGGAGATCCCGCATTTGTCGAGAGTGAGTTGGACCAAGAAGATGGTGGAGCAAACCCGAGGAAGGTGCCTTCGAGGCCGAGACGGGGTCGAAAAGCCACCGAGCAGGAAAACGCTGATGACCCCGTTAATGACGATAACGATGACTATGGCGACTTTGCGGAAGACGAGGCGCCGAGAAAGAAGAAAAAGACGACGACTAGGACGAAGAAACGATGAATGGAGAAAAGATATCGTCAATATGACTTTCTTGAGTGATTCTCATTTATGAGCATTTCATTGGGTTTCATCCCAGATTTCTACGGGGTGCCTAGCTACGCCACCTTGAGATATTTCTGGAAAAGGGGGTTGTTGTCCCCGGGAATGTGCAAGGCCATCATGGTGTGTTTGTACATCTGTTGGATCCGAATTGAACAGATCAGCTAACCTCATTCAAATGTAAAAAGACTAGTGGAATGTTGGTCAATTTACCTGTCCTGCTGATACGTGGTTGGATTCGATTACGACATCAGCGTTGAGTAGTTGCTTCATGGGCTTGAGACCAGACAAGGTGAATTGTTAGCACAGTGTACCTACAAGAGGCACTAGGTGGTCGTAGGTCGAATGCTCACATCTATTATGCACTCCCAGTTCGCGGAGAAGAAGAATGGAACCGAGATTCTTTCTTCGCCCGTGTGATTGATCACGCGGTGTTTGGTGGATATGTAGAGGTTGTTCGTTAGACTGTTTACGGGCAGCACACGATCAGTCGAGATGATACTTGAGGGAAGAAGGTATCCATTTTACCGTTGAAGTTGGTCGCCGACATTAACCACATACGTGCCCTCGATTGGTGGTGCAGAAATCCATTGTCCGTCACGGTTGAGAACTTCTAATGCCCTGACTTTTCCCGGGGCCAGGAATGTCAAGACTGGATGTTCAGATCAGTGTCAGCATGGGGATCTATGCTTTCGTGGTGGTAGCTAATATGGTTGACACTGATCCTTACATTCATTATCAGTGTGAGGGTCGAGTCCGAGTTTCGTGCTCGTCGTTTCCATGGGAGGGTAGTGCGCCACGACGGCAGAGCAACCTGGGTGAGTGAGGTATGCTTCGAAAGAGTCCTCGCTGATTCCCAAGGATAATGCAATGTTACGGGCCATCTCGCGTCCCAGATCTCGTAGCTTGCCGTAGTATTGGGACAGGTGCTCTTCGAAGCCAGGCAGTTGTCTTGGCCAGACATTGCTTCCTTTCATGTAGGGATCTGAACACGCGTAGGCGGGATCGTCATTCAATTTGGCGTCAAGACCCCAGTCGAATGCCTCGTTCGCATCTAGTTTGACAGATCTTGTAAGTCAACCTCGAGACTGTGCTTGAAGGCATATGGTGCTCACTTGCGAGTCCGTCTATGTCTGGCTTCCCACTGCCGTACAGGGGCGTGTATCCACGGTAGTTGTCCTGGTTGTTGATGAAAAGTTCCATCTTCTCCTCGAATGGCAGTTCGAAGAACCTTTCAGCCCATTCAAAGGTCTTGTCGATCATCTCTTGCGGTATACCGTGACCTTTGGCGTAGAAGAAGCCAACCCGAACACAGGCATCTCTTACTTGATCAGCCACCGCTTGGCGGTCTTTCAAGTCTGGGGAGAATATGCCTGAAATGTCGATGAGCGGGATGTCTTTGAAGTCCCCAGCAATGGCGAGAGTCGACTTCTCATCTGTTCCAAAGTGACCGTTGGCCTTGTATGGGTCTCCCCAGACGGCAATCTCTTCACCTCGGACGAGAGGCATGATGGTACTGGGGAGTCGAGGACGAGCCTGCGCTGCGGTAGAGGCATCGTCTGTCCATCCCGACGACGGTCACGGTTGATATAATCGCGAGCATTCTGCCACTTTGGGCTTGCCAGTACCGTTCATCAAAGCCTCACAACAGCCGTCGAGGTAGAATAGAGAAAGTTGGAGCGAGATCAGATGGGAAGTTGGCTGCGAGCTGAATAGGGAATGGTCTGGAATTATCATCCAATCACACGCCGATTTGTGCATCATTGCAAGCCGCTGATAAGCACTGTACGCCCAAATCCGTGATACACGCAAGAGAGGGCTCGATGCCATAGAATCCTGCAGACGTGGCAGGTCTGGCCTTTGATCGGACCGCATTTGGTGAGCTGTAGACATCCTCTCGTCGAGAAAGGTACTGTCAGGCCATGTTTCCCTCTCGATTGTTCTCTCCTCAACCGGAAGGACGCAACGAGATGGGGCAGTGGTGAGCACCGGAAAGAGATGACTGAACATGCGTGGGCATTAGCAGGCTCAAATGAGTTCAGCCTTGCCGATCGAAGCCCAGTCAAGACACGCAGGTCAACAACATTTACTGGGTGAGTTGCACGTCGTTTGCTGCCATTAGCTATATTACTTATACTATGGAGTTGCTGGACATGCCGATCACGGCACATCAAATGCGACGAAAGGCCTGAATCATGTAGGAATTGCGAGCGGTCGAGGCTCCGTTGCGCTGGATATGGTGTAAGGCTGAATTGGCAGGCCGATGGAAGGCAAGGAGCCCGTGATGGGCAACGATGGACTCGCAGACGAATCCGACCAGGTACCAAGGCTCAAGGTTCAGCTCCTGGACGATCTTCTAACTTCGCTCGCGTAGGGAAAATTGATCTGAAACCACTCACACAACACGAGCTGTCCAAGACTCTGTCCGAAATTGAACAAGCTGCTGCTGACGATAGGTCCGGGACTTTTGGTCCATTCTCTGTGATCAGGCTCGCCGACGTTGAGACTCCTCTCAACGAAGAGCCAGATACCGTCATTTCTGCTGAGCATGTCGAGTTCTCGCCCGAAAATGTGGTTGGCTACCTGAGCTGTGACCTACCAATACTGAGCATCGAAGAGGCAAAGAATGAAGCCTCGACTTTCGACTTGAATTCAACTGATTTACCAAAAGACCAGCTTGGTACCTCGCTAGCCAATGGCGCAGATGATGACTCGATGCAATCTATCTCTGTCAACTTTGTTCTAGATGAGGAGCTACTCACGGAGCTACAAGCGGAACCACTTTTTATTTTTAAACATCTGGGGCCCAAATGGGAAGCGACACGGGATATAGGGGAAGTAGAGCTCGAAAACGACGACGAGCCTACTATGACATCAGCTGAACTCATTGAAGCCGATGATGGCCCTGTGTTCGATTTGTCTGTCGACATATATCATCCAGAAAGTAACAGTGCAACTCCCAAGAGCCTAAGTCTAAGCCATGAACGTCCACTGTCGCTCTTCTCCAATTCAACAACGGCCATGCTTGTACATCACTACGAACAATACTCGATATGCTTGATGCAACCGGTGTATCATCTGCAAAGCCCCTTCAAAACAATCTACTTCACAACAGCACTGCAAGGCTGCCCTGATCTCAACATGGCTACCAACGGCAGCAAAGTCTCGATAGCAAGCACCGCTGTCTATCACAGCATACTTACCTGTTCCGCGATCAACCTCCTGGGCCTGAGACCCAATGCGGGTCGTCTTCATCAGCTCGCATATTACCATAAGCAGATTGCGCTGTCAGCGGCACGCAAGGCGCTGGCTACCAAGACAAGCACGTACAAGGAACTCATGACTGCGATCCTGTCACTCGTCTCTGTCGATGTAAGTATACCCTCGTTCTGCAGAGGCTTGGCCAACAGACTGATCAATAGGTCGCCGACGGTGGGACCCACGATCATTGGATCCATCTTGACGCAGCAAGACGTTTACAAGAATCTCGCCACGACTCTCGCCTGTTCACTCACGAGACAAGACAACTGAACAGTATTTGTACGATGCTGAACCTCTTTGCTCGTACAGCACTGCACAACGTCGACCCCGAACCGTGGACAGATCAGGTCCCGGACGAATCCAAATTCGCCGACCTCGATCCTAGCATCGAATTTCTCTACGGTATCACCCCGTCCATTGCCAGAGCCATATTCAAAATCACCGAACTTTCCAAACCCCTCGCGTACTATAGACACTCAGGTCAAGATATCCCCGAGTCACTGCTCGCCGAGTGTGAAAGTTTAGGCGACGAACTTGCATTCTGGACTATGGAATCCGAACCCCTTTCCTCCATCGAAGAGCAGACCACCTCGCCCATGCACGCCATCGCCCACGCACAGGTCTCTGCATTTTACAATGCAACGCTGATCTACTATTTCCGGGCCATCCAAGACTGCGATCGACGTACTCTGCGTGAAGAACAAACTGCGTGTCTCGACGCCTTGAATAGAGCAGAGGATCTGAAAGAAGGGGGTACGCGGGACGGTACAAGCGTATTCGCGGCGCCTATAAGTTGGCCAGCTTTTGTGGCTAGTTGCGAAGCAGTCGGAGACCAGAGAAAGAGGTGGAAGAAGTGGTGGGCGCGTGTACAGAGTTACAGGGTCGGGAACTACGCGAGGCAGCGGGATGTGGTGTATAGAATGTGGGATGCTCTCGATGCGAGCGCACGGGGCGGGAGCAAAAGGGAACATGACGGCTCAAGTGTACCTGGGATGAATGCACAAGCAAAAGCGACGGATTGGAGACAAGCGTTGTACGAGATGGGCGTTAGAATCATTCCAGTATAGTGGACGATACAGAGGCTGCTCGTAGACGTCGACACGAGTTCCTGACTTGATATCGCTTGATGGAGAAGTTCCTTCAAATCGGAACACATTAATGAACGCATCGGCGCCATGGCCCTGTCCTACTCAGATAGCCGCCTTAGCAGCTCTCAGTCCTCCGACAACAGTGAATGACAAGAGAGGAGAGATCGCATAAGATAGCTAGACCAGCGAACCGTCAGCATCCGTCCATTGCAAAACCGTATGGTATGTCCGGGTTTTCGTCAGACTCACCGTCAAGAGCTTTGCAATGTTCGTCTCATCCGCCTCATCAGCATCACTGACTTGCACGAGCGTGATCAATTTCATAGCTGGCGGTCCTACAGTAGTCCGTCAGATTAGCAACATCTTTCCGTCCCCGTGGGCCTTGTGAAGGAACGATCAACATACCAGTTGGCATCAACATCATCGCAAACCATAACATGGGATCTTGTCCCAACACGTCCGTCTTCTTCGCAAGGGCATAGATCACCGAGATCGATACCGCAGGCCAAATGACAAACCTAACGACCATGATGAAGGTGACGGTTCCCCAAGGCAACCTGCCATCTTCTCTGCCGTCGGCGTCTGCCCTCCTCGCTTCCTTCATGGCCGTGTAAAGCGACACTCCTGCCACGACGACGGGCAGTGGCACGAACAACCCGCCTATACTCTTCCACGACGAGGTGAGCCAGGCCGTAAAGATGCCGCCCTCGTACGTATCGTTGAAGAAGGCCCGGTGCAAAGGCGGGATCAGCCCTATGATCGCGCCCACAATGGCACCTAGTAATGGCGCGTTAAAGAAATCCGAAATGAACAATAACCACCACTTCGTCCTTGGGGTCAATTTGATCCATTGTCTCCGGGGAACCATGCTCGGTCGACGCTTGAGTTCTGCATCGATGCGGCCTTTCCCAGCCCCGTCTTCGTCCCATTCAACCAGACTCGCTCTCCTCGTGGACGGGAAGAAAGCGCGCTGTTTGAGCGAGAGGGTGCTCGCGCGTCGTCTTTTCAGGAGTCGTGTATGTTCAGTGTCGCCATCGCCCTCGCCCTCGCCGTCAGCCTCACCGGCACCTTGTCCTCTTGCTCGTAAGACACCACTAGCACTACCGCCTCCATGCGCGCCATCACCATGACTATTGCCCTCCTCCTCCTCATCATGAATGTCATCCTTATCCTCATCGTCTTCCTCATCCGTACTCTCCGCCGCATGCTCGGTGTCGATCAACCTCGGCCCCACGGCAAAGGTCAAACAACTCGACACGGTCGCAAACACCAAAAAGTAACTCTTGGCCCTCTCGACCGCCTCGCCCGTGCTTTCGTTCCCGTCCGTGATCAACGAGCCCAGGATCCCCGTCTGCTCCAGCGCCCCGATCAACAACAGCGGATAGCTCGTCGTGTTGTTGAACATGACGGCCACGGTCGTCCAGTCCGGCATACCGAACCACAGATGCGCGACCACGCCCACGACAAAGCTGACCAGGTGGCATATCACGGCCCACACGAGGATGATGAGGTACCGACTGGCCGAGCCAGAGTGTAGTTCGCTCCCGATCTTCGTGACCAGCAAGGCCGGCAGGAACATGCGCACGCATACCTTGGAAATGGCCTTTGTGTTGGTCGGCGTGAGGATCTGGAGGTGTGCCGCGACCCCGCCGTAGAAAATCACCAACAACACAGACAGGCTGGCCTGGATGGCTGCTAGGAAGGAGTTGAGGAGACCTGTTTGTGCCATCGTTTTCCTTTTTTTTTGACTCCTTCAGTTGGATAACTGGTCTGGAAAACACCTTAACTACTCTCGTGCAAAATGTGAACGGGAGCTTTCAAAAATGTCCAAGTGCTGCCCAACAACCGAATCTCCGTTCTCTAAGTACTCTGCATGAAAGAAGAGTACTGAGATTCAGCTACTACCCTGGACATCAGCTCCCTACCGAAGGCAAGGTAGAGGTAAAGGGAAGTAAGTGAGGATGGAACGATCTAGGTTCCCGCTCTCCGATGGTGCAATAACAAGGGTACAAGCAGGTGATTTGTGGCTGGCCGTGCCGTGCTGAGGTCCTGGCCCCTCGGCAGATCTTATCTGATCTGAGCTTGATAAACCCTGGAGAAGGGAAGATGGGTTGATTCGTGAGCGCGTGGGAGAGATCTAACTATCCTCCCATCCTGTACACAACTAATATCTACGGAGCGTTCGTTATCTGGTCAACATATTGAATCACAAGGAGATGGGATGCAAGCAAGCTTTACCAATGTCTCATGGCTCGTACAGTACTCGTACGGGATGACAAGGCCAACGAACCAGTCGGTCTATCTGGATGACGGCGGCCTTTTGGCTCTTCTTCTTACATATTGGCTTCCTGCGTGCGCGATTGCTGAACATTTTCACGAGAACCACAAAGTACACAGACCTGCAAACATTACGAAACACCCAGCAACCAAGGTCACAGGTATGAAGTACACAAGGTGAATGAATCTTGATAAATTCCTGCCCTCCACCACCTCACCATCAAGAAGTGGACAAAAAGGAGGCAACTCAGATATCTAAACAAGTAATTACCTGGTATCTGTCCGTATCCTGACATCTCAATAGTCATCCATCTCTTGTCCTACCCATTTCATCCCGTCATATTCTTTTTTGCTGTTGTTCTTTTCTGTAGAAAGGATAACAAGAAAGAAACAAATTTTGTCCAATTTCTCCTCTACTACAATCAAAAAAACCCCCTTCCTTCATCAGTGATTGACATGAAACGGGTTGTGTGGTCCATTTCCACCACCACCATCGAATAGAATTACAATACTCCTTATGCTAAAGCGCTCACAATGCCAGTGTCGTTCAGGTCGAATATGAGTTAACAGTAGCAATAGCAATAGCAATAGTACGCACACACCCACCCGCTGGAAAAGAAAAAAGGCTTGGGTATCTCTAAATGAGATGATAGAAAGTAACATGAAAACAATCGAGTGGCCAAGATGCTTGCTTGTAAACGGCCCAATCAACCTCGTCTCATAACATCGTCAATGGCTTCACATGAATAACATTGCACTCTCGCGCCGTTTGGCCTTGGCACTGGTGGCATTCTCAGGAACGAGCATATTATTCGATCCTCCATATCTCTGACTACCAGACGGTGGTTGTGGAGGGGGATAACGCGGCTGCATCGGCATGTCGTGGGGGATCGATACGTAGCTCCGTGTTTCGTAAGATGGGTGCATGGGTGAAAAGCCAACATCGCTGGTGGTATCCATCTGATGGTCTGTCGGACCATGAGACGCGGCCGTCGCGCTCGCGTTGTGAGAGAAACTACTCTGGTTGTATGCCGGTGTCGGGAGGTCGGTAAACATCATTCGACGAGGTGATCGGATGTCCTCGGGAGTCAAGGCGCCATCACGATCGATTTCAGTCGAACGAACAGAGCCTTGGTCGTTTGTCTTCTCGAAAATAGCCTCGAACTCGGTCAAGAACATCGCAAATACCGGCGCCGGGATATTGAGAGTGGGTGAGAAGACGATCCCAACATTCTTCACACTCATCTTGTTGCGATCCGAATTTTGGACCACCTCTAGTAGATAGGCCGAAAGAGTCCTCAACAACGAAAAGTTGGCAGATGGTAGTTGATGAACCAATCCATTGAATGCGACGATTTTCTGAGCCTTGTCATGCAACTCAAGCACTTTGATAAACTCCAAATGTAGCTCTCTGGTCAGGATTGTTGAAGGAAGCTCCCGAAGGTAGGTCTTGAAAAGTGAAGCAACTGCGTGCACGTCGTAGTCTTCCTCATCTGTCAACAAGTCTACATCCCCTTCGGTATTAAAGCGGTCTTTGAGCGCTCGGATGACAATATTAGACCCGCTGAGACGGAACAAGCCTTCCTCGCTAGCAGCATTTTTGGCTCGAAGATATTCGATGCATCGGTAGACAACGGCAGGCAGATATACGTGCACATCGGTAGGGGAATAGTACTCGACCGCTTCCTGAAGTTGCATGCCGAAGACCGGTCTGATGTGCCCACCTCGGTGAACATTGTGGTCAGTCCGCTTGGGTTGAGCCTGCTGTGGTGCCACTGCAAGTTGTTCATAGGACGATTTCCTGAAATGATCGAAGAGAGTGCGCTTTTTCTGCTCCCGTTCTTTGCTACTACCATGTCCGGCTGATTTATTGCCCCATAGTCCAGCATCTGAAATAACACCTCCATTCATCGGACCCGAGATATTGACCGATTTTGATGTTGGCTCTTGTGCAAATTCAGAAGTATGACTGGATGCATTGGATGGTGACGGTGTATCACTCTGAGATTGGATGAGCTTGGGACTAACAGCCGCCTTCGAACCTCCATCCTCAACGGTAGTCTTGTAAGACGCTTTGGTATCCTTAACTTGTGTGCTTGGAATGCCTGCACCATACTGCGACCTCGGCTCTGCAGGCCTCTCATCGATGTAATGAAGAAGAGTCTCGACCCATTCATCTCTTTCGAAATCACTTTCCGCACAGAGGACATGACGAAGAAAGCTGTTGTTGTCTTTCCGCTTGGGCTCGAGAATCAAAAATGCATGCCGATACTGGTTTTCCGTGTCGACTTCAGCGTTTGCAGCTGGATCATTCTGTGTCTGTCGGCCGATGCGTGCATTGAGCAACTTGATAGTCCCTAAATGAGCGCCGCCTGGGGCCTCGAAGTACCTCAGCTCGGGACTATCCAGTACGAAGTATCTCGATTTCCATCCTCCGAAATTCTTGCCTTTCTTGGTTAAATAACCAGACTTGGTTGGGATGCCTGCACTGGGTGGCGGAGGCTTTGTCTTGTTCTGCGACTCTTCGCTTTTCTGAATCGGCAAATTAAGTTGTGAATCCATCACATCCGTAGAAAGAAATTTACATATTACTGCAGCGGCTTGCTCATCCATCGGTGTGTCCAGGAGCTCCTCAAAGTAGGATTCTATCGCAGCCCTCCGTGAATCGATTACGACTGGAGAATGACCAGAGAACAATTTCCGTTCTGGTATTTTTGGCAAATCTGCGCAACGTGGGCGGAGTTGCTGGTCAAGACTTGGGAGCGATATTGGCACTTTCTCAACCCGCCAGAGCTCCGATGCAGTCGCTCGCTCGAAAATGGACAGGCTAAACACGGAAGCTTCCTCCGTCCCCTTAACCCCCAAGATACTATTCCTGGAGGGCCGTAGTCGCGACGAAGCCACCTTGATCTGAATCGAGGGAAGAGCATTGGGAGGCAATAGAAAGTCGGGCCAAGTTGGGCTGACAAGTGAGCGACTCACAGGCGGGGCTTCGTCGGGGCTCAAGGGAGACTCATGTACTTGAGTTCGAGCCAAGTCATCTTTGACAGGGTTTGTGTCCATCTTCGTGAGTTGCGACGGACCAACCTTCTTTTGACTGCCCGGAGCCGGTGCCTCTTGACCCGGTGTGGTAGGGTTTGGGAGTGCTTGCTTGGGTGCTCTAGGAGACAACGGGAAATTGTTCTTTGGCGCTCGTGGCGACATTGGGAGTGCAGCTCCCATAGAAGGAAATGGGCGCGGGCTGGTCGGAAGCCCTGGGCTTCGTAGAGGGACGGACAGCGAAGTTGATGAAACGGCTGAAAGGGTTGACGATGGAGACAGATGGTCTTGTATTTTGGGTTCGCTTGGTTGAGCCTGGCTGGGCACTGCTGGCGGTGAATGTACTGGCGGAAGAGGCATGCTATCCAGCACAACCTCTGCTGCCTCATTTTTGGCCTTCTTGTCCTTTTCCTTTTTCGAGCGACTCCTAGCCTCTTGTTCTTGCATTACAAGTAGCTCGCGTTCGCGGTCGTCCTCCTCTCGTGTCTTCCGCCTGCCACGCTCCATGGGTACTCTTTCTTCATCATCGTCCCCATCGCTGATGACCACCTCAGAGCTTGCGATTTCATCTTTTGTGGGACGTAAGTCAAGAGGTCTTGGTGGAGCTTTGCGAGAAGCTTGAAAAGACTTTGGGGGCTTGTCTGAGAGCGGTGTTGCCTCAGTCACAGCAAAAACTGGTTGAATCATGTCTGTAACAAGGCTCTGGATTTTCGGCGCCTGTTGCAGGTGAAGAGGGGGAGGCATCATTGCTGGGTCTATCGGAGAGCTGCGTGTCTTAATTGGTGCTGGCTTGCTGGGCGTTTGATGTTCAGCTCTTAGTTTCGACTCGGACGCTGATATTGCGCCTAGGTCCCGCGAAGTGCTCGATACGTCGCCATCTGATCGAGGCGACTCGCCGTCCTCTGGGCGAACGTCCACTGGAACAGCCGGTGTCTGTGACTGTAATTCCTTTACTCTCTTCTTGTAACGCTCCCTTTCCTTCGTTACCCGCTCCAGGTCCTTGGTTAAACCCAAGACCATAGTTCTTTGTTTGTCCACTAGTTTCCATAACTGCGCATTCTGTGCTGCAGCATGGTTCTTGTCCCTCAAGAGATGCAGAACAAGATTCTCCGCTGAGCCAGCTGTAGCGATTAGGCTCAGGACTTCTTCCCGGGACGGGTCCTTTGGATCTGTTGGTTGCTTCTGAACGTGCGAGTGCGTAGAGATGTTCGAGATGGCCGAATCTATCGACGACGTGCGAGGCATGGTCGTCACGGGCGGTGCGCTCGTTGAGAGCGAACCATATGACTTTGGAGATTCAGACAGGGTAGATTGCTCGTTGTCTCTTGACCCGGTGAGGGTTGAAGAGGGACTTGCACCCAATCCCGACTTGCTTGTACCAATGCTGCCGGCCTCGCCGCGTGCTAGAGCAGGTTTGCCCTGCGGTATGTTTATTGGAGCACTCTTCACCGCCGCATCAAACAAGGTGCTCTTCTGCTTGGGAGTGGGAGTGGAGGTGGGAGTGTCCTCCGAGTTCCTTGATTGACCAGGACCAGGTCTCGAGCTCAGATAGTCTCGAGGAATCAGACTGTTCCCCAGGACATTCTGGGCAGGTCTGCGGGAGGTCGAGGTGTAGGTATGAGGATCAGTCGGTGAAGGGGACGAAACAGTGGCGGCTGATGGGCTCAAACGGATCTGGGGTGAGCAGGAGGTTGCTTCGCTCAGCGTCGACATATCGGGAAGCGACTGTTCGGCGGCATGAGGAACCTAGGATTCTGGACTCAAGCCATGACGGTCAGGGGAGAACACTTGGACACCGCTGACAGGCCAGCCGTAGACGGCGGCGTGAGAATCGAGGGTAAAAAGGGCGTGGGATCGCGCGGACGGGTCTAACGAGAAGTGTAAGAGGTTCGGTCGTTCGTGCTCCTGCAAAAGCCCCGGACGAGTTAGAAGCGCAACAGTCGACAAGCCCAAGTGTGCATGTAAGCGCCGGGGGAAGAGGCGAAAGTCGGCTGGAGGGAGTGATTGGGTACCGTCGATTGTCAGGGAGGGAGGGCTTGGTGTTTGAACGATGAGGTGGTGGTGGTGGTGGTGGGCATAATACAACCACGAGTCTAGCAGGTCAGATAGAACAACACCCAGCGAGGGCTCGACTGTCCTCGACACTACTAGGAACTCGTTCTTTCACTTGTTGATGCCAGCTCACGAACGAGGTGGATACAGGCGTTGATCATCCTCGTATCTCTACCTCTGGGTTTAATTATTTAAAGTGGACTTGGAACATGCTTGACATGAAACCGACGCCTAAAATCAACGGGCAGTTAACTGCCCAGGAGATACAACACAACAACTAGCTAAGTACGGAGTATTTGTGCAAACAGGTAAAGGAACTTATCACCTTGGACTCTGTGGTAATGTACTAGGTACGCGACATTCCTCCACCGCTCACAGAAGGCCGCATTTTTAATTCCTACACGCGAGCTCGCTTGTTCTCATGTCACATTTCAATTTCACAGACACGTTCCAAGGCACGCTGCGACGGCTGCGCCTATGCAGACTACTCCTCGTTTTGACCTACAGTACCTTACCTATTCATTCAGACTCCATACTCCTGGCTGGGGACCTTTGCATTCCTTGCGCCGTGGGTAAATTATGGCTACCGCACCGTTATCACCTAGGTATCTGTATCTACCTTCACACGAGTGATTAATCTAGGGCCACCCAGTTTCAGATCCGACTTGAGAGGCTCAAACAATCGCCCAGATTTTCATGAAACATTACCCTCATCCGCTGGTTCGCTTCGGAGGGAGCCTCTGATTCAAGCTAGTCTGACCGACCCCCATGCAAAAGCACCCCATATGTGGTTCTTTAGCCATGTCCACACTGAACCTAGCCAAGATGCACACCCCCTGTCGTAGGCGATGCCCATATGCTTAGCCAAACTGGGTCTGGGGATTGCAAAAGCATGCATGCCCTTTTTTGTTGCCTTCGACTCCGTACGTTGCGTGGGATAGCTACAATATCAAACCTTGGCCAGGTCAGGCTGAAAGGGGTGAAAAGAAAAGAAATTCTTAGTCGTTGCCCGAGCGCACATTGATGTATTCAACTGACATGATCCCTCAGTCAGTGCATGCCTTAGCACTCTTAAAATAACGCGCACAATGCCGATCACTGTCTGGACCCTGAAGATCCGAGGCGTCAACAGTCGTCTGCTTGACTCCGTGCTCGGTACTCATACTCCATACTGTTAGTGAAGTCTCTCTTCTCGCTGGACTGCTCTCGACCCATCAATCTTCTGCAGGCCGAACACAATATTGCAGAGTCGTTTCAGCTGCAGGAACCCGAGCCCTACCAATCCTATCCTGGTATTGGCTGGAGCCAGACCCAATCAACGCAATCTGTAAAGGGGCCACTGTGACGGTCGACCTTGTTCACACTGACCTCAGATCTGGTCCACCAGTTGGAGCGCGTCGTGCACCTTTTCAAAAAAACCCATCGATAGCGAAATGCGCTTGCTCTGAGGTGTGCGCTGGCACCAAAAGAGGTCAGGTTTCTCGCTGGCACATTCCACACAATCTCCTATCTACTGTAGAACTGTCCCAAACGATGAATTTGTCAAGGCTTGTCGTCGGCTCTGATGTTATCCGAAACATCATCCCGGATCTGCTTCGAGACATGATCAAGGTCGCTTCCGTTTATTTGGCATGCCGGGGGTGGAATCGCGGCTACTGTCTCCAGACCTCCCTCCGGACGTGAACTCGATCGTCCTTTTCCCTGACGCGGACAAGCTTTTTTTCGTGGCCAGTTCTTGGTCGCGTAGAGTCTGCTGGGTCCGAAGGAGCTCTTCTTTGTACGCCCATGTCGGGAATCCTGTAGGATCCCAAACTTGCTGGGGCAGTGATGTCCTGTATTGATCTTCTTCGTCCAGACCTACGCGGACCATCATGGTGGAGAGAAGACTAGGGTTGCGAAATGCTGATTTGCTCGCCAAGTCTTCGTTGAAGTGCGTTCCTTTTGTCTTCAAATCGAGAAATCTCTTGAACTTGGCCTCAAGCGCCGGATCCGGGGAGCCAGGCGGAGACGAAGGGAGCGACATCATGGGATGAGACGCAAATGTAAGCTGGTGAATTATGTCTCGCTCAGACATGGAATGTTGAAGTTCTGATAAAGGATCCTCCTGCTCGCCTTCGCTCTTCATCTGACTTGGCATAGTTGGACCTACCATAGGCGCCACGGCGGCCATGTCTGGACTGTGCTCTCCAGGCTTCACAGGAGACTTTGCATCACTCTGATGGTCATGGTGTCCTCTCGCGATCGACGTGGTGGCATCGTGATCTCGACCTGCATTCCCGTCCGCGACATCGTCCTCGTCGCTGCTGCTTTCGTAGGCGACGAGTGCACTCATGCTGCAAATATTTCGAGATAGAACTGTCAATATTCTTCCTTCAAAGTGTCATCAGCAGGAAAAGATCCGGAGTAAATGCATGGCAAGGTCCATCATAAATTCCCCATTCTAAAGGCATATCAATGTCCGTTCTTGGTCCAATGTTTCGCCGTAATATACTACGGTGCGTAATTGCGCTTTTGTACCAGCCCGTGGCAGGCACACGGCGATTGCGACTGCACAGTACATCAAGGCCCAGGACATTTACAACTTTCCAACCTCTCTTCATAATCACTCCTTAAACATGGCTTCCCTACTGAGTACCGGAGCTATGCCCTCAGACCAGCCTGGGTATTCATTCTCAAACTCTGCCGCTGCTACTGAGGCTGCCGGAACAAAGCAGCACGCTTTCTACCCGTTAGTTTAAGAAGCTCGTCATAGATCCAAGTACAGCAAGCTGACCATTTATCAGATATACAGACAATGGTGGTTCGACTCTAGGAATCACTGGCGCCGACTTCGCTATCCTCGCTGGCGACACTCGATCGACCTCCGGCTACAACATCAACACCCGCTACGAACCTAAGCTGTTCCGCATTGGAGATGAGGAAGACTCATCACGCATCGTTCTGTCAGTGGTTGGGTTTGCAGCAGACGGACATGCCCTGAAAGAACGGCTGGACGCGATTGCAAAGATGTACAAGTACCAACATGGGAAGCCCATGAGTGTCAAGGCATGCGCACAGCGACTATCCACGATCCTATACCAGAAGCGATTCTTTCCGTATTACGTTCATGCTATCCTTGGAGGTCTAGATGAGGACGGAAAGGGAGCATTGTACAGCTACGATCCTGTTGGTAGCTACGAGCGTGAACAGTGTCGAGCAGCTGGTGCAGCCGCCAGTCTGATCATGCCCTTTCTGGACAACCAGGTCAACTACAAAAATCAATACATCCCGGCCTCAGGATATGGACACGAATTGCAACAAAGACAAATCGAGAGTCTGCCCAAAGACGTGGTGATTGGATTGGTCAAGGATGCCTTCTCGAGCGCCACTGAGCGACACATCGAAGTCGGTGATGGTCTTCAGATGTTCATCATCACGAAGGATGGGATTCAAGAGACATTCACGCCTCTCAAGAGGGACTAGACCAGGTTCTAAAAAGGTACTGGCTTCTGGTGGCGTTGTCATTGTATGCATAGTATGGCGAACGGGTTTCTGGCCAATTCGATATTGATTGGTGTTCATGTTTGCGTCATGTTTCTACGCTGTTTTCAATCTACCCCAAACGTGAAATGTCTTTGACCGATCTACTTGTACCACGAAAGCAAACCCCTCTGTAACGCCATTTTTCGCCCATCATGCCGGTCATAAATCATGCCTTGCACCTCACTCAGAATCGCTCCTTCATTCTTCTTGCCACTGTCCGTAAGTTCCCATACACTTTTCCGGGCGGTGCACCCAAAATCAAACTGACAATTGCTTCTCTGGCTATTCTAATATTCTGGAACCCACCCAGAATATGGATCTTACTGTCCGCCAGCACGACTCTCGTCTTGCTTGTATTCTCAATCGCAAATTTTGTTTTGCCGTCCTTGCCTGCTATCCGACCGATCGCTCGTCCCAGATGTTCACCCTGCAAGGTTTTGACATCCTTGATCTCAAAAGTCTCGATATACAGATCGTCCAGCCTCAGGAGGGCGATAGCATCATCCGTATCGAATCCGAGAGTGAACGCCTTGACAAAGTCTTCGCCCTTCTGTAGAGCCCCGGAGTCGGTTGTGAATTTGGAGGTTCGTAGTTCCACCGCTTTGGACTTGACGTTCATGCGCACTTGGAGTTTGAGATGCTCGACCAATGGAGGGTAAATTTTGGGCCAGCTGGTTTTTAACGGGGTCATACGGTGAGGTGGGATGGGGACTTTGCGGGACTGTATTCGCACAGCGGAGTGAGAATCTGCTTGGGACGCTGGTGCGAAGCGAGGTCGGCCTTCTTCGTCGACTTGCATGCTTGTGTCGTCTGGTTGTTCTGGAGAGAAGAGGGTGTCTTGTGGTTCGGTGATCAGGTCGAGGTCGCCTGTCTCATCAGTGGGTTGGTCGAGGGAGGGTTCTTGGAGTTGTGCTTCTGTTTCTGCGAGGGCTTCAGGAGCGCGCTGCAGCGCTGTAGGGGCAGGCATCTTGTCGAGGAATGTAGCAATGCGTATTTGATTCTGGGGAGTAGAAGGGTGGTTTGTCTGCAAGAAATTGCCGATGGTGGTTGGGAGGGATTCGAGTTCAGGCGCAGAAAATAATTTTCTCCGCAGCGGGTTTTGCCTTAAGAGTCTTTGGGCTGGAAATCGCTGGGTTTGACCAAGATGCATGGATCAAGTCACGATTCATTGACAGGCGAGGCTTTTCCTGCCTGCATCATTCATGCACATGCTTCTCTTCCTCCTCACTTCCTTTCATCCTTCAATTGCCTCACTCTGCCACCACCAGGCTTCCTTTGCATTATCTCACACAAGCCCACCTGTATCATTATGACTACTCGACTATGACGGACGTCCTTGTCCGAGGCATACGGGATGTCTCGAAATTTGCCGCACTGGCTTGCAGGACGACTCGAGTGACACAAAGGCTTCCAGCCTCTTCCGACCGAAGTTTTAGATACCACACACCACGAAGGATACCACTCTTTCAGAGTCTGTCAAATAGCTGTGTTACTCATGCTACTAAAGAACTCCGTGGGATATATATTCTCGCCTCGCAAGCAGGACGCTCACCCGTCGCACGATCAGTGTCTTTCCCCAATTTCAGTACAATACGTTATCCTTTACAAATACAGACATCAGCTCTCGGTCTACACTCAGTCGGGAGAAGCGCGGAACTATGGCCGCAAACTCGTCTGACCCCGGTGCTAAGAAGGGCCTTCCATCAGAGCCAGCGACGCACGGAAAGGTCGGACTTGAAAAGAGAGGGAATCGAACAAGAAGCAAAGAACAAAGCCTCAAAACCTGAAGGACCACAGGACCAGAATACAACCAAGGCTGAAGCAGGACAGAACCAGTCACATCATGAGCACTTTTACGACAGAATACACATGCCGCAGTTTCATCGTCCGACAAAGGAAGAGCTTCTGGCGGCCGCTACTGGGTTCTGGTCACGGCTCAAGGTTCGTTTCAAGTGGTTGACAATTAAGAGCACTCGACCATTTAATGTCGATGAAATTGTCGGCTTTATCTCGTGGATTGCGCTGGGTCATGTCATTTGGATTGTTGTAGGAACCACGACCTTTGTATCACTGGCTATACTTGCCATCAACACGGTCTTCGCCCAGGAAACGCTGGCTGGATGGATTGGCAATTATTTGACCAAATCATCTGGCCTCCACGTGGTGTTTGAGTCAGCCATCGTTCCGAAGTGGAGTGATGGAGTCATCACATTCAAGAACGTATTCGTCTCAAGGAGACCTGGCCAAAGCAAGTCTCGAGTGACCAAGGGTTCGCCCGAGGCAGCTGCGCAAGCCTCTTCCGCAGAAGACCCTGTACCACCAGAGGAGCAGAACTATACACAGTTTGACATAACTATTGGCGAAGTCAACGTCACACTGTCGTTCAGCAAGTGGTGGAATTCCAAAGGACCTCTACAAAACGTCGAGATCAAGCATATCCGAGGCGTGGTCGACCGAACCCACGTGTTCTGGACCGACGAAGAAATCGACCCCAAATCATATCGCCACGAACATAACCCGGGTGACTTTGAAATTGAATCTTTCAAGATCGAAGACCTCCTTGTCACCGTTCTACAGCCAGAAGGCTTCCGCCCATTTCCCGTCAGCATTTACAACGCAGACCTCCCCCGCCTGCGTAAGCAATGGCTCTTCTACGATTTCCTCGGTGCGAACAGCATGACAGGAGAATTCGACCGATCTCTCTTCACCATCCATCCTCGCCAGACACACTCCTACACCGGCACCACATTACAGCTTTCAGATGACCCATCTAACGAGCCATGGAGGAAGCAATCCCGAATCCGTATCGATGCAATGAACATTGATCACCTCAACCGAGGCGCCGTTGGTCCCCTTTCGTGGATTCACGAAGGCAACGTCGATATCGTCGCGGACGTAATGATCCCCAACGATTGTGAAGAATCCGTCATGAAAGTCATGACAGACTTTTATGAGCGTATGGAAGACGCGCTCACCTCACGCAAGCATTTTGACCCCGTCTCTGCTCGCGACGATGTAGACACAGTCTCATCATATGGCGGAGCCCTCCCTACGTCCGTTGAGCCCAAGGCTATAAGGGAAGAAGACAAACGCTTCCTCGTGATGGATCTGCGCATCCATCTCAACGATGTCCGTGCCATCGTACCCCTGTTCACCAGAGAGTTATCGTACATAAACAACGCCCTCATACGCCCGATTGTAGCATACATCAATTCTCGGAGAACATTCATCCCCATCAACTGCCGCGTCGTGAAACGTCTCTCCGACTTTGACGGCAGTTGGACCGTCTTCGACTCTGGCCTCATGGACGACTTGTCCGCCGAAGTCTACGACGCCTTCGCGAGAGATGTCACAGATGAGCAGGCACGCCTGAGACGGTTCAAAAAGGTCGGACTGTGGAGTTTGCAACTGGCGGTACAGGCGATCTTCTTGGTAAGTTCTTCAGCCTTTTCCCTCCCCTAAACTCGATCCCTTTATCCCCGGGGCAAGAAAAGACCCAAAAAGGATACATGTACTAACATTCGTGACTTTTACAGGGCATGGCGGGAAACATTGCTTGAGATACTCGCTGATGATATGACTTTACATTTACGGAGTACTAATGAATGAAAGCCACACATACTCTTCTCTCTATTATTAATGGATGTTAAAATCCCACCCCTGTGGGCTGAGATGACGAATGTACAAAAAAGTTTGGTTCGGCTCTTGTTGGTGCACGGTGGTTTCTGCCGTACTCTCCGAGTCGTCTTGTTTCAATGAGGCGTTTCATATTTTAAGGACTGTCTTCGTCCCATTTTTCAGCCTGGAGGGACATAAAGCGAGTCACAAGATGCAATGAGCGTTCTGGCGTAGCAAATGTGTATAAAGATGTTTTGAAATCAGCATTATTCCTCTGATCGATGTCAATGAACATGCCTCAACTTTTGACCTTTACGCCGTTTGAATTTTATTCGCCTTGTAATGAATAAGTCTTATGATGAGTACGGTGCGTGACGCTCACCTCTCGTTGATCTCAATACGGACTTTCCTTCTCGCCGGGTCTGGCTGTGCGTATTGAATGGTCGTGTAGCACGCTTCATGAAATTCTCAATGCATACCCATCTATCGAATTGGCTCGCGGATAGACTGGGGAGTTCTCGCTTCTGTTTACTCCGTTCCATCCCGGTCTTGAGAGTAATGCTTCAAGTTGGCAACCCATCGGAGTCCAAGTCGTCCCACATGGAATGGGTCCGCCTAGCTCTTTTGACAGGAGTGTTGATAGGGATAGCCTTCAGCGTCGATGTTGGTGTTCCATGGTGTACCCGACGCTGATTGCTTTCGGCTTCATCGCGCAGTTTCTTGACCTCACCTTGCAAATTTCTGAATTGATCTTGCCGTCTCCCGACTTCGCCTCGCCATCTCTCGACTTCACCTTGCAATTCCTTGGCTTGGTCTTCTCGCTTTTCGACTTCGCATGTCCATTTCTCGATTTCACCAAGCAATTTGTTGACGTCATCTCGTATCTCACTACGACCCTTTGCGACCTGTTGTAACACGTCCCATTGAAAGGATGGATTGCTCTGCATTATCGCGCCGAATGTGGCATCGTCAACGTGCTTCGAAATATACTCGCTAGTTGTGCTCACAAGGAGAGACCATAGTTCAGCGTCGTCTTCAGGGTTTATGGTGAGGCTTCCAGCCATGTCTTTTCGACCTGAACGCCCTGAGGTGAAAAAGGTCGCTAATACTTCCAGTGCGTCGGATTGGATAGTAGTGTTGCTGGACGAAGGCGAGATTCCACTTCCGTTAGGCTCAACGAGCGCTTCAGGGGCGTTGAAGACTTGACGTTCTGCCTTTGCAGTCAGTGTACACCGAGATCTCACTGGTGGAGCAATTGATCCATCCCGAATCGTAGATCCAGCAGCGGAGGACATTGACAAGGCAAGTAGGTGCTTCAGGTTTAGTACAAGAGTATCTGGGACCTGGGTCAACTGATCTTTGAGCTTGGAAACCACCTCGTCTTTGAGTCCGTTGATCTCATATCTGTCTGCGAGCCAGTACATCTGCGCGTGGAGCGAGTCGAGCTCTTCCAAGCTATTATGGTCAAGCATAGGACTGCAAGCTCCTGATTTCGCATCTCGTCCTAGGGTCATGATGCTCTGAATCGTCGGGAATAACGAGTCATGGTATGCGACGTCTTCATTCTTGGATTCGTAGTATCTCAGCGTGTAGAGCCAGAGGACAAGGTAACCGATGATGAGGGGGTGTTCGTCGTGGAGAGAGATTGTCCCATTCATGAAATCCTAAAGCAACCACAACAATCATCAGAACAATGCTTCTCAGCATCCATCATAGAAGTTTGTATACCTGGGGTGCAAGAGTAGAGAGTGTTCTGAAAAAGCCGGAGAAGGAACATAGTTTGTGGGCATGAATTTTCCAACTGTAGTCACCGACAGTAATCGTCAAGCTGGGATGCTCTGCCCTATGGAGTTCGGAGGTGAAGCTAGATAAGGGTCAATATGGATCTCGTTGGAGATGATAGAGCCTCAAAGTTTGCTAGACTTACGTGCTCAGATCGTGCCTCTCAGCCAGGGGCGGGCGTTGCGTTCTGTGGACGGACATGTCGAGTTGAGAAAAGAGTCGAAGGCCACGTTTGGAGTTAGAGCTTTTAAGGGAGATTGAAAGGAGGGCGAGGAAGGAATGTTAACACCGTCAAAGTAAACAACGAAGCGGCCATGAGTGAGAGGTAGATACAAAGTCAACGATGAATTCATACGCGGTACATATGAATTAAGCTGGAGGTAGAAGTAGGCGTGGCTGGAGTAAGTGAAGTCACTGCCTAGTGCTGCTTGTTGGATCGGGTCAAACTTGACTTGTGAAAGATCATTGAAAGTGAAAGGAGTGGGAGTAAAGACAACAGACGCGGCTCCTTACAATCAAGTCACCGACACGTCAAGATTAACTAAAGCTGTAAGTCAATACAAGATCGAGGCAGCCTTGGGACCTGATACAATTGGACGTTATACCTTATTGACAACCTCGATCACCCTGACATGAGTGAAGAGCATAAGACGCAGTACATGTACGCACACCTCTAGTCTGCTAATCCTTGATCTCAAAGAATAACAGGTCTGAAATAGGTATGTCGTGAACCATTCATACTCCTTCAGTCAAACATCACCAAGATGAGTTTGTCGTGGAAGAGCAGAATAAGTTCTCCTCGATCTCGCGCGGGAAATGCTCAGAGGCATTTGTGACTTGTGACCTCCGACCATGGTATGAATGAAGCCGGAGACGTATGTTCTGTTCGAGTCGCGCTGTTGAAAACAAAAGCAATGCATGGGAACACACCCGGAAACAACGCGGAAAGGAGTTGTACATCGGTAGGTACATATGGGGTATCTCTGCTGGAGTGGAAAGTAATATACAGCCATTTTGTACAACACTCACCAGCATCAACTGGAATGTGGTCTATGTGGCCATCTGGAGGCTCTTCTCCTGCCATCTTTCTGAATCTTGTCCGATCCAGTCTTTCTTCTCTCCGAGAATGCAGGTTGATCTCAGCTCGGGAGAAAGCTCAACCAGGTACATCTGCGCAACTCGTTGAACATCTTCTTTGGTAACATCGAGCAAGTTCTCCCGCGATGTTTGATCCATGTCTTCTGTTATGCCGTACATGAATTCTTTGCTCGCCTCGCTGCTGACACTGCTGGGAGCATCAATGCCTTGAAAGATGCTGAGTTTGCTCTCCTCCAACTCTCGGCTGCTCCATTCCTTGTCTCGAGCATACTCTCCAGCACGTTTGAAGACCTGGAGAGAATTCCGAGGATTGGGATCTCGGTAGGAAGACATGGTAAAAAGACCGCTGATTGGACTTGCGCTCGCAGAAGCGCCGTATGCACCACCTTTCTCTCTCACTTCAGGGTGCAAGAAATTATGAACTAGAAGCTGACCGAGAATGGTCAGAGGTGCCTTATCGGGTGAGGAATAAGGAGCTGTTTGCAGGCAGGTGCCTGTATATGATACCTGAAAAGGTAGGTTGAAAAAGGCTCTTCTCGAGAGTGAAGACCCTGGCACAACGACAGTAGACGAGCCAGAATTTCCAATATTTGCCTGACCCTGTGGGAGCTTTGCCAGGAAGGCTTCAATCACAGAGCGATTGGCAGAAACCGTCTCAGGCTCACATACCATACGCATTGATAGATCAGGCGAGTTACGGATGGCGAAAGACTGGATCCTTTGCAGTTTCCCGATCACCTCCTGAAGACTTTGAGGATCCTTGCGTGCAGCACTCAATGTTCGAGCCGTGGCCTCTATTTGGGTCAATCCTGATAATTGATTTTGGACATTGCCTCGGCTGGTAAGAGCAGCGGCAGCGCTTGTTATAGCAAAGTGGTGACCACTTTCGGCCACTGCGTCTAAAGCGCCTGAAGTCTTTGATTCCAGAAGTTCCTGTATAGCAGCAATAGCTTTGGTGTTCGTGAAATCAATCTCCAATAACAAAGTGCGAACAAGGTCGAACATAGCTGGAACGTTTCTGTCAAGCGCATGGCCATTAAGAAGGAGGCCTTCGTTGTACTTGTCCAAACTCCACGGTTCGGGAGCTGTAAACGGTGAAATCGAGATGCCGCCAGTCTTGAGGAGAATCTCCGCTTCAATGTCCCCAACAGACTTGCTCTTGGTGCCCAATCGCATCAAGGACTCGGTGAACAATGGCATCAACAATCTAAGGTCTTCGGGAAGATCCTTCAGCACATGTTTTGCCTGGAAGTAGGTAATCCCATTTGTAGATGTTTCACGCCAAAGACAGTTGGCATCGCCAATCTTCGACTGGAAGCGCGGTTTCCTCTCCTTCTCTCGTGCAATGTCACTCACACGGAGTGTTGGCAGCGACTCTAGATTCTTGGATTGAGCGGACTCTTGTTCTTCCAGCAGCTGTAACTCTTGTTTACCGAGTTCGGCAATGGCAGCCTCTGGTGAAGTCGCATTCTTTTTTACTTCGTCTAGCACAGATCTTCTCCGTTCCTCCTCTTGCATTTCCAGAGTCTCACCATACGTCTCAGACGGTGACATTGTGAATTGCATGCACTTGTCATTCATGAAATATTTCTGTGCAAGTTTTTCAAGGTACTTTTCATCTTGCAATCGTAGCTTGAAGGCGTCAATAATTTCATTCCAAGCGAGGCCGTCCATGGGATTGACACCATTGAACCAACCAGCCAGAGTCTTCTCCAAAAGACCCATTCCAAAATTTGCAGTCTTATGTTTGAGACTGAGCTCTAATTGGTGCATATAGCCTTCGATCTTATGAGGTAGAAATGCTTCGTGTGCCTTGTCTCTGAGTACACTCTGAATTGTCTCCTTCAAGCCAGGAATATCCTCCGCCTTCATCCCATCGAGACCGATGGAGACCGTGCCCACTTTGGTCGAACTATCGTATCCGGAGTTGGGGCTGAAGTTGGTTCCGAGTCCTGACTCGATCAACCCCTGGTAGAGCGGCGAGCCATATCCGTTCATCAGAAGCGACATCATTATGCTGACAGAGAAGGTTTCCACGACATCTGAGGCCTCACACCCAAGCCAGGTTATTGAAGACTTATACTGTCGTTCCGCTGGCTGCATCGTATCAAGTGGTCCAGTGACTTCGAAGCCAAGAGTGCCATTGGAGAAATCAATTGGTAACTTGATTTCGGAGTCTGGCGATGACTGCTCGAATTTCGATATCGTCTCGTTGACTTGCTGAAGATGCTCGGCAAGACTGAGACTGCCATAAGAAAAAATCTTTGCATTGCTTGGATGGTAATGTTGTCGGGAGAAGTCAACGAGCTGTTCGTAGGTGAGGTTAGTCATTACCTCCGGATCGCCACCAGAGTTGTATAAAGATGGAAATAGATGTTCTCTAAATCTAATGTAGAACAGATAGCTCGCATCGGACATCTGACCCTTCATCTCGTTATACACAACACCCTTGAAGATCACGTTCTCCTCTGTGGCCGGCTCGCGAGGATCTTCTGGGCCAAGTCGCCATCCTTCTTGTAAAAAATCGGCCCGCTTGAGCAGTGGATGTAACGTGGCGTCGAGATATACTGAAGACAGATTCCGGTAGTCTGTCGCGTTTGTAGTCGCAAAAGGGTAGGATGTATAGTCGGATGAGGTGAAAGCATTCATAAAATTGGCCAGAGACCGGGGCATCATCTTGAAAAAAGGATCTCGAACTGGGTATTTTTCGCTTCCACATAGTGTAACATGCTCCAGTATATGAGGCAGTCCTGTTCTATCCGTGGGGTTCGTCTTGAAATTGATGGCAAAGACATTGTTCTTGTCATCTCTAGCCACATGCAGATATTCTGCTTTTGTTTTGTCATGTTCTAACCGCAGGGCCGTCAAGTGTAATTCTGGAACGTGCTTGATCTCTTTCAAAGTGAATCCTTGTATGCTCTCTCCTGGTTTTGGGTATGCCGACAAATCAGTCACCGAAGCATACCATTTTCTGGTCACTGGTCCATTCTTAGATATTATTGCATTGGGCGCAGGTCGTCTGGCGCAACGCTGTAGGCCATGGCGAACCGCACCATGCCTGAGCATGACAGTTCGTGCTGCTTTCTTGCCGAGGCAAAATCGAGAAGGAAGTACGACAGTTGTTTCGTCGGCTAGTCAAGGTGAGTGAACGGGCGATTCTTCCTGTCAACAGGTGAAAATGGCCGGTGGACCAAGGTAGATCTAGAGGTAATGGATTTTCCTCGACCTATGCGATTCAGTCACGTGCAATCCTCGAACTTGCCTCACCAGGTCTTCGTTATGCAATCAATTCACTATCCTTGTGTACCTCTTCCTATAGACGATAACAACCTACAGTAGTACTCGCTCTTGGGTGGCATTATTGTTCGCAAAGAGTTTCTCTTACCACGTCCCGTTTGAACCGCCTTATTGCGCATTGTACGAATTGGCTTGGCCCCGAGCAAAGATCTGCGTTTCCTCTCCACCACTTCGATTCCCGGACGTTGATATTGACTCTAAACTCTGCTATCTCAGGCGTCAGTATTTGCTTCAAGCATCCTAACACTAAGAGCACGTATTCCACCGCTATATCCACGCAAAGACAGCAATCGGACCACTTCACCTAACCCCTCGGACTCTACCTGCGCTTTCAGATGTACGGGGGAAGTCCCTCATCTACACGTTTCATTGATAGCCGTTGGCGCTGAAAAAGCCCCGGAGATCGAAGAACAGGCGCTTGTCAAGGATCTTTCATATGGCTACCATTGCCCAAAGTCCGATCTCCCAGACGACGACAGTAACAAATGGCGACACGCAGGACCTGCCCCCGCCAGCGCCTACGGGCAAGAAGGCCAAACCGAAGAAAGACAAGCAATTGAGTGCGGAAGAGAATGCGAAGCTGATTCAGGCACGATTATCACAGCTTGAGCAAGAAAAAGCCGGAGAGAAGAGCCAACAAGCAGAAGTCGACCGAGAAGTCAAGAAGGCTCAACGAGATCTCAATGAGTTGATCAATAGCGTGGAGGGGCATTCTGGACAGCTCGAGCTCGCCAAAAGAAAGTATGAGGAGCTTTTGCGAGACATGGAGAAAGTGAACCGAGAATACCAACGGACCAAAAAGCGAGCAGATCAACTTCAAAAAGACCAGGACAAGTCCAAGTCCGAGCACAGCAAAACGGCGACAATGAAGGACAAATTGGAAAAGCTTTGCCGAGAATTGACGAAGGAAAACAAAAAGCTTAAGGACGAGAACAAGAAATTTGAAGAGATAGACAAATGGGCTCGCAAAAGTATCAACGAAAGACTCGATCAGATGTTGTATGATGTTCAAGACGTAATGAACTCTAAGACGGGTACACATTCTGAAAACTTGCATCTTGAGTTGGACGAACTGTAGGCTACTTGAGTTGTTCGAGAGACAAGTATACTGACTACTTTACAGATTCAGGACCCGGTGCAAAGTACTGGCAGATCAAGCAGAAATCCGAGAGATGCATTTCAAAGCAATACTTCGCCATAAAGACGCTGAAATCGCACACCTACAAGCGAAACACGAGGTCGAACGTCGAAGAGCCGATGCAGAAGCTGGACGGTGCCGGACGCTCACTAATCAGGTGTCGACATTTTCCCATACAGAGGCGGAGTTGCGCAGCCAGCTCAATATTTATGTCGAGAAGTTCAAACAGGTTAGTTTATGGTCCCCTTTCCCAAGCCCTGTTTTATTCTGTCGATACAAATGGCTGAAATCTTGCTCACAATGCAGCAGGTGGAAGACACGCTCAACAACAGTAATGAGTTGTTCATGACGTTCAGGAGAGAGATGGAAGAAATGTCCAAAAAGACGAAGCGGCTCGAAAAGGAGAATGCCACGTTGACTAGGAAACACGACCAGACGAATCGCAACATCCTTGAAATGGCTGAGGAGCGTACTCGGGATAAAGAAGATCTGGAACGGCTTAGAAAGCAGGAAACCCAGATGCGAAACATCATCAAGAGTATGCAAGAGCAAGGCCGTGGTCCGCCTGTACAGCAAGAGCTGGTCGAGTCCAGTGAGTACGATGAGGAAGACGAAGAGGGGTACGGTGACGAAGACGAAGAGGACGACGACATCAGTTACGAAGACGAGGAAGAGTCGGCCGTCGAAATCATCAAGCCTGTATTTGGACCGGTGCCTCCGCCAGAGATGGTAGCGAATAAGGCCAATGGCCAGAAAGCAGCCGGTCTGGTGAACGGCGCGAACCATTAGGGGTCCTGGCTAATCCACGTCGGGCGTTTTTGGGATGCATTTACATATTGGCAACAAGGTCGTTCTTAGTGTAGGATGCTTTGTTGCGCCCGCCCATAGCTTCAATGGCGATCAGTGTATTTGTACGAATCCGACCGTCCTTGCCTTGCCATGTACCCAGTACCGTGAATACCTTATAGTCTACTTCTCGGGCCGCCGATATACGTGCTTCCTAACCTCAGCATGTCTACTGCCTGGGAAACCATTTCTTCGACGATTGCCTTAGCCGGCTTGACGTCCTTGATGATAGCCGCGACCTGGCCCATCAGGAACGGCATGTCGATTTCATTCTCTTGTTCCAGATCATACTGCATCGGCACGATACCCTTGTCTGTCAACTCCCTGATCCGCTCAGGTTGGTCCTCCCACTTCTTCACGTACTCGTTCATCCTACACCGCAGAGGCCGCCCGCTCACGACCAGCGTGCGCAGGGTGTCTGTGAAATCGGCATCCACCACCGCTTCCTTGTGTAATCTGCTCGCGCCGCTCTCTTCGGCCGCGACGAACCTCGTGCCGACCCAGACTCCGACGGCGCCTTGCATCAGACTGCTGGCCAGACTGCGCCCGTCGTAGATCCCACCAGCGGCCACCACGAGAGCCGGTTCTCCTGTCAGAGGCGATTTGTACTTCTTCGCGACATCGCAGACCGCGGGGATGAGGATGCTGTTGGCGATGTCGCCTGTGTGTCCGCCGCCTTCGGTACCCTGGGCGCAGACGATGTCCACGCCTGCCTTGAGGGCCTTCTCGGCGTGCTTCGGCGCCCCGACCATGTTCATGACGAGGATACCTGCTTCGTGGAGGCGTTTTATCGTCCTGGCGGGCGGGACGCCGACGGCGGACACGAAAATCTTTGCGCCGTTGCGGATGGTCACTTCGATGAGCTCGTCGAGTTGGCCGTGTGTGTAGTCGTGGTTCGTCTTACGGGCGTTGCCGCCGACCTGGGGAAGTGCTAGGTCCACGCCGAATGGGAGGGAGGGATCGCTCAAATTGGATTTCAATTCGTCTATGATCTGTACGAGTCAATCGTCAGCCACTTGGATAGAGGTGGGAGGGAGGAGTATCATACCTCTTGTAGCTGCTTGGGTGTATAGCCTAGGCCGCCGATCGTGCCTATACCGCCGGCGTTGGATACTGCTGCGGCGAGCGGGCCGCCAGAGGTACGTGCCATGCCGGCGAGCATGATAGGGTATTTGATGCCCAGCAACTTTGTCAATGGGGTGGTGAGAGGCGGTGGGGACGACATTTTGAACGGTGACGGTGAGGGCAATTTTAACAGGTCAAGTCAAAGGAGAAGAGAACAATAGAGCGGATTGCAATAGCAAAGAAATCTAGGTCAGCAATTTTGTCTACAAGAATCTGGGGGTCGTTCAAGTACTCGCTCTCCAGACAATGGCAACTGTGGGGTTGGCAATACTGCGCGCAACTACCGAGGCTCTCGACAGGGAGCCGGCTCTATGGCAGTAAGCTTATCATAATAGTACGTCGAGTACTTACCAAAATACCGAGGTACATAGGCACCCAGGATATAGTATGGGTGATCCAGTGACTTGTATCATAATGAAAATGATGCGTCGTACACCTTGAATCAATCGTTCTTGGGGCAATATTGGTAGAGGGAGTACATCTTTGGGTAAGAAAGGGAGAGGAGAATCTGAAATGACAAGGAGATTTTAGCTAGAAACAAATAAATCGTGTCTGACAGAGCAAACCTCCCCCCTCTGATGTTGGAGTTGTCTCTTTATGTTTCGGTCAGACCGTAGCATTTTGGCAGACACAACAACTTCAAAGATTGCGTGCTGTCTTTCTCGCCATCGCCAAAGTGGTGCTGTATACCCGCGTACCTCTGTTATGTGTGTATCATAGGCAACGTCGAGATCTTCTCAAGGAGCTTGTTGATAACAGTGCCCACCGTCTTACCAACAGACAGATTCACAGCTTAAATGACACTCTCTTAGTAAGTACTGAATTTGGCGCCAACCAACCCGCAAAACATTGTTCGACCTGAAACAAAGTGCGTGGCTCTGACGATGTTGTTTGAGAATGAAGCATCTCGGGAACCCTCTGCGTCCGAGCGAATATACAGAGAGTTTGTTTCCCAAATCCAGTGAACACTTGACGACTGCTGGAAACGAAAAAACTCGGCAAGGCTGGCGGACCATAATAAAACCATGACAAACAGATTTGAGTCCAAAGCCCGACATACATCCAACAGGGTGAGTAGTGTCGTTGTCAGAAATTCTCCATCTGCCGGATGGGATGTGTTTGTCTCAAAGATCGGTGCTTCAATCAATGGTCAGCTGCAGGTTTGGCCTTGTCCTGTCATGCGCCTTGGGGCCCGAGAAGCGTTGTCATTGCCACCCCACAAAGAATGAAGGTCTCTGTTTGCTGTAAAGGCAAAAAATGTCCTCTTTTCTGTGGCACTTACTCTCGAATTCGGAGAAGAGGCACCCCGGGAGAAGTACCTTTCTTGTCAAGACACCTCGAGAGCTCTAGGGGCGTCACTGAAAAGTGTTCTCATAGTGGCCTTCATGGCGGCGATGACTTGTAAGGTTGCCCCTCAACAAGCTCGTCGATGTCTCATACCCTCCGGTCAGCGTCGTACCTTGGCGCACCATCTTCGCGAGGCTCACTGTCTGTTGACGGCATGTTATCTGCTGAACTAGATGTATTCCCGGTTTCAGAAGTTGAAGCTGGACCTGACTGGGCTGTCAAGGCCCTTTCCTGCAGATGCCGGCTTATGGCGTCTAATGAAGAATTGTCCCGGATGAAGGATACCGTCTCCTCGACTCCTGATTCGGAGCTGTCACGCAGAGTCGTAAGAAGATTGTTGAGCAGTTGACTATGGGCCTCATGCTCCTGCATTTGACGTTTTAACTTGGTCTTGTGCCGACCGTCCTGCTCGTGCTTATAGATACACTCCTGGGACTTCTCAACACATCTATCGCAAGGCTGTGTACCGCTACACTGTACACAAAGTTAGCTTGCACAAGGGAAGCAAATGAGATTAACTTATGCCCCTCCGACGAACCTTTCGTCTAGCTTCCTTACATGCTTGACAGGCAAAAGAGACGTTCTTGCGGGACCGGGGTTCTCGATCTCGGTTGGGTGGAGGTGGCGGAGGAGGACGCGATGCATTGCTGCTAATGGAGCGGAAGCTCGACATTGAGAGGACTGCGAAGGAGACATGTCACTTGCATTTTCACGGTGATGGCCCAGGATACAAGTGTTTATATGTACCCACGTGCGAACTCTCTGTGTATGCATGCACCTAAAGCGATAGATTGACAGTTATCATGCAATGCCGGAATATGATTCCGATGTGCTTTAACACCGAGGTCGCTGATTCGCATTCGCCCAGAAAGGAAGCTCTCATTTAGTCGCCACTATTAGAAGGTCTAGCCACCTTTGCCGAGACCGCCTGTGATTGGCGGTGGATTGTCTGCGCACCCCAAGTCTCCAGCAGAGGCCATTAACGCTGTTGAACGCGTTCCGGCGCGTCTCGTGTAGAAATCCATTAATTCGTGCTCGGTGTGTGTGTGTGTGTGTGCTGTAACCACGACCACCCACCATCCTCTCCGCACGACAAGTGTCTTTAACCCTAACAAAGGTCATACACATAGATGATCTATCGCAATGGCACCAATCCACGGTTTACTGCGGCCATGGCAAAAAGACGAGAAAGCCCCTGTGCAAACAAGAGTGTCAAGCGATTACAGTCCCCTCTATTCGTACCGCCTGTTACGAGGGGAGAGTAAACACTATGTGCAACAATATGGCGATATGTACTTTCTACGACTTGCGAAACTCAAACCTGCTGTCGAAGCAATTGCCGCCGAAGATTGGGATGATTTTGAGATCGCAGGCGAAAGAGCCCAAAGGGTAGAAAGAGTGCTGGATGTTCGACAGGGTCAATTATGTTGGGTAGTGGGTACAATATACATGGACATGCCTTTGAAACCCAATATTCTAGATGACATCTCGAAAGACCAGTGGGTCGCTGGGCCAGCACCGCAGCATCCTTACTACTCTGAGAATGGAGACACTCAGGTGATGCTAGAAGACGAATCTGGTCGTCTGCGATTGACAGGGGCAATGTTGAAGAACAGCATGTTGGTCACCGGTGTCATTGTGGCAGTGCTGGGAACGGAAAACGCCAATGGAGACTTCGAAGTCTTAGATCTTCACGTTCCAGAACTGCCATCACAGCCCAAGAGATGGGAGGGAGATGAAGAGGAGGAGAAAATGGACGTGGATGACCAGCCAGGGAAAAAGATTGCAATTTTGAGCGGGCTGAATATCTCAGGTACAGAGGCAGACACGTTGACACTCTCGTTGCTTACTGAATTCCTGCTGGGCGAGTCGTTGGACACGGAAGACCGACAAGAGGCGAGCACGATATCACGCTTGATTATCGCTGGGAACTCCGTCGCTTCCGATCTTGCACCTCACCAACCAGCGACTGAAGACCCAAAGAAGCCCGGTAACAGAAAGTACGGCTACGATGCAGCATCGTACAATCCTATACCAACTGCCCACCTGGACCAATTTCTTGCCGAACTGCTCCCAAGCATACCCATCACACTCCTACCAGGCGATCAGGACCCGGCAAACGTCAGTTTACCACAGCAACCTATCCACCCCGCCATGTTTCCTCACTCACGAGCATATACCACCGCCAACATCAGCGATCCCGAAGCTGACCAACCTGGGTGGCTAGACAGTGTCACGAATCCTTGGGATGGCGACATAGAGGGGTGGCGATTCATGGGAAACAGTGGTCAACCTGTGGATGATATTCTCAAATATGTCGAGTACGGTGGTCCTGACGGCAAAGGCGCCGATGGCAGGCTAGAGGTCATGGCAAGTATGCTGAGATGGCGGTGCGGTGCACCTACAGCTCCAGACACGCTGTGGTGTTATCCATTCCAGGATCGTGACCAGTTTGTCCTCGAACAATGTCCACATGTCTTCTTCGTGGGCAATCAACCGCATTTCGACACTACGGTTATAGACGGACCCCAAGACCAGCAAGTTCGCCTAATCACAGTTCCCAAATTTCACGAGACCGGCGAGCTCATTCTTGTGGACGCGAAAACTCTCGAAGTCGAGGTGATCAAATTTGATATTCACGACGCAGCCTCGCAGGTCAACGGCCATTCAGAGCGAGACTGAAGTGCCGGAAAATCTTCGGATAATTTTAAGAAATACTTTCCAACATCTCTTTGTCTACTCCGTATCTCGTCTTCCTCAAACCTACAGGCGACAACGCGATGGAATGATGCGCGTTAACGAGCATACCGGTCAGTATCATTCAGTTGGTACCCTCGACAATTATTCTGACCGTCAGCAGCTGTTTCGACGGCACAGGTGCTCTTAGTGCCTTACTCAGCACACCATGTCCCGAAATATCATGTCTGGATGAAAGATCCAGTAGGCATTTACTCAATCACCTGTATTTTGCACGGGTCTCACATTGTGTCAGGAAATCCAAGAAGCCACTGCTTCCGAACCACTTAGTCTGGACGAGGAATATGAAATGCAGCAAAGTTGGCGGACCGATGCAGACAAATTGACCTTCATTGTATGTCGACCGGAGCAGACTCAGATGACAGTCCGTCATGGACGGCTCGACATCGACGCCATGATTGGTGATGTGAACATGTTCATCTCGACTACCGAAGACGACCCGGGGGTGCAACTTCTCGTCGGTGAACTTGAACTTATGATCGCTGAACGCGGCGAGCATCGCAAGGGGTATGGTCGAGCGGCACTGTTGGCCTTTCTGAGATACATAGTCACCAACGAAGAGCGCATACTACAGGAGGTTATGTCCGATCAAGCACACGCTGCTAGTCATCTTCGACTCGACCATTTCGCCGTCAAGATAGGACAGACGAATCATCGCAGCATCGCGCTCTTTGAGGGCTTGGGGTTTTGTAGAACGAGTGCCACGCCTTCGTATTTTGGAGAATACGAATTACGGCTCGAGAGAGACAAGGTCGATGGACTTTTGAGTTCTAGCTCGAGGATGGGACGGTTCTTGCACGGGTACGTGGAAGTAGAGTACGTGTGTCCCGAACATGCGAGATAGACATGGATCCGAATGTAATACAACCCCAAAGAAAATGTGCAGAATGGAAGAAGTCACACCGAGAAATACTAGGGGCATCTTTTCCCTTGGCCATGATTATTTTTTTTTTGGTTCATTTCATTTCGGTTTTCTTGTCTAGCTTTGAGTACCTAGGTACGCACCCCTCCTCTCCCTTTTGCATGTCCCACGACTGCGAAACTGGAAGATTGTATGCCGGGTATGATGACAAGGGTTTGAAGTCGCCGACATCGAATGTGAGAATCATCGTGTCCGAGCGAGAGAAACAAGACTTTTCTCAAGTTGCGCAACTGCCACTTTGCCATATTCGAATTTTGATGAAGCGTGATTGATCGATGCCATCCCTTTGCGGGTCTCCTCGTTCATATTGACCAAACCGAACTACCGTCCACCACGGTGCTTTCTCTATGCCTTCTTGGCCTTCTTGCTCTTCTTGCTGATCTCCTGGAAGGGCATGGCTAGAACGAAAAGGAGAAAATGTTAGCCTGATATTCCGTCGTACGATATGCATTTTGGGGCATTTGATGGTGTTCCCTCCCTAACACCCCTCTCTCGATCTCTTACGCCGCGTCCTCCGCAGTTGGAATACATTTCTGCCCCTCAAATCGCAGTCACCTGTGTGTACCCTTTCGAGGTATTGAGATATCTCACCCAGAGCCCTTGCCTTCTCTTTCACGCTCTATATCTTGCTCCCTCCTCTTTTGCAATGCGATCGCGCCTCTTGTTCCCCTCATACTACTCCGCGCCATTCCATCGCACCAAGAAGGATATGCTGCCGAAATGCAGACAGGATAGAGTTATTAAAACTTACTCGGAGGCAAGCTCTGCTTGATCTTGTCGGCCTTGTCACTATCCTTGAGGATGAGGGTGTAGAGGTACCGCTTGCATCGGATCTTCATCTTGATGTCCTTGCTCTTGGAGGACTTCATCAGGCGGGCACCTATAGAGTGAGTGGGCAATTAGCATTTGACAATCTCATTTCTGACTCCTCATGATCTGCTCTGTACAGCTGCCCCCAGCCCAGTATAGATACGCACTGCGCAGTCTGCAGTCTGCACCATGTCCACCTACAACTGCAATCCCATCTCCGCATATACATCCTCGTTCCCCGAGAGTCGCCCAGGAAGTAGGAAGGGAGTAGCAGACAGGTGAGAAGTGAGATAGGTGAGGGTGTATGGAGAACCAATCCCGCGACCAAAAAATCACGTACCTTTGGCATCCTTTCTCCGCGCAATCTCGAGGAATTGCTTGATATCGGTGGTTTCGGAAGGCATCTTGACTTGTGTGTGCTTGTCGATCTGTGACGGAAGACTCAAGAACGAAATACAATACAAATGGGATTTGAAGAAGTCGTTTCGTCTATGCGCAGAGGGGATTCCGGTGCCAATGCCAGCCAAAATCCAATTGTGGGCTGCAATATTCGGGTCCCCACTATTTTCGCCGAAAGGTATTGTCACGTGCGGGGGATGCCGACTGCAAGGCTGGAGTGTAGCCTTGTTAGCCCTACAACATACTAGTACTCCTCCCTGCTGGTGGAAGATGCCTGTAGGAGTACCCGGAAAGTGAGTGGGTATCCGGTTAGGTCGATGCCGGCATGATAAATGTGATAAGACGTCTCATATCCGGTTTACGCTAAACGCTACACTACCTAATATGCCATGCCACGCTGAAGACTATCCAAAAACTCGCAATCTTGACGAGTCCTCCGTAGTTGCCCATCTATTTCTTGTTCAAACCCTTCAACCACTTCGGCATCTTAGACTTGCTTCCGCCTTCATCAGACTTCGTGTCCTTCTTACCCAAATTCACCTTCATGCCGGGATCCTTATCATCCTCTACAACGCCAGAAATGTCTTCCACTTTAAGCTCTTGGGCCTGCGACTGCAACTCTTCTCGTAACACTGCCTTGGTGCTTCTTGCTTCAACACTAGCTTTGCTGTCATCCCAGCCAAAGTTGACTAGTACCCGACCTTTCACTTGAAGATCTCTGATAAGTTTCTTACTCGAATCATCTGGTATCAGTTCGTTCTTGCCTCGGATACCAAGATTCTTCAACATGAATGGTTCCGATTTCCAGCGGGCAGCCAAACACTCTCTGACGAAATTGTAAAGATCTGCTGCCGAGTCGACTTGACTGAACTTCGCACTCGCTGCACTTTGATCAGGAAAGCGAATCTTAATCTCGACTTCCTTCACAGCTGCCCACTTTGCGGCTTCTTCCTGCTCCTGTGCGGCCAACTGGGCGTCGGTAAGTAACCTTGTGTTTCTACTATTCTGCTGAAGTAACTTTTGGTGCACCTGTGCATGCTCAACCGTAGGTGTGTAATCTGCATCGTTGTAGAGTTGGCGAGCGGCAGCCGGTGTTGAGGAGCTTGGCGGTCTGAAGACGGAGACTGGTCGACTCGTACTTGTTGTTATCTGCTCTGTTTGAGGTTGTGATGGGACAGTTGCCTGGGTCTCCTCATGTGATTGCACAGGAGCAATTGATGAGGCAGGCCCTGGCGCTGATATCGGTTGGGCAATGACAGAGGGAGATTCATCTCGTCCTGAGATTGTTTCTGGGTTCGCTTGAGCTGGAGGTCCTTCTACAGATTCAAAATATCCACGAATCTGGAACATAGCCTCTTCTAATGGTGTTTCTGTCTCACGAAAAGTAAGCCTTAGCAATGCAGAGCCGCTATTGAAGCCAAGCTGGGCCAAGGTCTTTTGTAGGTCGGTCAGCGAGGATAGCTCTCTGTTCATGACCTGGACCACTGGTTGTTCATAATAGAGTCTCCCAACACCACTCTGGGTTGTGGAAGGGATTCCTCTTGCGGTGAAATTTCGAGAGCCGCCTCCTTCTTCAAACTTTCTCAGCACTTTCCATAGCGTTGTGTCGCTAGGAAACTTGTCCGTCAGCCTTCCATTGGGTATTCCTGTGACTTCTGACTCGGGCACTTGTAAAGCTATTGAGACGACACCAGTTGACTTGGAGAGTTGCACCAGTTCCAGTTTGGCACCGGAAGACAGCCCAGCGAGCCTTATCGTTCTAGAGAGGTCGACCTGTTTATTGCTGTGTCTGGTAGGTCTGTTAGATGTGGTGTTTGCGCGTAGGGGTCTTCAGACTCACTTTAGGCCATATTGAGTTGGAGCAAGGTTAAGTTTGGCGCATGCTTCTTCCAAGACCTCGCTCAGTGTTTTGACCGGGGTGGTCTTGATCGTTGCACGTCGGAGACTCGAGTCAATTACAACGACGTGGGAAGCCATGCTCGCCTGGCCAAGGCTGAGGTCAAGATGAGGTGGGGTTTGGGATGAGGGAGATTCCTGGCAGACGTTGTGTGACTTTGTAGAATCTGGAAGAGAGCGTGGCTTGCTAAGACAAGGGGTGTAATAGAAGAGTCTAGAAGAAGAAGTGAAGTGTTATTGCCTGAAGTTCAGTACTCGCATGGACATCTCCAAGTCGTGTTGAGTTCCTCCGCAGCGGCGACAAGTCGAAGGCAGACGAACGATGACATAGCGACCGTTTGCCAGCCTGGTGCAGCCTTTCGGAGAACAACCCACGTCTATTGGTCCCTGAACCTCCCCTGCCCGTCTCTTACTGAATAACGCGTTTGCAGCAAGTGCCTGCGCCCGTCCACAATCCAATTCATCTACCACTCAATCGTTGTCTTCAAACACTCTCCCTCTACAACGATTGCTTGAACTCCAGCTCCTTGTTGTTTGCGATAGCCTTTGCCTTATCTTTTACCACAAGCTAGACAGTTCAGGATGGTAAGCTCGCCCGCTGCACATGAAACCAAATGAGATACTGACACTCTTCTCTCGCAGAGCTCTCCGTTCGATATCAGTATGCTGTCTCTCTCTCGTCCTCCAATGGGCAATATCTAATCTATCTACAGATGGCGGCGCCTGCGTTGCGATGGTCGGCAAGGATTGTGTTGCCATAGCCTGCGATCTCCGTCTCGGTCTACAAGCCCTGACCGTCTCAAATAACTTCCCAAAGATCTTCAGCTACGGACCATCCGTATACTTGGGTTTAACGGGTCTTGCCACCGACGTTCAGACGGTCAGCGACACATTCCGCTACAAGGTCAACATGTACAGATTACGAGAGGAGCGCAACATTTCACCGCAAACACTCGCCAATCTGGTCTCAAGCAGTCTGTACGAGAGGAGGTTTGGACCCTGGTTCGTCAGCCCAGTACTTGCTGGCATCAACCACACAACCGGAAAACCATTCATCTGTGGCTTCGACAGTATAGGCTGCATCGACTTTGCCAAAGACTTCATTGTCGCTGGAACGGCAAGTGATCAGCTGTTTGGTACTTGCGAAGGGCTGTGGGAGCCAGACTTGGTATGCTTGAGGTTCATGATGCTTAGAGTGTCCAAAAACGGCTAACGTTAAACAACAGGGGCCTGATGACCTTTTCGAAACCATATCACAAGCTCTTCTAAATGCGGTGGATCGAGATGCCCTCTCCGGCTGGGGTGCCCACGTATACATCATTGAGAAAGACAAGGTGACCAAACGATTATTGAAGGGCCGACAAGATTAATCTAGCTCATTGGTTCAACAACTTCACACACCCACTGACCCGGAAGAGGAGCTCTGCGCTAAAGTAGATTTGGGGATCAACGCCTCAAGCCATTTGTCTCTCCGGAGAGCTCGACGGGTTGATTTGTATCTTTGGCAAAAGTCGCTGGTCACGGAAGCATATACACCGGCGTTGATCAAGGGACTAAGTACTCGGGTGCAGAGGCGCAATATGCATGCATGAATGGGGTATCAATTCTGGGTTAAAAGGAGGCAAAGGAGTCTCAGACTGATTAAATCGCCGAGTCACCATACCATAGGCTTCAAGCCCATAGCCAGCACGGCCCATCCAATGTGGTAGGCTATAGCAGCGAAGAATCACAATAAAGCAAGACCCCTCCTACGACATGACCCAGCCTAGAGCCCTTCTCCCTCGCACGATTCTTCTTCCAAGATGATTGTGAAATTCTAGAACTTATTGATGTCCTATCCTGCCAACGCAACCCCCCATGCTATGCAAGACCAAACGCGCAGCCCAGAATGAAGAGCACGATGCTGTCAGCGTGAATGAAAAGATCCGCTTCTTCTCAGGAGTACATCTTGACCTTAACGGCCAAGACTCCGTTGACAGCATCCTCCCAACTCTCCTTCATGTTTCCACAGTAGTTTTCCATCCAGGCTTCGGCGCACAAATCCTGGAGTATGCTTCCGAGCTCGGAGGGGACGCCTTCGCGGCCGAAACCCACATCGACCAATTTGCCCAGCACACCAGCCGCAGTAACCTGTTCTTTCAGGTCTCGTGCATCGTCATGGATCTGTTTCTCCAGCTCCGAGACTCGTTTTTGTACGTCACTGAGTGCCTCCTTGCCCAGGCTGACGACTTTTCCCTTGGTTCCCTTCGAAGGTTTGGACAAGACGCCCAGCAACATGGCCACGACCTTGAGTGTCTCCAGCTGGCTCAGGCTATCGTGTAGATCTTCCCATATAGGCAGACGTACATCGCTCACCAACAAGCCAGAGGGGTGCGATTTCCGCCAATCGAGAGTCTCTGAAAGCCATTGACCTAGTAGGGTCAATACATCCTTCCATTGGTCTTGCGTGGCTGATCCGTCCTTGATGAAAAGCACAGCCTGGGCGAGAAGCTTGTAGCATGCCAGGTTAGAGGTTTCTTGTTTGGTGAGTTCTGCACTCTCGAAACCGTCGCAGACACTGTCAAGCTGTGTGAGGGCGTTGCTCAAGTGTTCAGAGACCTTGGCCAACAAGGCCGGTTGCATCGTAAGTTGTGCCTCAAGATATGTCGCCACATTCTCAAAAACGGACATTGCTGTTATCCACCTTTCTTTCGGCAGAGGGCCACATCGGAACCTTGCTAGCAGTTCAGGATCATCGTCACAATAAGAGGGGAGGTAGCTGAAGTCTCTCTTATCAACAAGGTTTGATGGACGAGGGGGTAACGCGGTGTCTTCGGGTATTCCCAACTGTCTAGCCAGCTTGCGCTCTTCGATCATAAATACCTGTCGATTCATACTGTGTTCAATATGAGATCGCACAGTCACGCTGTTGTGAATGTTGGAATAGCTGCCGTGGCTGAGGCCTTCTCGAATACCACGGACAAGGGCGTTATCTGCATTCTCGAGAATTGTTAAACCAGTGCCGACGGCATGAGATGGATCGAAGGCTTCTTCGCCTGCACCGTTCGGAGCAGGGTGCAATGTCGATATGCGTGTCAAGAAGAGGTGGCCGACAGTCTCCCACTGCATGTTTTTAACACTGAGCCGCTTGAATGTCTCCATTGCCAGAGACATGAGGCCGAAATGCACTTGGAGGTGGACAAGTAGGATGGTGAATAAATAATAGTCTCCGTACTTGGTCCGTCCTGTTTCGAGCAAAGTCAGAGCGAACAACCCAAGCTCGTTGGATTTTTTCTTCGACGAAAGCCGAAGTACAGCTAAGGCAGCTAGGAACGCGGCTGCTTGACAAGGTGTGCCAGCCTTTTCGGCCTGAGTAAAGAGCAACAGAGTCCGCCGGGCAAAGGCTATGAGTTCTTCTTCGGGTGCGTCGGCCGGAAGGAAGCTATAATCGACTTTGAAGTTGAAGAGGTCGGCCAGAATACCTGTGGAACGGGAGAGTGATATGGTGAAATTGTCAAACCGATTTTTGTCCAGTCGACGTAGAGCATTTTTCATGTCATCGAAGCAAAAAGCTTTGTCAGAGTATTGGCGCGCGTACACCTTGCATATACGAAGAAGGTCTTCCAAATGATTGTCTCCTGGCTCGCTTGTTAAGAACTTCATCATGGCCATGTGTGAGGATCTCGAAAACGGTTTAGCAGCGCAGGCAGCGTCTAGCATCTGTTTTGCTTTCGGTCGATAGCTAACAAGATGTCAGATTTGCCTCAGTAGCTTCAAACAGGCAGCACTTACCTCTCCGAGGGCAAGTTTGACAGTGCTGTAAGATAAAGACCCCAAACTTGATCGTCATTCTGGGAGTACTGATTTGACAGTAGTGCATGGCAGTAGGAGAAGGCCTCCTCCCACAGCTGTGACTGTTCAAGAGATTGAGCAAGCAGAAGTGTTATCAACTGGGTATCCTGCCTGCCGATCGGAGACTTTGAATTCAGAGACTCGCTCTGCAACAGCTTTACCGACTCTTGGGGTCGACCAGTCGAGTTGAGGATTTGAACAAGCAACGACACTTCTTCTGGAGTTGCCAGTGCTTTTCCGGGAGCAAGAATTTCTTCCTGCACAGTATCAGTATTGCCTCTAGCAGGTCAAGCTCATTACAAACCTGACTGGCCGGAATCGCCTCGACAGCCTTGGTGATCATCCTGTATGCTAGAGTCCCGAAAAGCATGCGGTCTTTCTCGGGGACACCACTCTGTACGGATATGAGATAACACATTGCAATGTTCCAGAACTCATAGTTTCGGTCCTTGGGGAATGATTTTCGCAAACCCATGGCGGCCTGTCGAGAAAGTGGCCCCATGTCAGTGTCCATCTCTTGTGATCATACAAATGTTCATGTAATCACACCTTTTGAGCACTGCGCCAATCGCTCAAGCCAATGGCTTGATTAATCCAGCGCATTAGCAGGTCTTTGTCATTTGCTTTGGCTGTTGTTGCCCTTTCCCATAGCTTCATGCGTTCGCCATCTGGTTCTATATCGAGAGCCCTCAGCGCATCCTGTAGTTGATATATGGCTTCAGGCTCGGTGATCGGGGGGTTGCGCTTGCACAGCTCGAGGACCTCTGTTCGGCCGCGAGCATGATGTGTTGGCTCAGGATGGCTGACGAGAACGAATGCTCTGAGAGCCTGTCGTGCAGCATCAGCATCGAGTACACTCTCGACTCGAGAACTCGAGACGTTCGCAGCATACCTGGAATCGGTCGGACTTCTCGCCCTTTTTTGACCATTTATCGCACGCCTGGAGGGCCTGTTTCCAATTAGAGGTTGCGATGGCATCCTGTATCGGGCGAATCCTGCGCTCAGTCACGCTTGTATCAGACATTCTCACATAACGGGCACCCCAAGCTACCAAACGCGAAAGCGCAAGTAAGTGTGAGGGGAAAATTGTTTTGACTAGAAGACTAAGGTGAACAAAACAGTGGACTGCGGAGTATCCGTAGATCATTCCCGTCAGGCGCCTCTCACTATTTTAAGGTGGCTCGGTGAGCCTTTCTCCCATCGTCGAGGCCTTAAACTAAATGTCTGGTCCGAGTGAACACGGCCCTTTCCGAGTAACTGAGACGTATTGCTATTTTCTGTGAAGAGGTTTTTATGTGACACAGACAAGACACTCGGACTGCCGTGACGTTGATATGTGCAAAACCAGCGCCGCGCTATGCTTTTGCAGATTTTGATATATATTCCTGTTATACATGTAGTTCCACTCTTTCAGTTGCAAAGGTTGGGCATGGCCAAATGGCAGCTAATCACTCAGCTGAACCATGACTTTTTCTCAGCTTTTCGTCTTGCCATCTGGGCAAATATTGTTAGATCGGCCGTCGTGTATTCAACATGAAGGACTCGTACCCATTCTTTTTTACAATCCCGGTAAGCTCTGTTTTTCGTGGATACGGTCAGCTCTACCAGCCTGGCGACGAGGGTGCGACATCAAAGGTTCATTCTGCAAGCAGGCTTCTGAGGGCTGCGACGGGTGATCAACGAACTGGAAGTAATCCTGGCACATATCCCTATCTCCATTATTTCTGTTCATACACTTGATGCTTTTGTTTGCAGCTTCCTGGCAAGGATCGTAGTATTCAGAGGTGCGCTTCCTACGACAACCCCAGATCATCAGTACATGCACATAGCCGGATGTTGCGACACCTGACTTACGCTTGGAAAGCTTTGTTTTCTTTGTTCCAATTGACGTCCTGACCAGCAGCTTGGTCTGACTCTGCTGATGCTGCCATGTCGTTGCTATAGCCAAATATTGATCAGAGGAAAGTTGCACGGTTGCACGCAGAGCCCGCGGAAGCTGCAAGAAAGCGCAGTTGCTTATCGATAAGAGAGCCACTTTTGAAGGCCCCTAGTCCCTCTGGAGCCCCAAAATTCAAGGGAACTAGTACTCGGTAGTACCGAGAGCCTCGCGGTTCATGTGCATTATCATCACCACACTCACTCTTGTGGTCGCGTGCTTCTAGAGCCTCACTAGGTGTTCACGACGTTAATTCACCTTGGTGACTCGCAATTCTCAATGTTTGAAGACGATGCCTTTCACTGTGATGCCAACGCGACAGGGTTACAGCACGTATATAGACCCAACGTTTTTCGAACGTGCCCTAGCGATAGGATAAAATAAGCTCCCACCACTTGCAATGCTGCGCCCCCAATCTTGGCCTTCGTGTTCGTGTTCGGTCTCTTTAAAACATTTCTCGACCTTGTCAGTCTCTGCTTGCTGGACAAATTCTGTCGCGGTCGCCAGTACTCTGCGCCGCATGCCCGAACTCGGTGGGCAGCAAGGCCACTTGAATGGCCACAGTGGCTTCATTCTCGCTGTCTTTTGCGTCGTCTCGATCTTTGTGATTTGGCCTTTACGGATCCCGATACCAAAGGCCGCCGAACGACATCTATTAAGTCTGCTAAGATTCACGAGGATAATATCTCATCATGACTACGACAAGCTATCCCAACAGCGACTACATTTCTCTCTGTCGCTCAAAACCGCGCCCATAATTGGTGTGATTTTACTCTTAGCGACAACTACGATTCACGGCAGCACGATCAAACTCGGAATCAAAGGCGATGAAAGCATCAAGCCGTACGATGTGCTGGTCCTATTCATTTCTTTGGTAAGACTGTCAATTTGGTCTTTGACCACTGTCTAAATTGTCACAGGCATACATATCCATTGCTCTCGATGGCACCGGTGCCCTCGAGGCAGTCGCGCTCTGGGTGTCGAAGAAAGGTGGAAGTTCTGGCCGCTTGCTCTTCACCTATCTCTACGCGTTCTTCTTGTTGACTGCCTGTATCGTTGGAAATGATCCTCTGATTCTCTCGGGAACACCTGTATGTTACTCTAAACGATTCACACGTGAAGACGCTTACCTGATGGCAGTTTCTCGCGTACCTGACTCACCACTCTAAACTCGAGCCAGAAGCATGGACCTTCAGTGAATTTATGGCTGCGAACACCGCATCAGCTGTCCTGGTGTCTTCGAATCCAACCAATATTCTCATTGCAGGAAGTTTCTCGTTGAACTACTTGACAGACTTCACAAAATGGACGATCTTACCTTCCATAATTCCGGCCATCCTGACCTACCCGATTCTAATGGCCATGTTTTGGAAGAAAATCCCCAAAACCCTGATACCAATCGAAGTTGATCCCTGGTCAAAGCTACGCGATCGTATTGGTGCCTTTGCACTGAGTGCTCTCATGGTCATCACCGTCGCAGTCCTGGTCGGCACAAGCTTTGTCCCAGGTCATGCCGTCGAAGTTTGGATGGTCACAATGCCAGCTGGCGTTTTGGCATTTTGCTTTGAGGTAATAAGCGATTTATTAAGACCAGACCGGAAACAGGAAGTTGCAGTCCAAGACCCGTACACATCATCGACAGAAGATCAAATCGTCGAACCACAGAGGGAGCAACTTCCACTTGATGGGCTTGCGAAAGAGTCAAAAGAACAGCCCAAACCTCTTCCATCACACAATCCCAACCCGAACGGTTCTTCTAGAGAGGAACATTCCCTTCTGACTTTTGCGCGAAACGTGGCCAGCCGCTTTCCTAGAACCACGGGGACAGTCTGCCGACTTCCAATCTCACTTTTGCCTTTTGCCATGTGCGAGTTTATCCTAGTTCGCGGCCTCGAACAAAGAGGTTGGATCGAAGTGTTCGCGCGAGGCTTTGCGAATGCATGTACCACGCCAGCCAAGACAGTCTTCTTCATGGGATATGTTAGCGCCGCATTCCTCTGCCCTCTTGCGGGCACGAATATCGGAGCCACAATCATCCTTGTTGAGATCATGCGAAACCCTGCATTCTCTCAGTCTTCGGCTGCATTAGCCGACCATCGAATACTACTAGGCGCCATCTATTCGGTCGCAATGGGCAGTAACATCGGAGCCTTCAGTTACACGTTTGCTGGAAGTCTTGCGGGCCTTCTCTGGCGGGATTTGCTTGCTGACAAAGGCATCAAAGTCAGTCAGTTGAAGTTTGCTCGGGTTAATGCTTTACCACTCTTGATGCAGATTACGACAGCGTCAGCAATTGTGCTTGGTGAATTGTATTGGTTTTCTTAGCGTTTGGCGATGCTTTTCAATTCGGGACTCATCATTTCCACTTATCAGGTTCCAAGACCTTTTCCTTGAGCTGGGATATGTCCATTATCAAAGTGATCTATCATCGCCGGACCTTTGGGAATATTTGGTTCAAGCTTGGATCTACTTCGGTCGGGATGATAGACGTGGCCGGATGGTTAAAGGACTATCCAAGAAGGCTCTATTGGAGGAGCTAAAAGTAAAAGGCGCGCGCGGCCAGGAGCGTCCGGATGGATGTATGTGAGAGAATGATCTACATTGTAGACTAGCATTCTTCAACATGACATAGCAAAGCCATTTTCATCCACGTGTGTCGTATGCGCATAGCAAGCACTTCAGTGCTCGTTGTTGCATCCGAGGAAGAGTGTCTGTAAAGCAGCGCGGAACACTACAGAGTTTGGGACTAGCTCACGAACCTCCTGTCTACAGTACGTCACTCACTGGTGGCTTTTATCTTTCCAACCCCTTCGGGTTCTTTTTTGACGAAAGTGACAGCTGGCCCTTAAGGATCATGTCAAACCGATCGAGGAAGTAATGAAGCAGTAAATTCGACAGTTCGAGGTGATCACAGTCTAGTACAACTTCTTACAGGGCACGGAAGAAGATGTACATCCTACCTCTCCTCGGCTACATTGGGCTGGTGATGGGCTTCGGGTTTCTCACCCTGTCCATTGCTTCCGGCCTGTATTACCTCTCCGAACTCGTCGAAGAACATTCCGTGTTCAGCGCCAAGTTACTCAGACGTTTGATCTATGTGGTCGTAGTGGCACAGGTACTTCTTTGGTTGGTCGACGGGTTCCCCTGGTACCTGACTCTGCTGGGAGTTGCCAGTCACGGTATCTACGCGACAAACCTGCGCCATTTCCCCATAGTCAAGCTTTCCGACCCTTTCTTCATCGCCAGCTGCGGCTTGGTCATTCTCAATCACTGGCTGTGGTTCAGGCACTTTAGTCAACCGACAGGCTATCGGGGCGTCCCAAGCAGCAGGCGGGATTGGTATTCCGCGCCCGTGTACGATCAACCCACCTTTACCGAGATCGCGTCCTATTTCGGCCTGTGCGTGTGGTTGGTACCATTTGCGCTCTTTGTCAGTCTGAGCGCCGGAGAGAATGTTCTGCCTAGCATGGGCTCAGAGTATGCAACCGGTGAAAGACAGGGGGTGGGGTTCCAAAAAGGTCACAAGCGACGGAACACTGGAATGGCAAAAGCTGCCGTCAACGGTGCAAGAGATTGGATGAACGAGACAGGCGCAGTCATGGGTCTGTGGCATGCAGACAATGTGCGGGCTGCACGAGGCTTTGATTGAGACAACGGAAAGCATGGGCAATGGTTATCGGAACTGGTGCATCGCCTAAGTCTTCAAGGACCACGTTTTGGGGCCATGTTTTAGCTTGCCATCTTTGGATCAAGAGCATACTAAGAATAGGGGCACACGTTTGGGAACATGAGGAGTGGTCCAAACATGACGTGGATTCTACGATATGTGCTCGGCCTCGCCTTCTTCTACCGAGGGCCAAAACTTGGCCTCAATATCGAGTATATGCGTCCACACTGCCGTATACACATCCAGTCTCCGGTTTATGGCGTCCTCGCGCTCAGCCAACAAATTTGTCACTTCTGCAATGTCCTCGACGAACTTCTCGAACTCGGGGCTTGTCCAGTTTGGAATGAAGTCGCCGCGCAGCGCCCCGCCGTCTTTATCGGCATGAGGTGCCGATGCTCCCGAAGACTTCATGAATGATGCAGCGAAGGTCCATGCACGCAAGTAACATGTCTCGGTAGCCCATAGGACGACAAGGCCTTCGAGTAAGCTCATGCTCGGGTCGGTCCCGAAAGCTCGGAATAGGTCAATGTATTGCTTTGTCGCTGGCTCGGCTGTGAAAGGGCCACCTGGTATAGCAGATGCCTCGAGCTGTAGGCCGTATTCTTCTGCAGTGTCGTTGAAGAATCGCAATTCTCTATGGATGTTCTCGAGTGCAGAGGAGAGTAGATTGACAATGCGCCAGCGCAACGATGTAGACTGGTCGGCTACGTTGTAAGGCAGATCGACTCGTGCAATAAGTGCGCCAATGAAGCCGATATAGGACTGAGCATAGAGGCGGTCCTGTGACAGCCAACGTTGGAGGGTTTCCTTGGAAAGTGTGCCTAGCCCAGCTTGGCGAAGGAAGGGATGCTGCGTTGCCAAATAGAGAGATTGAGGAGCAGAATTGAGCAGTGAACTCGTCAAAGATGGCGGTCTGTTGAGCTCTGATGGTTGCAATGCGGCTGGTGGTGAAGAGAGGTTGTGTACAGGCTCGCTTGGTCTTTGGCTGTGGTGTGGTGTGGTAGGATCTTTGCGGGATTCGGGCCTCCCGGTGTCTTGGGATGAACCATCCATAGCTTTAGGCCTATGAGTAATTAATGACGGTGCCACCAGAGACTGAAAACTGCAAAGTTGACAATTCTAGATGAGCTGTTGATTTATATGTCCGCAGTTTATGAGCGCTGCACAGGTTTCCCTTTCGTTGAGTAGGTCAGGCTTTCCACTGGTACGAGGAGGTGTTGTAAAATGGTATGCGATCAAAACCAATCTCATTGGCTGATGAGTCTTCTCAGGCCTTCATGATCAGTTCCCATTCAACGATGATGTTCTCATTCCAAAACTCGTTGTTTCGCAGGGCGTCGTAAAAGGAACCCCGCGGGCCCATGTACTCTGTACGAAAACGAGTACGAGTACGAGCAGCGCGACCCTTATCGATAAAGGAGGGATGCAGTCAAAATGCAGCCAATGGACACTTGGCTAGTGGGTGACTAATTTACGGACTTGTCAACGAGTGTCAAGTCACTCTTTTCGTTCTCCTGTCGTAGCCTATTTTAAGGGGTTGGAACGGAGTTGTTGATATGTATATAGCGTGTTCAAATAACCCCCTGGACTTTACGCGCTTAAAACCACGGACCCTGTTGTTCTTTCGTCTATCTATACCTGCATTTCCCTAATTTGCCGAACGAGATTTGTGGCCAACTTGGACAAAGAAGGAAGTTGGCTTTTGATCCGGCGTATTATTCACCATTTACCCACTAGATCCTTTCGGGAAGGCGGACGATATACGGACACTCCTGTGCAGTATACGAGTACTGTTCTAACGTGACGGAATACGCCTTTGACTCTTTTACCCAATAAGCACGGTAAGTGAAATGAGTGTTTTTGGGGGGGCCTTTGCTTTTGCTTTTGCTTTTCTCCTGTTGCCTACTATCCCCGTCCCTACCTCTCGCCTGTCCAGAACGTATATATAAGAGAGGTCCACGTAGACAAAAGTCTCTTCATACACACACATCCCTATATCACTCGACACCGGCACCGACACCGACACAAACCGTTGGTTGAACACTGACATCTAATACCTAGAGCGTCACGAATAACTCTCGGAACCTTCTCCAATCAGCCATGCCTCGCGTTTTCCTCATCACAGGCTGTTCCAGTGGTTTCGGCAGGGAATATGCCCAAGAAGTCCTCGATCGCGGGGACCATGTCGTTGCCACGGCCCGTGACCCATCCAAGCTCTCCCTCAAAGGCACCACGCCAGACAACCACCTCTCACTCCGGCTCGACGTGACGGACAATGCGAGCATCAAGGCCGCCTTCACCTCGGCCCTCGACAAGTTCGGCCGCGTCGACGTCGTCGTGAACAACGCCGGGTACGGCCTCGCCGGGTGTTTCGAGGAGTACACCCCCGACCAAGTCCGGCAGCAGATGGAGATCAACTTCTTCGGGCTGATCGACGTCACCCGTGAAGCCATGCAGGTCATGCGAGACCGGCAACGGCCCTCGGGCGGCCTGGTCCAGCAGGTCACCAGCATCGGCGGACAACGTGGCGTGCCCATGTTCAGCGTATACTGTGCCAGCAAATGGGCCGTCGAAGGCTTCACGGAAGCAGTCAGTCTAGAGGTCAAGCCCGAATGGGGCATCAAGTTCACCTGTGTCGAACCCGGTGGATTCAGGACGGATTGGGCAGGACGAAGCATGCAATTTGCCGATCGTCATCCAGCTTATGATCGTGAGTGAAAATCCTTCCCATCTTTGTCACATTGCAAACTGGCATATTGGCAAATTGGCAAAAAAAAAAAATCAAAAACCACAAGTAGCTAACAAAGGGTTGGTGGGTTGGTATAGACATGAACGCAACAGAACGTATGGGCGCTCGCCACGGCACTCAGGCCGGCGACCCCGTCAAGGGTGCCAGAGCAATGTACGAATTGGCCATGATGAAAGATCCACCATTGAGATGTGTGATAGGTAGTGATGCGGTACGTGTACATGTGCACATGATGGATACTGTCCAAACCCCCTTCCCCTCTCCCTCCCTTTGTTCTACGAAGAAAAAAAGGGATATCCAACATAGCTCCCTTTCCCCCCTTCCCCTTCCGAGGGATCTCTATCGCTAACAGTTCTGTTCCCCGTCCTTTTGTTGGGATTAGTACGCCGCCATAATGAACAAACTAGAACAATACGAACGGAATTACAAGAAATTCGAAACTCTCAGCAACTCTACCGACGTCGACGGGTACATGGGAGTTAACCCTTTTACTTCTTCTTCTTCTTGAAGTCTTGAACTTGAAAGTCCTGAAGCTCAAGGTTACCAAGGAAATCAAGGATATCAATGAAATCAAGGTTACCAAGGAAATCAAGACTAGATTGTCTGTCTAGTTGGGTAATTGTGGATGAGAAATATCCATATCAAATATCACATCAATGTCATGTGTTTGTCACCTACTCTGTCCATGTAGTCCAGTAAATAGTCCAGTCCAACACAACACAGTAGAGTACAGTACAATATATACCGTTTTCCTACCTTGTTAAACGTCCGTCCGTCTAGCGGAGATTTTACTATCCAAACATGTACCTTTTTCAGTCGAAGTTTCTCGTACGAGTCAATCCCGTCACTTCAGACACCTACCTTTTTACCGTTCTTCAACACTACAAATCATTTCAATGGCTAACTTTGGGATTTTTCATTTCCCTACCTCCTAGGCTCCTACTGCCTATCTAATCTATTACATACAACTGCCGCCCTCTTTCAAGTCCCCACCACCCTCAAACTCGACTCCCCATGTGTCTTTGGGCGATTGAAATGGAACTAACCGAGTATCTCAGCTATTATACACTGATCCAAAAAAGGACAAAGTCATCAATTACATAGAAAAGTAGAAAGTACGGGAGTAAATGTCAAACTTTTTTGAATCATATTGGTACATGTACACTTAAACACCTACACACAGACAGCCACCCACCCACCCACCCACACACACACACACACACAACCAGGGAATGGATGGGATAGAGAAACTCTAAACAAAACAAATCATTACCTCTGATGAGGAATGACCGACCGAGTCGTCTTCCAAATCCCAACCCAATATCCCATGTATCCCCTACACTGTTCGCATGGCCCTTTGTAGACACTCCCCTACTCTGTGATGATTCCATTCTCTCAATCCTGTGAGATGAGATCATCTTTCATCCCTCCTTTCCCTCCCCCTTTCCCCTTTCCCCTTTCCCCTTTCCCCTTTCCCCATGACCACAACGCCTGGACACTTGTACAACACAACAAGCCTCTCATTGATCCTCTGTTTTCCCTGCTAAGCGAAAACGCGCATAGACCATAAGAAAGGGGGAAAAAGCAGACAAAACTCAATGGGGTATCTATAAATATAGTCGAGCGATATGCATGAATTGAAAAAGAAAAAGAAGAAAAAAATTTCATTGCTCCTGTCAATGCATTTTGGCATGGTCTTTTTGGCCTAAAATCCACGTATCTCGTGTCATCTGTGTGAGACATTGGCGTAGTCTTCTTCTTCTTCTTCTTCTCCTTTTACTTCTTCGTGGTCGCTGCTAAACGTCTGATGTCGGGTTTCTCGTTGTTGCTGAAAAAGTTGGCTCTTTGTATGCACATCTTCTTTCACATTCGTTGTTGCTGTTGTGTTCCCTGCGTGGCAATGGCAAGTTGATGCTTCAGGCTCTCAATCTCTTGTTGCATGGAATTCATCCGCTGTTCAAGACTGTTCACATATGCCCAGATTCTATCCTTGTCGGCAAACATGTTGGCGGTCTCTCCACTACCATGGGCGGAATGTGCATGGCTAGAAGAGAGACTATTGCTGTGAGATGATAGTGGCCCACTTCCACTCATGTGCGTGGGAGGTCCGGAAGGCTGCGTGGGCGGATGGGCCGGACCACCTTGGCTCGGCAAGGTATATCTCGAGTCCACCGGGTTGACCACGTTCGGCGGAGGCAGCTGAGGTGCTCCAGATGGCAGACCAAGCGACGAGCCCGTCCCGCTGGCTCTGCCAAACGATCCTGGTGGGTAGTGACTCGTGGTGCTGGGAGACCGATTGCGATTCAGACTAGTGTCTGCTGAACCAGTCAACGAACCTCTATGCACCTGCCCTGGCGAAAGGGGTTTCGGACTCTCCGTCATCGGGTTCTGCGCGTACACAGCATTGGATATCGAGGCTCTTGGTCCGGACGACGACCCCGATACTTGCGGAAACGGAGGCGGTGCACCAGGCGGCACAGCAGCGTTGTTAGACCCAGACGGAGTGGGGTTGAAGGCGCCACGAGGTTGATAACCGCCACCCGCGATGCCGCCAGGCGGGCGACCTTGAATAGGAGGATAGGTGCTGGGAAATCGCGAAGTCTGTTCTGCATCATCCACAGTGTCGTCTCCCGAGGGAGCTTGACGACGAATTCGTGGGGTCTTGTCGTTGCCTGTTTCGTCATCCATGGCCTCAGGTTCCCCATACACCACACCTTCCATGGACTCGTCGCCTTCCGCGTCGTCGTCCCCGCCATAACTACCCATGCTACTTCTACGGCCGGCACAGCCCCCAGGGCCTTTGTTGTGGCGTGCCAGAGCATCGCCTCGAGCAAATTTGCGACCGCACTTTGGGCAAATATGAGGTCGTTCGCCGGTATGTAACTTGGTGTGTCTCTTGAGGTCATGCAATCGTCGGAACCTCGACTGACAGGTGGAGCATACATATGGCTTTTCTTGACTATGTGTTAACAGATGGCTCTTCAGATTGTGGTGACGGGTGAATTCGGTGGCACAATAGGGGCATCTGTGTTTTTTGCTGGAGGGAGATCTTGTACCTGGTCGTGAGGAGGATTGAGGCAAGCTCATCCCTCGTCTAGCGCCTTCACTCGGCGGCAATTGCAAGCCAGGGGTCGGGTACGAGGAGCCCTTGAACCCTTCGCCGGGCGAGGTAGAGCCTGCTTCGATGGCATTCACGACCTGACCAAGTGTTTGATCGATAGGTAGGGGGCTTCCGACAGTAGTCGTCATGCCCGAAACACCGGGTACACTCTCGAGGGTCCCCACGCTGGACATGCTGGTTGGACTGGTCTGGTCAGCATGGCTATCGCCAGTTGCAGAGGCGTCGGCGGCAGTAGCAGCAGCAGAGGGCTGTTGAATATTTTCAGCAACCTCGGCTAGAGGCTCGCTGACTGTAGTCGTCGGATCAGTGACATTGTCTGTGGTAGACGAGGGAGCCTTGCTCGTAAGATGGGAATTCGCGCCCATGAGAGCGCTGAGGGCCTGTAGTGGAGGGTTCGGGCTGGTGCCCGTACTGGCCGGGGAGACCGATCTTGAGAGTCTCTGCCCCGCTTCAGCGAAGGCGGCGGCAGCGGTCAACTGAGGAGTGTCGAGCTTGCGCCTCTTGATAGATCTCGACGAGTCCTCGAAATCGTCGGGACCACTGGCCCTGAGCTTGGCTTGATGTTGAGCAGGACTGGTAGGCTTAATGAAAGTAGGGGAGGCCGGCAGTGAACCCTCCTGGGCTACTTGTGGATCAATGTTGGACTCGGCCATAAACAGGTACAGTCTCGACAAAATCGTTCTGGCCTAGACCCAAAGTGCGTCAGCGGAGGCGGAAGAGGCAGAAGGCCGCGCGGAAGAGAAGCAGATGGTAGTAACGGAGATTCTGTCTGACACGGGGAGGGCGTTTGTGTGTAATGTAACAGCGTACCTAGTGCGGACATGTGTTCAGGCGCGTAGATGGTTGACAAGCAATGACTAACTTGGCCAATTCCTTGCCCGACGCAACAGGTTCAAAGTTGTTGCTAAACCTTGGCTGGTGAGGTGGAGCGCGGGCGCTGATATGTACTTGAAGTCCTACCTCTTGGAATCGAAGTGAGCGACAATACACAGCATGGTATGCGACCGAGGCGATTTTTGGACGAGGAAAATCCGCAGGTCGAATATAGCAAGGCTGGATCGGAGGAACGGCAAAAGGCTGAAGGAGTCGCTTTGGTAGAGAAGGCGGCCTTGTGAAACTCCCGGCAGAAACGTTGTCCAAAGCACAGCTCCGATATGATATTTGCCAGAACGAAGGTGTTGACGCCGGGATGCAAGGAGAACGTGGGCTGGGACTAGGTAGGCGAGAGGAGGGAATATTCGCGGTTGGCGCAAGTAGCGAATGCGGCTGGGATGTACCCTTCTTTGGAGTCTGCGTCGGCCGGCGTGGGGTTTAGGTCTGAGAGAATGATGCCGTACGGAGCTGTCGCAGCACAATTGTCGTGCGCGCGCGAGGAGAGGAAAGAAAGGAATCGAGCTGGGTCGACGAGTGCTGGTGGAGGAGGTAAGAGGAGTCGAAACTGGCCAGCAGCAGAGCCAGCAGATAGCTTTGGGGGGTGGTTCAAGCGAGGTTCGAGTCGATGAGAGAGGTGGGCAGGCAAGAATAGACGGAAGAGGCCAGGCGAGGAGTGTTAGGATACTCGTTAGCCGTCCAAAAGAGTCCCCGTTGAAATGACGCGCGATTTGTTGAAGAAAGCTTGACAACAGCCTAGTTGGGATTGGATTGTGGCGCCGAAGCAGTTTTGAGCCACGGACGAGGATGCTGCTGTGGGTGGCTTTTTCCAGAGTGTTTCCAGCGCAAGAGAAGGGCCGAAGGAGGAGTCTGTTGGGCGAGAAGGATATGGCGCGCGTGGAAGAGGGTGGTTTTCTGGACGCAGAAAGTCTCGGTGCTCTTCAAGTGTATTTGGACAAGGCGAGCCTTCCAAGCCTGGGGAGCAGAACGGTCGATGGATGGATGGAACGATGAGTAGATGGGTGACGCTCGAGATGAGGAGGGTGACGATTGCAAGGCTCACAGGCTATCGATTGGGCCAGGATCCGGTGCCCTGGGGTGGATAGAATGGGCTGTGGTGGAGTCTATTGTTGTCAAGTGGCTTGCGGCTGTTGAGAAACAAGCCAGAAGAGGCTTGAGAGTGGATGAGACAAACGAAAGGCCATCAACGAGATCCTGCGTCTTGTTCCAGCTTGTTCTTGCTTTGACGTGACCCTCTCGGCTCTACCGCAAGTACTCGTCTTGTCGGATGGGATTCGCAGCTTCCGAGTGGCACTTTGTCTGCCTCGCAAGACTCGTACGAGGAGTCTGTGAGATGTGAGAGGGAAGAAAACGGAGTGGCGTCAGAAGGGGATCTTTGAGCCACCTGCAGCCACTGTCGCCCGTGATCCAGCGTTTGGGATGTGCGGAGGACCCAGCGCGACTTGGGCAGGGATCAGATTGAGGTTGGTGGGCTAGTGATGGCGCACCAGGGTCGGCCGTTTTTGGGTGGTTCCGTCGGTGGTACTCGTAACGGGCGCGTGGGAGGGAGGAGGAGTGACAAGAATGACAGCACGATGACAAGGAGAATATTGAATGGCGTTTGGCTGGATCTCGTTCGGTAGACGTCCACAACAGTCGTTCTCTCTGTGCGTGCCGATGACGATGATCAGGAGCAACGATGGTACAATACAGGATGTAGCTCCTCGCAGGGGTGGTGGCGTTGAAGAGGATCGCCGCAGAGGGACAAGCGACGATGATGTCTGCGACGGAGGGAGGGAGGGGGACCCAGGGCTACTACCGCTGTGGCATTTACGATTACGGGGATCAATTGTGGCAGTGTAAAACAAAGAGCCACTGGGCCACGACCTTAGGCTCCCCTAGGCTGATCATTTTAGTGAGGGTCGGTGCCTACAATATGCTGTCGTGCCGCTTTCCCTGCCAATCACACCCCCCTCGCATCGGCCCAGAGCCCGCTGCAGGTGTAAAGAGACGGACAGGCGTTGGCGCTGAAGCCACGGGCGTCAGTTACGGGCACGACGGGAGGATCCAACACGGAGAGCTGAGGATGTCTGCATCTATCGTCCTACATACTGTACGTAGTCCGTGACTAGGGAGGCCTTGTACCTAGGTACTTGTGGTGCGGTCGACACAGGCAATAGCACCCGCAGTCAACAGTATGTAAGCATGGCTGTTTCGTTAGAGTCGCGGCTTGTTTATAGGTAGTATGTACTGCAAGTACCCCCGATCCGAGGCGCAATAGCTCTACAGTACAGCTACAAACCCAAGGTGCCTACTTCGATCTCAAGTACCCAGTTTACTACAGACATATAATGTACACATCCTCATCAGCATGCCGGGTATCCTCTTGTTGTCTCTGTTCATCTTCATTCTCCGCCCTCATCTCGTTCTCTGTTGATCCCTCGATCTTCGCACAAATGTCATCGGTGGCTGGCAAACATTGACTAGCGCCCACGGCCGTCCAAGGCTCTCATTACCGCCCAAACCTATTGCTCCGTATAGCGGCGCTTTCGTACGTCACGTCACCGCTTGGTGATTCTTCTCTTCGCCATCCTGCTTGCATCGACCGAATTCGTCCCTGTCTCTTCTCCTTTGGGCCACTTCATTTACCCTTTCCACATACTTGTTGGGTCTTGTGGCGTCAATCGTTAACAAGCCACCGCTCGGCCCACATCCGCCCAGTACCATCATACTGCACACGCCTGACGGTCATTTTGGTAATATACAAACGAGTACGGAGTACCGAGTGCTCGTATTGTACTCGTCCGCCTTCTTGGACTCCCATATTCCGGACTCGTCCAATAGTACCAGCAACCCTGGCCTCCTCGTCTCCTGCGCTTCTTGTGGCTGACATGCCTCTCTCCAATTAATGCCTTGACCCTGGTCCTTTGCGACTGTCAATCCACCAGTCTCACGAATATCCCGATCTCGCATCCATTTCTCTGATCTACAGCACCCTTCTAGCCGAACACTTCTTTGGTCGTGTCTCTGACAACCTGCATGGCGATTCGTTGCGTTTGTCGCTCACGCCTAACACTAACGCTCTTCGCCCCTACAGGATTGAGAGCCTCGACGACACGTCACGTGTGGATGGCAAAGAGAATCCGTCCATCAAAGATCCACGTCACCAACATTTCCGTTGGCCTGTCGCAAGTGCTGTCGGTCGCCTCCAGCATCCTCCGACTCAGCTGTGAGAAGTGCTTGTGCAGTGTAGGAGCTGGCCTGATTCAGTTCTCGTCCAGGTCAACTGAAGAAATCAGGCTCTCAGGGGACCCAAGAACGACCTCAGCCTTTTGCCTTTGCGTGTATGGAGTTTGCGTACTGTACGAGAGCCTGTCCATGTGGATTCGTGGCGCTCCGAGACCTTCTGCCACCGTCTAAACACGCCTCTTCAGGCCTAGCAGCCACACGCCCTCTCGAGCCTCGAGTACTGCACAGTATTCATGGTGGCTTAGACGGTACAGTACAGCTTTTGCCAGTGGTCTTGGTATCTCTGTCTCCGTACTCGTACTCGGGCCTTTTCAGCGTGCCATGAGAAACTCTGGGATGGTAGAGGTCGCTCGTTTCCACAAATCGTCCATACCAGCCGTCCAAATGACGTTTTGAAAGACATCGCCAAAACCTGAATTGTGGCCCGACCTACGCCGCCCCATCGCGGAAAACAATCCCCCCTCTCCGCAACGTCTCGGAGTCGCACCAGGAACATCCTTGAACGAGCTGCAGCTTGCAGCAGGAAATGTACCACCATCAACGACACTATTTTGCCATGAAAACGTGCGGCCCATAACCGCCTGCGCCTCACCTTCTTCAGATCTCTTCCGTGACTTCCATGCGCGCCTGATCTTAGTACAAGGACTTGAAGTCCTGTGAAATGGCCCGCCGTCACTGCTACAAGTTGCGCTCCAGAGTATCAGATGGTACATAGATGGCTACAGTACTCCGGTTAGGGGAGTCAAGGTCACGTTCGTGACGGGTCGCTCACGGCGTTGCGCTGCTTAGCTGCCTCTAGAGCCTTCTTGATTCGATCTTGGTGCTCGGGGTCGGTCCCTAGTTGATCAATCATTCCGTGAAGGACGTCGAGGGTATGCTGTGGCCCCTTTACCACGCTGGCAATACGTGTATTCACTTCTTCCACCAACTTAGCGTCCTCCTTGGCCTTTTCTTTTTCAAGATTCACGTAGGTTTCCTTTCCGGCGTTGCTGACGCTAGCCTCTGCAACCGAAACTCCATAATCTGCGTCGTTTAAGAGCACGTCCGCTTCGTTCGATAATCCGAGCAGTTTCCGCGAGTCAGTCATGACAAGATCAACAGCGTCTTGGATTGATGACAGTGTGTCGCGAGCTCCTGATGGCTCGTAGAGCTTCTCTTTGGCTGCCTGTCCTCCGGAAGTAATCTCCTGCTTGAGATTTTGCACCTTGACAAGGACATCATCAATGAACATTTGGTTGTCTCCCAGCCCGCGGACGGTAGCTCGATCGAATGCGTCCATCAGCTTGTTCGCTCTCTCGTCCTTGGCTCGAGCTTCGTGTAATACTTGGGCCCTTTCTGCCGCCGCGAATTCGTGCTCCAGCTTCTTCATGCCGTCCTTGTCATTGTTTGTGTAGAGAACCGTGAGCTCGAGGTGTTTGCGTCGTCTTTCCCGTTCCACGTCTGCTTCGGCCAGCTTGCGATACCTAATCTCAATCTTGTTGAAGAGGGTGAGAACACACGCCATAACCTCGGCCATATTTGCTTTCCCGCATTGCGCTGTGAGACGTTGACTGGCTGGCTCACTATTTCTAGCCAAGAGATCCATTGCTGTCGCATACGCCTGACTTAACTCTTGAATCTCTTTTTGAAGCCTCTCATTCACGGGCGTGAAGACCTGCGCTGTAAAGGACTCAAGCTCTTCTTGGTTTTCGTGATACCGTCGCTCGGCTTCAGCGAGTTTGAAATCGGCCTCTAGATCCCCTATGTCAGCATAGCCGATTTCATTCTCATTGAACAGAGCATCAATATGCGCTTCTGAATCTTCTTGCCGAGACCTGCGCTCGGCATCTTGTTGTCTTCGCACCTCGCGGTTTGTCCGGTCCCACTTGACGACAGTCTCGTGAATGAAGGTGAATTGGTCAGGCACGGCCTCGATATTCGTCTTCAGATTTTGTACATTAGAATGTGGATCGGAATCGATGAGACCTTGTTCGGGAAGCAGCGCTCGCAATGCTACCACGGCCTGCTTGAGGGGATCTTCCGTTCTTATGACGGAAGGAGTTCCTACGCGCATCGACACTGGTGTGTCAGATCTCACTGTCATGTCACCAAGTCTGAGAACATTGGGCGGCTCGGGGCTCTTCTGCCTGACAGCCATACTCTGCTTCCGGATCAAACCTATGAAAGCTTCGTCATGTTCTTTTCTCCCACTAGCTGAAGAAGGTCTGGGGGGGTTCAGTGATGCCTCCTGAGTCATAAGTCGACCAGAGTCCACCATCGAATGTCGTAAACTTGAGTATGCTTGATCCGCTGGCTGGAAGGGTCTTGTTGGTACGTCCTGAGAAGCAGCACTGTATCTAAATGGAGTATATGCGGGACGGGGAGGCTCGAATTTGATGGGCGTAGGGGGTGGTCTTGGCCCGGGTGAAGCAAGAGATGCCTCTGGCTCCACGATAATGGGGGCATTGATCCCAGGGGAGGGTGGTAGTGCCATGGCGTAGTCTTCTAGGACCATTGGCGCATTGATACTTGGGGATAACGGTCCCGGAGAATTGTGATGGCGGTCTTGGTCTTGTGGCGTTATGTCCACTGAAGGCTTCACTGGTCGTTTTGACGGGGCAGTGATGACAGGTCGACCGCCAGGACTATAAGCTTCATCATCAGCCGCATTGCCACTGCCGCTGGACTTGTTAGTCGAGAGAGGGGATGGACCAATAGGCGGAGGTGCTGCAGCAGCCTTGCCAACCTCGGGACGGCCGCCGGGACTGTATGCTTCATCGTCCTCAGCATCTGCATAGACTGGAGAAGATGATGCAGGTTCTAAAGTGCCCGTCACTTTCGCAAGGACAGACTGTATGCTTTCTTCACTTGCTGGGGGTTGTTTTGTGACAGTCGGCTGCGCTGTCGTCGTCGTCACTGCTGGCTGAGCAGAAGCATCTGAACTGGTCGTAGTAGCAGAATTTGTATGATCCTGGATAGGTCTGGGCAGTGCCGCCTGAATGTCAACAAGATTAGCAGCCTTTTTCACATCTTTGGTTGCTTTGCTGAGTTCCACGCCGTATAGAAGGCTCCTCAGACGGAGCTCCTTCGATACGAATGCTTCAAATATCCCAAACTTCTCTTCATCAGATTCTGCAGCAGACTCCTTCCGAAGCATCGTGGCATATCGTTTCAAGGACGCTTTGAACTCTGGTGCCAAGTCTGCATATGGATCAGTAATGCGGTCACCCCCACTAGGTTCTGGCGATGCAACAGAATTCCGTGACTCGGGCCGTGATGATGCTCCCATCCCAGACTTGACCCTCAACGGCGTCGTCCATGCTTGAATGACGCTGTCAATGTTTCCAGTACTATCCAAGCTTTCAGAACGTCCTGAGACAGTAGCTCCATGACCGCTCGCCGATGGAGTTCTATCATTGTTTGATGGTTGAGACCACTCCACCTGATATTTCGGCGATTGTTGGTGTGATCCTCCCCGTGCTGACACAGGGCTTGCAATACCAATTTCCACCGGAGGCGGTGTCTGGACAGGCGCAGGTCTTGGGGCCTGGAATGTAGGAGGTACTGCAGGTGCTGTAGGTGGCGAGACAGGCGCGTGGTATGGGGGCGAACCTCCCACTGGCTGGTGATGTGGGCTGGTAGGCGTCTGTTCCGGGGGCACTCCAGGTTCATAGTGTTCCCAGTCTGAAGGCCCTCCAAATTGCGGCTGGGAGGTCTGGTTACTACCAACTGCTTGGACTGTGTTAGGTCTCGCTTGCTGATTCCATTGACTATTGCTTGCTTCTATGGGAGACACTAGATATCCGTCATTGGTTGCCGCGACCTGATGTGGTGCCGGTGCAGATGGATAGTAAGACGGTCCGGATGCAGGAGCATTCTGTGTATCCCATGCGTGTTGCTGCTGCGGTTCATAATAATGTGTAGGAGGCTTGTGGGAGTATTCATTCTGAGGGACATTGACTCTATTGTGGTATGACTGTATCTCGGCCTGGTATGCCGCTGGACGTGGAGGAGGAGGTGGAGGGACCGGAGCGGTTGTAGCAAGTGTAGAGCTCTGAGTTGGCCGTCCTGATTGGTATGGATCGCCCCATGAGGTCCCGTATTGGTGTGATCCTGTCTGGGCTTGAGCCTGCGAGGGAGGCTGTTGTTGATAGTCGAACGCAGGAGCATGTCCAGGCTGCGGGCTTATTCGGCCAGCTGCGCTCGGTGGACGCGGTGGCAGCGGTGGCTTTGGGTCTTGACTCTGAGGTACTGCGGGCTGATTGTAGCGGACGCCCCAGGCAGACGTATCGAAGTGCGCAGGCGGGTGCTGGCTGGGATCAGGCGGGGGAGGGAGAGGAGGACCGAAGCCGTGCAAGTTCGCATTTTGTGGTGATAGCGGCGAGTGAGGTTGAAATCTCGGGTCCGCCCATCCAGACTTGCGAGGAGGAGCTTGCCAGGGAGGTTGTGGCGGGCCTGGAGTTGACTGAGAGTAGTTGTATGAGTGATTCGGATTCATATTGTCATTCTAGGTAGCTGCGGTTGCACAGGCCACTAGGCCAATGTTTATATCTAGTCTTCCTACCTGAGATGGAAATTCTGTAGCAACTCGAATTGGTGAGACCAGCACCCCCGTTCATTGACCGCCACTTATGGCAGGGAGTTGAACTTGTTCGTATTCTCTACAGCGTAGCGGAGGACCACTGGTGGTGTTGGCGCCAACTCCGAACACAGCCTCGTCCGCGACCAATGTAATTACGGAGATACAGCCGACAAAAACAGGAGAAATTGGGACTTCAAGTGCTACATTGGCCTCAAAACTCCTGTAGAAAGGCTTGTGAAGATCTCGCATCACTTTGCTCCATACTACGAGTACTACAATACATAGTTTTCATCTACCCGCTCAGGTCGAGAACTACTCTTCCCTGCAGTTTGCCTTTATCCATCCGCTCAAACACTTCGGTCAATTTATCCATCGGCTGCACCTCGAAGTGAGTCTTGACGATTCCCCTATATTGGTCAGCACAAGGTCTCACACAACTCCGACAATTGTCTTACCTAGATGCCAGTTCCAGTGTGTCGATGGCATCCTTTCGATTACCAACTGCACTGCCAACGATGCGTTTCTCCGCAGCAAGTAGAGTTGCAGGGTCTGCCGTTGCAATCGGAACCATTTTGCCCTCGGGCACGCCTACACAGACAAGAGTTCCTCGATATCTGAGAAAGCTCAGTGCTTGAGCGTAAGCCGCATTGCTGGCAGTGCACACCACCACAGCGGCTGCACCAACACCTCCCGTAGCAGCCTTGACATCGTCGACAAGCTTCGCCGTTCCTTCGTCGTCTCGAGAGTATTTTCCCAGATCAATGAACACCTCGGCGCCACAGTCCTTGACAAGCTGCTCCTTCTCGCCCATGTCGATACCAATCATGCGGAAGCCCATTCCTCTAGCCCCAATCTGAAGGGCCAGATGTCCCAAGCCACCACCACCTCCTGGAATAACGACCCAGTCTCCAGGTCGAGCGCCTGACTTGCAAAGGGCACTGTAGACGGTGACACCTGTACAAGGTGATTGCTTAGCTGTGACCAAGTCGTAGCGTAGGAAGGCCAAACTTACCACCGCAGAGCATCGGAGCGGCCATATCACTGGGTAAAGCGTCCGGGATAGGTGTAACATAGTGGGCTGGAGCGAGAGCATACTGCTGAAACGTGCCAGGAGTATAATACCCGCTGATCTTTGCAGTGGTGCACATGGCATCGGCACCAACGAGGCAAGGTTGGCAATTGCCACAAGCAGCGGCGATCCATTTGATACCTACACGGTCGCCAATCTTTAGTCCGGAGTTCTCAGTGCCAGGACCAAAAGCAGCAATCGTGCCAACTCCCTCATGACCACCAACTTGGCCCTTTTGGGTAGGTGCAGGTAGCCATTGCCATGAGTTGTTCATGACACCCATGTCGCTGTGACAAACACCGGAGTGGGTTAGGTTTACCAGAACCTCGCCGACGCCAGGCTTGGGTGTCTCAACCTCCTCCACCTTGGTGGAAATGCTGCCCGGGTTGTCATACACGACAGCTTTGTGACGCGAAGGCACTTGAACAGAAGCCATGGTGACGCAGTGGTTGAGGAGGGTTGAATGATTGTGATGAGCACTTGGATAGATCCGACCAATTGACCTACTTTGTACGGAGTACAGTGACCAAGACAGGTTTATAAATACCAGCCAGCTCAGGTAGATATAGGACGCCTGAACGGAGGACGTCTCTGGAAAGGGATCATAATTGGGAGCGGCAGTTCATCAGAGACCTGGACCGAGACCAAACAACCTAGTCAGAATCTGAAAGTCTGAGAGGACGATGTGTCTGTTCTCGAGCCTATCGAGTCAGAAACTGGTGGTCGTATGGATAAGATATGCGGGGTGAGATGGTGACCGGAAAGCACTACGCGTATCGTAACAAATATTGTAGTAACCTCGGCTGAGAGAAGTCGGTTCCTTCTTGCGGAGACAGATGGATCCATGGCATTTGCCACTGGGAGTACGGAGTATTGTAGACCTACAATACATAGGTACCTAGACTCAGGCCTAGAAAACAGTCGAAGATTACCCCGCGAATGTTGTTCAGATTACTCAGAACTAACCTAGGTATAGAAATAGCTAAGGTAAGCTGGTCAAGCACCCAGGGCAGCTAGGGTAATCGACGAGGGATGTATTGTATGCATAAATCAGCTCACCTGCCCAAGGTGCTTACGGATAAGCAATTGTGGGAGTAAAGTAGTCCTCACAATTCCTACTCTCTCGAATTCGTGCTCATGGCTTTGTACTTCCCTGCCGCACACAGTCTAGACTGAAATTTGCTCGACAAACCCAATATTTACCTCATCAACAAGGAGCAACATAGCCACACCATGGGTAAAGCCGTCCAGGCACCATTGCTTTTTACTTAGGAAAACAATGTGTTTGTATAGCTGAAGTTATAATTACCAAGACAAGGTCTGAATGAAATTTATCAGTCTGTTCAAGATCTGCTGAGATGCTCGGCTCACCGGGCATCAGTATCATCGCCAGTGACCAGGAAAACCAAACAGTGGAGTTCAGGCCACACGACATCAAGTCGATGTGCCATGCTGGGACAACCGCAGTCGAGCTATGGTACATTGATCGACGGTGTCGAGTCTCTCCCAAATGTCGTGGCTTCAGTTAAACATCAGATGCTGAGACGAGTCTGGCACCTCAACTCAGAGCATGGTGTTGAAAGGCTCGAAGCTTGAGTGAAGTCAGGAGGATGGCGGACATGGCAGTTTGTGAAGCGAGTCCCAGGACAAGGGTATTCGGTTCTATCTCTTGCACGACAGAGAGATACTCGATACTTCTCAAAGCCATTCGGAGTTACATAAGCACAATTTCCATGTTACTTCATGCAAACAGACAGCGGAATGTCTCCGTGGGTGCTCGCAGCCTGTACAGAGTCTCTTCACTCTGGTAATGCGCCTTTTCATGGTGGTGATAACTCGGGTTCAGAGATGTTGCTGTGATTGAAAATGAGAGTGGTATGTAATCACCTGGCTGACATAAGCGCTCCTTTTAGGGGTCACCATCAGGTCAGGTCTTTTTTAATCGAGGCCAATCAAGGCTGATTTCTGGTTTATAGAATGGTCGCACTCCTAACTAAACTGACAGAGAGTCATGCTGAGCTTGACCAGATGGCCGCAATCAATTGTTGATTTTTGGCGTTGTGACTGGCGGGTAGCTGGAATAGTAGCCGGATAGATATCTGGACGGAACCCTGAGGGAAAAGAGCTCACAAACGGTTCGCTGTGATAGAGGACAGTACGTCCTTAGAGACCAGTCACCAGGAAAGATCCAGGTTGGTACTTTGCAATCCTGTGTGGCTGTTGTGGTTGCAGTCGTTGGCGGACGCGAATATGTTCTGGGAGACAAAGATTTTCGTCACACTTCGTCAAATGAGGTGTGTTCTCGGCCCGACCTAAATGCCATCATGGCTGACATGGGGAAAGGGAACTGGTCGACCTTCGACCTACAACAGCCAGATACCATCTGACATGCACCCCCCAAACTTGCGGGCTCAGTGCATTTTAGCACTGTTTAGCAAGGAGCCGACAACCAGGCCTCCGTGGGCAGCTGAACAGTAGCCACGAGGACTTTGTGGTTCCGGCCTGCAGGTTAGGCTCGTTTTCATGTGCATGCCGGCGCGCGTCCATATCTGTTAGGCCTGCGCCATCTTTAACGGTGGAGGATAGGGGTTCCTCTTCATGAGGATTGAGGTTATCCCTTTTCGATTGTAATGGCCAGTGCAAGGCAGAACATTGATAACATCACCTAAGGGCATTAGAAGATACAGGATGGACAATGTCACAGGTAATAGACATACCATGGTGGCCAGTGTGCCAACAGTTTTGATCTCCCATCCACCGGAAACAGCGAAGCCTCGAGCCATTTCCTTCTGATAGCGAAAGAAACGAATAGCTCCCACAACGGAAACAGCGATTGCTGTTGCGTGACATACAGATGACAAGGGCACACTGATGGCAAAGTAACCCAAGACTGGATTAGGAGCAATGCTGTGTTGAAGTCGCATAACTTGGGCAATAATCACACCTAGCATCGCGAAAGCCTGTCCTGTCCGAAGATAACCCAAGAAGGTCCTTTCGTTGGCTAGATAGAAGATTAGCCAGGCCGGAGTTCCTCAAGTCGCTTCTCCTTTCGCTCTTACCTAAATGATCTCGGCACTTGACATGGGGGACACCCATGGAGACATGTCTCCGCCACCAACGCAAGGCTCTGGGAGTACTTTGATTGGTTACGACCGTCGTGAGAGGGAGGGTACCATTCGCTTGAGCGTGGCCCAGCTCTAATGCCTCACGATCAGATTGAATCGACAGGGTGTACCGAGCAGGCGGAAGCTCGCCATGATCTTCATTGGCTTCTGCCATTCAGCATCGAGAAGTGGAAACTTGGAGCACAGGTTAAGCGCTCGTGTTCGAGAGACAAGACGTTCCCTGGGTAAACAGAGAGTGAAGGAACCTAGAGTGGCCTGCCTTCAGTCATGTGGAAGGTCTCGCTAGAACGTCGAAAGGAAGGACGGACGGAGGGATCCCAAACAGAAGCAAAAGTCTCCTCATGTGAATACCAGGTGATGTGTGGTATCTTGGCCGCGCTGGACGAACAAGATTTTATATACTGAGGACGTTGTGAACAATGGGAAAGGAACCTGGGCACACGAAAAGACGACGACCAAAAACCCCGGCTGCTGGGTGCTAGACTCACCCGGGTTGCCTCTAGTGGCGTCTATTACAGGTAGTTCTAGTCGCACTTCGGCCACTAGGCTGGAGCCCGAATCGAAGCGCCAAGCATCCCGAGAACCACCAATCATCCCCGGGGCATCATCCGCCTAGAGAGACTCACATCAAGAGAGTGCTCACCAGGCTGTTATCCGGGTTGACGAGGCTGACTGGGGGCATTATGTATTGTACAGCTAGGGGGCGCTCCAAGGCGAGAGAGCCCTATTGTTTGTCGTTGTTTGTACGTACAATGCCTAGTGAGCCGGAGGATGCATCCAACCATGTGCAACGACGCTCCCTCTACCTCGTGCCTCGCATCCCGGTCTTCTGTTCGGACGAGACCAGCCACGTCAGAAACCATCCCACTAACCTCGATGTCCCAGCCTCCTCCTTTGCTTGCTCTGCTCGCCTATCTCTGAGATCGTGTCTATTCTTCCTCCCTCTTCTTCCGTATATAGTCACATCCGCCAGCTGGAAACAATTTCCAAGTTCTTTTTTTATCTACACAGTACGGACAGGATCCCTCACAAACGTGGGTGTGAGATCGTGTCGAGGCATCCAACCCGAACGATCTGTGTAACCCCGCATTGGGCCTGTCAGGTTGCGGACCATCGTCGAGCAGTGACCATCACATCTCACAGCACGCACGGACGGCACGACCGAGCTTGAGCAACAATCGACCCTGCCAGTGCCAAAAAAGAAGCCGTACGAGGCTGCTGGCACGATGCTTGGAGGGCTACTCTTCTCCCTCGCGAGGATCTTCGAGATTGTAACTCTGATTCCCATCATTGGGATGCTGGTGCGTCTGAGACACCATGACAACTCTTGACCGAATCAGAATTACTGACCATCTTGCAGGCATGGTTTGTCAATGGCTTCAATGACAACAACCAACTGACCCCGTCCTTCATTCTCGTCCTTTTCATTGTCTCCGTCTTAGCCTGCGCTTGGGCTGTCGCTACCCTCCTGCGTCTCGGCTCCACTCGACGCTCGGCCATGTTTGTCGCATTCATCGATCTATGCTTCGTCGGCGCCTTCATCGCTGCAGACTATGAGCTCCGAGGTATCGGCAGTGTGAGCTGCAATAATTTCTCAAGTGGCTCAATCTACATCAACCTTGGACCATTTGGATACTATGGCCGGAACAGTGGTTCATCATGGGCTGTTCACCTCAACAAAAACTGCACCATGTTGAAGGCATCTTGGGCATTGGGTATCATCAATACTATCAATTTCTTTTGGACATTCATCCTCGCCCTCTTTCTTCATCGGCATCAAAGGAACGTGGTTGTGAAGGAAGTCAGAAGATCATCGAGACACAGCAGCAGACGGGGCCATTCTCGGTCCGGATCAAGGAGGAGCAGCAGTCGACGTCGCTACTATGTCTAGGCTACAAATAACCAAGACCTTGATCTCCTGTGTGCGCTCGTCGGGGCCACAAGTGAAAAGATAGGGCACTGGGCTAACGAATTTCCTTGATGTGGCTGTGCAATGTGTTGACAGTTCTTGTCTTTTTGCGACACTGCATGTACATGTATTAGCGACCCCGCGGCTTTTCTCTCCTCGCGCTTGGTTGATGGTTGGGTTATACTCCTCAAGAAATGGACCAGTTTAGCACAGAGCTCTCGAGCAACTTTATAGGATTGAATACGATATCCTAACAGATTGAAAGAATGATCTCTTTCCGCCATCGACCGAGTCTCAATCTCTTCGCTGCCGACGACGTCCTCGTAATGGAGTCTAGGGAATTTCCATAGCGATAAATGTCAACGGAGTAGTTGCGACCTTGGGAGGTATCCCGTAATGAGCGGTTCAAAGAATGGGGGAAAAAGAGGCACCTCGTGCACAGCAACGAGTACGACTTGTACGATAAGTGGGCAGCGTCACCAATCACGTGTCGTTTCCTCTTGTCGGAGAAGGCCGATGTAGAGGGAACAAAATCCCCATCTTTATCATTACGAACCGTGCGATTCGCCTGTCGTACATGATCTCTTTCTTCTGCTCAATCCTCCGTACTTGAATCTGAGCCGATATAAGCCAGAGAGCACTCCAGACCTCTTCCACAAACCATCCCCGTAGATCAATGGGTGCGAAATTTGCGTCGCTATTGCAGAATCGAGGGATATTGCAGGATTGGCCACCCTAATGGACGACGGTATATCGATATACGGAACAAGATCGAAAGAAGTTCAACATGTGGCGACTACCGACCCAGACACGGGTCTTATAATCAATATTGACAAGATTCGGAATCAAGAGTATCCCAACCTTTCACATACGACCTATCTCGACCATGCCGGCACCACGCTATATGCTAAGAGCCTTATCGAGGCCTACTCCAAAGAACTAACCAGCAATATCTTTGGAAATCCCCATTCTGCATCCGCCTCATCTCAATTATCTTCACGTCGTATCGACGATGTACGCTTGAGCGTCCTCCGGTTCTTCAATGCAAGCCCGGACGACTTTGACGTGATATTCGTTGCCAATGCCACGGCTGCCATCAAGCTTGTGGCCGACGCTTTTCGGGATAGCAATGATGGCTTTCATTATCGATATCACGCAGAATCGCACACCAGTGTCGTCGGTGTCAGAGAGCTAGCAACCCGAACGAGTCGCTGTTGTAGAGACGATGACGAAGTCGAACAGTGGCTCACCTGCCTGGATCAACCAGACCAGGACTTTGACCAAATACCTATTCTATTTGGGTATCCAGCCCAATCGAACATGACAGGGCGTCGGTTGACCTTGAGGTGGTCGGAGAAGATACAGAAATTGCGCAACTCTCGGGACGTTCCCGTCTATTCTCTGCTGGATGCAGCGGCTCTTGCATCCACAGCCACTCTGGATCTGTCAGATAGTTTGGCAGCTCCTGACTTCACCGCCATCAGCTTCTACAAGATCTTCGGATTCCCCGATGTTGGCGCTTTGATCGTGCGAAAAGGTTCAGGGGACATTTTACTACAAAGGAAATACTTTGGTGGTGGTACCGTCGACATGGTGACCATGGTCGGGGAAGCCTGGCACGCAAAGAGAGAAACCTCGCTGCACACTCGACTCGAGGATGGCACCCTTCCATTCCACAACATCGTCGCATTAGACTTGGCTCTGGCTGTGCACAAAAGATTGTATGGCAGCATGGCCAACATCTCGAGGCACGCCAGCTCCCTCGCATCGATGCTCCGACGTCAACTACGCGACCTACGACACAGGAACGGAGAACAGGTTTGTATATTGTATCCTGGCGATGATATGGTCGAAACCAATCAAGGCCCAGTCATCGCCCTCAACCTCAAAGACCGGGAAGGCAACATCGTGAGCACCAACGAAGTCGAAAAACTCGCAATAGTCAAAAACATCCAATTTCGCACAGGCGGACTCTGCAATCCAGGAGGCGTAGCAACTCACCTTGGCCTCTCGGCGGATGAAATGCGCAAGAACTACGCAGCCGGTCAGCGGTGTGGAGGCGACAACGACATCATCAACGGCAAACCCACGGGTGCTATCCGTGTCAGTTTCGGCGCCATGAGCAGTCCCGCAGACGTCGCTACCTTTATCGCTTTCATCAAGGAGTTTTACATCGACACGACGACCCCCGTCAACTCACGGCCTCCTCTCCCCGCCGACGCACCACGTTCAGAACCTCCAGCGGACTCATTCATAGTTGAAAGCCTATCAGTGTTCCCGATCAAGAGCTGCGCGGCGTACAAGATCCCACCCACCACACCGTGGAAAATCGGCCCCAAGGGCCTCGCATGGGACCGCGAATGGTGTCTCGTGCACGAAGGTACCAGCGCCGCTCTGAGTCAGAAACGCTTCCCTCGCATGGCTCTCTTGCGACCCGAGATCGATCTCGACGACGGAGTACTACGCGTGTCCTATACCTCCGACACCACCGCCTCATCATTATCTTCATCAACAACAACAACATCATCATCATCATCGGCAACATCTCATCACGTTCTCGAACTAAATCTCGACGAATCACCACGCCACCACGTCACCTCCCTCTCCACCTGCGACGCCACAACCAACAGATCCTCGACCGTATGCGGCGACCAAGTCGACGTCCAAGTCTACACGTCGCCCAAAGTGTCCGACTTCTTCACCACCGCCCTCGGCGTACCCTGCACATTGGCCCGCTTCCCCGCCACGGCCACGACGCGACAGGCCCAGGTCCGCGTCCCGGGCTCGACCCGCCGCGGCCACCAGGCGACCGAGCTAGGGAGGTCCATCTCCCTGGCGAACGAGAGTCCGATCCTCCTCGTCTCGCGCTCCAGCGTGAACAGGCTGAACGAGCAGATCAAACAGGCCGGCTCCGGTGGCGTTGGCAAAGCAGTAGCTGCTGATTCGTTCCGCGGCAACATCATCGTTGCCGAGCAGGGTGTCGGCGGACAGTGTGAGTCCCCCTACGTCGAGGATGGATGGACAACGTTGCAAATCGGACAGCACCCGAACAACACCTTTGAGATTCTGGGTCCGTGCCAGCGGTGCCAGATGGTCTGCGTCGATCAGAAAAGTGCCCAGCGGCGACAGGAGCCCTTTAGTACCCTGGCAAAAACACGGCGGAGGGACGGGAAGGTGTGGTTCGGGATGCACATGTGTTTGAAATCTGTGCAATATCCGCAAGGTGCGACTCAGATCAGTATCAAGGTTGGGGATCGAGTGACACCGTTGACGGTTGCCGGGAGCGGCGACGATGAAGTATAGCACTTCAACCTTGTACATCTACCTCTACGTCTCCTTCTACATCAACTACATGACCATGACCATGAGCGCTTGTATCACTTTATGCCAGGGTACGGCACTTGTTACAGATACCTTGAATGTTCAATTTCACCATGAGCTCCATATTATCTATCTATCTACCTACCTACCTTGTACCTGGGGACTTGTTCCACGTCCAGATTCGCACGTGATATGAGCCCTCGAAGCCCCTAAAACCTTCCCATCAGCTGCTAGCACGGTAGATTCAGCCGAAAAGAAGTTATCTGCACCGAGCACAAGTCTTTGTCTTCAATACCGCCCCCGCTCAAAAAATGGAGATCTCCAGTCACTCAATGTGCAGCAGTCAATTCAATCTAATGCTTGACAAATGAAATTCGTCACGACCTCGCCGTTCAATAAGGACCCTCTTAGGCTGCGTCTTTGGCGTGGTAGCGCGCCTTTTTGTGGCCTTCAAGCTTCAGTTCTTTACTCAAGAGATGCGAATCATCAGTGTACCCGACAGTGACGAGGTCCTCATCGACCATCTCTCGAAGCATTGAATCAAGAAAAGTCTTCTGCTCATTGATGAATGCCTTGGCCTTGGCAGTATCGAAGCCACGACGAGCACGCTTGCGGTCACGTATCTCTTTCAGCTGAGCTCGGACGCGCTCTTCCAGCATCTCGAGCCTGTATTCAGCATACTGAGAGTAGAGCTCTGACAGATCGGAGACGGAGCGGACAGTGGTGAGGACAGTATCATCTTTGATGAAGGCAGACTTGGGTCTGAAGGACGTCACCATGGTGATACGCTCCGTGCCACCGAGAGCCCTCAAGGCTTGATGCTCGATGTAGCGTCCTTGGAGGACAACAGCGTGACCCTTGAAATGGAATCAGTACTTGTTATACGCGATGTTTAAGAGTATTGTCATACCATTGCTGGTCCTCTGACCTTCATGATCTCCCCATCACCTTTACGCAAGGCAGTCTCGCCTCCGATCATGTTAGTGCAGTCACTAAGCATGGTGACACAGACGAAAGGGTAGCTGTCGGTATGCCAGTCGACAATGGGGGTGTCGTCCTCAAATGGACAGCCAGATACACCCTCATCTGCCTCACGATGCTCTTTCTCTTCGAGTGCCTGCTTAACTGCCTCTTGTTCCTCCTTACTCTTGATGGAGATATTCATGTGCGCAATCTCGAAGTCCATGGCAGGTACAAGATCGACACCAGCAATCTTCGAGACGATTGATAGAACTTCGGGGCTACGCCAGACATCATATACGAAGGGAGCGTACCTGCGCAGGTCAGCATTGAGAGTCGTTGCTTGCTGATCAATGAGATCCTTACTCCGGAGCAAACCCTCTCAGCTGACATTGGGCAATGTTGCTCTTGTACTGACAATTCTTCCAGACGGGCTCACTCAAGACTTCGGCTCGCATTTGTTGGACTGCTTCCTCAGTAAAGAGGGGGAAGGGTTCTGAGACTGCGTTGGGAGAGACGCCCTTGTCCGCCATACCGATCTCTTCCATAGTCCAGACTCTCTGTGGGTGCTCGAAGGTGAGATGCTTCGAGGGCTCAAAGGCCATGTATTTAGATTGATGGGGTGACATTTTGCTCAAGTGCTCGGGAAATTCTGAGGTAGACCTTTTCCTCTTGAGATTATCAAAGGACACTAGTGGAGGAGAGGATGAACCAGGAACAAGGACATCAACCGAAGCCATAATCGAGGAGACGCTCTTTCCTTTGTAGTAGACAACCAGGCAAGCGACTTCGGAATGACCTAAGCTTGATCCGACCACAACAGAACAGCGCGGTGCAACAAGGTGACAGCAGTAGCGACAATCCAGTGTTCAGATACAAGGCAATTCAGTGTGAAAACGAAACTGTTGTCAAGTTCGTCTGTGAAATGGCCAGGGAATGAAGTTGTCTTGGATGACACTTTCATCCAACTCCCCGGCAAACCCCACCCGAGTATGGTAACCTTCACTTTCTTCCGACCTCGAATCAACGCAGATAAGATTGAAATCCCAAGTCTTCAAAGGGATCTCGAGCACACAACAGCAAATTACTTTCGAACCAACACCATGAAATCGTCGAGGCGCGATGATACGAGCTATGGACAGCGGATAACGGAAGACAGCTCGAGCCACATGGACCTCACAGTCGACCTGTCCTGGAGGGTCTTATCACTGCTCTTATCTCGATCGCCCGGCAGAGAATGCCTCTTCGTCTGAAACGCCCTTTCACAGAAGCTGGGGATGTCTGCTCCCGGCGGAGTTGTTGAATATACTCGTACTAGTCAGGATGGAAATTGTTTCTTGATTTGGACTAACACGAATGCTCACATCCAGTGTTTTCTGCCAGCATTTTCTTCAATGGGATGGGGGCAGGTGAAGTTTTACTTTCACATGGCGCACCGTTCAAATACGTGTCTGGCCTGCACAGCTCCCGTCGGATGCTAGTTCTTCGACCATGCTGCAACAACAGCAAGCAACATGCCAGGTTACAAGCACGTTTTCATCCTCACGACCTCAAAGGTTGGACGACGCGGCATTCCCCACGGATGTAACTCGAAATTCGGAATCGGTGCCGGACTGATGTTGAAGTGACGCTCTCAGTACCCTGCGCAGACCCTTTACATTATTCAAGCATTGTACAGCAACCATTGGAATTCATACAGGGGCGGTGTCTGCTTATGCATGTATGGAAACCCCTGGCCTGATTGAGATGGATCTATTGACCTGAAACGGTATCGTGCCGGATGTTCTGGCCTCCTCCCGCTGATGCACTTGGCCTGTCACAATCCCCTGATGACTGTGATGGTCTCGGTGATGGGGTTCGGGGCTTGCACAGCTGGCAAGGCGAACCAGATTCTGCATCAAACGGATGATGCCATGGAATATTGCACGGATGTCGACAGATAAAGGAAGTCTTATCAGGCATTGAACTGTTCCCTAGTGACTTTGCCTGACTAGATTCGATTGAAAACCGTAAGAATCAATTAGAGCACCGAAGACCAGTTTTGGCTCTCTATGAAGAGGTTAGAATGTGAGCGATCTAAAACTAGGAAGCGGTGTAATAGTTCTCTGGTCTGAGCCTGTGATAGCGACGGTTCTCGTGACAGGATCTGCTGCCACATCATCAAAACCAACTATTTGGGATTAAGACCCGACGGATTGAAGCTCCGGGGGTCGAGACTCGTCTCATCCTGGAAGTTACACCGTAAACATATGTCCAACTTCTTGTCAGCCTGCCCTTGATTCATGGCGGGGCTACTCTATTTCGACGAGGCTGACCTTATCGATAAGGACAGCAAGGCTGCCGGCTAAACCGTGGTGCACAGCATTTCTCCACCGAAATTTATTTCACACCGTCCTGCTCGACGACACCCAAACAACTAATGGCTTGACCAGCATCACCTACCCCGTCTTCCTCTCCTGAGCTCTTCCCCGATCCCTAATAAGAGCAGCCAGTCACAATGTCTCGCCCCGAAGACCTCCTCCCGCCCGATCTCTACTACAATGACACCGAGTCTGCCAAATACACGACGTCCTCACGCATTCAGGCCATCCAAGCGTCCATGACCAATCGCGCCCTCGAACTTCTCGATCTCGAAGACCCTTCCTTCATACTCGACATAGGCTGTGGCTCCGGTCTCTCGGGCGAGATACTCTCTGAAGACGGCCACATCTGGATCGGCATGGATATATCCCCCAGCATGCTGGACATCGCCCTGCAACGCGAGAGTGTAGAGGGAGATCTCTTTCTCGCCGACATGGGCCAGGGCATACCATTCCGCGCCGGCGCATTCGACGCGGCCATCAGCATCAGCGCCATCCAATGGCTATGCAACGCCGAGACAAGCGGCGTGAGTCCCGAAGGCAGACTCCGGCGGTTTTTCGATGGTCTATATGCGTCGTTACGAAGAGGAGGGCGTGCTGTGTGCCAATTCTACCCGAAGAACGAACAGCAAAGAACAATGATAAGTCAGGCCGCTGTACGAGCCGGTTTCGGCGCCGGGATTCTCGAAGACGACGGCGGCACGAAGAACGTCAAGACGTATCTCGTGCTGAGTGTCGGCGGCGGAGACATCACGGGGACCGTGTCGAGGATGGACAATGTCGATATCGAAGACGGCCGCAAGATGAGGGAGGCGATGAACCGAAGCCGAAATGGACGCAAGGGAGACGTCAAGGGAAGCAAGCAGTGGGTCAAGAACAAAAAGGAAAAGATGCGGAGTAAAGGAAAGATCGTGAAGACAGACTCCAAGTACACTGGGAGAAGAAGAGGGCCCAAATTTTGAACCCTGCCATTCACACCGATCAAGATTGAATCTGAGACGAAATTTACGAATGAATGAACGAATAAATGGACGACTATATAGACATAGTGTCACTTTCCTCCGCCTTCGCAATGTCCTCTCGTCTTTCCTCCCTCTCGCGACATCAGAAGTGAACGAGAAAAGTCAGCACCGACCTATGTACGACACCCGATACCCACTCCCATACATTAGGCGATGTCGGACGGTGGACAAAGACACAGCGATGACTCGGCCACGATATCCCGACTATCAATCACGCGTGACGTCGACACCACGAACGTCAAGGTATTTAGATCGTCACTGCCTCTGGAAGGGGGAAAACAGCCCGGCTTGAAGATACCCGAGCCAAGTCAATGTTGTCACAATGCCGCACCCGTCCATGCAATGCTTGAATGGTAAGATGGGTTGGTTCTGAATGGAATGAGTACCTGGGCCGCCCACCACTCTGGCCTGCCATGGACATGCTTTGGCTCTAACTATACTACATTCCGATACCCAATCGCTTTCGACGAACCTCTTCGTGGACATAGGCCAGGCTGGGTGAGGTCAGGGAAGGACACCGTCAATCTCGACAGTGAACAATGAAACCGCAAGGCTGGAGTACGACGACATCGGTTGCCAGGGCCAAAACAAGAAACCCTCAACACGGAGCAAGCGAGTACCATACATAGGTTCAGACAGAGACGGTGAGGGAGACGCGTGAGGGCGATCACTCTGTACTTGAAAACAAAAAGGCTACAGAAAAACAAGATAGCGATCAAATGCAAATCGCCACGCCTTGCCGCACTGTTGTTTTTGTAGTACCCGATCCAATCTCACTTTAATTCCAGTGAATACATGCCACATGCCATATGTCTTACACCAAAGATGCATCATGCAATGACAAGAGAGAAAAAAGACGATGTTTCAATCCAACTCAAGCTCAGGCAATGGCACTTTTCCCTCCCTCTCTTATCCAAAGGCAGGTCTCGAAAGCTTCTTATCCATGACCCCGTGACTCAACCCTTCGGCCTCCTTGCCCTTGTATGCGCGAATCCCTAAAGTTCTCCAGCGGCGAATGCTCCGTGTCCTCCTTGCCCCGGCCGCTTTCTTCAATATGCCCGTGCTCCATGGTGTCATCGTGCTCATGTTCATGCGGCACCGCGACTGCTGGTTTCTGGCCGCCATCGCCGCTGTCCGACTCCCGCTCAACTTTCTGCGGCGCATCGACGCGCACGACTCGTCCGTCACTACCGGGCTTCGGCTGCGGTGGAGCGCCGGTGTTTCTCTGCCAGCCCGTCATGAAGACCTTACTTCCGCTAATGTCGAATTTCGGGAAAGCATGTGCTTCCGTGTTGAAGACGACGCTGTCCAGTGGGAAGAACGAGTCTTCGGAGAAAAGCAGATAAAAGTACTTGAGTGTCTCGGCCAACCAGAAACTTTCCATGTTATCTCGGCGCTTCCGGTCTCTCACGGGATTCTCCATGACCGTGTCTAGCGAGGTGTAGGCATACACTGTTCCCGAGACTTCGTCGATTACCTTGGTGTGTTCGCGGAAGGCTTCAAACATTTCCCAACCCCATTGCCGGTACTTGGGGTCCTTGGTGATTCGATACATGTAGAACAGCGATTCGACGGTCTCTGGACGTTGCAAATTGTGTACATCGTTGGTATGAATGTCGTAGTCTGATCGCCAGGCAGCGTTATGATCATCTGACAATTCATCCGACACGGGAGGTGTCCAGTTTGGGTCAACGTGACCTTGCCATTGTCTTGGGGGATTGTCGGTCCTGAAGTAGGCTATCTCTGGCGCAAGTCCTGTCGGTGTAACCTTGTACATTCCCCAACATGTCTTCATGAGCTCTTCGGCAAGTTTAAGATTTTCGTCGTGCTTCTGTGTCCACTGGCTGCCTAGTCGGGCTTTGGCCTGTTCAACTGTCTCGCCTTCTGTGACAGCAAGAGCAATTGTTCCTGGCATAAAGCAAACGAGATGATCCATCTTGGCGGTCAAAGGCGAATGAAGTCCGCTCTGCCTCTCGGCCAGGATGGTCAAGGACGCGTGTTGTGAATAGGTAATCAAGTGTTTCTTGATGCCCTCTAGTGCCTCATCCCACATGTCTCGGTAGATGGTTTCGACCTTTCCCGTTTGCAAATATTGCTTGATCAAATATTCGTAGTAGCTGTCCCCACGCGATCCTAGCCTGATGTTATCGCCTCGGAATTCGCCTGTCGCCGGATAGATGAAAATGGGAAGCAAACCATCCTCTCGCCGATGTGAGTCAATGATCTCCATCACCTTTTCAGCTTTGTGCCAGTAATGAGGTTCACCTGTGACCTTGGCAAGGTACTTCATCTCAAGCTGGAGCGTTGCTGCTTCAGCAGTCGAAGAAGCACCGCCGTCCAGATGGGACAAGATACCTTGCGAAGTATTGAGGTTAACCGAGGCATAGGGAACTCCCGAATTCGATTCATAAGCACCAAGCAGTCTGTCTGCAAGATCCGTCGCCTTTTCAATGTACAGATCTTCACCAGGCTGGTTGATATCGTCGTCACGTTGCGGCGCCAGGTTGGGGAAGCTCGTCGATAAGTAATATGCCGACAATAGACCTCCGAGCATACGGATCGTGGTCTCGAAAGTGCTAACATCATGGTTGGCAGTGTATGACAAAGATGTAGATATCCATTCCCGAGCCTTTGCAACCTCGGAGGTCAAATTCATCATGATTGCCGTGTCCAATGCATCCACAATGATCCAACCCATTCCACCTGGCACCATGTTCTTCCCTTTGCGTGTCAAAGGATTGTATTCGTCCATGCCCCAGGCATACTTCTCATATCCCGCCCATGACGTCCTAAACACCTCCCTCACGGCGTCTCTCTGCGCTGACCAGTCCTGATCCTGAAAGAAGGTGTGCTGATGTTCAGCTGGATTGTAGACTGCGCCCGAGGTCCAAGGTAACCAGCCCATCCACCATAGAAAAAGCGCAATGGGAAGGGTTACTAGGGCGAGTACCCTCTTCCGCAGTAGCACGCGTTTCCTTCGGCTGGAAGGAAAATGTGGTTTGTCCTTGTACATGGGGAGGTCCTTGTGTTCCCCAAAGATATCATTGATTTTGGATGTGACCGTTCCCGTCGATCCAACTCTCGCGTGGCCATTACTTTGTTTCTGACGCCAGTAGGTATCCTCATAGGCTTGTTGATTGCTGGTGAATGAAGGCACATTTTGAGGGACTTGGAAGGACATCGAGTCTAGGAATACCCCCGTAGCTGTACTTCACGTGCTGAGGGTTCGGACCGGCCGAAAGGGGGGTCGGAGTGGTACGTTTACTCGTGTGACCAGGGTAGTCTATATCATGGGAGGATGAAAGGGGCTAATATACAGGGCACTGAAGCAATACCTGACGGAGGGAATGGTATTTATTGTATAGACATGAAAGTCGTGAGCCAACGTGTTACTATTATGCCGGGAGGAGGCCTATAGGGACCTTCGTATGGGGTACACAATACAGGGTCTGCAGCCACATGCATGTTCATCCCTTGATCGTTCGCTAAAGCTTCTGCTTATGGGCTCCGAGACCGCTAGAGACCGCTAACCAAAGACACTACTTATACATAGTACCTCCATGCCGATAGTGCCGCCGCTTTTAGGCCTCCCCTTTAACCGGAGGTACCTGTAGATAACTCTTCACGGCTCGTCTTTCGTGAAATAATGCTCCTGAACCCAAGCTATCATGAGATACCTCGTTTTCAGGCCACCAAGTAGACGAGGACTCGGAATTCATATCAGCTCGAAAACGTACTGCTTCCAGATCCATCACTGGCCGAATGCAAGTTCGAGTTCTTTGACTGAGCATGCCCTTCATCACAGTCCCTTTCTGAAACGAACAAATGCTACACTAATCTGTACGACATGAAGAGGAGCAGAGATAATGAGGATGAATCGAGGTATTTATACATAGCAATGGATGACCCACGCTTGAGTAAATTCGAGATGGATACACAGACACCCTAACGAACACCTGGTACACAGCTACTGCTGGTCACCCGTTCATCGACGAGACTTTCTGTCCAACAATGCCGACACCACATAAGGCTACCGGACAAGAAACCTTTTGGCGATGCCAGACATGAAAAAAATTATCTACCTTGGTACAATGCAAAAGAGAGTGATGGTGTACTCGCCCCAGGCACTCTGCGACTCGAGGGGGAGTCGGAAGAACTCAACCCCACTTACCCTTTTCACGCGAGACTTATGGAGTACTCTCAGATCAGGTACATGTAAGAACACAGCATTGCTATTACCTATCAATGGACTTTTGGACATAACAAATCAAGGACGATACTGAGTATAGCGACGACTCATCCGCCACTGCTCCGCTCAACGAGAGTATCTGGAAAGACGAGAAATACATACACACTACCAACCTCTTCATTCGTGTTAGATCCACTGTCGACTTATCAACTTCAGCAACCACTTTCCGCTCATCTGTGACCATGTCTACAAAGATATCTCCTTTGACGGTCGGCGTGCTGGGCCCGTCAGGCATGTAAGTTCAGCCATCCATTCGCTATGTCTATCAGCATCACAACACACCCTCTCGCTTTCTCCAGCAAATGCAAGACCTACTACGGACCCACGTAAACCAACATATGCAGTGTTCTTCCCAAAACTACACTCAGGCTCTTCCTCTCTTTACACTAATTAACCCTACAAGGAGCGGATCCCACATCACCCTAGAGCTCATATCTCGGGGGCACAAAGTCATCGGCCTCTCTCGCAATCCTTCCAAACTAGGCACGCATTCACGTTACGAACCTCGCACCATCGACCTCGAAAATGGCACTATAGACGAAATATCAAAGACCCTTACAGACCTGAACGTTCTAATATGTGCCTATGGTCCTCACACCAGCGGTCTCGCGGCCTTGAAGTATGGTACGTTCCCTTTACCTCCACATTTGCCCCCTCTTGGACATCTTACTAACGCCCCTTCTCTTGGCTCCGTGAAGTTCCCTTCCTCGAAACGCTCCGCAAGATCGTCCTCGCGTCTCGGGCTGCAAAAGTCTCCTACTTCATCATGCTAGGTGGCTGCGGCAGCCTCTATCTCCCAGGCACCGATACTCACATCTGCGCAGTCGACAGCCCAACCTTTTGGCTCGCATACTGGCGCCACATCGCCTCTTCACCTGCACACATCTCGTACATGGAATCACGCTTCGGCAGCGCTCTGGCTGACGGTGTGCGCGCGTACGCCAGTGCGCGCCAAGCCTGGAAGGAAGGTCGCGATACGCCCGAGGCACGCTTCGTCCGCGACACGCACGAGACGAACATTGCATTAGGTGAAGGGGGCGCCAAACCGCTGATCACAGCGTGCAGGACGAGTTTCATGTTCTTTGACGGCAACACGAGTTTCGACTGGACCTTCATGTCGCCGCCTGCCATGTACCGCTCGGGTGCAAAGACTGGCAAGTATGAAGTGCAGCTTGACTACCTGCCTATCAAGGGCGATCCGAACGACGGAGGGGAACTAAATGGTCGGTTTGAAGGCATTTCAACGTTTGATCTCGCGTTGGCGATTGCGGACGAGGCCGAGACGAGGAACATGAAAGGGAAGCATTGGACGGCTTGGGCAGAGATTGACAATGAGAAACCCGCCACGGCCCCATACATCGATTTGAGCCATGAGATGGTCTCTTAAGCCTCAATATACGTATCGCCAAAGCCATCATACACAACGCATCCCAATGCTCATATCTTTTGTCTTTCGAGGACAGCAAGTCAGGGTTAGAATGGCTCATCCCGTGCCACACGTCCTCGAACATCGTCCGTGAACTCGTCACCCAGTAACCCGAAAAGCACAGGATCCTGATCTCCCTCCTTGTCCTTGAGCATCCACGACGCATCATGAGCAAGGGCAATATGACATCCATACTCAACTTCCAGCTTGCGGATGCTAGCTATGGTCTCTTTGGCAGCACATACATCCTCGTGGAGAGACCACTTTGACCCGTCCGGCCTCGTCACTTCAGCTATGTCGTACTTCCCATCCAGTAGTGGCCTGTCACGTCGTCCTCGTCAACATGTGTGCACGTACTTGACTCTTCCATCTCATCGTACCTTGAGAGTTCTCGAACTTGTCAAAGGTGGGGGGGGGGGGGGGGGGGGGGGGGTGGGCAAATACTAACTTTGTATGAGCACAATCCGAACCCAAAACCACCCAACTCCCGTCCTCAAGTCTAGCAGCCGCACACAGATTCCCCTTCATATGCCCCGGGGCTTGAATGACCCATAGACTCCCGTTTCCAAAAAAGTCCACGGCCCTTTCGAACGGACCAAAGGGTACCCAAGGCCCCGTCAGTTCCGACCACTTCTCAGTCGACACCGCACGGTCAAAGAATCGCGGATCGAACTTGTGTCCGATTTTCGGATCGGTACAACCTGGTTCCAGTTTTTCTTTACAGTCGTCTTCGGTACCCGGTCCAAAGAATCCATGGGCGTTGGGGAACTCGTGCTCGATAGGCCGACAATGGTCGAAGTGGGCGTGGCTGTCACCAAATGAATCACACACTCGTACTTGGCTTTTCTTTCCCCCGAAACACACAGTGATGTATGAAGAGGGAAGAGGGACGAGAGTGGTATCCTCCTCGGTCTCTACTTCACATATAACCAGACATATTGGGATACGTACCTGAACAAGACCGTATCGATACTCTCAGGCTCAACACCACATGTACCTCGTAATTGTTGTCCAAGCGACTCGTCAGGTCCAACGCAAGACATGATCTTCATGACATCTCGTATTGAAGAAATATACATGTTTCCGTCCTATAAGGCCAAACAAAAACTTGCATGGGGTTCGCGTCAACCTGTGAGATCTCTCTCTCTCGGGCTAGATAGCAGGGGGAGTAAAGCACGGGCGAGTAGTAGCGTTACGCACATTCGACATTCCAACGTCCCACAGCACATGACGCCGCAGGTCGGGTTGGTAAATGTAAAAACACCAATCGTATAGACGAAAGGCGTGACCCTCCTCTACGCCGTGGTGAATCGTATTCGTGTTCGCCTTCATACTCCCGCCGTTGAGCAGACGGAGCTCCACATGTGCGTTGGTGGCCGGGAGCGTCATTGTGTTGTAATCGGTGGTCAACGGGAGCTTTTAGGTAGGTAGGTAGGTAGGAAATAGATGGAGCAGTACTCATGATCTGGTACAGAAGTGACTATTTTGGAGTATGTAGCCCTGGTACTGAATACGGAAGTATCTCGTCCAGTAGGATGTGAAAAGTCATTCGCTAGGGAACATGTTACCTACAGTTAGCTACCTTAGCCCTCTCGCCCTCCATTCTACACAAACGCCAAAGACCAGCCTGGGTTCCCCAACTTTTGTTTACCCCTAAACAAGGTAAGAAGTTGACGCTGTCGCTCGTCGTGGTTGACCTCCACACACGAAGTCGCCCAGTTTGTGCTCCACCCCGCGCGTCAACCCCAGGTCTCGTGTGTTCTCTCCACTCTAGCTGCTTTGAGATCCAGAGTCGTCTCTCCTACCGTACGCATATTTGTCCACAACCATCACTCTCCGGAAAGGTATCACGATAACCCTTCCACTCGTATTCAATCTCTGACGAGTGAGGTTGCTGCCCAATGTACGGAACACACTGAACTAGCAAGACGAGAAACAGAGCGTTCGTAAAGGTACGTCCAAGAAGACAGGCTCGGAGGCCTAACGATCCTCACCTTTTAGCCATATCCTACGGAGTATCAACTCCTCAAGTCATGAAAGAATAACTTCCTTTAGGATTCAGACAATTGTCTCATGATTATGATTAAATAATATTTGTAGGAGTCTATCCTTAAAAGTGTACACTCCTGTACCTTTCCCTTCCCAATATCCACAGGGGCCAAGGTATGCATGAAGTCGTCGAAAACCCATATCCTGTTCCAATTTTGAAGTGGAAAACAACGCCGCGTGTCATGCCGCTAGTCTGAGTTAAGTCGTCATTTACAAGAAATATTCAAAAGCCACGCAGGCTGAGATCGCGAAGAGAAGTGTCCAAGGCTTGATGGAGAAGCTACCGTCGCTACCGTTGGTGGTTGACGCACTGGTGGCGCTGCTGCTGACGCTGGAAGTTGAGACGGCCGACTTGTCGGACCCGGTCTTGCTAGGCTTTATTGAGTTTGTGGTGTTGTGCGATTTGGCAATCGAGTCGACATTGTAGTATTTCCGGATAATGGTGCTTGCCTGCTCGGCGATGCCGTATGTCGAACTCATGAGATGAGCGGCAAAGGCGATGGGCGGAACGCTTGCATCAGCGACACGGACGTTGGCTAGACCGTAAACGCGGAGGTTTGCATCAACCACACCACCTTGTTCCAAAGGCATCATAGCACAGGTAGAGGAGGGGTGGTACTCGGTGAAGCTGACTTCACGGAGCCAGTCCTCCCAGTCACTATCAGATTCAACATCTGAACCTGGCCAGACTTCCTTGATCATGCTGTCGGCTAGAGGTGGGGACTCACCCAAACGGCGAGCGGTCTTGATACCTTCTCGGAGGATTTGGATGTCTATTCAATAGGGTTAGTGAGAAGGTGTGTAATCCACCAGCAGAACAGCTTACCAGCAGGGTGTGTTAGATAGTTGGGGTTGATGAGAGGGTAGTCCATGGGGTTGGATGAATTGATGGAAATCTGGCCATGACTGAAAGGATGTTGAATGCAGGCACCGATGTTGATGGATCCATTGAGGTTGTTTCCAATGAGCAGTTCAATTTGTCCAACTGGGCTGCTGAAGATCTTATTGACCGTGGTCTCATAGATGGCCTTGTACCCAGCTACAACAGTCTCGTCCGTACCGGCAGCAGCAGCGGATGAATCAAGTTGGCTCAGAATGGTGTTCTTAAAATCCTCGGCACCTGCTCCGAAGATATTGGTGGAGTTGATGTATGCTACCGCAGAGTTGACATAGGAAAGGAACGCAGCGTTGGTCTGGATGTTGTTAGCTTGGAAATTACAAAGCACGGACAATTCAACCCACAGTTTCGGAACCATTCGCAGCATACAGCGAACCGGCCGTAGATTGATCAGTGCTCCATTGTACTGTGGCACTCTGTTTCAAATTAGCCTTTTGGGGTCTCACATCGTCTACTGCAGCTTACCAGATGATCTTGCAAGTGATGGCCAACGCCCGGTAGTTCCGAAACGACATCGACACCAGCAGCGTCAAGGACGTCCTTGGGACCGACACCGCTGTACAGCAGAACGGCAGGACTGCCAACTGAACCACCGGCGAGAATTACCTCCTTCTTGACTTTGACTGTCAATTTACTAGCGCCACCGTCAGGAGAGTATTCGACCGCGTTCGCGCTCAAATTGCCAGCTTTGGATGAAGAATTGAAGAGAATACGCGTGACGTGAGCATCGGTAAGGACATCGTAGTTGGCCCGTGGTGGTAGAGGGTCGAGATAGCCGGAACGGCTGTAAGACCGCGTCCAGTTGGTAGGATTGATGGCAGACGTTGAAACATAGGCTCCCCAGTTCTTGCCGCCATAGGTATCGTGGGAGATGGGGATGCCGACACTTTGCATAGCGTTAGACCATGCGCCCACGATGGGAAACGTGCTGTTACCAAAAGTTAGTGGTGGTAATACTCGGTAGGGTGTATGGTGCACATACTAGCCAGGATACGACATTTGAATAGGTCCCTTGCTGCCGTGGCTTGAGGCGTCATAGGTGATGGCGGCTTCTTGAGCAATCTCCTGGCTGGGCGGAGAGAAGGTTTCACTCTTCTTCATCGCGGCGAAGAGGGAGTCCCAGGACCAGTTGTCGGCACCATCCATGTCACCGAGCATGTCTTGCCAGGCGTCCACTTCGATCTCGCCAGGGCGGTTCATGTACAATCCATTGATGGCGGAGCTGCCTGTGTGTTTGCGTCAGTCCTGGCCCAATCTTTTTCGTAGGTTGTGATCAACCATACCTCCCAACGTCTTGCCACGAGGCCAGTTCATCTGTGAATTGTTCATGCCAGCCTGAGGAGTGGTGTTGAATGCCCAGTTGAGAGGCGTTGGCCATAAGGACTCGAAGTAGGCATCTGCTGGGGTGTCTAGGCCAATGTCAGAGGAATTGACGAGAAATGATGGGAGAAGTCCCATACTTATCCGGTCTCGAAACTCATCCCCATTACTGCCTGCTTCCAGGACGAGCACGGTGTGATTCGAGTCTTCTGAGAGCCGTCCACCAAGCACGAGCCCTGCGAGACCACCACCCACGACCACAAAGTCATATTCGTCTTGAATCTCGGTTACAATGTTGCGGGCGCGAAGGAGATGGGGTTCTGAGGCTTCGTCAATGACAGGGACGGCAAGGACGGTACTTGTGCCCAGAGCAAGCACTGCGGATAAGAGAGGTCGCATCTTGGGGATACACGTATAATGTGATGCGACAGTAAGGGTACAGAGTAAGAACCTGGGATGGAAGGATGGAAAAGACCTCACATGCCTCGAGGGAGTCGGCTATGTTAGTATGTATTGTGTGTATGTGTGTGTGTGTCTGCCAGTCCCGGGGCACAGCTTCGGGGAGATCAGACGAGCAGAATCTTGACATCTTGACGCGTCCCGCCTGCCCTCGTTTTGCTATTTCCACCATGTTTTGTGTGGGTTTAGTTGGCAGATCAGGGCAGTGACAGGCTGAGGGTGAAGGCTAAAGAAATTGTCGAACCCACCGTTGACGATAAGCGCATGAGCGGCTCCTGGCTAGTCTTGGTCTTTGCTAGCCACGCCCAAGAGCAGCACCGCGAGAGCCCCAATGAGAGTCCAGTTGAGCCCCCGTTAAAATCTGCAGACCCAACGTTGTAGCGAGCTTGATTTAAAGTTGGGCATGCGAAACCAGCGCAATCAGGGATGGGCAGATGGACTCACAGGGCTCGTACTCCATGCTCTGTACGACGACGAGCACCTGTAGCTAATAATTGTACAGTACGGAGTATGCTATTAAAACAAGGCAATAATAACAATACCCACTACGGAGCCCATGGATATTGTACGAGTACTCGCAGCCATGACAAGCCACGCCCAGGACATGTTGTACTCATGCCTACTGTACGAAAACGAGTACCTATTGTATCCGTACAAATTCCGGAGGTAGGTCGGGGTCCCTCGACTAACTACCTACTCTGGTAAAGCCTCGTCAAACCCTGCCCCTGCCGAGAAGACAAACAACCCCTGCGATCGCCCGCTGTGCGCCAGCCTAATTTCCTATCTCAGCTCATCAGACCACAGTCAAGAAGCGAGGTTAGAGATGCATGCACGATGTTGAATCAGGTACGGAGTACGAGTAGGTACAATACTTGGACATGGCTGATAACAACGGTACTCGGCTGGGAGACCCGAACAACAACTGACCAACTCCAGAAAATGGCAGGGAAAAGTAAAACAAGGTCCAGAGTTGTTATTTTGGTTATTGTTGATGCCCGTAGTCCCCGTCCCAGTCCTCCCTCCCGCCACCTACAGTACAGTATATTGTAGGCCCAGGCTGGGAGATCTTGCGGCAGGGCTCATCGAGGCACCACAGGCAGCCTGTACATTAAGGGTGGCTACCGTCCAATGCATAGGCGAGGCTATTGAGGCTGGTGAGGCTTACCAGGTATTTGCGCCTCACCGTGGCTGCGAATCATCACGTGATGCCGGCGCACCTGCTTCTTTGCGATTCTCTACCACTCACTCCCCTCCGCAGTTTGATATCAAAATTTTGGAGCAGGCTATTCAAATCACCCCTGCCTGTATCACGCCTGGAAGCCTCCGTCTTTACACCACTGACAATTTCACACAATGGCGAATCCAACACAAATCTTCGCCGAAGATGTGCAAGAAGAGAAGGGTGAAAATGCCCGTCTCTCTGCCTTTGTCGGTGCCATTGCAGTGGGCGACCTGGTCAAATCCACACTCGGTCCCAAAGGCATGGACAAGATTCTTCAGAGCGCCTCGACAGGCGAGATAATGGTGACAAACGACGGAGCCACCATCCTCAAATCTATTGCTCTCGACAATGCTGCTGCAAAAGTCCTGGTCAACATCTCCAAAGTCCAAGACGATGAGGTTGGTGACGGTACCACTTCCGTCACTGTCCTTGCCGCCGAACTTCTCCGAGAAGCAGAACAACTTGTAGCACACCATATTCACCCACAGACTATTATCGACGGCTATCGCCTCGCATCCCAAGCTGCCCTCTCGGCCCTTGAAAAGGCTGCCGTGGACAATTCCAAGAACCCTGACGCTTTCCGCCGAGACCTCCAATCCATCGCCCGCACAACACTGTCTTCAAAAGTCCTTTCTCAAGATCGTGATAAATTCGCTAGCCTAGCATGTGACGCCGTGCTTCGGCTCAAAGGTTCGACAGACCTAAACCATATTCAGATTATCAAGAAAGCTGGAGGCAAGCTCTCAGACAGCTATCTCGACGAGGGATTCATCCTGGACAAGAAAATGGGTGTGAACCAACCTAAACGTCTTGAGAACGCCAAGATCCTCGTTGCCAACACGGCCATGGACACGGACAAGGTCAAGATTTGGGCCTCGAGAATGAAGGTCGGGTCTCCCAAGGAGCTTGCCGAGCTAGAAAAGGCCGAACGTGACAAGATGAAGGCCAAGGTCGAACGTATCAAGGCCCACGGAATCAACTGCTTCATCAACCGACAGCTCATCTACAACTGGCCCGAACAGCTCTTCACTGAGGCCGGCATAATGTCAATCGAGCACGCAGACTTTGACGGCGTCGAGCGTCTAGCTCTAGTCACAGGAGGCGAGATCGCAAGCACATTCGATCACCCCGACCAAGTCAAACTAGGCCACTGCGATCTGATCGAGGAAGTCATCATCGGCGAAGACACCCTGATCAAATTCTCTGGTGTTGCCGCAGGCCAAGCATGCACGATTGTCCTCCGTGGCGCGACTGAGCAGCTTCTCGACGAGGCCGAACGAAGTCTCCACGACGCTCTGGCCGTTCTGTCTCAGACCGTCAGAGAACCCCGCGTCACGCTCGGCGGCGGCTGTGCGGAAATGGTCATGGCCAAAGCAGTTGATGCACTTGCGCAAAAGGTCGGCGGCAAGAAACGCATTGCTATTGACTCTTTTGCTACGGCATTAAGACAACTCCCCACCATCCTAGCCGACAATGCTGGTCTAGATTCATCCGCACTTGTGTCGGAACTGCGCAGCGAGGTCTACCGCGGCATGACCAGCAGTGGTCTCGATCTTTTGACGCCGGGTGGAGGGATCGCAGACATGCGTGAACTAGGTGTCATCGAAAGCTACAAATTGAAGAAAGCTGTCGTGAGCTCAGCGAGTGAAGCCGCCGAGCTGTTACTAAGAGTGGACAACATCATCCGGGCGGCGCCGAGAAGGAGAGAGCGCATGTAAGAAATTACAGCGCCCGCAAATTACCGATGAGCTTGTTCTCCGCCAAAAAATATCCGAATTCCCCATACAGATTGCCGCCGGTGTGCGTTCAGATCACAGTGGTGCCAGGTGTGTTGTTTTGCCAAGGCCGATCCAAGGTACAGCAAAATTACTGCTCACGGGGAGTATGAGTCTGGTTTCTACACTTTTGACGTTTGCGCCAGACAAGGAAAAGGGGCGGAACGGCAAAGCACACGTGCGGCATGGTCTGTTCCCCTTTCAACGTACCCAATGATGGGTTGGCAAGTCGTGGAGAAATGCTATGTTGTATGATGAGAGGAGATCGACAGTGCGGACGGACCCTTTTACTCGGCCTCGGTGCTCTGTATGTGCACATAGAGTATACTTGTACTTGTACCTACTAGTACAATAGATGGTGAAAGGAAAGCACGATCTCACAAACATGTCTTGGAACTGGTTTGTTCCGCACGGGTTACTCATGGACTGAAGTAATCTGAGATTCGACGTGGAGATGACACGCCAAGGAATGCAGAGGAAGAAGACCCAAGAGTTGACATGTCTTGTACGAAAAGAGAATAAATAATTTGGCCTCGATGACTTGACGATCATACAAAAAATCATACCATACATACCGAGTGAGCTACTTTTGATAGACGTGCGAAATGAGGAGTTAGTAGAGGTTGGCAAGCAGACTAGAACTTATATTCATCCACACACCTAAATCATCGTTCATCTACTCTACAGTATGAATACTCCGTCCTTTGGAATCTACATGTCCTCATAATATCTTTCCATCTTGAACCTCCCAACTATATCCCGATCCAACAATAGACAATGACAATTGATCAAAAGACTGGGAAACCGTTTGGCCCAAAACTCATAGTACCCCCGAGCACTACCCCCGAGCATCTGCTCCTTGACATCGTCCGGCAGATCGTGGAAATGATTCTTCTTGTTTCTGATAACCCTCAAGAGGTCAATCATTTTCGAACCCGCGTATTTCCTCTGCTTGCCCATTTCGTTGATAAAACTCTTTGGCAAGGCACGTAGAAAGTCCTTGGACGGTCCAATCACATTTGGAGCCAGCGCCTCGAGGCCCGCGAGTTCGGCAAGTGATTCCTGCTCCTCGGGAGTGCGGACTGCGTTCTCGTCGTGGATGTTGTTGATGGAATTCTTCTCTCGCTCGAAGCAGTCCGAAACGTCACAGAGAAACTCCAATTTGTCGGCGACGTCCCAGAAATAAGGGTGGCGAAGGATCTCGTGGGTGTCAGGACGTTGCTTGGGGTCGTGCTTGAGCATTTGCATGATCAAGTCGTCGGCTTCAAATTGATACTCGTGCAGTCGCAAGTCGTCAGTGCTGAACTTGTTTTCCTTGATGTTCAGATCCCGACCGAGACTGGTCCCACCGACGTCAAAGGGATGGTGGCCTTGGGTCATGACATAGTAAAAGACGCAGCCCAGAGAAAAGATATCGATGGCTTTGGTGGCACGACGACCAGTTGGAAGATCGACGACGGCGCCATCACTGGAATGTATCGTCGATTTCGAAGTTGTCGAGGTGGCGTTCGGTGCAGTAACAGAAGCTCGAGAGTGCACGAGTAGTTCTGGAGCCCTCCAGCCCGTGGTTCCGGCAGCCGTGTGGTTTGCGGTTGGGGCGAACGTCGATTCTGGTCCTTCTTCTAAGGGCTTACACAGTCCAAAGTCAGATATGACGAATTGTAGTTTTGGTAGACCTGTCGTGGGACGCTGACTCTTCACAGCCTTGACAAGAACATTTTGAGGCTTGATGTCCCTGTGTACAAGCTTGAGCGAGTGAAGGTGCTGAACGCCGTCGGTGATTTGACGTAGGCAATCCTTCACATCAAACCCTTCAGGCAGCTTTACCAAATTGGGGTACTGTAATGGTCGTTCAATGAATTGATCCAAAGAAGTCGTGAACAGTTCCAGTGCAATATAGGTGAAGTGCGGGGACTCCTCCTTGCCAAAATACCGAATGACATGGGCGTTTTCGTCACTTGAGAGAAGATGTTTGATCTCTTTGGCAGCAAGGCTGTTTGACGTGCGGATGAGGCGCTTGACGGCAACTTCTCGGCCATCGAGGGAGCCCGGGAAGACTGCTGTTCCGTTACTTCCACGGCCCAAGCAACGCTCTTCCTTCGTGTCGATCTTGAGCTTGCCGACTTGTATCAGGCCGTCCTTGGTGGGAGTTTCCGTAGCCAACTCAACATTTTCATCCATCGCTTCTGGGTCCATGGTCTTCTTTGGAGTTTTCTTGTTCTTCTTCCCACCACGCTTCCCACGCTTGGCATGTCTGCGACGAGGTTGTGCACCAGCCTCAGCAGGGTCATTAAAGTTCGAGTCTGCTTTGTTCTTCTCTTCGTCTGATTCGCCCTCAGAACTTTCGTCGTTGTTGGCTTCCGCATGTCTCACCGTCTTGGCAGGACTTGCAAAGGTGACTGCGACACTTTGGGCTCTACTTCTCGCCGGTGTCGAGATAGCTTCTTCCGTCAAGTCTGAGAACTCATCTGTGGCAGTGGTCTTTTCAGAAACATCTGCAACTGGCAATTCTTCGGTGACAGGTGCATCAGCAGTGGAACTCGAGACATTTGTCCGAGATTTCTCGAGTGCAACTTCAACACCGGCTTTTCGAAGAAAGCCTTTCACCTTGATCATCATTGGATGCTTGATCTGCAGTCCGACGATGAAGAGGATCACACTGGCAACGACGATATTGAACACAGAGAGCCAGGGGCTACCGATAACAGGTAGCAGAGAGGGAGGGAGCTTTGCATCCAAAGATGCTACGGCTCGTTCTCCATCCTCGATTAAATCGGATGACGGTGGTGGGCCGGATATGGTCAGCCGCAAGGGCGCCACGTTCTCCTCTACCGATAAAACATGCACACCGACGATCTCTTCCATATCACCGGAGAAATCCAGAGGACGATTGTCATAGTTCCAGTGTGAGCTTGCCGGTGCTGCACCATTGGTGACACCAGGGTATGACAATTCCGACATAGCATACCAAATTCCAGCCTCTGTACGATTGACAAAGACCCTCTCGGCTCTCTGCAGCTCATTTCGCCAAACCTCAGGCGAATCGAGAAGTGGCGAGTCGGTGGGCCGAGCCAGCAGAACTAGATTTGGTGTGCCCTCCTTGTTGTCTTGTGGTCGAACGACATCGAACACTCGAGCCACAGGTGTTTCCAGCCGTTGAGAGAAGGTTGTGTACTTGCGAGAGTCTTTGTCTCCATCGAGACCAATGACACGTCCGTTGTACAGACTCTGGATATGATTGTTATCGAGAGGTGCAACATATTGATCTTGGAGGTCACTATCGCCTTTGTTGGGTATCCACTCGGCAAACTTGATAGTGCACAGAGCTTGATTGGTGACCTTGTGGGAAATCTGAATGGTGTATTCGACACGACCGAGATTTAGAGTGCCAAGTGGCTCGCAGGCAGGATCATCCAGGTCAAACAAGCCGGTCAACCGTCGACAACTCCGGCCTTGATCTTCACTTGAAAAGCCCCGGTGCCGATCAAACTGTTGGAGAATATTGCCTGTGGCAGCATCTACCACATATGCAGTAGTCTCTTGAGATGAAATGGTCACGAGGGGAGGATCCTCGACAAATTGGGGTGTAGACTCGGCGAGGGATCGAACCGTGACGCTCAGTCGCTGTAGGCCTATTCTTGGATCTCGATGTTGGATGTACAAATTCCCATCCTTGCTCGGCTCCACGATAAACATGTAGTCGTCTTCGACCGATGGGTCGCTGTCCAGATCACTTCGATTCAACTTGTGGTGAATGGTCTCGATCATGGGGCTGTCGGGGATTCCCAATGACCATCTTTCTGCGCCAGTTTTCCGGTCGAGGGCGTGTATGGTGCCATCGATGGTGGCCAGAAGAACAAGGTTCTCCACCTCCCAATCTTGCAGGAGCCGCGCTGAAGGGAGCGCTGAGAGTCTGGACGACTCGGCAGACTGAACAAGAGGTGCTCGAACAGCGCTACTGCTATCGTAGGCTGGAGCCAAGGCACGGAGTTTTGGTGGCTGAGGGTTTTCATCGGTGCTCCTGAATTTGACCGTGGTGATGTCGTTCTTCAGGAGGGGGATTTCGGCTGGGCTGCGGCCAGCTTGAGGACGTCGACTCGGCTCGGTGCGGACGCTCTGGGTGGAAGCCACCAGACGCTGAATGGACTCGGGCTGGTGAATCGACTGAGGATGAGCGGCAGCTATGAGCAGGAGGAAAAGAGCCCAGGTGAGCATCGTGTTGGGTCCTCCGCGTCGGCCTCCTGGGGGCCGAGGCGGAGGTTTAGCCATGTTGAGGGAAACAGATTCTGCAGAGGACGTTATGGCGTCGTAATCATGGCGAGACAGACATGAGGACTGGGAGGAGGAGGGTGTTGATGAAAGAATGGCCGGGTTGTGTGTCGGGTGAATATAACAGAAAGATGGTGAGGGAGGGTCAGCTTACGAGGAGCGATGGGAGAGTAGGAATTGTGGTGACCTTGGAAGTTCAATGGGCCAAGCTTGGTGGCACAGAGAAGGTCGGCCACCAGCCCAGTGAGGACAAGCCCTAAGGTAAGGGTACAAGTACTGTAAGGCCGGGCCGGCGGCCTGGTGGGCTGCCCGCATGGTGAATGTTTTAGGGGCCGACCCTCGGAGGGATTCCCCATTCTTCCCTTGCCTACTCCGTACATACGCCTAACATCCCCTGCAGTTCTAGGCACCTGGTGAACCTTCCTCTAACTCTATGGTTCGCTGGCTTTCCACACAGCAAGCCATGTTCCAGGGGCCCTACTGTAAATATGTACAGCCCAAGTTCTGTCTGACGAGAATTTATCCGGATCAGGCACGTTGCAACACACGTGCTACGTACGCATCATCACTCTTTTTCTCTCTACGTTAGCATAGTCTCTCCAACTCAACCAAGACACTGAATCAATTCGTACTCGTTGCTAATGACTTGGGATATCTCATCCGGTGAAAAACGCGTCCAGAGTGTCAGTTCGCAGTCGCGTCTTCTCCATCCCTTGCTCAGCATGGTACTCGTCCGTCGCCATGATGACGTGCTCTGGTGTCAGACAGCACCACAATTCCTGCCACTGCGTCAGTCCACCACCGGCCGATCTGTTTCAGCTTGCTGGCTTATCCGGAGTTCTTTATCCCATGCGAGCACATATTGTAAACGAATTCGTGCGTGTTTCAGCATTCATAAATTCGATCCTTGCTCTTACGGGCTGCTGAGCAGAATATGAGCATGTTTTCCAGAGTGCTGTGTGTCGTTCTCATCTACGCCATGTACACATGAGGCTGTTGGGTTTCCAAAGTCCATCTTCACTATTGCATTTAACCGGAGGTCTCCTGAATGGTGCATATTGACATCTTTCAAAGTCCAGTTGACACCTCGATAGGCGGTTTGTCTACGCCCATCACCAACTGAGAAAATGTTAGCGAAGCCGACAGTCGGCATTTCGTATTTCGTTCAGGTCAAAGTAGCTGTTGTTACACCGAGGCGCTCTGTTCTCAGGCTACCGCGAAATAAACACTGGTTTGAAGATTGTGTAGACTGTACCAAGTAGCATTAGCAATCATCCCATGAACGAAAGGGCGAACCATTAATTTGTTCTACCTAAGAAGTGCAGTATAAAATGCTGCCAGTCCCCCGTCGTGATGTCAATCCTTCCGTGACAATCACTTTCATGCGTTTATCCCCTGCCGTCCCAAGTCTATATTATACATGTATCGGCCCATTAACATGCCTGCTCTTCGCCATACAAGATCCAATGTCCAAAGGAGCCAGGCGCAATGACAAACGCTCATGGTATCAGTCTAATAAAAAGCCGAGAACGAAGAAAATCACTCAATTGGAATCGAATGTCGTTGTCACTGACGGCATTTCAGTCGTCCATGAACAGCAACCACATCAGAATACAAGGACATACTCGCCCTTTTCGTTCCTCTTGATGCGCAATGCCCTCCACAACTCACTCTCCTCGTCTGCTCTGGCCGACCCGCTCCTCACATCGTTCTGTTTATGCCAGCGTTTGAGCATCTTATGAATCGAGTAGCCCTTATCCGACTCCAACCCGGGCGCATTAGCAAGGAAATTTTGGCAGGAATGCCTCATTCTTTGCTCCTCACCGAAGACGACCATGGCTTTGTCGACGCCTCGCCGCCTCCCGCCGTCGTCTGAGTCTGAAGCCGAGTCATCGTGTTTGCGGTATTCAATGGCCTTGAGTTTTCTCGTCGTGCCTTCATTCTGTGAAGAATCGTCACTGTTTCCGCGGCGCCGAGATCGGTGCTCGTGACGAATGTTCGCGGATGCTGTGCCGTTATGGCGATGTACCTTGTGCTTCTTCCTCTCACGCTTTTCTCCCTCACGGACTCGTGAAAGGCTTTGGCCATGGTCCGAAGAGCTCGCTCTTCGCCGTACACGAGTATTCGCCTGTTGACCCTCGAATTGGCTTCCAGGGAGCAGCGCACCACCGACCATAGAGAGCGCCTTGACAGCTCGACCTTTGATTGAAATGCCTAGGCCATTGGGATCTTCTTTAGTATGTCGAGTGCGCTTTAAGGGGGAGGTTGGGTCTTCAGGTTTGTGAGTGCGTCGACTGTGGCGGTCCTTCTCCACCACTGACCTCCTGTCGACCGTATCTGGCTCTCGGTCAAATGGGTATTCGTCTTCAGTGATCATGCGACTCAAGCCCCCCGTGAGTCCAGAGTGCACGATACCCGGCGTGTCTGTCCTGGAAGTATCCACGGCTAACGTGTCTCGATCCGAGTCGTGGTGTTGTTCATCTGTCGCCCGCTTTCGTTTCTTCTCGCTACTCTCAGTCCGGCTGTGTGCTCGAGGTCGGTTCTTATCCAGTCTTGACTTTGTTTGTTTGGCTGCAGGTGTCATGAACTCGAGTGACAGAGCGCTTCCATTCATGTCCAACGCTCCACGCGGCTTGACTGGCTCTGCTCCCCATGTGTATCCTTGCTCCTCGTACTCTTGATTGTGGAGACCCTCTTCGTCTCTATAGCCATTCTGACTCGAAGGTCGACTGTTGGTGAAGATCGAAGGCGCGCTGATCTTCATGGACATTTCGCCCTTGTCTTTCGCAAAGCTGATCTGTGGTGTTCCTGCCGTACTGTCATCCACCATGTAGTCGAAGACACTATCGCGATTCCAGTCCGGCACGGCTGGTGGAGGGGTAGGAACATGGGGAGGAGTCTGAACATCGGGCGCGTCTTCAACGTATGCTGCGCGCGGGACCAACGCCTTGGTGTTGCCGGGCTCGACAATTGACACTGATTTTCTTTTGGCGGCTTTCGAGGGCTTTTCGCGGTATAATGCGCCTTGGTACTTCTGGTCTTCGGAAATGCACGACTATGGCGCAGTCAGTTTGAACAGGTTCATTGCATTCAAGGGTCGTCGCGCATACCGTATGCGCCCTATAACTGGTGCCTTGAAAAGTCGTCATGCAGTCAATGCACGTAAACATTGCTCCTCGACATTGGTTGCGATGGCCATCGAGCTTCTTCTTGGTCAAGGTGTCTCCGCATCCCTCACATTGGAAGGAGACCATGTCGTGGCTGTTTACTACTGGCAATTGTTTTCAGCGGGCGTGTGTTTGTATTCGCGGGGAGTGATTAAAAGAGCGGAGCAGTTGGGCAGCAACGAGCCAGGTAGGACAAGAGACCGGATCAAGCAAGTTCACAAACTGAGGCGTCAAATGAAGTCAGGAGGCCTTTATGTCCGAGGGGCATATTGCAACGGCAGAAGAGGGTGTGAAGCGACAAGGGCAGTGTTGGAATGATGATAGTCTCTCTGGCGCTTGGACTCCAGTTTTCAGGTTTACGGTGTATTTTTTTTATATTTACCGTCCACACTTTTCCTAGACCCGCCTAGTCAGTCACCGTCACAAAGGCCTATCAAGGGCGAAATCAGCCATCCCTGCCAGGATTCAGGGGCCACATACGAATCAGGTGCACCTGTCTTACGACCGCATTCACAGTTGAACAACGCGACATGATCATCATAGCGCGTTGAGAGGGTGTTCATGTACAAGGTCAGAAGCTCCTCTCCTGCATGCAAGATTGTGTAGACGGCGCCAACATCATCAACAAAATCGCGTCAACATACATGAATGTGCCACACTCTTGAAGCACATGCCAACCAACGATGTGTCTTGAATCCGCCAGAGCCGGTGCTGGTGAAACCGGATCATCCTCAAACACTGTTGATGCAGCTCTTCGAGATGCGTTGCGAGTCTATGTTCCCCAGGGATCCGCACTGTGCGCTGATGCATTCGATCTCATGATGGCTGCTCTGCCGCTACCCATAGTCCACCACAGCTTGAGGGTTTATCTCTTGGCCAATTGGTTGGCCCGAAAGGAGCAGAGTAGGTGGGCGGGCAGTGAGTCTTTGTTTGTCGCATGCATCTGCCACGATTTTGGTGCGTCCCATCTACACGACGGTCCACAGCGTTTCGAGGTTGAGGGTGCCGACGTCGCGGCGGACCTCCTTCGCAAGCATCACAGATCCGAGCAAGACGCCCATGAGGTCTGGACAGCTATAGCGCTGCACACGTCTCCGGGCATAGCTGAACGCATCGCTCCGTTAGCTAGGCTTGTCAGACTCGGCGTCCTAATAGATTTCCGGCCTCCAACACGACAAGAGTTGGACGCCGTATCATTTGCAGGGGAGATCGAGTCCAAGTTACCACGGCTTGATATTGAGATGATACTTGGAGATGCTGTGGTTGAGCAGGCTGTGCGGAATCCGAAGAAAGCACCTGCAGCCTCGTGGCCTGGCATTCTTTACAAGGCATATCTAGAAAATCCTGAGAGAGGAGGAGTTAATCCTGCCTTTTAGGCCCCTCCAGGCATTTGTATGGGATGTGGACCCCAACCTTGCCACGCAGTCTGACCTCTTCACAGTTGCAATCTTCTGCCGATCGCTCCAAAGCAGATGCTCGTACAGAACAAGATGCTCGCCAACCAAGTATATACGCCGAACTGTTCAGACACCATCGGTTGATGGATCGCCGGAACGGGGACAAAGTTTGGATCAACCAGCAATAGAACCAAAGTGCCAGCAACGCTAACTATCGCGGAAAATGCAAAGCCAGAGAATGATCGGTCAATCAAGTACCACAGGGCAGGGTTGGCAAGAGCCAAAGTCAATGCTACTTGCAAGGTCGATTGCCATGGGAGTCGTCTCTGTGTTATAGTCAGTCGAGATCAGCCCGTTGCGATGTATGAGCAAACTTACTACTGCGAAGGCAATGCCCACGAAAACCCCGATGCTTCTTACCGCGGAATACCATATTGGTCCAAGTCCACCGTCCGAAGCATCTGTTTCATCCGACCCAGTGGTAGCTGATTTTGTGTTCAAAGTGGCCTGGTTTTTGTTCGTACCGTGTGAGTCAGAGCCTTCCCAAAGCGCATCCACCAACGGCAGTGCGTTGCCCAACAGTATGCCAGAGATGCCCCATGAAATCAGGTACCACACTGAATGTTGCTCGATGTCTGGGACAGGCACTGGTGTGATACGTTGCGTCTTGTGTAGATGTGTGACAACAGAACCATAACCAAGCCCGAAAGTGAATAGCAACGCTGTCTGAAAGACTAGGGCCGGAAAGCCTCTTCGTTTCGGTTTTTGTTTTAGACGAGGGCCAGAACCATCTCGTTGCCAAGTCACGTCGGGTTTTTGATGTAGACTGTCATCAATGCTCTGTCTCTTGATGGGTGTTTGAGCTCCAGTGCCCCACGGTGTTGATAGCTCCTCTCTGTTCCCGTCTGATATGGGTGAATAAATCCCCAGCAGCGTGGATGAAGTGAGGTTGAGGATCGATCTAGTCCGGCTGGGTGTGGAATCAGACTTTGGCCCAGGAGAAAGTTCGCCGTTCACATCCTCGCTTGCTGGAGAAGGAGGCAGTGACGAGTCCGTCGAGGCTGAAGGGATGTCGAATGCTCTTCGAGGTATAGGACGATAGACTTGTGGCATCTCCATGGTGGACAGAGGTTGGCGTTGCCGAGGACGAGAGTACAGGTGCGGTTTCGCAGTAGGACCCGTGTTACGAGTAGTGGGCTACACTCTCTCCGATACAGACTTGCACTTGCCTTGCTCTGCTATAGACGTAGCCTAGCAGACCACAGCTCATTCAAGTCAGGTATCAAAGAGGCACGTAGAGAGTGAGGTCGACTGTCTCGATCATGACTGAATGGTTGGGGTAGGAGGAAGAGGATTCGGAAATGCAGGGCGGCTCTGGTGGTGGAGACGCTGGGAGCAACGTGTAAGAGCACAGTGGTACGAGTATCCTAAGCCCAGACGCGAATCTCGTGGCCTTTCACTGTCGCCTTTTTCACATGTGCTGTATGCAGGTTGTGTCGCACAGAAGGCATGTGAGGATTTTACTCATGGTGTCGAGGCTGCGAATCGGGTGCGAGATGATTCGTCTTGAGCCGAGCCCGCAACTGTCATCATCTCCTCTCCTCCCGATCACAGTATGAACACCTTCCCACTTCTCCCCTTCACGTCAACGATATCTCTGGGGATGAAAGACTATCCCTACGTCTCAGAGGAGAGAAACATCATAGCAAAGTGTACAAAGATACTCAGTTGTGCGGTCAGCATAAGTTGCAGGCTCCTCTCAGTTTGGCCAAGCATGACTTTACTTCCGTTTTCGAGGCTATCGATCTGATTCAACCCCGACAAAAAGCTCATTTTGTGGCACCAACAATTCACGACGTCGGCTTCACGGGGCATTGAACTACGTAGAAAATTTGGCTTACCAGAAGAGCACCTGACCCGGAGCATCTTCACTTCATGTCAAACAGCACAGCATCCTGAATCTGTTGCACCCCGCGTTCCGTGATGCGAAAGCATTGTGACCATGAGGACGAGGGAATACCGATGCTCATTGTAACAAGCTCTCGGCCGTCGAGTCGGTAGAAATAGCCCTATCGGAATTAATTACTCCTGAACAAGATAGTTTGTACGGACCGGTCCTACCATGGCAATCTTGGGAGACTGGAGCGGAAAATACATCTCTGGGTTCTCCAGCTCTGTGAGCAGTCCTAGCTCGGGAAGACGCAGATTGGCCCCTTCGCGTTGACCAGCCAACTGGTCTTTAATCAAGGTATGGAAGTGTTGTTGTAGTGTATCGAGGGTTGCACATGGAATATGATGTCGTATTACTGGCGAGAGTGCGTTATAGAGATGTCTAAACCCAAGGAACTGTGCCATTTCCAGTGCAGTCATGTTGCGGTAAGGGAGTTCTTTCTGCGAAGTCCACAGAGTTTGCAACGTCCTCAGGGCACCATGATTGATGAGCATGCAAACGATAGATTCGGGGGCCCCGAGGAATGCGGCCTGGTGCAGAGGAGTCCAGCCAGAGGGACCTCTCCAGCCTCCGATCCGGTAGCAATTTGGCCAGGAGTTGAACCCATCGCTTCGGGCTTCGATTACATATGCCTCAATAGCATCCCAGTTTCCATAGAAAGCGGCATCAGCAAGCTTATCTCGGCGTTTAAGATAGATGTCGTCATATAGGTAGCGTGCCAATTGGCCATGCCACACAGGTGTCTCCGAGAGGATTCTGGTAAGAATCCGCAAATCCGAGCGATAGCTGCCTCCAGCGTGTGTTTCCGGCGGCATTGGTGTCGATGTAGGCTGCCAGAGGTCAGAGACATGCTTTGTCAGAGGTGACCAGAGGCCGTCATTAGAATCTGTGGCTGTATTTGCGGCAGGATCGGATGTCGATGGGAGATCGTTTTCAGCCAGAGCAATGACATCTTCTCCTTCTCCGGCTTGTCCTGCAACCTCCGTTGAACGCGTTGTGACGATTACTTGAGATGGAGGTGGCTCCGGCAGCTCGGTGAACGGCGGTGGTGGTTCGTTCGAATTGGTTACGGAGCTCTGTGTAATGGAAGTTATCGAGATGGCTTGAACGTTGGCTCCATCGATTAATGTTTGCACGAAATCCCTAGTGAAGACTGCTGATTCCCTGCCTATAAGTCAGAATCTAAATGTACTTTCAGAACTAAGTCCTCACTGACGTAGCAACAGAAAGGAGAACGGTCCGAATACCATCCTCTTGCGTCCGCAGGCCGACAAGAAGCGTCTCAATCTTGCTTTTGCGCACCAGAAATTGGAACCCGATGAATTTGTCTGCCTGAGAAAGCTTGTCGACTAGGCGTCTGAGGTCATTGAGGACGTCTTCGCATCCAGCCTTATCGAATGCTAGTAGAATCTCATTGTTCTTACTACCTAATTGATGTGTGAGACCTCGGAGTTGGTCCAAAAGGAGACGCATTCGATTCGTTTCATTGAGGATGTTGAGCAATTCTCGTTTTGCTGTTTTGACTGTTTCTATGGTCTTCTTGATGATTTTCACAGTCTCGACGCAGACAGTGATGAGAGCCACCGCACTTGCGCTTATTGATAGAGGGTCCATGCTTTGGTTAGGAGGCTTTTCAAGATGGTATCGTCAGTGTCGACTGACCGCAGAAAGGTTGGTTCGAGGGTTTGACACGTCCTTGCTGCTGTTGGTCCATGAGAGCTACGCTAGCCATGATGAACCCCTGTAAAGCACAGGATGCCCCGCAGCTGAAGTCGCACAATGTCTCCTACCTGGTAAGGCTGGTTCGTTCAGCTGACGGACTTAGACGTTCATCATTGGCAGGTTCAGCGGACGACCAGCAGCTATTGCAAAGAGAGAGCAAAGGTGGGTGAGATCTAGAGAGTCAGAGCTTTCGAGAGGTATTGCCAAGTGAGATGGCTTTCCAATTTCGAGACCCCAGCACAACATTTTGATCTCCTAAAATGAGAGTCCAGTCAGGATAGCCTTGTCCATGAGAGCCCGATTCGACATCACGTAGATAGTGCTTGTAAACAGGGTACGGATACCATCAGGGGATATTGATAGAGTCGAAGTTTGGAAAGGTGTCGATCTACATCCACGTGACGCGGCCAAGCCACTTCCTGAATCCAATGAATTTTCCCTAAACTTGTCGTCCATTCGAATATCAAATCTTTCAACAGGGCGAATCTCATCACAAAATTGTTTTCACCAAGTTCTCCCAAGAGACACAATCTCTATCACATTGTGAAAACTTGTTTACCGCTCGATATACGACTAGTCAGCGATCAGGACCACAACACTTCGTTAACATGGCTCTCAATAATTACATTGATGCCGAAAATGCCCCCAACTACGAGGACATGGAGAAACAGTTCGCCGTCAAGGCTGTCCAACAAATGACAGTGTACTGGAGTCTATTAGAGAAAATTCCTGGTTCAAAACTCCGACTTACGCGGCTTGATGACCAGATTTTGGAGCATTTTAAGAGCGAATTTCCCGAGTTTGATCCAGCCGAGGAGATTGACGAGGATAAGATGAAGAGCAAAGAGGGTAAAGAGAGGTGGCGCAAGTTTGCTATGGCCTATGAGAAGGGCGATAACAAGATTGACGACTACAATTTCGGCACTATGTTAAGAAAAAGCCCCAAGACAGAGTACGGAGAAAAGGAAACAATATTTGCCGTCCGAATGCAATTCTACGCCATTGAGATCGCGAGAAACCGAGCTGGACTCAACGACTGGATATATGAGAATGCTCAGAAAGATGCCGGCAAGAAATCGTGAAGGACCGCCGCTAAATCCCTGAAACATTTCCACCAGAAAGGCTCGTGGGACAGCAAAGTCAATCATGACGTACAGCCACGTCGTAGATATGTCCCGTACCTCACAATCCTCCGCGAACAAGAAACTTCAATAGCACCACACAAATACCAACCCCCCTAGAACAGGTCAACGACCTCGAGGAGAGAGAATTTGGGACCAGCTGGAAGTCTCTCAGTGGTGCGACAGCATTCCTGGAGAACAATATCAAGCACCCCCGTCGGCCTTGGCATGCAAATACTGCCATTCGCAATGGTAATCGAGAGAATACGCAACTCAAATGCAATGCAGATTCAGAAGACCTCGGTTTGTGTTTTTCCTGCTGTCGTAGATCTTTTGCAATTTTGTTGAATTTAAATGAGTGTTCCACGCCTCCTTCGGACAGTATGAGCAGTGACGGACGTACTTATAGGCAGCATCCTCTTCGGCGACACGATGAGAAGGGAAAGGAGGCCGGTGGCATCTTCACTTTCTCGAGGGCTTCTCATCTGCCAGTCTTTATTCCCGGGGTTCTTCTTTCAGCGGCAGCGGGCCTATTGCAACCCGCGATGGCCATTTTCTTAGGCAGATTCTTCAACGCCTTTTCAGATTTCGCTTCCAATGTCATTGATGAGCCTACGTTCGATAGAGATACTTCAAGAAGCATATATGCCTTGCTAGCCATTGGACTCTGCACACTGCTAGTGAAAGGTGGCGTTTTTGCGTGTTGGGTTGGCTTTGGTGAACTCCAGGCGAAATCTGCCCGCCTTGCGGTTTTCCAGTCGTTGTTGAATCGGGATATTGAATGGTTCGATGCCCAAAGCATTGGTATGCCAGCGCTGCTTGAGAGGACACACATGTATGGACCTTTCTTTCTGGTGGATCACTCACCCTGACATCGATAGGCAGATTCAAGAATTGCAACTTGCGACTTCACAGCCTTTAGGTCTTTCGATTCTGGCGCTTGTCCAGGCTTTGTCGTCCCTCGGCCTCGCGTTCCGTACGAACTGGAAGTTGACCTTCGTGGTGCTTTCCACTTTGCCAGTTATTCTGGTGGGGGTTTCCTTGATCTCTCGCCGAGGGCAAAGGTACGTCAATCGCCAAAACAGCAGCCTGGATCAAGCGATAAAGCATGCAAATCATTTCATCTCAAACATTGTGATGGTCAAGTGCTTCAACACTCAAGCCCATGAAAGGCACAAATACGTCGCAGCAATTTTACAAGCCGCTAGGAACTCCCACAAATCATGCATCTTCAAAGGGTTACAGAGTGGCTTTGTCCGATTTGCAACTACGGTCATTTTCGTCCAAGGCTAGTATGCTCGAAGCAATATTGGAGTTCTCTGAAGACGTCTGACAGGTGTATTAGGTTTTTGGTATGGTGGAACACAGGTTCATGCTGGAAGAGTCAGCGCTGGTGAAGTGGTCACAACATTTTGGTCATGCCTGCTTGCCGCCAAAGCGCTCGAGGACATTCTTCCTCAAAGCTTCCTGCTTCTGGAAGGCAAGGGTTCAGCACAGTCTCTCACCGCAATGTTATGCTACTTAAACAATGGAAAGACACAGAAAGAGAAAAGTGCAGGCCTTGCACCGAAATTCTGCGATGGTGACATTGCTTTGCGAGGAGTAGGTCAACACACTCCTAAAGGGAAAGAAATGCTGACCTCCCAAAGGTGTCTTTCGCATACCCTTCCAGACCAGCGGACTTAGTGCTTCGGGAATGCGACATCTCGTTTCCTGCCGGGCAGACCACAGTCGTCGTCGGCAAAAGTGGCTGTGGCAAAAGTACCGTAGGGAATTTGCTGATGCGCTTCTATCTTGCTCAAAGTGGCACCATCACCATTGACGGTAGTGATATCATAGATTTGGACAGCACATGGCTCAGAAACAACGTTACATTGGTTCAGCAGCAGAGCATACTGTTCAGCGAGACAATATTCACCAATATTGCACTTGGTAGCCAAGACCCCAGCCGAGTTGCGCCCTCTCAAGTTGATACATGCTTACGGCTGGCGTCTCTTGGTGACATGTTATCAAACCTTCCCGATGGGCTTGAGACCATGGTCGGATCTCGAGGCTCCGCGTTGTCCGGCGGACAAAGGCAGCGTGTTGCTATTGCGCGTGCCAGACTCAGAGACACCCCAGTTTTAATTCTTGACGAAGCTACAAGCGCTCTTGATGCCCCTAACAAAACTGCGGTGATGGAGTCCATTCGTCGTTGGCGAAAGGGAAGGACAACAATCATCGTCACCCACGACTTGACCCAGATACATAAAAGCGACTTAGTATACGTGATGGATGCAGGCCGAGTTGTCCATCGTGGAAGTCTTAGCACGATTGGAGATATACAACGTAATCTGCGTCTGGAAGAGTCTAGCCTGCACACGCAGCCATGTTTACACAGAGACAAGGCTGGGAACGTGGCAGCAACCATTCTCCCCAAGGCTTTAGGTTCTTCGGATATTTCATTACAAATACCACCTTCAACAGATCTAGACTCACGAGTCGCAGTCCGTCTATCAGACCGCAGCGGAGGCAGACTTTTGAAAAGATTTTCTCTACGCACTGATCCAGCATTTCAAAGATTGAAACGGCAGTCTCTGAGTCGTGCTCGAGCAATGTACTCTGCAGGAAGAGTACGAGCAAAAGTCGACAAAGTTCCTGGTCTTCCGCAAGGTGTTGTAGACGACGACAACCTTACAGACTTATCGAGCCCTCATGAAGCTAATTTGCCTCGCAATGACACGTTACGGATTGCCACATCTGCGATTGAGCTCCAAATCACAGCGTCAGATGACAACGGTGGAACTGGTTCGGAAAGGTTTCATGATGATAAGTCTGCTCACGACTCAACACTGAGGATTCTGCGGACTGTATGGCCTTTTTTGGATACAAGTCACCGGATAAAGCTTGTTCTCGGCTTCTCAGCAGCGCTCATCCATGCAGGATCTACACCTGCATTCTCGTACGCCATCATTCAGTTGTTCGGCACCTTCGGCATGTACTCTGGCTATCACACAAAAGTGCTGATTTACTCACTCGCCATAATTGGAGTGGCAGTAACTGACGGCTTTGCGTGCGCTTCTATGCAGTATCTCTTGGGCTCAGTAAGTCAAACATGGCTTGATACACTTCGAAAAGCGGCAACAAAGCGCATTTTGCAGCAGCCAAAGGGGTGGTTTGAGCAAGAAAACAACAAGCCTCCCATTCTTGTGTCTTCACTTGACCGGAATGCTGAAGGAGCAAGGATTCTCGTGGACCATTTCGCTCCTCAAGTCCTTGTTGTCACTGTCATGATGATAGTAGGACTTGTCTGGTCTCTGGCTACGTGTTGGAAAATCGCTCTTGTGAGTCTCACAGGCATACCATTTTTGTATGCCGTTGTGAAACTTCTCAACGTGATCTCGTCACGATGGTCCTCGCGAACAAACTCAGCAGTAGAAAGACTCTTGGACATTTTCGTCGAGAGTTTTTCGGACATCAGGACAGTTAGGGCATTGACACTTGAGTCTTTCTTTCACCAAAAGTATTCCCGGGCCCTACAGGCAGCATTTGACATTGGCACTCGTCGCGCGATCTACACCGGCCTTTGCCATGGCCTGGTAGAATCAGTCATGACTCTTTTCACACCAATGACTTTTTGGTATGGTGTGCATCTGGCCAAAACCAGAGAGTGGTCAGCAATGAACATTCTTACAGTGTTTTCTCTTCTCTTGTTCACCACTGCAAGCGCTAGCGCCATCATAGCATATGTTCCACGCGTCAACTTAGCTACGGAACATGCCATTCGACTGCTCGAACTCGCCAGAATGCCAGTCCATTCCCACGAGAATGCTGGCCAGTTGAGACTGGATAGGAGTAAGTTGGATGGGCCTGGAGTGGCAATCCGTTTTATAAATCAGACCTTCTTTTATCCTACCCGCTCGGAACGCCCGGCTCTCCAGCGCTTGAATCTTACGATCCCTTCTGGTAAATGTACCGCACTAGTTGGATCATCGGGATCTGGCAAATCTACAATTTCGTCCTTGATTCTAGGCTTGTATCCTCCCTCAGCAAATGAAGCAACCACGGCACTCGCAGCGGACATGGATAATCCAGTCTCGTTGACGTTGTTCGGTTTTGATGTGCGAATGTTGGACATGCCGACGCTTCGAACCCTGGTGGCTATTGTACCACAGACACCGTTTCTTCTTCCAACCACAGTTCGTGAAAATATCATCTATGGGCTGGAACTAGGCTCTGGCCTCGCATTAGCAGCTTGCGTTGAATCCGCAGCCAGATCGGCTGGGATCCATGAATTCATTCAGTCTCTACCACAAGGCTACGCAACTGTCATCGGCGAAGGGGGACTGGGTGTTTCTGGAGGTCAGGCTCAGCGAATAGTGATTGCTAGAACGTTGGTCCGCAATCCCAAGATACTTATCCTGGACGAAGCGACAAGTGCCTTAGATCGCGAAAGTGCTGACATTGTCAGAACGAGCATTATGGGACTAATCCGAAGGAAGCAAAACACAATGACGGTGATAGTCATAACCCATGCTCGGGAGATGATGACTTTCGCAGACCAGGTAGTGGTCATGGAGAACGGAAGTGCCATCGAAGAAGGCCCCTACCAAGACTTGATCCGCAAGAAAGGAAAGCTCTGGGACATGCTTGAACTCGATCAGCAGCCGGGGAGAGCGTGACGGCACTCGGAATTCGCTCAATCCCGATCTTTTCTCGATAGCGGGAAAATTTTCGAGCTTGCTCAGATGGATCCTCGTCCCTGCAAGGCACCTCATGCGTTGCATCGACAGCTTCAGGTACGAGTACAGCTTCAAAGAGAGCATCACATGTCAGTTGTTATGGGCCACTTCGCATCCACAACCACTTCCGACCGAGGCAGACTCGGTAGCATTTGAAGCCAGGAAGATGTGATTGGATCAATCATTGGCTGTACGGATCCTCCGAACATCCATCTGAAAATGCATGTTGTGTCTGTCCACGACCTTTCCTCCTTTGGGAGCTTCGTCCGATGTCGACCTCGGCTCCAAAGCTCAACATGCCAGACGTGAGTGGCTTTCCCCGGATTTGGGTCTATGCAACCCTCTAGCATTCAATGTCTCCACGAATAACAAAGCATTTCTGGGGATGGTCTGATGGGTCCTCTGGTCTGGTCACCCGCTACTTTACTCCATCAGGCACAAGTACAGGGTGATGGTCACAAATACCACCCATTGATGCTAAGCTCAAAAACATGAACCATGTCGAACAAGCTCCAGATATCCCACCCGTGAACACACACCGTCCTCGTCGCCTTCTCCGCATCGAGGCTGATCTGCTATTTGATCGCTTGAGCTATTGCTTTCCTGCAGAGCCGAGGACCACCAGCATGACGCAGTGTGTGGGACAGGCGATTATGCCCGAGAAGTGGTGTGTGTGTCTCTGAGAGAGAGCGAGTGGGCGATCGAAAAAGAAGTATACCTACAAAAAACCACCATGTCCAAATCTCGACCCCGCCATTGTCGCCAGTCGCCAGTTTGTCATTCGTTTCGATTCCTGCTTTTTCAACACGATGTATGCGTTGCTGCACTTCTTGGTGGCAGCGTTCGCCTTCTGCATCGTGGGAGATGCTGCCCCAGCCAGCGCAGCCAGCTCAGCCAGCTCAGCAGCTCCAACCGTCACGATCGATTCGGGAGCGGTGGTTGGTACACCGACACTGCTCGCTGGCGCCACCGTCACAGTCGACAAGTATCTAGGAATCCCGTTTGCCGCATCTCCAACACGCTTCGCACCACCCGTCAAGCCAACACCATGGAAGTCGCCTTACAACGCTACGAAGTATGGTCCAGCATGCATACAACAGTTCAATTACCCCGAAGCGGCGCGCAATCTGACAATGTCATGGTTCAACTCTCCGCCTCCGCCTGCAGGAGAAAGCGAGGATTGCCTAAACCTGAATGTCTATGTTCCTGCAACCCCAGGGAAAAACAAGACAGTGATGGCATGGATCTATGTGCGTGCTCTTGAGCTTGGGCTCTGTACGCGATGGATGTAGCTGACTCTATTTTAGGGAGGGAGCCTGCAATTTGGGTCCAACTCAGCTCTCTACTATGACGGGACATCGTTCGCAGCGAACCAAGATGTCATTATTGTGACACTCAATTATCGGACAAATGGTGAGTTAGTTGGTCGCCACACGAGCAAAGAACTGACCTAGTTGCGTAAAGTATTTGGCTTTCCCAACTCTCCCGAGCTGCCCTTAGCCAGGCGCAACCTAGGATTTTGGGACCAACGTAAGTCTCCCTACGCAGAGTACATGACCTACGGACCTCCAGCTCACACCAATTTTCAGGTCTTGCTCTTGACTGGATTCAAAGAAACATTGCGGCTTTTGGTGGCAATCCTAAGAAGGTGACGATTTTCGGCGAGAGTGCGGGTGCAGCGAGGTATGTTGCTATCACGACAAGAATTGCTTGTTCAGCCCGCTAACCATATCCCTCACTGTAGTGTGGATGCGCTCGTGACGAGCCTTCCAAAGAATCCTCCTTTCCGAGCAGCAATCATGGAGTCCGGGCAGACATCGTTCTACATCAACCCAACCAATGCGCCAACCTCGTGGCTCGCCCTCGCAGCTGCCTTGAACTGCACACAGACTCATCCGCACTCGAACCTGACCTGCCTCCGGGATGCAAACGCGACCGTCATCAAGTCCACGATCGAGCACATGGCCTTACCGTTCCGCCCGGTCTCGGACAATGTCACCTTACTCCGCTACCCCGAAGAAGCAAGGGTGAACAAGAGCATCGCCCCGGTTCCGATCCTGACAGGCACCAACGGCAACGAAGGCACAATCTTCACCATCGGCCAAAGCAACGCAGCTGCGTACCTCGCGTCCGTGCTTGGCAACCAGACCTCGCTGATCCAGAACATTCTGGCAGCGTACCCTCTCCCGCCTGCAGAGCAACTCGCGGCAATCACGACCGACTTCGTCTTCACCTGCCCGGCGGGCAACTTGGCCAACGACTCCCGCGCCGCCGGTTTCCCTACATGGCGCTACTACTTCAACACCACGTTCGCCAACACCCAGTTCTTCCCTGGGTCCGGGGCATATCATTCCTCGGAAATCTCGCTCGTCTGGGGCACGTATCCGCGCGCCAACGCGACCGACGACGAAAAGGCACTTAGCCAGTACATGCAGAGTGCGTGGGCGACGTTTGCGCGCAACCCTCCTGCCGGTCCCGGCTGGGAGGGCGTCCCCAGGGTGGCTGACCTGGGGGTCGGGGGTGTTTTGAACAAACCCATCAACGCGGGTGTGATTGATAAGAATTGCCACCTTTTCCGACCATACTATAATACATTTGGAAGTGCAGTGGCAGGTGTTGGGGGAGGCTGAGCGGCGACGGCGCGCGTCGGCCTGCTGCACTTTTATGCAATCGCCGGCTGCGGTCGACGCCCCTTGTTGAGGGGGAGACACGAAAAGTGATGCGGACGGTACTTAATCATGACGAAGCATGAATTTGAGATACATATAGACGGCACAGTAGGTATATCCAGTGCCCTGACTAAAGCAAGTAACGTAATGTGTTGACACGTCCTGTCTGGACATATCAGAAAATTTGAAAATGATGATGATGATAGTTTTTTACGCTGTTCTCAGTCAGTCTTCCATCACTACTGGTGTCATTGAACGGATGCATTATCAAAATACAGAATGCATATTGCATGTTACATATTGCAATTACTCAAAAAAGGGAAAGAGGTTTATACAATAACATCGTTGACCATGGAACCTCATCAACGAAAAGTGGAAATCTAGACATTATACTATGAGTGAGTGACTGTGACAACAAGTGCCAAAAGCCATAATATCGCGACACGATACATAAGGGAGCATCGATCAGGAATGATAAACACACTTTTTTTTGGCTTGTGCAATTCGTGCGTGCGCACTGTGGTTCAGGCTGAAGAATACCAGCGGCAACCTCGACCGCTTTGGCCGACTTCTCCACCCACGTCTGCGCAAGAGTATAGTTGCCCGCCTCGACTGCCTCGGTGACGCCAGGCCACTCTGTCGGCGCGTATCCCGTGTCCAAACCCGGGGCGAAGACGACGTGCTTGTAGAACTCCCGCGTGGGCAAGCCGCCCTGAGACACGAAGCCGCGACTAAAGTCCCTCAGTTTGGCGTTGACGGTCTTGATCTCGTCGGCCGTCGTGGCGGATGAGATGGCGCTCGTCAAGGCCGCTGCCGATGCGTTGAATGTCGCGATGGCGGATTCGAGAGCGGACAAGTCAACGGCCCCGGTGGCGTTTGTTGTCGAGGCGATTTCGTCTTGCAGAGCGTCGAGGTACAGCGTCATTTGGACACCGTAGTTTTCGACGTCAAACGGGATAATGGCGTCGTCGGCAAGATGGTACGCCATTATCGCGAGGTACTGACCCACAGCCTTGTGCGTGACGAATTCGGGGTCTCCGAACGTCGTCATCCAGTGGTACGTATCGTAGTTGGAGTGGTAGTGGTACACGGGGTCCGTGGCACCGTTGCCGGCGCCAAAGTCGAGAGATGGAATTCCATTGTGCAGAAACGCCGTGTAGTCGCTTCCACTGCCGAGCACGCCGATTTCGCCTTCGGTCTGGTTATACCAGACATCGTATAGGGTGAGGTTGGTGTACCCCTTGTACGGGTACACGACCTTCTTCATGGTCTCGATGGCGACGGCGTGCAGGTCGGGTGTGGCCGAGAGGTCTGGTTCGGGGCCCGACGCGGCGATGTCGACGTTGAGGTATGCGATGGCCGACGACTTAAGCCAGGGGATGAATTCCTCGACCCATTCCGTGGATCCGAGAAGGCCGTACTCTTCGGCATCCCAGGAGCAGAGCACGATGGTGCGTCTGGGTTTCCAGCCTGTCTGGAGGAGGGCGCCGAACGCTTTGGCGAGTTCCACGATGACGGCCGTGCCGGAGTTGGGGTCTGCGGCGCCGCCGATGATCCAGGCGTCGCGGTGGTTGCCGATCACAATCACTTCGTCGTCGCTGGTGCCGTTGATGATGCCGACCGCGTCCCAGATCCAGGTGATCGAATCGCGCATCACGTTGGACATGGACAATGTGGTGCCCGGGGCTGGACCTGTCGAGTATGTCGCATTAAGCTTCCCGAGCCACTTTGTGCGGTTGACTGTCTCGCCGTCGGTTCCGTAGCCGTCGAGAGCTTGAAGTAATGGTTGCGCATCTTTCCAGGAGATAGGGATGGATGGGATCTGTGGCGTCACGGTTGAGATGTCGGATCGTGGAGAGTCGAAGCGAGACGGGTATCCAGGCGTTGTGGGATCGCCTGGATATGTGGATAGGAACTGGACGCTTCCACGTTGGACCGAGGTCGGGTTTCGTGCTGGTCCGTCGGGATACGCAGCGTAGCCGTTTGCCTCTATGATCTCACCGTCGTCATCCGTGTCGGTGAAGATGATACACCCGACCATGCCGTTTTCTTGTGCATTCTTGACCTTGAGGCCGCGGAATGGCCCGCCATAGCGTGCAAGGGCGATTTTGCCTTCAAGCTCCACACTGAGAGCTTTGAGACGATTGAAGTCGACTTGCTGGCCCCGACCAACATAGACGTATTCGGCTTGCGCATCTCCTGTGGCAGAGTATCCGTGGAAAGTCGGTACGCTGTTAGGGTAAGTAGTGACGTCGTCCTGGGCCAGGCCATCTTCCCGCAGAGAAGCCGTGAAAGTCGACCCGTTGGAGTACGTCAATGACAACGAGTGTGATACGGGATAATTCAAATACGTATCTAGTGACTCCATCAGCAATGGTTAAGGTATTTGACGGTATAGTAACACACAGTACGAGGCCAAACTCGCTGTCCAGCCAAATTCGTGGAAGCGGTCAGCGGTCCACTGGGCCATGGATTCATTCGTCCCCGCGATATGGAGGCCGTGAGTATAGTAGTACGACCATGTTTCCATCGACGCATTGTCAAAGGAAGCAGCCAGAAGTGCTTCGTTTTGGTCCAGCGTTGGAGGGAACTGGGCTGCCTGTCTCTTGACCACTCCAGCATGACGAGGCTGTGCTCGAGGCTCGAGCCTCTCGCGTTGACACGCGCAAGTAAAGCTCGCTTGGAGTCCAAGTAACGGTGCAAAAGTGGTCGCCTTCATCGTGACGCAAGAACAAGATCAGTGCTTAAAGAGATGCAATTCTTACACACACGCACGGAGGTCGAAGGAAGCTTCTTCATATATCCGTCGGCCATCCAACCCGTCCGAAGCTTATCAACTCACGGAATTGTTGATCGTCATTTGATCCTGGCGATGAGTTATGCCTACCTGCCTCATGAAGCTTGGTACCCATGGCGAAGGGCATGATGCCAAGGGCACCGGGTTTTGTGGTCGCCAATGATGATTAGAACGCAGTCGGATAGCATCAAATGACGGTGCAACCCAAGATGAGGAGCTGCGGCTTTATACATGGATATGCTTTCTTGGCTGTGAGGCACTTTCATTGTACCACTGTCCAGGATAAAGAGGGCGTCATAGTGCCGTGTGCTTGACACAGAAGAGTAACCAGGGCCAGCGGGATGAGATCAGCCAACACTCACGCGCATCACCGAACATTGGCTAGAAGTTGGTGATCCTTCTTCGCTAGCAGGAAGCTCGCCCACACTCACTGGGACGGCTATCCCAGGCACGAAATAATGGAGTCCTCGAACAATTAACTTACTCACGTAGGGTTTTCCTCAGTGGTGGTCCCGTACTCGTACTCGTATCCTCGGCATAGTGATCCCTTTCTCCGCACAATGGATAGAGTATCTTGATCATCACTGTTCATATTGTCAAAGGCGGTCGAGAGTCGGTAAATGTATTGTCGGGCTTATCCGGGCGCCTAAGTTCAAACATGGGGATGCAAAGATGTGAATAGACAACCTGGGGGAGCCGAAAAGAAACACATCGGGTGTAATCCTTGGATGAGTCAGCAACAGGCCCGGTATCTAATCGCCACGTGACTAGATGTTTTGGGCCTGCCCTAGTAATGAGTTCTGGAGACGTTGCCTCTCTTCACCGAGCAACTATAACTTAACTACAGTACAGTCTCGTACTTCGTACACTCCCAAGGAAAGGGGCCCGTCAGCCGTGCTAATAATTTCAACAACATCTGTCAACATCTCTGTCACTTCGCTTCAAAGCCAGCCCGCGTGGTGTCTATCTTCTTTAAAAACCAACCCCAAGACGCGACTCACGAGAAAGGCCAGACAAACATTATATCTGTCCTTTTTTGGCAAAGGTACACAACGGGCGCCCTTTTCAATCTCTTGCAACCCCGTTCGCGCCATCCACCTCAAGCATAACCAAGGCATACTCGAAACTCCAAGCCACAAAGCCATAAAATCTATATACAGACAAACTATCACCAACTCGTTATACTACAGAAGCTCATATCTCTCGAAAAATAAAATCAAAATCGACTGTACACAATGGTATGTTGGAACTATCCATCACCAGCCAAAATCCTTCGCATTTTGAGCGCTAAAGATTGTTCTATATGGCCAGGCCCAAACACCAACCCAACGCCGTGCAAATGAGAAGCATGCCAAATCCGTCGAGAAGCGTATGGGCAAGCCCGAAACCAGCTACAAGAAGAAGGAAGCCAAAAGGTCACCCGTCGGTGTCGCCGCTGTTGGTACGTTTTGGACTGAACCATGAGCCACTCTCTTTTGGTCGCCGATTTGCCAGCCACCACTGACAGACAACCGAACACAAAAAATAGTCTTGTTGATTTTCGTCGTCATCGCGCCATTGATCATCGAACAATTTAAACTGCTCCCTCAAGTCTGGAACTTCATTCTAAGCCTTCTGGCGAAAGTTGGCTTGGTGTCGAAATGATTGATACGACCACTGCAACTGGACTTCTTCCCGAAATCTTGTTGGTTCCAGACTCTATCTCGATGCTTGAGCAGACAGCCACTTGAGAATTAGACTTTGGGGGAATGGCGGACCGGCATCACCAAAAACCGAAATGTTACGCTCTCTGAACGGTCTTGATCAGTCATGCTTGCCTATGCATGGCTCGCTAGGTATATTGTATTGTACACATTAGACTAAAATGGACCAACACTTTCCCACTACGGGTTATGTACTTCTGTCTCTTATTCAACCGAATAGTCTAGCCCGGCCCTTTCAATTTCCTTAGTAGGGAATTCCGTTTGTGAGAAGCTGGAACTCGTCATAGACCTTGGTGGACACATTTCCTGCGCTTTTCTTGATACACCCAAGCATGAACTCGGCTGCTTCTCTGTCCGACTTCTCAAGGACGAATCTGCTCTTAAAGTTGCGCATTGTCTCGGGTTTGAAGCAAGGTAAACCACTATCCAACATCATGCTGACGAGATGACTCAGCTTCTCGCAGTACTGCCTGCTACACAGGAATGCTTTGATCGTAAGCTCTTCAAACCATCTGTATGACTGTGAAACGTTGGGATCATCTCCGCCCATGACCGCAATCATTTCGGGAGTCAGCTTGAACGGAGCTCGTTCAAACTTGACCCCTCCCGGCGCAATATCGAAACAAAATCCAAAGTCGATGTGGAGGATATGGCCCTTGTCATCGATCATGATGTTTCCATTGTGTCGATCCTTGAACTGGAGGAGGTAACTGATCACCGAGTATGCGGCCATACTTTTCACAAATTCGTGTCGTGCCTCCTGGTATCGTATCGAATGTTCGCCTCCATATTTCGTGATGAAGTAATCGTGGAGGCCGTTGACCGCCTCTCTTCCCAACATGTCACGACTGATTGAGTTTGGAAGGACGTCAATCACTCCACAACCAGGGGCTGTTGCCGTAACTCGGTACGGAAATAGGTACACGTCCAAGCCCACAGAATTGAAGATGCCACGAAAAGCTGCAATCATTTGCAGAGCAAGAACGTCCTGTCGGCAATCATCTCCGACTTTGAAGATAGCACTCTGCCAGACCTCGTACGTTCGTGGATTGTCGTCAAGTCCAAGATCAGAGATCTCGTTTGTGTTCTGTCGGCTGTGGCCTCTGTGTGGCACATGAATGGCCTTGAAAGCTGTCTCGGCATTTGATCTTGGGTCACTCTCGGGTGTTTCTCTGGTCTTCCGAATTCTAAAGGTTGCCATATAAGGCGCTTTGGCGTGCGATTGTAATGGCTTTCCCGACTTGCGGTCGATACCAACAACAACACCATCAGGATTACTAGGAAGATAGACGCCCACTTCAACTTTGATCTTGCGCAACTCTTCTTCAATCTTAGCTTTCTTTTCAGGCTTGCTCTTTTTGATGAATGGCTTTAATTTGCCCGAAATGTCCGTAACCTCGCCGAAGAAGGCAAATTCTCTCTGGTAAAAGTCTCTATCTGCGCCAGAGAAGCTGCAGACCAAACTGTCCATGACCTTGTCAAGCGTTGGTTTGACAGAATCCGGCTCTTGAGAATCTTCATCTTTATACGCATTGGCCTTCATATTCCAGATGATTTGATGAGCAAAAAGCTGCGAAAACTTTCCAGTTTCAATGATGTACCGCTCGACATAGCCCAAGGCATCATATCGGAGACTCTGCACAATCTGAGGAACATAGAAGAACGTGACGTCGACAGAATGGCTCTCGAGGGCACCCATTGCATACTGGAGCACGAAAGGATGGTTTCCAAACGCGGGTAAGAAGTAAGTGACGGCTTGCATCGGATTGACTGGCGCCCAATAAAGAAGATATTTCAATTGACCTGAGATGTCTGACGGCAGTTTGTCCCCAATCAGGAGGTCGATCGCGTCCGGTTCGTCCAAAGCTTTGTCGGTGAAACTGAGAAGCAAGAATCGTACATCCCGGCGGAGCTGTTCACTCGGAAATCGGGCAACAAGCTGGACCGCCAGGGCTGGATTTTCAAGCCACGCAGTGCGAGAGTACCCTGCAATCTGAGCCTCCGAGTGGTTTTGATGACTTGAATGAGCTAGTGGTGCAAGCCAGACGTTGAGACGAGTAATCTCGTTCTGCAGGAGAGCTTCGAGCAGGTCCTGTTTCTGTTGAGGGTCTTTCCGTGAGGCGGCCGTTGCTAGGACTGGCTGTTTGGCACTCTGCAAAGATACAAGCACATCCTGCATGATTTGGATTTCAGCCTTGAGTTGCAAGCGATTGCCCCCGAAAGACCATGCCAGGGGATGAGAGAACCAACGAAGGCCAACTGAGAGAATCAAATCCCTCAACTTCCACATGTAAAGCTTACTGATACAAGTGCTAGTCTTCAGGACTCGCAACGCGAAGTACACGAGGGAAAACTGCATCTCACGTAGAAGAGGGTGCTGCTTGATATGAATGAAGCCCACCAAAGTCCGCTCAAGCATGCGCACGAAATTGCGTTGCGTATTTGCACTTCCAAGTCTGATGGAATTGAAATGACTTTGGAAGAATTGTAGTAATCGGAAATGTGGCGAAATAGTATTATGGGCGTTCTGAGCTTGCCTTTGGATTGCGGCTTTGTCAGTGGGCGCGAATTCTTCCTTGACATAAAAAGGGTCGTGATGCTGGAACTTAGGGCTGAAGATCCCTTCCTTGCGGTCGATGGTCTTCTCCCAAGCCTGCGCAGCTTCCATCAATATCCTGGGCTCCATTCTGGGATTCTCGTGAATGACACCCAGCCAAAGAGATATTCCCAGCTTGATTGACTCTTTCGTAAAGATTTGGAAAGGTATGTGGACAAGGTGTTGGACTATTGCCGTTTGAGACTTCTTACTCTGGCACAAGAGTGCCGCAGCACGGCGAAGGACATCCTTCACCTCCGAAGCCTGCACATGTGTCTTTTGTTCTGTACGTTTGTGCAAGTCCAGTAGCACATCCCTCAGGACATTGGTATTGTCCATAGCCTGACGTCCTACTGAGGCTCTTCGTCCGGTGATGGTGTCGATGCGGACATTGCCTAGCTGATAGTCGGGTATCCCTGTGAACCGATACTCTTGACGTGTAGTATACTGCGCCATGAAGTCGGAAGCCATGTTGATATGAGTGGAGTCGCCTCTCCGGTCAAGTGCATTGAGTCTATGATCGAGAGGAGGTATCATGGAGCCGATTTCAAGCGCAAAAGACCTCCCCAGGCTGACATGGCCATAAGCGCCAGTGTCATCGAATTCCGAAAGGTAGGTCTGAAGGAGGCCTTTAACATCCAGTGGTGCCACACCCATGACAGTTGTAACCCACTTCTTTGAATCGCTGTATAGGGTATTCAGAGTGCGTTTCCTGAAGGCGTAATCGTCTGATAACTCAATCGTGATTTTGCCCCTGGTGGATGTGAGGAACGGTCTCCACTCGTATTCGTCCAAATCCGCGTCTAGACAACTTGACCACATGAGAGACAAGAGTTCCAACAATGCAAATAATGCGGCCTTCTGACAGAGTGCCGAGGGAGCAAAGGAGATGATATGGTTTGTGGCTGTCCTGGCAACTTCTTGCATTTTGCCACTCCTGTGGCAACAGCCACTCAGAATTTGGGCTAGTTGTCGAGACACATAGGGTGCGCTGAATTCCATCTCACCACCAACAATTACCTTTGAGGTATACCTCTTGACTACCTCGTTGGCGATCGAGGTGAGGCACAACCCCATGTGGCTGGTCTGGGTTGTCGGGTCGGTGAAGTAGTCAAGAATCTCAGCACAGCTGCCAGAAGTAGCTCGGAGGCTTTCCACGAGGAAAACGGCATTGAGGAACACAACTTTTTGATAGCTCAGTTGTCGGACATCGGAATCTCTATCGGGGATGGCGGCAATGAGATTTTTCTTTTGTTCTGCTGTGTGTTGTGGGCTCATTCCTCGTCGAAGTACAGTGTTCAGCTCGACATCTGACTCCAGAAGTTCGGCGCGGTCGTCATCAACTAGAGGCCTGGAATTCATAGCCAGCAGGCGAAGCTCGTGGTAATACTGCTGACCAATGCGAGATTGGAGCGTGATGCCATGGACTGCAATATTGTACCAAACTTCACGGCTCATGGCTAAAATCTCGGGGTCTTCAACGAAAGCGCCTTCTTGAGAGGATACGGGCCGTCGCGAGGCGATAATCGAAAGGGGTTTTAGAAGAGGTGCTATCTCTTTGGCTGCCTGCTCGACCTCTGCTGACTGTTTGAACTCGCCTTCTACAACATCGCCCTTGCTGAGGATCCGCTCGAGCAAGTGTGTTGCGAATATCTTGAATAGCGACGATCGACTGTCAATATTGGAGGCTAAGTGCTCCTCGGCGTTCCGAACAGCATCGAAGATGAGATAGTTGTCCTGGAGCAGCGCCTCGCGATGAAGTCTTGAGTAGAGCCTAAGAAGGGTTTTGAACTCATTCTCTTTACCCTGAATCGCGACTCTGGCAGATTGCTCGATGATTCGAGCATCAACTGGCAAGCTGATTCTCCCAACTTTCTGGATCATCATTGTTTGCACGAGTGCTGTTATCCGAGGATCCTTACATTCCCTTGCTATTACCACAATAGCGTGCGCGACATTTCCACACACCAGAGAGGTCTCCTCGTCGCCGCTCAACGAAAGAGAGATGACACTTCCTGTGCGCAATTTAGACATTGATGAAAGAGAACCTTGATGGCCGTTGATTTCTCCACCCACCCAAGGATGATGCGTCTTTTCCGCTCCGGTCTGTGAACTTAGAACATTGCCCAGCGAGTAAACTGTGGTAATTACAGCGTCTTGAGATAACATCTTCAGGATGTGTGACAGGCTCTGTGCTGCAATGGCAACAGCTTCGGAAGTTGACGTCCCACGAACTATGAAGCGCAGCAGAACACGTGCAAAATTCGAGGCCTCCTCCGGTACATGCTTGGCCACAACAGCCAGGCTCTTCAAGGAAACATCGGCCAAGTCGATGTCGGCCATCTGTGCCTGATTTCCAATGGAGTCTTCTAGCCAAGCGAAGAGGTCGTCAGGATCCGCAAGGTCCTCGTCCAGAATCATACAATGGAGAAAGGCCTCCAAGGCATATGCTTTGACGGAGAATGCGAGACGCTGTTGCCAAGCTGAGCTCAGTTGCAAGTAATCCGAGCCATCTTCAAGGACGCGGATCTGATCAGCAATAATGCTAACCAGATATTCGATCATATCCTCGGTGACATCGTCGTCCCTAGAACGACCAAGATGAGTTCCAGCAATGTACTGATCAAGGATATCTCCACATTCAACGGTATGCTCGTCGCAAAGCATTCTGGATGTGCAAGCCAACACAAGTTTCATAAACCCTTTTTGCAACATCATAGCCCCCACAGGTAGACCCTGAGCAGCGAATCTCTTTAAATATTTCTTCCAATCTCGAGAGGTCATGTCAACAGACGTGGACGTCCGTATGGCTGAAGAAGCCGTTTCAACCGTTATAAGAAATTTCTCCGACAAAGATTCTTTCAGGGAACGAATGAGTTCTACCCTTTCGTAGGACGACCAAAAGTTCTCGTGCAGAGCGGCCGCATCTAGAAAACCCACCAAGGACACCGTAATTGCAGCGACCTCCTGCGCTTCTCCTTCATTATCTTCGTTCTGCTCTTCTGCGCCTAAAGATACTAGTGCTGCGGCGGACTGAGACCAGTTGGAGAGATAGGCTTTAAGACACTCTGCAACGCTCTGCTTGAGAGTGGGAAAGCGCAGGCCAAGCATAAGAAGCGCTTGGGTTAGCTGGAAAGTAAGGGCTGTCCAGGGCGCAGGTTTGATCTCGTGGAGAAACGGCGAAGGGGCAAAGAGTTGTGCATGCGCTTCAGGGAGGTAAGTGCTTAGTAGCTTAGCCAGGCGTTCCGCATGGGAGGGATCGTGGATATCGTGGGCACTAGCACACAACGCGAGGAGAATATCAAGTTCTCGAGGCGTAATGGACGTCCGCGAGGCGGGCGTGAGAGCCCGGAGAACGCCATCGAGGACACCATTCGGCTGGCTTTTCGCAGGAAAAATTGACGAGGTCAAGCGACGAAAATCTGCTTCTCTGTGATGAGATCGCTGAGCAGTGAGTATCGCAAGCTTGCGGAAGGCCTGCCGTCGCAGGCCGCCATGACCGCTGCAAAGTGAGTTAGTAGGTTGCATTTTTTGGAAGGAAATTCGCGTACAGGTCCATCTGGCACCTGGCAAGCGTGAGCTTCACGCAGGCCTGCCTTGCAATCTGACCTGAGTCGTTATTGGCAATGATGTGTTACTGCTCATTGTCAAGAACAGCATGTACAGGCCAAAAAATAAGCGGTGGTTGTAGGCTCGCTTGGCTGACGCTCGTGGAACCGGGTCTTTCTACGCACAAGTACCTGGGATGTACAGAGTGAAAGGAACGGATACGGGTGAACTCCGGGCAGTGCATCAGGTATTGTTTACCTGGGTTTAGGGGGTTGTGCACCAGGCGTCCTCGGCCCTTTCCGGACTCACGTGGGTCGTTGATCCCAGCAACTGGCTCCCTTAAGCACACCGGGCATCATGTCCAGCTTGCTTAGTGAACGTCAAGTTTCTTCTCTACACAGATCGTGAAAGGTGCACTTCACGTGCACAACGTTAAGATGGTGTTATTCTATAACAAAGCAATGCAAAAATCTACTGATTATATTATAGAGGCCTTCCATAGATGCCCTTGACCATGAGATGAATCGAGAAACTCAGCAGTCTTACGTGCCCCATCAGCTCTACTGCAAAGCTACCAAATATCGCAATGACAACCCTCGAGTAGTCAATACAAAGCAGCTCAGTATACCTCAAGGTCCTAACAACGAAAAGGTGAAGGTATAGATTGGGGACGTTGTTGAATGCTAGATTTAATGAATGTAATGCCGTGAGAGATTCAATGCATTGAAGTTCAGGTCATTTGAAACCGTGGAAGTCAATATCGGCAAATATAAATTTTGGGGAGCCTTTCATTCTTAGTTGTTACCCAGCTCGACATCAGCGGTTGAAATTGCAAGGGCCCTTGCCACTCTTCTTGCACCCGCTTCAGCTCTCCAGACATGCGCTATTCGGGCCTACAAAGAGAGGTGATGAAATTATACCGACAATGTCTCCGAGCAGCTGGGAAGAAGCCAGAGGTTTGTGCGAACCTTTGTTACTTGTTTGCCACTGACTGATCGACTCCAAGTCAAGCAAGGCACATTTTCGAGATGCTGCGAGGTAAGTTTGAGCTACCACTGAGCGTCTTGATCGATGTCTGACCTGCCCGACCAGGCGCGAATTTCGCAAGAATCAGAAGATTGACAAGAAAGATTTCACCGCAATCGAAGCTCTCTTGCGCCTGGGCTCGAGAAAACTCGACCTTTACTCTTCCCCGGGTGTCAAGGACATTCACTAATCGACCTATGCAAGGATTTCGCCAAAGGTTCAATCCACACAAGCTTTCGTAAGCCAGCTGACAAAACGAAGCCCTGGCGATTACAGCTTCACAGTTTGCTACGAATAGGTATCACGTAGCTGTCTCACCAGGCCACGTCACGTGATCATGGAACGTCGGAGAAATATTTCGCCACTTCCACAAGGCTCCAGAACTAGGCCGATGCTGCATGCGTGGTTGAGAAGCATCCAGCAACAGATGGATCATGCTTGCTCAGCGACCTTGAACCTCCCAGGGCTTTCTGTCATGGACAATGCTGGAGTATAAAGTCTTGATCAACACGGCCATGTCTCGCATCACACAACAATCACAATCAAGTCTTATGCACTCTTCAAGAACCATTAGATCTCAAGCATCAAGGAATATCCTTAGATCAACCCCATCCAAAACCAGAAACATGTCGTTCTTCTTCCCCAGAATATCCTACGCCCCAGTGCGATGCAGCCCTGTCACCCGCCAGGAGTTTGCCCCTCTTTTCAGCCTCTTCGACGACACTTTGAACGAAATCCAAAGAGCCAGCCGACAATCACGAAAACAATTCAATCCTCGCTTCGACCTGAAAGAAACACAAGATGCGTATTCACTCGAGGGTGAGCTTCCTGGTATCGACCAGAAGGATCTTCATATCGAGTTCACCGATGAGCATACCTTGACCATCAAGGGCCGCACCGAGCGTCATGTCGAATCTGGTCGCCCTGCTTCAGCCAGCATTGAAGGTGAGAAGAAGGCAGCGCTGGAAGAAGCTCCTGCATCAGAAACCAGCAGCGTTAAGTCACATCAACCCACGGTCGAAGACGAAGAACCAGCCAACTCATCTGCTGCCACCGCCACCACAAATGAGAACAGCGAAGTCGTAGCGCCAGCTCCAGCACCAGCAGCCGAACCAGAACAACCACAGCAGCAGTACTGGATCTCTGAACGCTCTGTCGGCGAGTTTACTCGCAGCTTCAGCTTCCCAGCTCGTGTAAACCAGGAAGCAGTGCGGGCTTCGTTGAAGAATGGCGTTCTCAGTATTGTCGTCCCGAAGGCACCAGCTCCAGAGAGCAGACGCATCAACATCGAATAGGCGCAAATTTGCTGGGAGGAAGACTTGCTCTGTAATGATATAACCTGACTGCATCACACGATGGCATGACGATTGGCATAGCTCGGCGTTAGGCGACATGTTCCAAGGTTGTCTTTCCGTATTATCTCCCTTACAAACCGTGGAAGTGCTACATTCCGGCATGGCTAGGATGTACACTAGGAGCACACCGGATACAAGGGTCGAGGATGCTGATCCTCGACCCACAAGGATAATCAAGATAATTGATAGACACAAATGATCGATGCTTGTGATCAAGACTAATGACAATTTTTTCTCCTAGTTTAAATTTCCATTGCATTCTTGAGTATCTTTGCTCATCCATCATGTAACTGTAGACCTGTGCATATGCAAATCTTTCTTCGAGCAGGGTTCTCTTTCAGTGGAAATCGTCGGTTGGCAGCCGGCTTGCCGTAAGGAATACGGCGTACGGAGAGACGTAATCGAGGTGCGGGACGTGCAGAAATCGTGAACCACCAAGTCTCCTGGACTGGCGAGAACAAGGACTCGTAAGGACGTCTGCTGGGTATGCAAGACTGCAGTTTGCGCCCCAATGGCGAGTACCGTGCCCTATCACTCGGCGTCCCAGCTATGGGAACTCTGAGATGGCAGGTATGGCAACTTGCATTTCCGGACATCATGTGGTGGTGTGGTGACACTCCTCCAGCCACCTCTTCCCCAACCTCAGAGTCTGGCCCAAAAGAGATCAAGGATCTTCGGATCATCGTGCTCTAGATGTACTTTTCTGTACTCCGTAGAATCAGGCCGATCGACGTGTGAGCTGATTACGGGCAAGCCACAAAACAGCAATTTCGACCCCCCTCGTCTCGCAGTGATTGTACAATAGTGATTGGCCTTAGTCTCAACAGTGATTGAATTCACCAGAAGCCAGGCTAGTTCACCCTCCTCCACGAGCCGGAAATGTGGCGTTGAGCAGGGGGATACCAGTCGCTTGATCATGATCCGACGTTAGCGGTGGCTGAAGGGTGCATTGGACTGGAATAACCTGGTTTTTCGACTGGAGAGAGAGACTGGAGTTGGCTGTGGGAAGCCTAAACTGCGCCTGTTGCCCTGCCCGCAAAATTGTTTATCATCCTGGGCCTGAGCCAATAGAAGGCAAGTTCCATAGACGATGGCCCCTTCTGCTGCACCTGGTGCATGGACCATCCATCACCCATTCACCACCCATCACCTCATTCCTGATGTCTTGAAACCTTCACCAACAACTGACGGGCAGTACGCGTCCCAGCTGTCCTCCGCCTTGGTTGGTTCTCACCGTCATTGAAGTCGTTCGTTTTCGCCTCTTTTGCCCATACAAGCATCACCCAGCCATTCGTTCTTGACACCTCCGACTTCCTCACTCTTCGTTGCCTGCTCTTCGACACCTGTCACGCCGGGAGCATAGACCTGTTGCGTGTTTCACGTAAATGTCACAGCGATAGTAGCGATAATCCCGAAGCTGGGACCTTTGCTGCCTCCCAGAGACAGTCTGCGAGCCAGATCCTGAGCACGTCCCTGCTGCATCTGCATTGCATATGTCACTGATCGGAGATCGGATGCAAGTAATGCGATGGCTGTAAGGGCCTGTTGCAGCCTTCTATTAGTCTAACGAAACCAGCTCCCTGCTACGGTTCCTTGCCTCCCTCCTTCTATCTGAGGAGCGAGACTTTCAGCAGGTCAGGATGCGTTTCGCTCGCCAGAGACCGGACAAAGCAGTCGAAGTTGCCAGCGGTGAACCTGAAATCCGCCGCAGGAATCGACTTTCTAAACCTTTGACCAACAAGCTTGCTACAACTGTCTCTACCACTAGTCTTCCAGAGCCTGTCCCCAAATCAAGGAATGCGAGCACTGCAGAGCTCCGAACAGGTGGCCCACTGTCGAGCCACCCGAGCAATACTGCTTTTCGCCAGCAGGTTCGATCGGACGTCTTCGGCTCACCTTCGGATTTCCCTAGCAAGCACTCGAAGACCGACTCATCATGGAGCGTTGCGTATATGGTCAAGGAGGCGGAAGAAGCCCCTGTGGAAGAGCCTGGCACCCTGCAGCAGGAAGAGCAGCCGCCATCACATGTGAAGCCCAAAAAGAGGAAGTCGTTGATAATGCGCCGGTTATCCACACAGCGGTCGAACAGTGTAAGAAGCTCCACAAGTAGCGGACGGCTCAATTCTCTAAAGGACGAAGCTGCCACTGCGTCGACTCCAGCCTCTTCTCTCGATCGGATTGTCGACGGACCTTCAATTCCACCAACTCGACGAGCCTCATTCACTCCCGGAACGGCTACGAGGAAGGCCTCCAGAATTCTGCAAGAGGAACAGATAAATGAAGAGATGGCACCCGAGGAGATGGAAACGTGTAATGGGCGTGATGCTGTTGAAGCAGACTATTTCGAGTGGCAACCGCCGGCGCCTCCAGCAATGGTGGGAAGAGCAGGCACACCAGCCGATCTGAGCTACTCACATCTTGTAGGGCTCAGACATGGGTCTTTGCAGGTGGTGAATGGTCGAGCCTCCCCAGCATTCAGTGAGATGTCAAAGGTTTCTCGAAATTTATTGTCAGTACCAAGGGCTAATAGGGATATTTCGAGTGATTATGGTGATGCTGACGACGAACTTCCGAAAGTCGTCGGCATTGACAGCTATCTATCACTGCACTGCACCCCAGGAACGAAGCCGGAATGTCGGGCTCTTAGCTGGGACATTTACAAGCCGGAAGAGCAACAGACTCCTCTTCGAACCGTCACATCTGCGGTATCTGAGTTAGTTCCGACAGAAGACGCGGATCAAACATCGTTAATGGCACAACAGTACATGGCCGAACTCCCAGTCAGCCCATTTTCGGAGTTGAACTCTGATTCTTTACCTGACTCCCCACCGAAAACCAAGTCTGAAGGCCTGCTGCGAACTTCTGCGTCATCTTCACTTCCAGTCGCGTCCCCAGTTACCGACGATCTCAATCTGAAAGATTCTCCTGTTGCACACTCAGCGAGGTCACCTTCCCCCTCTGGCTCTGTCATTTACAAGCCGCGGCGTATGGGGAATGGCGAAAAAGAACCAAACGACGTGAAGCTCCTAGGCAATGGATGCGGACGGGAATGTGACCCTGACATGGCCTGGCGTCCACCAAGACAATTTGTTGATGAGGGTTTCCAGCCGGCAGCCGAATTGGAAGCCGAGACGTCCCACACGCGAGTGCAGCCACCTCCAGCTCCAGAAAAGTCTGATAGTGGCTACAGCTCGAGCACTTCGTTGAGGTCCCTTCAAAGAGCCAGAAAGTCCGCACCACATGCGAATAGTCAGGTGTTGCAACCAGGACCGACCTGCACGGAGAATGCGCAGGTGCAACGCCAGGAAATGAAGCCAGTCCGACTCAGTCACAGGCCATCGATGCTGAAGTCACGCAAGACTGCACCTCAGCTCCATACTTCAGCTGACGTTCGCCCGACTGAGATGGCGGTGAGCCTGATGCGTGCGACTCCTGAAAATGACGCTGTCAAGGTTAAGCCCGCCAAAACCCGCAAGAAGCTCCAGAAGAAACGCCCATTGAGCCAACCTCCTCCCCAGGTTTCGATCGGTCGTGTCCATTCTTTCGAAGGTCAAAGCATTCCTTCAATCCCACACGAGGTACGGGAAGCCCTTCGGCTTCGTTCAGAAACAGTACCCGAGCTTGACAACACGTACCTTCAGGAGACTAGCCTCGCGAGCATTGGCCACCAGGAATCAGAATTAAGGTTTCCCTCGCCTGCACCCGAGCCACCTGCGGAGATTAGGCGATCACGCAGTCGCAGTCGCCCAAGATCCTGGATCAGCCGTTCGAAGGAGGACAAGACACACTCTCGACGCCACTCAGGCATCAGTCACCATGAGGACAACAAGACAATCATCCATGATCTTGGGACAGTGGCGTCCTCCCTGGGAGGCAGCCCATATGACGTGGCCCATGAGAATGTAGTGTCTGATCAGACCATGAATCCTTATAACATCTCCACAGTTGCACCGCGACCAAGGTATATGATGGATGATAGGACAGCAGCAGAGCTCTCGAGATCCAGAAGTCGTACGGTCCAAGAACGCGATGGGAGGTTAGGAAGTCGCAGATCATCGTTCAATGACAGAGGGGGTATCCCGGGCAAGAACGTCAGACCCGCAAGTTTTGCTAGCGATGCTCCTCCAATAACTCCCGAGATGCTGCAGAACCAGAGATTAGCATCCATGAGTAGCGTTTCAGCAGCGCCGCCGCCTCCGCCTCCTCCACATGCTCGACGGCCTTCCTATGTTGACTACGAGGAGGATTTGTCTGATAGAGCATTTGCTCCTCCACCACCATCGCATTCACCGCGACCGATGGACATCAGCCAGGATCAGTGGCCAATCCATGCTACAACCTGGGAGACCAGGCGACGACCCGTTGGTGATGCCTCGCGGTGGCAATCTTGGAACCCTCGTAATTCGCAAGATTACTACGAAGATTGTCAAGACGTTAATTACGACGAGACTCTTTATCCTGTGATATCTCCTCCAGAGAGCCAACAGCAGGGGTGGAGTCAATTTATGGATTCAACAGAGTTGCACATTTCCAATCAGGACCGACAGTATGATGATCATACGCAGTACGAACAAGCAAACTACAAGAACTCCAATCCCAGGTACCACTCCGCCTATAACCATGAGATGCTATATGTACCCAAGGCTAGGCACTATTCAATGACACAAGACTACTCTTGTTCATATGATGGTATGGACAACCTCTCCGAGTCAGTTCGCCAACAGCCACACCGCTCTATCGATCCTCAAGGAGCAGGGTCTAGGACTCGCTCGTACGGCGCCCATTCTTTTGGGAATGCAGACCAGTATATCTCACACTCAACATATGGGCAGTACTTTGGAGACACAGCGTATGATTACGAACGAAGTAATGGGCATAGAAGCCAACGGGTACTTGAAGTATAAGCGCATAAGCGCAAGAACAGGAGCCAAGTTTGGGTTACAACCCCAGCGTCACTGTTTCAGTCATGGCTGGAGTGAGAGTCCAGTGCCACAGCCTTGTCTTTCAGGGCGATGAAGAGATAATGCTGAGAACCAGTCTCTCTCTCTCTCTCTCTCTCTCCCTCTCTGACACAGAAGCCGCACACACTCTTTCCAACCCTCGTCACCTAGTATTTGCGAATGAACGTCCTACAGAACATTGGACATTTGTACAGTCATCCAGGGCGTTTCGATGATTCGACTTGCGTGGTTATTTTCTATTGTTTGGAGCCGGGGGCCTTATTAATGAATGAAAATCGTTTCAGCGAAGGTCATGACATGTTTGTACAGTGCAGTATAGTTTGTCCGGCTTTTGGATGGTGGGCTTCTCCAGAAGGGTCTTCTGGCTTTTGGGCTTTTGGAATTGAACTTCAGATTGGACATATTTTGGTCACTGGGGGGGTCCCACAACATGGCAATAAGTAAGCTATTGGTATTGGCAAGACATATAATATCTTCAGTATGATGAAGTTAATGACACGATTTGTTGTTGCTCCATATACTCTTGCTCCATATACTCCGTACACTCTTACACCCTGTATGAGTACGAGTAACGTACTCTAAGCAGTGACACTACGGAGTGCATACAGAATCAGTATGTACATCAGCGGTGACACCTGTCGATGTGGGACCAGCGTACAATACGGCTGCCTCAACACCCGGGTTCGGCCCGTTCGGTCAGTGCCGGTACTGTCTGTCCATGAAGCTACTGTACTGTACCGTGAGCGAAAAGTGAGTACGTTGTGAGTCTCATGAAAATTTGAGAATAATCCCTGATATATTACTGATGTACAGGTATACGGTAGAGAGTACTCCGTAATCCCACACGATTGAGAATACTCCGGAGAGTAAACACAATAGAGAGTGGGAGTGAGAGGGAGAGGCAGAGAGGGAGCCAGATAGTCCACAGGATTTGTACTTAGGGATATTCTCCTTTTCACATTCTGTATCCAATAATTCTAAGGCCATCACAACAACCCTAACCCTGGCAAATATTTTTTAAAAAGATTTCAACACTGCTACTCAATAATGTAGAGTATCTTCTTCCAACCCTTGCGAATGACAGGGGGATGTTCTGCATCAACGACCTCCTGAAGACCAGTCTGCATATCAATCTCCTCTGGGTCCCAGGCCCACTTGTCGCGCCAGAAGACGATCCGGTGGCCAAAGTACATGAGGAAGAAGATGGGGATGCCAATGTAGGCTGTCAGGAAGGACGAGGCGGACCATTTGGACGGGAAGAAGGTGGTGAAGCCGTTGATCAAGCACAGAAGCGTGAACATGACCATGGCGACGTATGCTCCGTATGGTTGGACCCAGTTGCGGTAGACGGGTTGAATGCCTTGGGTTGAGCAGGCTTTGCGGAAGCGCAGGTATATAACCATGCAGCAAACCCACGAAGTCATCCCCCATGTATTTGTCAAATTGACGAACCAGTTAAAGACCGTAGAACCGTTAGAAGCGACGTTGAGGTACGCGAGGCCGCAGAAAAGCGAAGAACAGCCGACTGCCATGTAAGGGACACCCCAGCGGTTGCAGGCCTTGAAGATGCGTGGCGCGGATCCTTGCACGGCTAAACTGTACAGCGCCCGAGATGAGATGTACAGGAAGGAGTTGCCAGAAGACCAAGCGGAGATTAGGATGACTGCGTTGACGATTGAAGGGAGAACATCGATACCGGCGTTGGCGATGGCAACGACGTAAGGGGAGGATTTGGCACCAGCGCCACCTTCGGTCAAGCGTGGGTCGTTGCTAGGGCAGGTGACGCCGATGGCTAAGACACCCAGGACGTAGAAGATGACGAGACGGTAGAAGTAGCGTCTTGAGGCGATGGGGAGGTTGCGACGGGGAGACTCCATCTCTCCACCAGTGACGACCAGGAGTTCGGGCGCAAAGGTGAATGGGAAAACGGATGAGACGACGGTCTGCCAGAAGGCAACGAAGCGACCAGTATCGCCACTGACGAGGTACGTGTTTGCTGCGCCAGGGTCTTTCCAGTATCGAAATCCGAGCCGGTCGTGAGATGGACCACCTAGAGTCGAAAGTATCAGTGACTTGAACAAATATAGCAGAAGGGTGCCAAAAAAAAGAACAACTTACCTCCCCAGAACAGGATAAAACTCAAGAGCAAGAGACCGATCATGAGAATGACCTTCGTCCCGGCAAACCAGAATTCCGTCTCTCCATAGAATCGGACCGGGAGGAAGTTGAGGGCGATGATGACCACGAGCATAATGGTCATCCACACCGCGATGTTGACGTCGTTGGGCCAGTAGTCAATGACTAGGCCTGCTGCCGTGATTTCGTAGGGAACCAAGATTCCAAGAGCGTACCAGTACAGATAGCCGAGGGCGAAACCCAGTGATCGGGAAACATATCTGTAGCCGTAATAGGACATGGTACCACCATGAACGGGTAGGTACGCGGCGACTTCGGTGACGGCGGTCACGACGCAGTATACCAGGCATGTTACGATGATGTAGGAGGCCAGGATGAAAGCAGGGCCACCTAGGGCAAGGGTTGCGCCAGAACCGACGAATAGACTAGGGAGAATTGTTAGTCGTTTGGTCCTTTTCCTTGGCTCTCACTCCCTTCCACAACATGTAAGAGAGTGCAGTGCAGTGAGGACAGCCTACCCAGTACCAATTGTGCCACCCAGAGCGATCATCTGAGCATGTCTGCTCTTCAGACCTCGCTCGGTGATGCGGTATCGTTCATCGAGAAGGTCGGCGGCAATGATTGATTCGGCCACCGAGCTCTTTCGGTTGTTTAGGGAGTGTTTGCGGTCGACTCCATCGTATGTGTCGTGTTTGATCTCTTCTCCATGGACGCCCTTTTCGGGGTCCATGTTCTCGCTGGAAGACATCCTGTGGTGTGTGCAACTGCAAGAACAGAGGACAAGTCCAAGCAGACAACTTAAGTAGCACGGCCGGTGTGACAATAGGAGCTACCGTGAGAAGCTCGAGGAGGTAGAGGCACCTTCCCTTCTTTGGACTGCAAGCCCGTTGGTGGTACTATTGCCGGCTGCTATAGGCAGCAATATAGTAGATAGGGAGTAATGAAGTAGGGCTCGGAGAGGCGTGAGCTGGGGATGAGAGGGCATGGGAGAGCAGCATATTTAAACCCATGCTCCCCAGGCCGATTGTATGAGACCCATTTCCTGGAGATCTGGACCAGACAGACAGAGAAGGTCAGTACTACGGGCCCTTCGCATGTGTGGATGAGCTGACAATCATCTGGCTTCGCTAGGAACTGACCAAGGTAACATGGGTTATTTCTGCGCAGCCTGGCCTGCGTATGGTTGCTGATAAGAAACAGACCAGGTCAGATCGTGTTGGTGGCTCTTGGCCCGGTGTAGGATCCGCTTCGACGTTACCAATGCCCGCCACTGGCTTCACCCCTAATTACACATCTGGCCATTGGCCGTAAGACCATCAGACCCGGTATGACACCCCAGTCCTAGTCCAGGATGGATTTTCCGCATGAGGCGTATCCAAGCTCGAGAAGGCTGCGATAAGCACGGCGAGAAGCTCTTGACTAAACGCATTGGGTACTGGGCAGGAATAACCTCGCCATCTGAAGGCCAGGGTTCAGCCTTGGCCACTCGTTCCTTGCGAATCGTGGCATGTCGAACAGCTTCTTTTGGTCTTACCGATAACGTAGCATCGCACACGGCCAGGGCAAACCATGTCCCAAAAAGCAAGTCCATGTGGCACCGAGAGATGGCCGCTGCAATACATCGTTCCAGAAAATGCATGGAAACCATTCCAAGGCCAAAAGAAAGTCGGACAGCCTGCTCACTTCCTCGTCCACCAACTCATGGAGATGAGCTACTCGTATCGTAGGCTAGCCACGTGCGGGAACAATATCACCTGTAGCTCATCTCCGCGAGCAGCAACAACCACTTACAGGTACCGATAACAAAGACCACAGCAGAAATGGAAGCTGGCTCCGTGCGGATAGCAGGTTAAGCACTCCGTCAGTGCTCTAGTCTTTTTGCTGAGCGTCAAGTGGTGCCCGCCCTGGGGCAAGCTCGCCTTGGTACGTACCTTGTAGGTTCACCTGGCTGGAGACTGTTCTTAGGCTTACCACTTCATCTGGAGGCGGCAGAAGAAATCATCATCAACACCACAACAAGGTTAAGGAAGCCCCATTTGCTCCTGAATCTGGAGCCACGATCCTCCCGTCTCAACTAACGAGCCGAGAGTTTAAGATTCCCCATTGTGCCTCATGTCTGCTTATCGCTAGGGTTAGCATAACCCTTTGAGGTAGTCGAACAGCACAACTGGTGTGCGTCGAACGGACAGCCTTATCAAGGTTCAGAGTGTCTCTCGCATGCTCCTCAGAGAACAGAGACATCAAAAGAAAGAAACAGCCACCAGGCATATCTGCAGCGTGGTCTGGACCGGCGCCACATATGTGACGGGGGCTGGAGATATGAAGCATCTTGGCGTATTGCTCTGCTGATCTGCTCGGCTTTCTGGACTATTTCTGACCTGGGCTTCCCCCATTCTTGTTGACCTGACTGACGCTATTTCATGCGGAATTACGGAGAAAAGATCGCGGCAACAGATACAATAGGGAGGTAAACAATCCATGATGATATAGTATTTGTCGCAGCACGACTGCCGAACCGCCTGTGCGAGTACTCGTAGCCAGAGGTGGTGACTGAATAGACTTATGTATATGTTCCAGGAGTACCAATGCAGCATCGCAGGCTGACCTGGCCTGGCCTATCTTAAGGCAGCAGACGCAGATCTGTGACTCAGCGATCATAATGGTATTGTATGAGCCGCAAGAAAGACCCATGCGCATCGATAAGAGGTATTGTAGGAGACGAATCCGAACTATCGGTCATGGAACCCGTGTCTGTGCAGTGCTGGATCTCGCCAGACTGCAGGGCCTCTCTTTGACATTCAGATGGCCTTTTGTAAGACCTTCGTGAGCAGAGGATGCCTTCTCTCCTGAACCAGGGACAGAGGCCTCTCGCTTACACCCACACGGACATGACCGCCCTAGGGGCTTCATGGTGAGGCTTTGAATAGCCTTTGGTATTCGTTTGCGGAGAAGGACGGTGCTCAGTCCTCTACAACTGAGGGACGGGTTCTGTCCTGAGACGGCCTATTCATACGGAAGCATACCATCAATCGTGACGATCGAAGTAAGCCGGTGAGAAGTAGCCCGACTCTACCAAGCCATGCATGCACAAGGTAAGAGAAATCTTCAGCGAGAAGCCCAGGACGGCAGCCTGGTTGATACTCTGGGTGCAGATTTGGGCTTTCTAGGACTTCCGGTGAGTGTGTGGATTGCGTTGGCCTTGGCCCTGTATGCCGTCGCATCTCCTTCCACGAAGGCCAGGAGGCTGAGAAAGATTCCTGGTCCTTGGGTTTACGCCGCAACACGATTCCGGTTGAGCTTGGATGCGTGGCAAGCTCGCTCCATTCATGCTGTGCTCGGTCTGCACAGGCAGTATGGGCCTGTCGTCCGCATTGGGCCCAACGAGGTCTCCTTCAACAGTCTATCGGCGCTCCGAACCATTTACGGTGCCGGCAGTGGCTTTGAGAGGACGTCCTTCTATCACATGTTTGATGTATACGGTCATAAGAATCTCTTCACTTTCGAGTCGGGAAAACTCCACCGCGACCGCAAGAAGTTGATCAGCCACATATACGCAAATGCGGTGGTCCTGGGACCTGAATACTCTGCCATGATACAGAAAAAGGTGGCAGGATTCGTGTCTCTTATTCGAAGAGAGCCAGACCATGCAAGCGAGATTTTCCGGAGTTTGCACTATTTCTCCTTCGATGCCATCTCGGAATTCGTCTATGGCCCAGACCATGGTGGTACTACGGCATTGTCTGGATGTAGGAAATCTCAAGGATTGATTGCAGACATCCTAAACCCAGCGCGGAGGAGGTTGGCATGGTTTGCAGTTCATTTTCCAGCTTATACTAGATGGATCACGACACGCACCGGGGTATTGGAACGACTTCTGACCACCCTTGGCTTGATGCCGATGAGGAAACCATTTACTTACTCTGGAATTCGTCAACATGCTTTGGAAGCGTTTTACAGCTTCAAGAGTGCGCCGGCTGAGGTGCAGATCAAGGCCGCTGAGAACACGGTCATCGGCCGCTTGTTCAAGGTGCGGAAAGAGGCCAACCTTTCGGATATGGACATTGCTTCCGAGTGTGCCGATCATCTTCTTGCCGGCATTGACACCACGGCAGACACGTTGATGTTCTTGATTTGGGCGATGTCGTTGCCTCAGCACCAGCAATACCAGGACAAGCTGAGAGACGAGGTGTCACGTATCTCCGTCGATGACAATGGCATGCCAGTGCCGAGGGACTTGACTCAATTGCCTTACCTAAATGCGGTCGTGAAAGAGACTCTGCGTCTGTATTCACCGCTGCCAGCGTTCGAACCGCGACAGTCCCCGATTGCTACTCTCATTGACGGGTATGAGATCCCGGCAGGCACCGTGGTTGGCATGTCGCCATTCTGCCTGCATAGAGATGAGACTGTGTTCCCTTCACCGCTACAGTTCAAACCGGAGAGGTGGTTGACGGATTCCGGTGCGCTTGTCCCTGAAGCAGATCTCAGGAACCGCTATTTCTGGGCCTTTTCGAGTGGTGCTCGCATGTGTATCGGGATGCACCTAGCCAATGCCGAAATGTTGACGCTCGTTGCTGCACTGTACCGAGAATTCAGATCGTCAACAAAACAGCCGGACACGTCGCCGGGTATCACAAGCAGGTTCGAAGTGTTTTCTGATGAAACGCTGCCCAAGATGGTGGAGCATGAGTGCTGGATTGATTTCGCAAGTCTTGAAGACAACAACACAACGTAGCACGAATACAATTGCTTTGCCTTGGATGTGCCTTGGATTTGACTAAAAAGTTGGGGTGTGCGGGAGTTTGGCGTTCATCGCTTCACGAACACCACGACAACACCTGAAGATCATCATCAAACGTCAGCTGAGAAGGTGTTCGTCAGCTAATCGTCGAGATATTCACTGTACCACTCTCGCGAAACGATGCGCACACAAGTACTCGTACACAGGTACCAGGCAAAAATTGAATATGCATGCGAGTCGCCGCCACGTTGCAAAACGCATGCCGCCAACACCAGTCAGCTGTGCCACACGCGACCCGAGTCACACAGGCACGATAATATAGCTGAAGCAGCGTGCCGCACGGTGTCTGTTGATGTTGTAACTCGTGTTTGTAGATTGCAGAGGCCCGAGCAAGATTTCAAAAATCGCGCTGTCGCCTCCCCGTGGTCCATGCTTTTGGCAGCTCAATCTCCAAACACTCCCTGCAGAAGGTCATAATACTTGTTGTGGAGCAGTCCCTGTCCACTTCACATTCTCAGTCTCTTCATCGTCTTCAGATTTGCCTTGTCGACAGGCAGGATGTGCATTACTGAAATCTGGACATACCGCGACTGTGGGTGTTGTTACAACCATATCATTCTCTGCCGTTCATATCGGCGAGGTGGCACACCATGCTTCGCACCCAGCATTCACTATCCTAGGGACAAATGGCTCGAGGGCACGGCGACCGACCCTGAATTGGCATTCAGAGTGTTCAAGGGCCGTACGAAGCCGACTGAACCTCAGGCTTGCCCTCAACACAGCATTGATTACAATTCGTTCTTAAACCCCATCTGCGAGGACTGTCTCCTTGCAGAAGTCAACTCGCTGTCCGCTGATGGGATAGGGCCTGCCCCCCCAGCATATGCCGACTCAGAAGCGGCCAGTGGGGAGGGACTCGTCTGGGACAGCGAAGTCAAGGTTGAGATTGAAAGCCAGACATCACAGGACCAGCCTGTCCCAGCAGTGCCAGTCAGCGATAGATCCTCCCACAACAGCCAGGACATCGACAGGACAATTCTCGACAGCCACGTCGAAGTGACAATCGAAAGCGATGGTTCCAGTGTTTCCACGGACGAACCAACGTCACCACTTTTGAGCTCATTACATACCCAGCACAGTTCGCCTCCCTCGACCGTTGCCACGTCTCCAAAGAGTTTAGGCAGTTGCGAGAAAAGACGTTCTGCATCTCACAACTCTCCCGACGAAAAGGACGAAGATCTTTCTGGCGAAGATCTCTCTTCAGATCTCGGAGATAGCGATGATGAAGGGGCAGATTCGTGTGATGACCAACATTGCCAGCCTTTACCATCTCGCGGACGATCTCTCGTTCGTGGCAATGGCGCTGTCATGAAAAGAAGTGTGACAGACCCGGTGCCTCTTCTCATGCCGGTTGAGAAATCGAAGAGCAAGAAAGGACTGTCAACCTTGAAGAGCATCCGATCAATTTCCCTGAACTTTCGACCCGCCACTAAACCCAAGGTCCATGCAGCAACGACTGAGCACGACATCTCTTTGAACGAGCAAAACAAGCTTGCAAGATCACGATCCAAGAACCCCTTCAGAGCCTTTCGACATCGAAAGGCTTCTCAGAATTACGTGGACACCATGAGAATAACCCCTATACTGACAACTCTTGAGGTTCATAGTAGCCTTGAAGTCGACCAACTCTCCTTTGAAAAGCCACGCCTGAGACCTCTACCGCCTCGCAAGTCAAGCATGAGGAATCTTGGGTCATTCACCGACCCGGCACAAGCTGCAAAGGACCGACGCCGACTTCCTGGTACGGCACGGAGGCCTGACCTCAGTCCCACTGGCTCTTGGTCACAGAATCATACGGATCAGAGGAAGGCATCGGGCAAACCCCGATTCCATCTGCCCGTTCACCAGGACGTACCTTTCGATGCCCAATCTGTGTTCAGCGACTTTGAAGATGAAGAGCCTGCTCAATCAAGCACCGGAAAATCGCAACCATCCAATTTCGGTGTGCCATCTGCTCTGGAGTCCGCACAGACCCAACCCTTACGAGCGAGAATTCATGGACTTGAGACATTCGAACTCGGTTTGGCGACCCCTTTTCCAAGACACCAAGAAGCACAACTGTCAGTAGGAGACCAGGAGGTGAACAAGGTCGAGAAGGCGGGCCCCGTGGTAGAATCAACGTTACTCACTGAATCTAAACCTCGGGAAGACATTGCAAAAAATGACTTTGAGACCGAGCAACACCTTGTGGCGGATGAGGACCAGGACCAGGAAGCCGTTTCACTCCACCAGAATGGCGCCACGAAAGCATTTGAGGCTCACGATGAAGATACCGAGGAGCAATCCATGCCAGACCCAAGTGAAGGCTTTGAGTTGATCCCACTCAATGGGAGTGAGGTCAGGGAAACAGCTGAGTCGGGCCATACTGACACCGCGAAGCAGTCTCTGGCGGCACCGGAGCTGAATCATGCAGATGTGCGACTCGATCAGATCGACCTTTTAGAGGAAATCAAGACTCACGATCGCGGAACACTGGATTCGGAAGCCCTCCTGCTCGATCTGACCGATGGCTCGGAAGAAATTGACAATTATGATGCCGTGACTGAGCAGGAATCTGTTGAGGACCTGGAACAGAAGCACGAAGCCTTGCTACTCGGTCTGACCACTCAGGAAGAAGATGATAATCATGACGGTGAGACTGAGCAGCATTTCGTGGAAGATCACGAATCAGACCAGGAACAGATGTTCTCACAGTCTATACCGACCATCAAGATACTAGAGACTGACCAGATCATTTCACTGTACAGCTATGCCCGGAAGCCGAAGAGGAAGCAACCGGGAAAGGTCGAAGAAGTGGTCTCAGATGATGTCTCGAGAACCAGAGTCGTCTCTGAGGATGACGAGGACTCAAAGATCTCAGAGTCAACTACACCGCCGAGTTCTCCCCCATTAATTGAGAAAGAGATGTCCCCGACATGGTCTTTTCACCCGCCACGTAAAAGCTCTTTGAGGAGACTCACCGGATTCAACTATTCCATTAAGCCCCTGGTAGATCCAGACTTTCCCGTGCCTTCATTGCCTTCTACCACCAACCTTGATTAAAAGTGAGCGGGTTTGCCTTCTTTGTACATTTAATGGATAGTAATTTAATGACCCAATAAACATTTTAATATTGTCTCGACAAGCTCGTGGCCTGTCAAGGTCGACTTCCATGTCCGCATTACTGATTTGGTTTCAGCCAGGTTCGAAACCACCGTAGCAGAGTGAGATTGGAGTGCGAGGAGATGCCAAAGTGGAATGAGTCATTTATCGTCGTTGGAGGGTTATGATGTCTCTGGGACTGATGGCCATGGGAGAAGGAGAAGGAGAAAAGAGATGAGTAAAGAGAGTCTGGACAGCAGAAGAGAAAGACGTGGACAAATCAAGGGGGAGGCACTCTGAGATACGCATCACGTGTGGTTTGATTGACAGCAGGGATTAATTGGGCCCCCTAGGTGACCAGGGATCTTAGGGGTCCTCTAGGCGGGCAAGTTACCTACAAACAACGAGGAGCCTGAGGTACTCCATAGTCTGTATAGTAGTATCGGTTGTGAGCGTGTAGTTAGGAGCCTGGGCTTTCAGGGCTGCACCAGGCTCGACAGGCTTAGTGCCCACTACGCCCACAGCGCCTCTTGTCGAACCTCTTGGTGGAGTAGCCAAACATGGTTCATCGAGGGTGTTGCGGGTGCCGCCAAAATTATTGTTCCTCAATCCACGTCCACGTCGACCGCCAGGTCTGACTTTATCTGTTTGTCTCGCTCTACACCTACCTCTCCACAACCGTCCAGACGATATTTTAATCCCCTAGGAGATTAATGTGTCTGCTCAACTTCTATAGTAATTTCTTTGAAGCCACTCGTTCAGACGGTTTCAGTATTTTTTTGGGGTCCGGACTTTCCTCACATTAGGTATCAACAATTCCTTCTATTCTCGAGCGCACAAGGCACAACCCTTTCCACAACTTCGCGAATAATTAGCCTCAGATCGCCTGGGGCACATGCGATAAAATCCTCATCGCCAACATGTCTGTTCTCCCTGCCGAGGTGCAGGGAGCATTGTCCCAACTCCTCCAAGCCCTCGCTTCCCCGGACAACTCCCTGCGCTCACAGGCCGAGGAACAACTGAACAATGACTGGACGACCAACCAGCCGGATATGCTCTTGATGGGCCTGGTCGAACAGTTACAGGCTTCCGAAGATGCTTCGGTAGGCGCAACGCCAATGAAACCTACATTTTTGAGAGTGGTTCTAACCAGGTGTAGACTCGATCCTTTGCCGCCGTCTTGTTTCGAAAACAGGCCTCGAAGAATAAGAAACTTCCTGGCACAAACGAAAACAAAGAGCTTTTCCTTACCCTCGGCCCCGAGGCCAGGGGCGCTATACGATCGAAATTGCTCGAGGGTCTTGCAAGGGAGCAAGTCCACGCTGTTAGGAACAAAATTGGAGACGCAATCGCAGAGATTGCAAGAGAATATGTCGATGCCAGTATGATATTAACGTTCATATGAAAAAGGTCTGCTCAGCTTGCTGACACTCCAACGCAGATGAAATGTGGGTGGAACTTCTGGCCGCGCTTTTCCAGGCAAGTCAGTCCAACGATGCGGGCATGCGAGAGTGCGCCTTTCGAATATTCGCAACCACTCCCGGCATTATCGAGAAACAACACGAAAGTGCAGTGCTAGAAGTTTTCGGGAAAGGTTTCAAGGATGACAGCGTCGATGTAAGTGAAGGCAGAGCCCGGCTCCAAAACATAGTCCATTGACAGTCTCTAGGTCCGACTCGCTGCGATTGAAGCCTTTGCTTCATTCTTCCACTCCGTCACCAAAAAGGCTCAGTCGAAATACTACTCCTTGATCCCCGATATTCTCAACATCCTGCCACCTCTTAAGCAAGCAGGAGACACCGACAACCTCTCCAAAGCATTTGTGTCCCTCATTGAGCTCGCTGAAGTTGCCCCGAAGATGTTCAAGACCCTCTTTTCTAGCCTGGTCAGTTTCAGCATATCCTGTATCCAAGAGAAAGATTTGGGCGATCAGACACGTCAGAATGCACTGGAACTAATGGCTACTTTTGCCGAGTGGGCACCTGCCATGTGCAAGAAAGAACCCTCATACACGAACGATATGGTCACACAATGCCTGAGTTTGATGACAGATATCGGTATTGATGACGATGATGCCACAGAATGGAATGCACAGGAAGATCTTGACATGGAAGAGAGCGATCTGAATCACGTTGCAGGCGAGCAGTGCATGGACCGTCTAGCTAACAAACTGGGGGGTGAAGTCATGTTACCGGCAACTTTCACCTGGCTGCCTAGAATGATGCATTCGGCTTCCTGGAAAGACCGACATGCCGCATTGATGGCCATCTCTGCAATCTCTGAAGGCTGCCGCGATCTCATGATCGGTGAGCTCGACAAAGTTCTGGAATTGGTGGTTCCGTCTCTGAGGGATCCCCATCCGCGAGTACGATTCGCAGGCTGCAATGCTTTGGGCCAGATGAGTACCGACTTCGCTGGGCCTATGCAGGAGAAGTACCACCAAGCTGTGCTCACTAACATTATACCTGTATTGGAGGCCCCTGAACCCCGTGTTCAAGCCCATGCGGCAGCTGCTTTGGTCAACTTCTGCGAAGAGGCAGAGAAGGCTATTCTGGAACCTTATCTGGATCAACTACTCGGCCACCTTCTCCAATTGCTCCAATCGCCGAAACGTTATGTGCAGGAACAAGCCTTGTCAACCATTGCTACGATTGCTGATTCGGCTGAGAGCGCCTTTGTTCGATATTATGACACTCTGATGCCACTGTTGTTCCGAGTCCTGCAAACTGAGCAGTCGAAAGAATACAGGCTTCTCCGTGCTAAGGCCATGGAATGTGCGACGCTTATTGCTTTGGCTGTCGGCAAAGACAAGATGGGGCAAGACGCCATCACCCTGGTACAAACGTTGGGCAACATTCAGCAGAGCATCACCGATGAGGATGACCCACAATCCCAATATCTACTCCACTGCTGGGGTCGGATGTGCCGTGTTCTTGGAAGAGACTTTGTTCCTTATCTCCCGGGAGTCATGCCACCATTGCTTGAGCTGGCGTCCGCTAAAGCTGATATCCAGCTCATCGACAACGAAGACGATGTTTTGGATCAAGAAGACGGCTGGGAACTGGTGCCATTGAGGGGCAAGGTCATCGGGATCAAGACCTCGACTCTCGAGGACAAGAACACTGCCATCGAATTGATCACCATCTATGCGCAGATCCTGGAAGCTGACTTTGAGCCGTATGTTGCTGATATCACCGAGAGAATAGCACTTCCCGGTCTGGCTTTCTTCTTCCACGATCCTGTCCGGATTGCGTCTGCGAAACTCATCCCTCAGCTGCTCAATTCGTACAAAAAGCGCTTTGGCGACCATGCACCACAACTCATGGAACTCTGGGCCAAATGCTGTGATAAGGAAATCGAGATCCTCAGCGCTGAACCCGCAATCGACACCCTCGCCGAGATGTACCAATGTTTCTACGAAAGTATTGAAGTGGTTGGTAAGAATTGTTTGACACAGCAACATATGGAGCAGTTCATCCAATCCGTCAAATCAGCCCTTGAGGACTACCAGAAGCGAGTCAAGGAGCGAGCGGACGATCGAGCTGATGCGGCACAGGCTGGTGTGGATGATGACGATGACTCCCTTTCCGTCCAATATGCCATTGAAGACGATCAGACACTGCTCTCAGACATGAACAAGGCCTTCCACACTATCTTCAAGCAGATGGGTACCGATTTCTTGAGGCCCTGGGAGAGACTGATGCCATTTTATCAGTCCTTCGCCGCAAATAACGACGCCACGCAACGGCAGTGGGCGTTGTGCATCTACGACGATGTCTTGGAATTTTGTGGCCAGCAGTCATGGCAATTGAGCGGCGAGATCACCAAGGCTCTCGTGCGTGGAATGACGGACGAGAACCCAGCGAACCGTCAGGCTGCTGCTTACGGCGTGGGAAGTGCTGCACAAAAGGGAGGCGAGCCATGGTCAGAGTTTGTGGCCGCCAGCCTCGAGACGCTGTTCCAGATCACGAGGGTGCCTAATGCCAGAGGAGAAGATGAAGTGTTTGCGACGGAGAATGCATGCGCAGCTATTGCAAAGATCTTGCACTTCAATGCTTCGAAAGTGCAGAATGCTCAACAAGTCGTCGAACAATGGCTTGATACACTACCTGTGGTGAATGACGAGGAAGCCGCGCCGTACGCCTACTCCTTTGTCGCGCAGCTCATTGACCAGTAAGTTTGCCGCACTCTTTCCTTTTGCGACGGTGAAGACTGACATTGTATCTTAGACAGAATCCCGCCGTGTTCGCCAAGGCACAACAAGTCTTCCACAACATTGCGCTAGCACTCGAGGCCGAGATGATCCAGGGCCAGACGGCGAAGAAGATCGCCGAGAGTGCTAAAGCTATGGTGACTCAGAGTGGGATCAATGCCGACCAGATACTGCAGTCGTTGTCGGCAGATGGCCAGGCCACAGTGCGAAGCTACTTTTCATGATGTCTGGCGATAGTGTTGGAAGATGAAGGGTAGTAGATGCAATATTCGGACGCATAGCATGAGGGCAGATAGAGACGGTTAATGAGACTCAGTAGTTGATGCAATCTCAAGTTTCACGAAGCATTCTCTTTAGTCTTTCTCGTCTCCTGCTTTTGTGACGTCCAGGAGTACTCAGAGGTATGTAACAATGCAAACTGTACAATGTAGATTATCCACTCGACGACTTTCCACCTCCCAACAAGTCTAGGCACTGCTTGGTATGGGCGTGAAACATCAGGCCAAACTACAGCATTTGCACTCGTTGAAGGGGAAGAGGTCGTTGAATAGTACAGTACGGTATAAGTAACCAGTCCGTATCCCTAATGCTGGGGTGGTGACCGCCGGCTTCGGAAGATGTAGGAACCGAGGAGGAAGTCGGGGAAATCTTCCATCTCCCTCCTCTCTTCCCTCGCCTCCTCCATCTCCACCACACTTATTGGTGTAGATGACTGGTGGCTTGTCAGACTCCTTGGGCATGAATTCTGGGGCCTTGGGAGACCTGGAGAGTCCATCGTTTAACTAACCACATTCATACTTATCCCGTGCGCATCCTTGCATCCTCACAAATCCTCGGCACCTTGTTTCCTTTTTGGTCAAGATTCGAAAAGACATCAGCCCATCGAGGGAAAAACAGCACCATTAACAACGACAGACGAGACATGGTTGAAGTGGAAACATGACTGAATTGCCAACACGACGCCATGGTGCCCAAAGATAGAAATGCTCCTGCCACCTCATCCACAAACAAAGACCGCGTCGTCAAGAAGAGAGCATCGCAAGCATGCCACCACTGCAGAACGAGAAAGGTCAAGTGCGACCTGATGAAATCTGGCGTGCCATGCCACAATTGCGAATCAGATGGCATCGAATGCGTCGTTGTCGAGTCCAGGCGAAGCAGGAAATATCGACTTCAAAAACGACAATTGACAGGCCTGGTCACTCTACCTCCGTTGATTCAAGCTCAGTCCACAGTTTCCGAGGACTCACATTCGAACGAGGATACCGGAGACGAGACCTTCAAAGATGTCGTCAACCCCAAGTCTAGTGAGTACATACCTCGAGATCTCATAGTATTGTGTCGGGTGGTACTAATATCCACTTCACAAGGTACCCCGGCACTTCCTTCCACGACCAACGTCAACAACATTCAGAGTCCAGTGGAAACAGATCCAGACCACGACATCAATGACTTTCGCTATCGATCTGCAAGCCGGAATGTTCGTGCAGCTTCGTCGTCACAGTCAGCATCATCAGCCGTCAATCTTCCATCATACATACGCCCCATTCGACCCAGTATCAAGGGACATGACATTGATCTTCTGTCCTGTCGTGGCGCCTTGGCTCTACCAGACGATGAACTTCGAGACCAATTGCTTCTGTGCTTTGTGCTCTTTGTCCATCCATACATGCCGGTTGTCGACCTCGAAGAGCTCCTCGGCGCCATAGACGGTAATAACAATGGCCCAAAGATTAGTCTGACCCTTTTCCAAGCTGTCATGTTTGCCGGCAGTGCTTTTGTCGACCTTGAGCACCTTGAGAATGCAGGCTACGAGAACCGAAGAGCTGCCAGGGCTGCTTACTATCAGAAGGTCAAGGTGGGCATGCCCTGTTTATTTCCCTGTCGGTGATGCTGATAGGTTTTTTGCTGAAGTTGCTCTACGACTTCGACTGGGATGTCGACCGTATCGCGCTCATTCAATCTCTCCTCCTCATCAACTACTGGTACGTTTCCGAAAACGACCAGAAAGACCCGTGGCACTGGTGCGGCGTTTGCATATCGCTTTCGATTAGCCTTGGACTTAACCAGAGGATCACCTATTACCAGAGAGACCTCAAAACTTGTCACTTGTGGAGGCGAATATGGTGGACCTGCGTTATGCGCGACCGCATCACAGCAGTAAGCATGAGACGTCCAATGAGGCTCACAGATGGAGAGATCAATCTGATACCACTCTGGTATGATGATTTCGACATACGACCCATTAACACTTCTATACCATCACTCAAGGGGATACCGTTCTTGACCGACACAACACTTAGGAAGAGCCTTGCTGAAATGTGTATCGCCAAAATCAATCTCCTGCTGACAATGGGTCACATCATTCGGGATCTGTATCACTTGCGTGTCTTCGGTGGCTCGACGGCCGAAGCTACGATGCTATACAAGCCCAGAGCTACACACACTGACTCAGAACAGTTGAGCAAGCTGCGGGACGAACTAGCTCAGTGGTACAGAGACCTGCCTAGCAGCTGCTGGGTTTTGCTTCCGCCTTCGGAAAACGTGCGTCGGTACGATTCTCTCACGGAAGACGCCTTGTTTCTACAACGGGCCCTACTACGGATGATGTATCTGATGGCCACGGAAAACCTGAACAGGCCACAAATGCTCTCGAAAGGGATGTCAACCGACTCCACGAACAAAGTGAAAGACGCAGCAGACGATATAGCCGAGATGGTGCAACGTCTACAGAAGCGTGATCTGGTCAGGTTCCTCCCGCCACTGGCTGTCAGCTTCATGCTGTTCGCCCTTGCCGCATTCCTCGTCGAGATCAAGACAAAAGGTCAAAACTTGCCAGGCCAACAATTCCATCACTGCATCCGAGCATTGTGGCAGCTACGAGACATCTGGCCCATTGCGGATTCTGCTTGTTTCCTGATCGGCCAAATGATCGCCAAGAGCCAGGTGGGAGGGATCTCGACACCAGGCATCCAACCCACTGGAATATCCTACAACAATCCTGCCAAGGCAAGCGAAAGCTATGACGTGCAAAAGCAACCGCAAGAAAGATCACAAACCCATTCGATCCAGTTCATGGAACAACCACATACCACCATGAACACGGCGGAAGTAGGCATGAACACCACCCCAATGATGGCTCTCGACCATCGACTACAAGAAAACGACCCACCGACGACCACCTCAATTGACCTAAATCACCTCCCGGTGGATTTGGTCGGGGACTCGATTACGTTTCCCGACATGAACGATCCCACGTTGTACGCTTGGACAGGATCCGAGTTTGACACGAACTATGCAGGGGTCATCACGAACGGACACGCCTTGCACATGGACTTTGCCTTTGACGGGCTGGGAAGTGATTTCCAGAATAACTTGCTCGGGTTTGGTCCGTCGCCCAACGACCTTGACCAACTTGGCTTGGACATGCCGTATACGCCAACAGGCCAGCCACGAGCAGTATTGACTGACAACTGGAACCCACACGTGCAGAATCCTTTTATGGATGACTCGACGTTTCATGGTCCTTCGGCTGTCTGAATTGAACACTTTTTGCACGGGTCGCTCGGTGCTAGTGCCACCACCGGGTCACACGCAAACTGTACAAAGTGCCCCCAAGGTGATCTTATCAATCGTATCATACGATCATATTATTATGTCAGTGGAGAAATGAGATGATTACCTACAAACCCCGGTGCCACGTTTCAAAAGTCTCTATCGACGACGTAAGCGGCTGTATGTACGTATGCGGGTTGCCCCTCCCCTTTTTTTTTTTCCTTTTTTCAAGGGCATGTTCAAAAGATACAAGCCAGATTTCCAAGGATCAATTGAATTTGCATGAATTTCCACGAGACATGATTGTGATGAGATAGATCATCTCGACAAGTCAAGAAAAAGAGAAATGAAGATCATCCTGATCCTCCTCGTCGAATACGTGTAGCATTGGGCTGGCAATAGCCATCATCAACCGTAACCCGTGGGGAACAAAGGGCGCGGTGTGCGTTCATGGGGCGAATCTTTGCGAGCCGGGTCGGAAAATGTGATTTAAACTTGGGAGAATGCAAAAAAAAGGCCAAAAGAAACATTGAACAAAAAGGGGGACCAGCAACAGTAATGGAAACGGTCGATAAGTCGCAGGGCACGACATGCATCATGTACTGGTTCATAACATCCTCTCTTGGCTCTCTCTCTCTCTCTCTCTCTCTTTTTTTTTTGATACCTACAAGTACTTTCTTGAAGTACACATATATCGTTCTTGCAGGGTGGAGGAACATGAAGACGACGTCTCGCAAGTAGAAGCTGAAAGGTATGATGGGCCGGCGCGCTCTCATCACCACCACCACCAACAAGAGCGCTTATCCTTTTGTCTTTGATCCCCCTTTTGACTGATTCAGGCCTTTGGAAATGAAAAAAAAGAGTCCATAGCCCGAGTTGATACAGTAAAGCCACGACGCACCACATCACATCAGGCTGCTTCTACTGTAGTTCGGTTTCATTCTCCGGCTTCTTTTGCACCTGAACACCATTTTCCGTAAAGGCGATCAAGGAACCAGCAAAAGCCGAGGTAAGGCATGATATTCATCTGCACAACCTGGCAGGAGTACTCGACTGCGGTCGTCTCGATACCGATCATCTTCCACATCATCATCGCCACCCTCCTCATCTGGGACCCAACTTGTCAAGCGCCCTCGCACCTTGTTCCTCCCACTCCTGCTTGGAGATCCACATGTTCTCCTTATCGGCCATGATGTTCGCCAGCACCGCACCGCCCAAGAAAACCATGTGTCGTCGCCGCGGTGGATCTTCTATCCTGACCTTGAACTTGTTCAATCGCTCAGGGTTCCCACCCAGGACGCGTGTCAGCCACAATTGTTTAAGCTCCTTCTCCAGCCGTGACGGCAGGCCCGGGTACATGCTGCTTCCACCGGACAAAACGATGGCCTTGTACAAACTACTCCGCACGTCGACGTCGGCGGCTTGGATCGTGTTGAACAAGAACTCGGCAATGCCCGGCTGTTCGACGTCGACCAGATGTGGCTGGAACAAGCACTCGGGAGCTTCGAAGCGTTCACTTCCGACCCGGATCACGCGCCCGTCGGGCAGCGTATACGATTCTACGAGGACCGTGGTGTCTTCGGAGAGACGTTGGTCCAGTCCCAGGTCGTACGAGACGTAGCATAGCTTTTCTTTGATCTGGCGCACGGTTTCGAAATCGGCGGTTCGGTTGAGTGCGTAGCCTCTTCGGAGAAGCAGTGCGATCAGGTTGCGTGTGACGTCGCGGCCTGCCACGTCGAGTCGACGGGTGAGGTGGTTGAGGACGGTGGATTCGTAGACGGGGACGATGTGAGTGACACCGTCGCCTGAGTCGACTACTACACCAGAGGATAGACCCTGTGCATATAGTGCCAGCACGGCCTGGATAGCCACATATACGCCGCCGAAGTTGTAACGTTCGAACATGACTTGGGCCATTTGTTCCCGGTTCTTGAGGGGGTTCATGGGTGGTTCGGTAAGGAGGATCTTACGTCCCGCAGGGTCGATGCGGAGTTTCTCGTAGAAAGTAAAGTCCCAAAGGTGTTGCATGTCGTCCCATTTCTTAACGATTCCGTTCTCCATCTTGGGTAGGTGTCAGTGACCGAACTTGGAGGGCTTCATGCAGATTGGGAATGGGCAGCTCATACGGGATAGCTTATTTGTAGCATTGATCTAGCCGCAGCGGCTTCATCACCACACATGATATCTTTGACCACGATGTCTCCAGCTCGTTCTTCTGAACGCAGGATCGGTCGACCGACTATAGAGGGGAATTGATGTTCGGGGAAGTTCTGCCATGATATTAGCTTCGTCTTGGAGATAATGCGTGTGAAGGTTGAGTCCTATAAGACGTACCTGGGCGGCATAGCCGACTTTGAGGAAACCGGTACCCCCATCGAGGACTGGAAAACGAGTGTGTCAGCATCTGATGCAATGTGGTGGCCTGCGGGTTAGGTACCAATGGGTGGTTCAGCCATTTTGTATATTCCTTGGGGGTCAAATATTAGGGCGGTGTCATGCAGAGAAGACGACGAGTCGTAGACAAGGGCCGGAGCAATGAGAGGATAATCAAATCGTGGACTGAGGAGGCAATGGCGGAAGCTCACTCAACTCCTCCAGCGGAATCGACGTATGTTGGCGTGGAGGTACGACTACGATTACACTCGCTCGGCCTTCAGGTGTCGCAGCCCACCGATGCCAAGGTGGAATCTTGCCGCTGTACACGGTCATACCCCTCCCCGGCCAGGGTGGCACAAAGCGGTGTTGCCGCTTTTATCATGCTAAGTACAGTACGGAGTACTTCTGTATATGTATGTGAGGCCCTCCTGGAGAGCACCGGTGTCTAAACAGAATCAAAGATAGACACCATGGTTTATGACCCGCGGAGCGTCGAAAAAACACTTCTATATCATTTCATTCATAATATCGTGTCTCATGGCTGCGTAGATGTAATCCCCAACATTCGCTCTCTTCGCTCTATTTCATCTTCATGCTCGCTATGCCATTTCGAAGCAAGATCAATAAATAGTCAACAAGTGCTCACTAGACCAACAAATGCTCATGCAAATGCATACATTTCCAACGCCAACGCTCTATATTTTTTCCATCACATCACCCAAAGCGTCAAGGCCAAAATTCCCGACCGTCGTGCGGGTCTTTTCCAACTTTCTATGTCGAGGGGGACTTGAAGTCTGTCCGACACCGGCAAACTCGTTAGCTGAAGAGCCCCAATTAGGCTTCGCAGTCGTAACCACAATGGCCAGACTTCAGTAATCGTCACTGCGACGACTACGGGCGCGACTTACCCCACGAGATCGTGATCGGTAGTCCTCGCTGTTTGCAACATCATCCCTAATCATTTTCCGTCGACGGTCAGAGTCCTTGATGAGGTTGGCATCGTCGTAATGTCCTGCCACACCACTACCACCGCGATAACTGTCACTGCTCTGGGGAACAGGTCCATCGTAGTACCACTCGCCGTCTCGACCTTTGTAGTAACCGCCTTTTTCTTTGGCTCGCCTCCGGCGCTCACGCTCCAGCCGCTTTTTGTGGTGCTCTTCTCTCTCTGATAGCATCTTCTGGTGTTCACTGTGTTCCGCAGTGACCTCGTTCCACTCGCTGACAGCACCTTTGATCCCCAGTGCAGCAATGCCAATGGCAGCGGCATCTTGCCAGCGAGCGGCGCGTTGTTGTTTGTGGGCGTCCTCTGGGGACAACTGGCCTTCTCGAACCTGGGCGATCCGTTTGTCGTGTGCTTCAATGGAGGAGTACACCTTGGAAGCTGCATGGATGGTGGCAACGCTAGCTAGGGCCGCGGTGATCCATTTCTTGCGCTGCAGTTTACGACAGTTCTTTTCCTCTTCGGTGGACGACAGTAGACTTTCGGAGGATGACGAGGAACTCGATGATCCGCGTCGTTTGCGGGACCGTCCTGAGGCTGACTTGGGCCGTACACGAGATCGAGGAGGGACAGAGCCTTCAGAGTCGTAGTAATCATCTCGTGAATCTCGACGACCGTTTCGACGATCCTTGTAAGGTACCATCGCTGAAGCTCCCGCCCCAGCGGCGGCACCTGCACCTGCGGCTCTAGCATTGTCCATGGAGCTGGCTCTCCGTCTTGGTCGGCCTGGGCGCCTCGGTAGAACATCACCTCTGTGTCTGACCACCTCCACGATCTCTTCATCCGAACCCACATCCCGACGCCGGCGCAGAACCAGCCCTTTCTCTTCCGGAGTGCGCATTTCCCAGACGTTGGGGTCATCTCTGGGCACTCTACCACGGGCTTTCTTGTACCGGTGATGGATGGGATCCCAGACTTTATCATAGTGCTGGGTTGCAAACGGGATGGCTTGCAGGGTCAACGGCAAGGCCTGATCCATTTTGAGCGAGTTCCAGGGTTACACGACGCTGGTTGATAGGGTGTGTTCGGGATGCCTTGCAGCACAGGTTGAAATCGGGCGCCGCAAGGTTTTTGCAGAGGATGGCTTATTGGCTGCTTGATAAGCAGCTTCTATTTCCAACTGGCGGGCGGTTAGACAGTGACGTGCGAGACAGGCATGATGCTGTAAGGGAGAAGATTGACCCTGAAGGAAAAGAAGTAGCGTGCATCAATGTAGCGAGAATCCCTGTACGGTGTGTGCTCGTATCTGTAGAAGGGAGGGGGAGCAGTCCGGAAGAATAAGAATGTGGACAAGCATTAAGTAGCTGGTTTAGAACGGCAGAAGTTCAAGCTAGATGAAACAGGGAACCAAACGTCATCGGGTGGCAGCTTCACCGCTTTTCTATGTGGCCATTGGGTACTCCGACACAAAAGAATTAAAGGGAGAGCGAGAGGCAGAGGGAGAGACACACAAAAGCCACCGAGTGGACGGAGAGAAGTTTCGACCCAAAGACAAGGGAGAGTCTCGCGGAGGCGGGCATGGCACTGAGTACGGCTAGCGGACAAGCAGGTCAGGTGGGCGAGTCCAGACATCGAATTCAAGCATTTCGGGTCGCGGCGCGCAGGGAAGATCCTGTTGCCGACAAGACTGGACGATGTGAGCCTCACCCTGGAGGTGCCTGGGAGCTTACTGTACGGCTGGTCCTCGTACCACGAGAAAGTTCCGTAGATGGGGACCTCGCTGGACAAGGACTCACTCGCACTCCGACCACCGGCTAGGTGAGTGCCGATGGTCGCGAAGGACATATTGTACTCCGTCCTGTACAGCACAGTACAGAGATCGAGCAAAGTGGCACCAGAAGTCAATTGCGGCCTTTTTGACTGGCCACCTGGGTCAGTGGCTGTTGTTCTTGGGGTGGTGGAAATCGAAGACGAGTGGACAACAATAATCGAGCTGCTGGGAGACCAAAGGTGCTCAGGACAAAGATGGGAAAGCCGCAGAAATCGAAGTTGCAGGGGACATTGTAGTCTGTACAGAAAAGCCCCTCGTGTTGCAGTGGCAATCGAGCTGTACAATGACGTCGTATACCAGCCTCTATCAAATCGCACCGGAGGCTGGGTTCAGGCTGGTGCATCTTTGGATCCGCGACGCGTGTTCAGGGCGAGGGCAAAGGGCAAGTCGCCGCCATCTGCATCTCCTGTCCATCTTTGCCTCTCGCGAACGACCAAGACTCGACCCAGCAGACAAGACTGAAGATCAACTCTACACATACATGGACTGGGTTAGAGCAAGCATCCCCAAACATACGGCAATGTGACAATCCCATCTACCGTGATCGATCCTTGTGCTTGGTGTTTCCACCTTTCCTACGAGGACCACTGAGTCTGATGCTCGTACGGAGTCTAGACCATGCGCTGTCCCTTGTACGACTACACGACCTTGATCATCATCATCCTAGAGGTTCTCGAAAGAGAATAAAACTTGAATATCCATGCCCTGTGCAATCAGTCATTGGGTGCATTCTCGAGATAGACTTGATATCCGTGCGAAGTTGGGAGGAGCGCATATGGTCCAGAAGAATGAATGACCGAATTGAATCATCACAATTTTGTCTGCTTGAAGGTAACAAGACGCCTCAGAGAGCTATCTCGGGCCTGTCAATTGTCATTTTCGAGCAGGAATGCGTTCAATTTCAGCACATCTTCGGCACAACAACAGTCAATGAAAGAGTCTGAGTTGCAATTTGACATCAGTGCTTTTGAGAGCGAATGGAGGCCCTTCTAGGACCTTGGGACAGGCCCGCGTACTCTGCGTTTCCGAGTGCAAGACCAGGAACTCCCAGGGAGAACTAGGATCATAATTCGATTGGGATCTAATGTACAGCTCAACTGCCATTTGACCGACTAGCTTTTTCCTAATCACAGTTCACCGTGACCATTCTCGGTGCCAGTCGTAACACTCCGACCGGAAAATTGGGCACTGAGTTCCCCCAGCCCCTTTTTGAACTCCACGTACGCGGTATCAAATCGAGCGCCCAGCATCCAGGCAACAAAAAGCTACACCGACGTTAGCATTAGGATCCCGAACGGGAGCCCTGTGCTTACCATAGAAACAGCAATAACCAACAACATTGTCGCCACGGCGCCAAACAAAATCATCGTGTCACCCTTGTCACCAGGCTGAGCTTTGACTTGCTCAGCCTTGTTCTTCGCAAGAACATCATCGATCTTCTGTGACGGGAAGATTGATTCGATAAACTGCTCGATTTTGCCGCAAGCAATGCTGATCTTCAAGAAATTAGGGTCTTGTGGTCGGTTCTTCTTGCGGATCGAGTGAACGTGCTTCTTGAACACATCACACACCACTTGGAGATTCTGGGTAGACTCGATCATGAGTTGACAAGCCTCACCTTTGGTGATCTTGATGTTGCGTTGGAACATGGCATAGTTCCGGAAACAAAGATCCAACGTCGCAATGGCCATGGATTGGGGAATGGCGCAGAAGTTGAAAACACTCTGCTCCCTCAGCCCGGCGAGATAGTACAAACATTCGTCGGCATGCTCAAGCGCATTCAGAACCATGTCGGAGCTGCAGTTGAGCGCTTTTCCCTTATTCTCTGGTTTGAACAGATCCTCAAACTTGTCCACATGTTTGGACCAGATCTCCTTTGGCCAGAATTTCCGGTTGTCGTCAAAGTCTTCTCGGACGTCTCGAGTAATGTTGACCTTTTGCAAGAACAGCCCCATAGACCTGTGCAGATGCGGCCTTTCGAGAAGCGCCGGATTGCCGAATCCGCTCTCGACAAACATTCTCGTCAATCCTTCTCCTACTAGTCCAGCGACGTAATAACAATACAGGTCATAATCATCGACTGTCTGAACCCCAACCTCATTAAATTCGGCATTCAGGCAGTAGTCTGCCATGCCGTTGCCCATCTTTTCTGTGATGTCTCTGATGATGTCCTTGTACGCCGGTTTGATCTTCTTGTACTCTTCAATAACATATCTGAAATTGACCAACAGATCTCGGTCCTTCTCTTCGGGTCTGTTTCCATCAAAATGCCACCCATCAACCTCGAGATTTGCATGGAACTTCCGGAGAAGAGGTTCTTTGGTCTGTGCAGATATTGACGTATCATCTTCGATTGTGTCCAGCCCACGCAGGATCAAGTAGAAAATACAAATGGGCAGTAGGAGCTCGGGATGTAGTTCTTTTATAACTGCGCTGAAACTGCGACTGGTCTTGTCAAGATATTGGAAGCAGATCTTGACCGACTCGGGCTCTTTGCTTTCGTCGCGTTCGTGAACAGGATTATGCCAAACTTTCCTTTACGGGTTGTTAATCTTTCAAACGTTTGGGTAAATGGGGAGTGCTTACCATTGTATTATGGACCGCAGTTGTTGAACGTGAACCAAATAGTATAGGACTTCAGTGGCTTTCGGCATGGTGGCTGACACAAGCTGCGCTTGCTCTCAACAACCCCGGCAGGGCTACTTAGGGAAGAAAGGGAGAGAGTGACAGTATTCGAAAGAAGGGAAAAAGGAAAATGAAAAATGAAGAGAGTGCACTTCGTCTTATGCGACTTTGTCAGAACATGGTACACGGTAGGAGATGAGAAGAAACCGAATGGTACGACCCTTTGGTTGCTTTGAGAAGCCCTGGAAGGATTTCACGTTTGGCTAGCTTCGGTTAGAAATTTAGTTAAACTAACCACCTGCCGAGTGTCTGGTATAGCGTCAATGATTAGTGCGTTGAGCGCAATGCACACCTGTAACAGGCATGGGTTGGATAGGTTTGGCAGCCTCTGTCCTTACCTAAGACTACCAAGAGGCGGTGCTGTGGCTTTCGCCCACTAGCCTCACCTCAAGTCTAGGAGCACCTATACTATACGGACGCTCCGTTCTCTGCACCTACGGGTTACCTACTCCAATGCCCTTAGGCTGTATTGTACTGTAGGTCCCTCTAGCCTGGCGCGCCCAGCAACCGTCTCCTCGTCCTATGACTTCACATCACGTCTGACCTTCACTTGAACCCCGACATACGCGGCTCTCCAAGGCTGCAATAAATTCCTTATCACTTTGTGCTATTGTCAGCCATCTATTCCCTCACATCGCAGACTTCTCTAGATCTATCTCTCTACCTCCTCCCTTCGTCTCCTCCGCCTCCTCCGCCTCTTCCGTCCACCGACAACATTTTAGCAAACACGAAGTGCGCAAGCACTGCACATTACCTCTACCGATAGTATTTGTAGGGTTGGGTGTGCCCACCAGTTTTCGAGCTGTAGGAGGAAAACATCTCTACGATCCGCAGAGTCGCAACCTCAAAAGTCAAGAGAACCATCGAACCACATTGGCGCATCATCGGACGCAGCCATGGTTGTCGACACAACCTACTACGATGCACTGGGTGTCAAACCCGATGCTACCGAACTAGAAATAAAAAAGGCATACAGGAAACTCGCAATAACAACTCATCCCGACAAGAACCCCGGTGACGAGACCGCCCACGCCCGTTTCCAAGCTGTCGGTGAAGCCTATCAAGTCCTGTCTAACAAGGATCACCGCGCCGCCTACGATAAATATGGAAAAGAACAAGCGATGCCCCGAGAGGGCTTCGAAGATCCCTCTGAATTCTTCTCCATGATATTCGGAGGTGATGCCTTCGTCGACTTGATTGGCGAGCTGACACTCCTCAAAGACCTTACCCACACAATGGATATTACCATGGAGCAGATGGAGGAGGAAGAGCTCGCAAAGGCGGCTGAGGAAAAACTGAATGTTCATGATGAAAAAGAACAAGAGGCCACTGCTGCCACAGCAGCGGGTATGAGCGAGAAAGAGGCCGAAGCCACAGCACATTCTACGAGCGATACCACATCACCTCCGCCTCCCCCGCCCTATGTAGGCGAAGAGCCATCGACATCCTCGACAGCGCATGGCTCCGGCACATCCACACCCCGACGATACCTCGGTCAACAAGCCATCATGGACAAATCCGAAGAGGACGCACGAATGGATGCAGCCGGCCTATCACAGGAAGAAAAGGACCTTCAGAAAAAGAAAAAGAAGGGTGGTCTGACGAAAGAGCAGCGTGAGAAGCTCGAAGCTTACGAGCGTGAACGGCGCAAAGCTCGTGAAGAACGTGTCGATACCCTGGCCAAGAAACTCATCGACCGCATCTCTGTGTGGACAGAGACCGACAAGGGCACTGATGTCACCCAGGCCTTTCAAGAAAAGACACGACTCGAAGTCGAAAATCTAAAGATGGAGTCCTTTGGCATCGAAATCCTTCATGCAGTCGGTCAGACATACCTACAAAAGGCCACGAGTTTCTTGAAATCACAGAAGTTTCTCGGCATATCGGGCTTCTTCAGCCGCTTAAAAGACAAGGGCACGCTCGCCAAGGAGACGTGGAACACGATTTCCACGGCGATCGATGCACAGTTGACGATGGAGGAGATGGCCAAGCTCGAGGAGAAAGGCGGTGCCGACTGGACCGACGAGAAAAAGGCCGAGTACGAACGCAAAGTCACAGGAAAGATTCTCGCCGCGGCTTGGCGAGGGAGCAAGTTTGAGATCCAGGGAGTGTTGCGCGACGTTTGTGACAAGATCCTGAACGATAAGACCGTCAGGCTGGAGAAACGAGTCGAGCGCGCCCACGCCCTGGTGCTATGTGGTACAATCTATCAAAAGGTACGTGTTAGGAACCTGTTACCGCGTGCTTTCGTCGTTTTATCGTTACCATCTCGGCGAGTTTGAGAAACTAACATTTGTCCGTGTATTCCAGGCCGAACGTGATCCTGATGAAGAAGGCGACTTCATGGCCTTTGAACAACTCATGGCCGAGAGTATGAAGAAGCAAGAAAAGAAGAAGGAGAAAGAAAAGGAAAGCAAGGATAAGGACAAGGACAAGGAGTCCTCTTCGAAACGCCATTTTGGACATAACCACTCGAGTCCGGCTACGAGTACACCGTCATAAAACAAAAGGTCTCGTGGTGTGAGGCGCAACCTTTTGTCTCCTCTTTTTTTGGGCCTCGCCTGGTCCTATCTCTCTCTCTCTCACACACACACCGACACATGTAATTTCTTGAGCGGCATCGGGCATCATGGAATCAGGATAGAGTGGTCTCGATCCCGGCCTGTGGAATCTAAATGTTTTTGTTCAATCTCAGCTTTTGGACAGAACCTATAGTACCATCCATCCGCTGCCTTTTTCCCATCATCGGGTCCATGTGTAAGTGAGTCCCTCCTCAGTAGCAAGGTTTCCTAGGTACTCACTGCGACGTATTTTTCATTGCTCAGTGCGTGATTCACCCACCATTACGGAGTACTCAGGCATGTAAAGTACAGTAGTCTGTCGGTCAAAGTTAATTAAATATTGTTATCGCTACATGAGAGGCGATGATTGGAATTTATGTGCTCCGTACTCTCTTGACTTTCCATCTCTCGTATAGTAAAGTCTTTGGTTTGGTTTCTTCTTTTGCTTCCTCTTCGCTGTCTGCTTTCATTTTGTCTTGTATGTTTTGGGTAGGTAGCTATATATGTATATATAAAAAGCGCGTACTCTTTGACGCTGCCCAAAAAAGAGGGAGGGAAGGGGCGGGAAGAAGTAGAAAAGACCGAACAAAAGAAAAAAGAGAGCGAAAAAAAAGGCACCAATGTTTTCAGCTTTCTCTCCCTCGCTATGCTGGGTATCACCTGCCGAATGTCGAGAACGCCCTCATATACTCCGTATTAGCACCCGTCTTTGAATGCGTGCGTGTAAAAATCAAACGATCTCCCCCGGCCAAAAAGACACAACATGCCCCGGCTTCCAAGAACCGACACCGGCGCCATCTGTTTCGTAACGTTTCGTCAATAGGAAAATAAGGTATGGTCAAAGTCAAATCTGAATGCAACAAGATGACCCTGAAACCCAGTCTACTCGCCTCTCAAGACGGGCGAGAATGACTCCAGGAGAGCCGTGACCTCCTCCAGTGATGCAATGCCTGACTGCGCGGTGAAAAGGGCTGGAGGAGGGTCGTCGATCCGGAATGGCGTCTCCTCCAATTTCGCCTTTGCAAGACCAGGGCTCAACAGCCCTTGTCTGGCCTCTGGTTCTTCTGAGCCAGTAGCAAATCCTCTCTCATCAAGGTCTTCGTCGTTCAAAACCCGGCCTCCAAGCTTGACATCTCCTATTCCAACTCGATAGTCCAAGGCTTTATTACCAGCTCGGATGAGCTCGTCGGTCATGGTGGTGCACCGCCTGATGGTGGAGCTCAATTGTTGGGATTCGGCCAAAAGTTGCTGATGTCTGCTGAGATCTTGCATCAGCCGTTTTTCGTCTCTTGCTCGTTGCCGCGATCTTGCAGATGCATTCGTCAGGGAACCCGAGCCGTCTGAGATCAACGAATCGTCTTCATCATCCATGTCGTCAAAGTCGCTCTCATCTTCAAGATCAGACATTTGCTCGGCTTCTTCAACGTCATCTTCTGCGACAGTACCTAAACTGAATGCAGATTGACCGGATGCTGTCCTCACAGTGGCAAGAGACAATCGGCCGGAGCGGGAGAGGCGTCGGTACCTCCTCAATTCACCATTCTGTTTTCGTAGCTCACGTTCCAACGTCTTGTTGATGGCTAGGAGGGACGAATTGGATATTTCAAGATCCAAAACCTTTCGTTCGCGTCTTGCATTCGATGCCTCGTCATGCTGAGGCTGCACAGGTGATGTGACCTGGTCAATTGCTACATCCCCAGTACTGACAGGTCTGGATCTTGGTTTGATCATTTCTGAGCTGTCGGTGTCACTCGTGACCGATGTTGGTATCGTATTGGAAGAAGCTAGGCTGAACGACCGTGGACTCAACGCTTCTGGCGAAAGTGTGTTGTTACCTGACAAACGCGGAGAAAGACCGGGCGTGATTCCCAAGTCCAAGGGCAGGGGAGGTTGCGTCCGAACACCATCGATTTTGTTCTCACTAGTCATAGTTGCCGAACTTGCACTGATGGACTTGCGATGAATCAACGGCGAATCAACCATGCCAGTAACTGCACCGCCAGCAGTGCTCTTCGGCCTCTCAATCGTCCTACGAAGGGGGCCAGGTGGTGAAGGTGTTGGTCCTGCCTGCATTTTTCGCGGTGAGGAGGGCTGTGATACTTTATATCCTCGTTTCGGAGACTGGGGTGGACTTGCAGCGTTTACAGCTTGCCTTGTGTCCAATCCTTGAACTGTAGATGTAAGCACTGGAGTCGGCGGTTTATTTGCCGGTGTTTGATGGATGTCGTTGGCTCTGAAGAACTTCTCGTCCAGGTCATTCTTAGCACTCTCTGGCAAGACTTGTGTAGGCACGGTGCTTGACAATGCTGATGATCCAACAAAGATTTGGGCTCGTGCAGGTGGAAAGCGTGAGCCTTCATCGAGTCTTGAAGACCCTACAGTAGACTTTGCTTCGTCTGCATGAAAGAATTTGGAAGAATTGTCTTTGTCGACCATGCTCTTTGCTCCAGACACTCTCCTGTGCACCGTGACGACAGGAGCCCCAACTTTCGGTAGAGAGGGTGTGCTTGCTGTCAGTCGAGGGCTGCTAATTCCGAGCCCTTGCCCTTGACTTCGGAGTGCCCTGGGAGCCTCGGTTCTTTGGGATGGTGTTCCTTGAAAGCCATTATTGCTTTCTCTGACTGGAACAGGAGTCGACGGCGACTCTGTGCCAAATCTTGACCTTCTTACTCCTGACCGCGGGGTGACGTTGTTATTCAAGGGTGTCGTGGTCTGATCGACCTTCCCGGGAGATCTTGCTCTCACAAACGGTTCTTTTCGGGAGGACAAAGCAGGCGACGAAGAGGTCGACCCTGGGAGTCTCGGTGTAAGAGGAGTCTTGACATTTCGAAAGTTTGAGCTGAGTGAGGGAGTCAGTGGTTTGGACGAGTTCGCTTTGGTTTGTTTATCCAGTGGCATCGTGAGGGGGGCGGGACTCGAGATGTGGTCGTGGTTTATTGTCGTAATTGACCTCCTGCATGCCCGCAAAAGATGTGAGTCTGCAGCCAACTGGTTCTCATGGTCGAGCAGGAGGGGGACTGCTTGGGTAAGGCTACGAGCCGTCAATGCGAGTCGAGAGTGTCAACACAATGTTTGAGAAGCCGTGGTTGGTTTAGTGCAGAATCTGGTGATGTTATTACTCGCATAGAGCGTAGGGACCCTGACCACCGGGATCCATCACGCGTGTTCCACCCCCCGATCCCTGCGCCCACTGTAAGTCCACTGAGCCTGCGCCTAGTTTTCATTGCTCGACGCGATTCTTCGTGACACGAGTGTTTGTGTCGAGTTTGTTGAATCAGCTCCAGACCTCGAGCATAACGATGCAAACCACGACTTCCTGGCTGCGATGACCCTTTCGGAAGATGTAGTCGACCATACTATACCTGCCGATGATGCCTCCGTCGAGGCAGGGTGGCCTGCACCCACGAACACATTCGACGCCGAGACAGCGCTTGACGCCTCTCAGCATCACTCTCTCAAGCACCACCTGCTCGGCCCCTCTTTGACAAAGTCAGGACAAGATGGGGTGGATCAGAAGAAAGTGTCGGAAATAATCTACGAGGCCTCGAAAGGGTCGAAATTCTTCCACAACGAGGAAGTCAAGGACAAGAACTTGACCATCAAGATTGAAAGAATCCTGAAACAAAAGGCTCAATTGGAGAAACTCGATTTGAAATCCGACCTGAGACGAGCCGACGATTATATTGCCTCGTTGGAACTCTCAAGGGATTTGTCACAATATGTTGTGCACATCGACTGTGACGCCTTTTACGCGGCCGTTGAGGAAATCGACAGGCCTGAGCTAAAACATGTGCCCATGGCAGTTGGGGTTGGTGTTCTCACAACTTGCAACTATGAAGCTCGAAAGTATGGATGTCGGAGTGCAATGGCGGGTTTTGTAGCGAAGAAACTCTGCCCTCAACTGGTTTGCTTGCCATTGAATTTTGAGAAGTATACTGCCAAAGCTAAAGAAGTAAGAGCAATCCTATCAGAATATGATCCGCGATTCGAAAGCGCGAGCATCGATGAAGCGTATATGAACATCACCGAGTACTGCGAAACGCACAACATGGGACCTGAAGCCGCGATCGAGCAGCTTCGAAAAGAAGTTCAGGAGAAATGCAAGATCACCATCTCAGCTGGAATCGCACCAAACGCTAAGCTAGCAAAGATCTGCTCCAACAAGAATAAGCCCAATGGACAGTACAGGATTCCCAATGATCGAGGTGCAGTCATGTCTTTTATCTCAACACTGCCAGTTCGCAAAGTCAATGGCGTCGGTCGTGTATTTGAGCGCGAACTTGATGCTATTGGAATCAAGATGTGTGGCGATATCTACCCTCAACGCGGTTATCTGTACAAGCTGTTTGGAGAGAAGGCTTTTCAGTTCCTCATGCAGACATCTCTTGGTTTAGGCAGGACGAATGTTCAGCCAGCAGAAGAGTATGAACGGAAAAGCGTCGGCACTGAAAGCACTTTCCGCGACATCAGCAGTAAGGAAGATTTGCGAGAAAAACTTCGCCATACCGCCGAAGAACTCGAGAAGGACATGGCTAGGGTCGAAGTCAAAGGTCGTACTCTCGTGCTCAAGGTCAAACTATACACCTATGAAGTCTTCACTCGTCAAGTTGCTCCACCGAAGGCTGTCCACCTCGCAGAAGATCTGTACAACTATAGTCTTCCCATGCTGGTCAAACTTGAGAAGGAAATGCCCGACTTCAGAATACGCCTACTGGGTCTTCGTTGTACGCATCTCGTCAGCACCAAAAAGGACAAACCTGATTTCTTCCGGCCTCGCACTGCCAAAGGGCCGTCAAATGATCCAGCCACCGACAATGGCGGATGGGAAGTCTGGCCGGATTCTGAGTTTGAAGAAGCCGTCCGGCAGGAACGACAGGAAGAGATGGAAGAACTTGAACGTTTGAGCCAAGAGCAGCAACAAGCTGACGAAGGCGATCTGCAAAATTCGACTGCTGATTGGCATGAACCTTTCGGGCGGTACAAAACTGGTAGCGAGCCCAACTCTCCAGCCAAACATGGACGGGTGAGAAACGAGGGCCCAGGTTTGATGGCCAAAGAACATCAAGAGGAGCTGTGGAATTGTCCTATATGCCAGCTTCCGCAACCGGCTAACGATCGAGATTTCAATTCCCACATCGACCTATGTCTTTCGCGCCAGACGATCAAGGACGCTGTAGCAGAGGCACAGACGTCGAGGAATGTGTCGCGTGCTTCTCCGGAAGTATCTGTTATGCCTGGTCGACCCAAATCGGCAATCGGAGTTTCCGCTGGAATAAAAACGGCCTCGAAGCGAAAAGCAGCTACAAGTGTCTCGAATGTTATGGGTTCCGACGAAGCCAATGGGAGAAAGCAGAAGAAATTGTTCTTTACTTGAAGGGCACTCTGCAGTCCACTTGCCTTGTTCCAAAAGCATGTATGATTGATGAAGTGATGAAGTAGAAATAATGTTTTGTTCAAAAGACACCACAGTGCCCATCATAGCTAGATGACATGGTATGATTTTGTTTGCTCCATCCCTTTTACACCTGCTACTTGTGTCAGCGGATCAATTGAACTCGCGCAGGTCTGAAGTGAACATCTTCGATCACAGAAGCATTTATGCGCCTTGATGGAGACAAGGAGGGATTGGCATTGTCAATATCCGAGGATCTACCGACGACCGTTCTCTTAAGTATCGCAACTCCCCTCTTCCCCGTCGACAGTGATTTTGTATCGCAATTATTACTGTCCTACTCGACTCTTCAAGAATTCGGATGGTATTGGTGGGTTCGATGATTGCCGAATAGCATGGAACTGCAGTCGAGTCGATCGAACAGCCACCACGGCCATCATGTTGACCCTGTCGGCGACATTGTCACTGAGTCGAACGGCACAACCCACCACCCAGCAGAACCATCCCTGACGCCTCGACATATATTGAAACTCTTTTGCGCTGGGTTCTCGTTCTTCTACGCCGGTACAAACGATGGCACCATCGGCCCTCTTATTCCGTATATGTTGCGCAAATACCATGTCAGCACTGGTCTGATCACAGTCATGTAATGCCTGCCTGCCTGCCTGCCTGCCGTGAACGCCGAACGAATACCAATACCAATGCTAACACTGACATCGATAGATACGTGGGCACATTCGCCGGCTGGTTCATGTCCGCTCTCACTAACACACACTTGACAACGACACTACGTTTGTCTCTGGGCGCAACACTCCTTCTCGGTGCAGGGCTACAGCTTCTCGCTCAGTTGCTTCGGTTCTGGGATCCTCCGTTCTCCGTGTTCGTGATCACCTTCTTCTTCACGGCTCTCGGCCAGGCGTACCAGGACTCATACTCCAATGCCTTTGTTGCCAAAGTGCCCCAGGCACACCGATGGCTCGGCTTCATTCACGCCATGTACATGCTCGGCTGCCTCACTGGACCTTTTGTCGCGACGCTTGTCTCAAGCCACACGCATTGGTATTATACGTACGCTGTCGAGGCAGGTCTTGGCGGGTTGAATCTCGGTTTTGTGTCTGTTGCCTTTGGAGATGATATCTTCCGACACTGGAAGAAGAGAGCTGTTGAGGAAAGAGCGTCGGAAGCAGGTGCAGACGCTACTTTGTCCATTGACCATGATGTCCCCAGCAATACTCGAGCCAGAAACAAGCAAGCAATCAGGGAGATCCGACAAACTTTACGACTTTCCTCGGTCTGGCTTATTAGTATGTTCTTTTTCTTCTTTCTCGGAGCAGCCGTCACAGCTGGAGGTATGGCTTGTCTTTCCCTCTCGCCTTCCACTTTCTCGTAGCTCACACATACAGGCTGGGTCGTCGAATATCTCGTTCGTGTACGCCACGGCGATCTATCTGCCATGGGCTACGTACCGACAGGGTATTATGGCGGTGGCTTCCTCGGTCGCTTACTCCTCGCCGAGCCCACGCATCGATTTGGCGAAAGACGCATGGTCTTTCTTTACATTGTCATCTGCGTTGCTCTGCAGGTAATGTTCTGGACCATACCGAACATCATTGCCGGCGCAGTGTTGTACTCTGCTTTGGGATTCTTTTCGGGTCCCTTTTTCGTCAGTGTAAGGACGAGAAAACACCATTATCTCCCCATCCATGCTCACTGTATGTGTAATTCTAATCTCCACTCGACAGGGCATCTCCGTGGCGTCAAAACTATTTCCAAAAACCATACAAACTACCGCTTTAGGTACGTAAATACAACGCCCATAGCCCCAGATTTTCATCTTCTCGACGCTCTTTCTTACGCAATGTCACCGCTCGTGTAGGCTTCGTCTTCGTCATCGCTCAGATGGGAGGAAGTCTCTTCCCAACCGTCACCGGAATCATCGCGGCCAATGCAGGCGTCAAAGTTCTGCAGCCAATGCTAGTCGGGTTATTTGTTCTTGTTGGAGCCAGTTGGTGGCTCGTACCAAAGATCGAAAAGGAGAGAGAGGCATGACTTGAAGACGGTACAATAGCAGTATCTAGCCCTCACTGCGACCATCGGCGTCTCCTATACAACCCATACCCCCATACGAGTAACGACTCGCTAGTACCCATACAATACCCATGGCTATATCCGCGCGTACAATATGTACTCCTGAACCTTACCCTGGTACCTATGTCCGTGCGTTTCCCTCTTGCATTTCCGGGAACGCACGTACTCACACGCGCACCCACGCACACACATAATGATAAAGAAGAAAAGAAAAATCCTTGTTCCGCTTTCACGTCGAATCCCTGCTTGACATACTCGTACTCGTTTCTACTGTGCCTACGTAGTCAATTGTTTGAGTGTATCGTTGGTCCTCGTCCTCGTCCTCGTCCTCAACAGTCGTAGGCAATTACGGACCACGTCCTCGGTAACGAGCAGTCGAGGTCCACCCGCCAGCCACACCCACGTTCAGAACGGTCGAAGAAAGCCCGATCGAAACCTTGCAACATGATCCGTTGTCCGATAGGAAGTATGAAACTTTTATACTCCCGTCGTAGCTCGTGCTCGTGCTCGAACTCCATACCGTGCCCTCCCCCTATGTTTTCCCTCTCCCGCCCACTTTGGCTCCATCTACAACCCCATTCCCTCGAATTCTTTCCCGTCTCGGTACCATCTCCTACCTGATCGGGTCATCCTTGCCAGATTTTCGTCGACCAACACGTACCGTGCACATGGACGGTGCATCAACGGACCCGGAGTGCACATACACTCACCCTCCACATCGACTCCGGCTCTCTACTTGATCTACGGAGCAAAGTACTTTGTAGAACACACTAGGGTACCCGACAAGGGCACCGGGACACCGGTCATTATGATCTGTGCTCACAGGACCCAGGTGGCCTTCCATTTCCAACTGGCGATTAATTTTATCAAAGGAAGAGAAAGAGACAGAGAGAAAAAAAAAAAGAGAGACACGTACAGCAGAATCTTCCACTAGTCACTGCTTTCCTTCCAACTACTCGTCCTAAGTAGACAAGGTACCCTATACCAATACCTATTCCCTGTCTTCCAAGACAGCCCTTCATCAGCACTTGTGTCTTGTCCACTTGGGAAGCGCTGCAGCTTGTCAGCGCCAGATACTGGAGTTCTCCTGCCCTCCGTTCCACAGCAACACATCGCATGCCATGCAATAACGATCAGTTACAATGCATACAGCATACGCTTGATGGGCAGCATTTACCATGGCAAACCCCGATGGTGCCATAGCCACTCGCATAGCCACTCATGCCTTGTTCACTGTACTTCATGCTCTTCAACGTCGTTTTGATCATCCTTCATCTGTCCTTCCCTGACCCTTTCCGGGGCAACAGCGGCGTAAGGATCTTCAGCTTCAGCTTCCGCGTCCGCTCCCTTCCTGTCTTTCTCGAGAATCTCAGTCTCCGCGTCTGACGGCCCTCCACTCTCTGACACAGTGTCCTCCTCGCCCTTGACCTTACCAACTCTGGTGCCCTCAAACATTCCACCGAATGGCGACTTCTTACGCGCCACTTTCGGGCTCGGTTCCTGCGCTTCCGACACGACCGGTCCGGTTTCCTTTGCACCATATTTCTCAATGAATGCGTCCTTCAGTACTTCATAGAGAAAGCTGTACTGCAATTCATTCATTACCATCATCATTCGTTGTTCGCGCAAAGTATTGACTGTCTCCCAGATCAGATCCGCTTCCTCCTTGAAGTCCGGAGTCGTAGGCTTAGGCGGTCCACTCCTACCCCAAGTGCCATTTGATTTCGGGGTAGGTTTGGCTGTAATGTAATCCGAAGGCGCCTTTAGAAGTCTGCCTGAGTCCAATTCATGGAGAAGAAAGTCCAGGGCTATCCAAGTGCCGGTCCGACCAACGCCAGCTGAACAGTGGACGATCCGTGGAGAATCTCCAGCTACCTTCTTGGAAACCTTGATCAATTCTAGTAGTGCCGCACGGTCTTCAGCTTCTGGCTTTCCGAAATCCGGCCAGCCATTGAATAAGTAATGATAAATGACTTTCGATTCGTCTCCGATGGTCAATTGCAACTGTCGAACTTCACATCCAAGCTTTGCATCATAGTTGACGGACAGTAATGTCACAGTGCCACACTGGCCCTGCACTTCATCGGCGTCTTCCTTTTGGGTGTTTGAGTCTGCAGACTCGGCATCTGTTCCAATGCTATCAGTATCGGTGCTTGTTTTAGAGGAATCAAAGAAAGGGTCACCGGCGCTTGCTGCGTCCCCAGCAGCGTCTTCATTACCTTCTTCGTGTGCAGGGAGACTGAGTATGGGATTCTCCATATCCCATGGGAAATATTGTGCGCATTTCTCCTTTGCACCTTCATACAGTTGGGTGAGCATCACAATCGCCCCAACATCACCCGTGGTTTCTTGCAGGACCATGTGCCAAAAATGGGAAAACTGCCCCTCTTTCGGACCTTGCGTGGCAATATACCTGTATACAGCGTCGGATGAACCATCAGGTGAACTGTTCTCAGGGGCATACGAGGTAGGGTTTTCCTTTCGCATTTTGTCTTGCACCAAGTGGTGAGAGAGTCTGATGGGCGAGGCGTTGACATAGTCTGACCCTCCAATGGGCTTCTTTAGCCTGATTCTCGACAAGTCCCAGGGCTGGACATTTCCGTAGCGATTGCGGCTTATGACGGTAAGCGACCGATCGAGGCGAAATGGAGAGGATTCTGGGTTTTGAAGGGCGTCTTGCAAACGAAATCGCTCTTTCCATCCTATGTCCGCAAAAGCAGCCGTGATTTCTGTGTGCCGTTAGCCACTGGTGTGTCGAGGCATATTCTGCCTGAATGAGCTATTGAAGATGATAATACTCACTTGTTCGATCCTTATCTAGGTAGGCCGGTACCTTGACGAGATCTTGTCGGCTGGAGTCACCGCTCTCACCAGCTGATTCGATCGAAGACCTTGAAGCTGATGTAGATGGCCCAGCAGTATTGATGGACAATTCTTGCGACCTCTGCCGCTTCACTGGGCCTGACGGTGGAGTGCTAATAGTCAAAGATTGTGGCATGGTCTGAGTTATCTCGGCGATTGTGGCGGCATCGGAGTGAGATGAGCCAGGCCCAGCTCGGGTGGCGTTAGTGGAGAGAGGCGGCAGGGATGAGGAAGTCGTAGGTCGAATAGTAAGATTTGGGGTTGTCTTGGATCTTCTCCCAGGATGGAGATGCAGACGTTGGAAAATAGACGGGCGCTTGGGTGTTGAGATGGTGGAAGATTCCCCAGAAGCGACAGGAGAGTCCTGGGGAGCGGCGCCGGTTTTATCGGTAAAAAGACTTGAGACAGTCGTTGTGATCTGGAGTGATGGGTGAGAGGAGTGACCAAGCTGGGTTTGGATTTGTTTGATGGAGTTCAAGGAGATAACCAGGCGTGGCTGTTTACAGAGTGAGGTCGTGATTTCGTCTTCAACGGGATAGTGTGAACGTCGTCGCTCCAAGGGATGGATGTTCCTGCCCCGGTTATCTTCTGTATATTGCCCGACTGGAAGAGTTGCTTTCGATGTTAAGGATTTGATCTGTGTGAATAATGATACTCAAGTCCTGCGTTCGCTGGTTGCTGTTCGCAAGTTAACAAACTGCCGACAGAGTCCTTTGTGCCGCACGGTGAGATCCAGATCCCCTGTTTCAGGTGAGCTCTTGGAATATTCATACGTTGCTTCCGACGACAACAAGAAAGAGGCGCCTAATAAAGCAGTTGATAGGCAGCCTCGTGCAACGGGATGCGAATGGTCTGATATAAATTGCAAAATAAGCGAATGATGCCTGCTTCCAATCAACAAGAATTGGCGTGAGGCTGAGGTTGATTGCATACAGATTGACCTCATTTTGCAGGACTCGGAATCGGGAGTTGGAGGTGGGGGAAATGGTTATGTAAGCACAGACTGCGCTTTTACTCGCCATGAGATTCGATGTTCGCAACCATCATCTACTGTACAGTATCTACTCGCACATTCTCAGCGATAACTTTGTATCTCTTCCAACGTCCTTTGAAAGTAGTCGACTATCTCCTTCCCATTACGAGCCCTTCTTTGTCATTCTGCTTGCTATCTCGATCCGTACTTTGTTGATTTGTGATTGCGAACTTTCCAGCCCACGCCGTTGCCGCAATGACATGGTGGTGGATGTTAGAAGTATGCTTTTCAACCACAGCTCCATTTTCCGCCTTCTAACCATACCAGAAACGAATGATAGAGATGGTGCGTTCTTGGCCTCCTCTTGACGCCTCAGCCTCGTCCATTTCTAATCGTCCACAGCTCCTCCGGAGTCCGTCCTTTCATCGAGGCGTGCAAAAAGTTCACAAAAAAGTCCATGAGTTGCAACACGGCAAACCCCCCGAGTACTATGGGGGAACACACATTGACTGTACGTGGCACACTGCTATCTCTCACCTGCCCTAGAGCTGTCACCTGCTCGACCAACCAAGACTGGGAACCAAGACCAGAAACTCACGCATCTACTCTATAGCTGAACAAGATGCTGGTCGTGGCGCCAAAAGTCTGTTCAAGTTGTTTTGGGAAGAACTCAAAACAGGCCACAAACCAGAGCCGCCAACGAAGAGATGACAGCCATTCGCCCAGGCGATGAAATAATGTTTACAACGAACAAGTCGATTAGCAAGGTGTTCAGGCGTTGAGGGGCGAATTCATCCAGACTACAGAGGATCTTGCTGCCTCGGTGGTCATTTTCAAAGGTTGTAGGCATATTGCTGCAGTCGTGGAGAGAGATGATTTGGAAAGTGATGCGATCTTGGACGAGATCCAAGTTTTACAGATTGAATCTCAGATCCCTTGTCGTTCCGTGATACGTTCGCACGGCCCCTTTCCCCGGTTTGATGACAACGGTCGATACAAAAGAGACGACCCGACAAGTCCTCGGAAGATGCAGGTTTGTCCATGGTGGGCTCAGCTTCGTGCAGAAGGATCGTCTTCCTGCCAGACGTGCTACGCCGTGGTACATTTTGTGTGCGCCTCCTTTTGATCGCCGACCTCTGGTTCTCTGGGATTCTGTTTGTCCTAGTAAGCATCTGTTGTACAGCTGGGCTTCTTTAGCCTGGGCGGGTTGCGGGTCAAACAGGAGAATCTCCTCCGGACAATCGCTTTGCTCCTGTAGGGCAGTCGTTCAGGCTGTGACATTCGCGAAGGACTCAACTCCTGCCGGTCTCTATGCCACGTTATACACATTTGAAAAAGGATTTCACCACCAACCGGATACAGATTGGGTCAACTCATCATCGTTCCTCCATGCGAGTCTGACCCTCATTCCATCCGAAGAGAAACAGCAATACCAATTGCCACGCCTTGATCGAACTTTTGATCTTGTCATACCACAAGATCAGCGGACATCCCTCGCAAAGCCGAGGAAACAGCGAACATTGTCACCTCCTTCTCACCCTTGGATACACAACGATCTCTGCCCTTGCCACGTGCGTGCCCTTTCAGGGTAAGCGACAGTGGTACAGACGCGACAGCTCGTAACTGTGCCGAGCTACGAGGCAGTATCGATCCGTGCCGGTTCTGTCCACAACATGTCTCGTCCTTCCACCGAGCTAAGATGTGTTTTTCCCTGGCCTGCTCCTCCCCTCGGCGCCCTGACACCTGCCTTATCAGATCTGAAAAGGCAATAATCGGACCCTGAGAGTGTTGCACTGTCAACTGTGACTCAGTGTTCTGGCTGGGACGACATTTGTCAGTAATTACTCAATAAAATGTTAAACCCGACTGCGCACGTTTCACATTGTACCAGGGACTGTTTGGAAGTTGTTCACCATTTCCTACCTAAGTAATCTCGCAGAGAAGTGAAAGAATGCCCTTTCTGTGAGCATGCGGCGATCTTCTTCTGTGTTGATGCCCGAATAACAATGTTGCTGCACGTTGGCCGATCTCTGATGCGTCTGTCTAGGTATGTGGCCGATCAGGCGGGAATCTAACCTCTCACCTAAAAGATACAAAGTGATGGTCGAACTATAATAATCTACAAGGCTGCAGCCTTTTTCGAGAGGGCTGAAGCTACCTGGGCGGGTTCCCGCTGTCATATCTGCACGTTCAACAAGGCGCTGCTGACCACGGAATCATTGCAGCAATTCGAACAGACTTACTGGGCAGCATTGGGCCCGCAACACAGGCTGGGCATGCAACAAGCCACAATGCAGTAAGGGATGGGTATATTGATCACATTGCACACTGGCCTGCATGTGCCTCTTTCCGGAGGGAATGGGATGCACCCTTACAGTCGAGAGGAACGGATGGTTCAGCTGCGACTCACCTTCAGTCGCAGCCACATCGCGTTCGAAGTGGCCTGGTCGTGTCTGTTTGCATCGTTGATCAGTCCTCGCAGTGCGTGCCGGAGGATCACTCTGCATGGGGTAAGCTCGTCACATCAGCGAACTCCGTAGTCCGAACGAGCATGTTCATCTGTTTTGTCAACCTCTGGTTGGTTGACCCATTGTTGTTCGTGCGTTACGGTGTAACCAACAGTGACAGGATAAAGGAATGGTTAGCGAATCCGAACCCCGCCAGCGAAATGAAGTCCAGAGCTGACCGACTCCAGAGCGCCGCTGATTCTTGCACCATCTGAGATTTTGACAGCTGCGGGCCGTATATCAATATCTTGATGCAGATCGTGCAACCTCTTGTTCTTCTTGTGATCGCAGACATGCCAAATTGATTCCCCTGTGCTTCCAGCCCACCCATGTTGCGCGATTCTTATCTCTCTGTAGAGTAATCCGACCTTAGGTCGACGTGCTTGACGTCCAGCTGGGAGTGCTCCTGTGAATTGCACACATAGTCGGGGGTGATGTGGTTCGCGAGACGAAGAACTAAGCCAATACATCATGGACTCTGGCGGGTCTGGAGCAGCAAGGTCAAGCCCCAATTGATTGCGCAGCTGCACACCCCTTTACCTGTTGCATGTGCCCGTGAATCGAGGGAATTTAGCCCACCTTTGGTGGGAGCCCATGGCATTGTTACACATTGTTCTCAAAGTTCAAAGGGTTGGCGTGACAATGGCTTGGATTGAGTACGGAGACTCCTGTCTCGTCGAGAGTGTAATGTGGTGATTACTGGAGCACTAGGGTTCGCCCACGTTCTCAGAGCCACAAGCCTGTGCAACGGGTCCTTGATACGAACTCTGAGAGCTGTTGCTCGCGCCTCGCCGCCGGATATGACATGCGAAAGGAAGGCTATCGTTGCGAGTTTGACAGCTCAGGAAAAAACCCAATCGCAGCCGTCCGGGATCTGAGTTCGAAGGTGAAGCAACAAGGTTGAACCTTCGATAATTCCTCATCCTTCGTGTATGGTGCATTGTGCAAATGCTCGAAGCTTCGAGTCGGCGAATGGTTCAAGAAAGGGCGGATTGTAGCCCGCCCAATGGTGAGATACCGCTCAACCCTGGCATCACGAGAGGCGGGTCACAAGAGCAGGTCCGTTCAGGGGAGAGTGTGAGAGTGTGAGCGCTTCACAAGAACTCCTCCGGTCTGTGTATCGGAAGCCTCGACTCTGTGCAACATCGGTTGCAGGCTTTGTGAATGCGGGAGCAGTTTGTTGTGACCCTACACCTAAGTCAACCCAGAGACAGTTCATCTTGGTACGAGTACTCTGTACGAGTACGCTGTGCTCAGTGTTGGGCGGATGGCCAAGGGTAGGGGAGGCACTTGGGGGGACTCTTCGAGATGCTCAAATCAGGCTTAGGCTCAAGGCGTTTGACAAAGTCCAACTGCGTACCTACGCCGAGAGAGACCGAGCTTTGCCGAACAAGGCCTTTCCTCTTCTGATGACAACGGGGGCCTCTTTGCCTTGGCCATCTCGATTCGAACGGGTTGGAAATCTCTTGCCACGTGCTGGTGGCGCTCCAGTTGCTTACCACATCGGCAGATGCAGGTTGTGTGATTGTTACCCACTTCATCTCCGTTCCACCATCCATCAACTGCATCCTCCGAACAATTCCAATCTTGATCGCCCCAATGTGATCGCCACTCGCGCCGTGTGTAGCGAAGGCTCAGAACGCTTTCCGCCAAATTGGTTTTAGACCTTACGCACGCGACAGAGTCAATCGAGGAGTGTCAAGCTGAGCAGATCACGGGAGCCTTGTGCAGCTCCGGTCCGTCATCCCATCTGGCTGAGACAGGCTTGAGTGCACTTAAGGGCCAAGGAAATTGTTGGTTGCCCATATGCGCGCCCAACAAAGTCTTGCAGAGGGAGAGTGATATACCCCTGCAAGAGAGTGTTGCGCACGGGGTTTCTTGCCTTGGTAGGTAAGCAGTTTCTTGACTGCTTCGTGCTACCGTCAAGACGGACATCACACCCTCATCCAACGTGGCTACTAAGAAGAGAAGCCAAACCCACCGACAAAACTATCTGCTTGTCACTCTCCGTCTGGTGATGAGCTGGAGAGAGGATCATTGTCTAATGAATATGAACCGATCTTTTGGTAGTGGGCCAATTGACCCAGGGTACAGCCTGAGCGTGCTTGTGTCTTGGTCACACAACTTCACCGAAAGTAAGGCCGGGTAGGAGCGTCGAATGCGCGATCCGACCATGGACATGGGAGATTCCTGGCAGCTGCCAAATATGCAAGTTTCCAGCTTCGGGTACCATATTTACGTGAACCCTGAAAAGATGGCGTGGTGACCGATCGACAAAGGGAACTGTTCAATCCACCTCAAGCGACTTGCAAGAGGGAATACGAATTGTAGAGTTTTACATACACGCTGATCCGTCCATTGTTCTGAATATTTATCTGCGTCATGACCTACAAGGGTTCAGTCGTTGTCGTGTTGAAACGTTGCCACCAGTGATAAGGTCCACTTCGTTGTGCTGCAGTGAGAATCTCCTGTTGATCCAATATCCGAGAATGTTCTCGGTAAAGGTATGCCCTAAACAACGAGGAACAGATCGTTAGAGCATCAAGGCACATCCGATCAAATGCCAAAAGGGGGTCGAAATAATAATGCAGGAGACTGGGATGAATCGGTCGATAATCTACAGCCACACACAGGTAAGCGAGATTCCGGCGTAGCTAAAGATAGCCGAATCTCGATACAATAGTATTGTAGCGGATCTGGCAGGAGGCGAATGAAGCAAATAGGATGAATCGCAGATCCATTGCCTCGGAAGGATCAGTCTGACATGCTTGTACACAGTGCTCGTAGAGACGAGGTGAAGGGACGGCGGCCGCTTCAGTTTGTGGTGGTCATCAAACCTCGAAAGTCGATGATGAAATGACCAATCGATCGAGCGACAAAATGCTCTATAAGACCAGCATCACGGTACGAAGATCTGGCAAAGCGCTAATAGACCACATGAGCACAGCTTGTTTAATTCTCAAGGCTCTTTGGCATTTGGCAGGTGTCCTCGTACTCGCACAGTCCGTCAAGGCGAAGCTCCACGTGAGGAGACGATTTACTGATGGCCTGTTCATTGGCTCCATGATTTCGAATGACACGGGGCGGCATCTTAGGCGTTTTGTCAAGAAACCTGTCAACAGATCCGAAGGAGTGTGCGCTCGATACACTGCATCTCGGGTCCGGTCCTGAATTTGTGAAGACGAGGTGATGGATGTGATAAGTGTGCGCCATGTCTGTCTGTCTGTCCAGGGCAGCATGATGTAACGGGTGCTGCAACACGAGGGGGAAGGTACCACGGAGGATCTAAACGATCTGACCAAGGAATGTTTCGGCTTTCTCTTGATTCGTGTTCCTTGTGGACTGAATGGATAGGTTGGGATCTGGCTAGGAAGCCGGCGAAAACAGGTTCGAGACAGCGAGGGCAGGAAGGAAAGGATGATCACGACGGCTATACCTCAAAGAGCCCGCCACACAGGTTAGCCATGGACTATGGTTTCGAAAATGCCGAATGAGGCGCCTCGCTTAACTGGGGGTTGTGTGAAGGAGTATCAGCCTTCAAATAGTAAGCCTCAGCTAGTGAGCCCCCTGCGACTATGGGGACCAGTACCTGGGCGGTGGGAGTTGTTTTCCCGCAACTGAATGGGCCTGTGCTCGTGCTCGGCGTGAGCAACGGGACTATGTACTCGTAGATGGTAGTTGTGGTCAGATCCAAGTTTGTAGGCTAACGGGCATCTCCCTTTTTTTGCCTCTCTAGTCTCATGAGGCATTCCACCCACTTCTGTTTCGAAAGGGCATGGTGTCGTACGTAACGCGGTGGATGTCTTGCGGAGGGGGAGGAGCTTCGTTCCATCTGTGACAAAGTCGTGATGAGCCATGGTGGCGGCGTGCACGGGAGGGCTATCACGTTGTTCGAAACGTTTGTGGATTCCCTTTCGAAGAGAGAAATGGGTGGGCTGACTTTTCTGAAGACTGCGGCACGAGTGACTGTACGGAGTCGGCGAGAATGAATTGTGTAGCCACCAGAGAAAGGGCAGAACGCACACTAGCCAGGCGAGGCGAGTAGATTGCAGCAATTGGGGCAGGTACAATTGCTTGGGGCCGAGGACTCCGTACCATAACCTACAGTAAAGGATCTTGTACAGTGCGTACCTAGGGAGTCGTTGCCATGTTTACCCGACTTCGAATACAATCATAATCCGTACTCCGATCTTACTACTGGGAAATCTGCCGTCAGACTCCGAAGTATTGTACTGGAGTATATGGGTACCAGGGTCGGTTTGCCTGTTCGGAACGCGCCCTGGCCATCTGGCATACCTGGTAGCGTCCTCAAGTAGCCACCCACTCGTACTAGAGAATAACTGACAGTACCGGTTGTCACAAATACAGGTGTGGCCGCAGCAACTCTTGCCGCCTATGCACCACCTGACTTTAGTGAGTTGGGCACTATTATTGTGCCCATCTCCAGGCAAGCCCCCGCCTAGCTCCCTGACTCCCTCCCTGTCTCCCTGGCCTCCGGCCCCAATCCCTAACGGCACAGGCTCACTAGGCGGGCCCATCACACTACCCTAGGCCCGACGTCTGAGCACACATGCCTAATCCCTGGCATCCCGGTCGATGCAGCCACCCCGAATGGCGACTGGCTGGCATTGTCCCATCGCCATCGCCCATCATGATCGTCCATCTGGCTGCTGCTCGCCCCTGTCATCACCACAAAGCCAATACCTGCACTCGTACCCGCCCGCTTGGCCCCTCCGAGTAGCAGGCCCTCGAGTCCCTTCACGCTCCTCAGGGTGCCCAAAACGCTATCTGTCGCTCCCCCCAAAGCCAAAAGAACTCCCCCCTCCCGATCCACCTACCAGGCTCTCACAGGCCGCGATTGTGGTTCTGGGACACACACACACTGACTGGCAGGCAGTGCCCGCGTCAGACCTTTCCATCATTCCCACGGCCCATGCTAGTGCGATCTCTCGATCTGTTCTCCGCCCATCTCGCTCTCTAAGACTTGCTCATTCTTTCATCCTCTTTGCCTTGCACCCGTCACCATTCTCTCAACTCCGGATCCCGTCTAAACCTGCGTCTCTCTGCATATCACTGTCAACGTCCTGTCTTCCGCCTCTCCCTATTGTCTGTCGCCGATATCAAGGTTCTGCCAGCATTGTCGTCCTCTCCTCCTCACATTCTCTTCTCTACACTCCTCCAGGCAACTTGTTGGGTCCGAGGGGTGCGGCAAGAGAAGGTCTGCTGACGGGTCGGGATTCCATATCCGCTGCACGTTCACGATCATCAACACCAGCCGTTCACCGTTGGGGAAGAAGACCTGAACCATCCGCCTTCACCATTGACGCAAACATCTTCTTCTGAACCAGAGGGCACTCACTCCGTCCACGTCTTGTTCATTGGTGCGACGGCAAGTCCTGCGTAACCTGGCGACGGGAGACATTGAAATCCGCACGGGAACCTACATTGGCAATACAGAAACCCTCATCCGCTGATCCGCCCATGTGGTTGATGAGGCCTGCTCTTGAACATACTGACAACTCTTGTCGAAGAGGGAACAATCTACACTGACAAGTTGCCGCAATGGCAACTTTGGATCTGGGCCCAAGGCAAAGGTGTGTTGACTGTCCATGTCTCATAATGTGCATGTGGTGTGAGGACTCTACTAACGGACTCGGCAGGGACACGCTCCCCCCAATCAGTCACCTAGACCTGGATGTCATCAAGAGTGATAGCAATGGTCATTCTCGATTCGGCATGCTGAACGGGCTCAGTATCTCGACTGCCCCAATGAGCAGCCCAACAACTACTATGTATTCCGGACCTCCTCCCCCATATTCTTGCGCTCCCTCGACGGCAGGATCTGCTTCGGGATTGTCGGGCTACATCTCTCCTCCCGAGTCCACGACTAGACGCTCTACGAGGGACGAGAGAGAATCTCCAGGCCTGCGCAAATCACTCCCGTCTATCCACGAAGCGCTCGGAGACAGATCGATGTCACTTTCTGGCCCTCTGTCCAGCGCCTCACAACAACAACAACAACAACAACCACCACCACCACTTGCGACTCCTACCACAACCGTAGGGCAGAGTTTCCCCGACGGTCCGAAGGGGCCTGCCAATCCTTTTTCACAACCGCCAGGTCCAGCGCCTGTCCTCAGAGATGTCTTTTCAGGCCCTCCAAAGAACGTACCTGTTGATAAACCCCCGATACCGTCTACTGATCCACGTCAACCGGTGTCTCAGCACTTTGGCTACCCTGGGTCTCCGCCGTCTCAACCGCCACCCACTGCCTTCCGTTCCTCAGCTCTAGCCAACACTTCGTTTGGCAACCACAACGATCACCTACAAGCGACCTCCCCTCAATCTTACGACGCTCCAAAGCCACAGTATCCTTTGCCTCAGTTTGGTGCTTCGGCTACTGCGAACGGAGTTCCTCCACATGATCCTGTACAATTTGGCGCCCGCGTCAAAGCTGATCTTCAGCGGCCGCCATATACCAGAGCAGAAGATGCTCAATTCAGTGACAGTGTAAAACGACATTTGGATGTATTCGATGCAGAACTAGGATTCAACGAAGTGAGTCTTTTTTTCCCTCCCCCCTTAACATACCTCGTATTGACTCTTTGCAGATTAGTGAAGCCTCTGCCGGGACGCTTGATTTCGCCAGAGTCTGGGCCCCGCGATTCCACCACGGCACCCGCTCTGGCTATTTCCATGAAGCGCTCCCAAGTGTGGCCGAAATGGATGAAGCCCTCCGACAGTCCCATCGAATTTTTGAGAACTTGACTCATTTGCGAGAGTTGGCGATTGCACAACACAATGCACTATCAGAACATCGGGCACGGCAAGCTGAAGAATATCGTGGTTTACCAGATGCATACCGAAATCCAAACCTACCAGATAGAGCAGAAAGAGAGGCCAAAAAACATCGACGCGGAGTACGTATCATCCATGGCTGCAAAAAGAACATCACTGACATCTCACCAGCAAAAGGCTGCACCACCAGGGCGCTGTCATAGCTGCAATCGCGCCGAAACGCCCGAGTGGCGCAGAGGTCCTGATGGAGCTCGCACACTATGTAACGCCTGTGGTCTACACTACGCCAAACTCACACGAAAAATGGGCGTCAATAAGGCGGCAACTTTGACCGGCTCGAGCTTACGACCAAAGCATTTAGACCAAACGCGACCTTGATTTAGGCGATGCATTTTCAACGACGAATACATTTTAACGGTACATACGCGATCTCTTTTAGGAGACGACGATGATGATTGCACGGCTCCGAGATGCTCCTCGAGCCACAACTACTTTTTTTCCTTGTCTAATTTTGGCGTTGGGGGGAGGCAAGCTCATTCCAAATGTGCACTACAAGCAGTGAGGCGACGGTTGGGATTGTGATTGTACAGACGGGGCTCTCGCAAGAATGACCCAAAAGCGTTGGGTTTAGGAACGGCGTATATTCGCAACAGTGTAATGCCTTGTTAGAGGTATTCGGGAGCATGAGCGATGATTTTATGTCGCCTGAAAAGATGGATTGTTTCTGATACCCCAAACCGCTGCCTTATTAGAGGCTACTTTGGAGCATTCTGGTTCCATCATATATGACTTTGGTATTGTTATTATCTAGTGTTGAACGGACGAGGAGGGCGTGGGCAGGTCGGGGCTGGTAGGGGACATTGCGGGCACGATTGAGTCAAACGGGGACGGATGTCTGGGATTGCTTTTTGTGATGGCTGTCAGTCCTGGTGACGGCGACACCAACGCTGCACCTGTTCCCACAGTCCACAGTTATGGGTTCCCATCAACAGTGCGCTATAGCGTGGTGGTGAAAAGTGCTGGGAGATCTCGCATACGAAAAGTCACGGCAGGCGAGGCCATATGATCATCAATGGTCTCTCGCCTACAAGCAATGAAGAATTCATGTCTCATCTCAGATTTCCTCGTGTTCTACCGTGAGAAGTGAATCTTGTCTATTCTCATACAATACCATACCCGTCCTCGTCCATCTCCACATCTTCTCTATCCGGGGACCTATACATGCACAGTGTGCTTCCGTTTACCTGCACCTGTGCAGCCGTTACAATGCGCTAATCACTAGGATATGCAGGGTTTGCTCACAAGAGCTTGCCACTCACTGCCGTTACGCGGGAGGCTGTTGTCCTGATGCGAAGGAGCGAGATTGTTTGGCCTAGTGATTTGGTGTGCTCAGACGTGGCGGATCAAGGCTGTGGGATACGGAGTGCTCCAATGTAATGCATCAGTCGACTCGCAGCAACTCCACCTTCACAGATCCCCTACTTTCCGATACGCAGTGATTTGCATCTGTCTCAGGATCAGGGAGTGGTCTCGTCGGAGGGCGCAGCGTAAAAAAGTGACAGGAAGGAGTAGCACCAAGAAGGTGTATCCGTACAAAGGACCGGTGCACCAGCTATGCCAGGCTCACTAACTTGGGCAACCCATTCAATCAGGCCACTCACCCAACACCCGTTACCACCAATACCAGCGTTGTTACAAGATGGGTTACTGTAACTGAAATGGGTCAAGCTGCAAACCATCCGTTCCTCGCCTGGATCGAGACTCCATCTGCCTCGCTCAACGGCTGCGCGCCCAAGGCTACGTTTGTCGCCCGAAAACACTGGAGGCTGGAGCATCGCAGGATCGGCCATGATCAGCGACGCCGTCAAGCTCCCTCGCCCGTGGTGATCGGCAAATTTTGACTTGTGCCACACCCAAGGACTGGATCCGACGTTTTCATGTTCCCCAGACCAACTTCTCGCCCGCCACATCGGAAGCGAGCCTCTCGGAGTCAACATGTCGAGTGAATCGTGACATGTCTGGGACAGGGCGAGGTCTCGACTTTCGACCACGGAGAGACCGGTGACGAGGGGGAGAATACAATACACTACAAGTACGGAGTACATCCTCGTATCGTCTTTTACCAGACGTCTGAACTCTTCTGTCAAAATGACTGGCACGAAATCGACTTGTTTGGTCCCAACCTGGCTTGGCCGGGGAAATACTGGTCCTTGTCCGGAGTATATCGCGCAGTGTCGGAAAAGTGCGTTGGACTGTGGAAGAGACAATCCGTCGTCGGCTCTCGAACCAGTCAGCAAGGGGCGCCATGTTTACCGACACCAGACATGGCCCAGGAGCACTTCGAATTCGAACTACAAGTCTGCTAAACTGCTAGCTGCTGTCTCCTAACATATTTTTACAAAAGTCGCGTCAAAAGAATGGAGCATCTCAACAACCACTACGTCGGACGATCTCCGGATGTGCCCGCATCTAATCTACTCGCTCGGAAAGATGTGTCCATTGCGACGGTGTACAATAAATGCCTTGACAGGGAGCGCTCGTCCATGGTCCAGGGCTCCCATGCGTATCGTACGGACTGAGCAAAGTGCAGACTTTGTGCTTTTCTCACCCGACGACCGAGCTACCTCCGTTTTTTGAGCCACGAAACAATTCAAGATGCGCCAAGTGAGCAGTCCACCCAGGGAAAAGCCGTCGAGCAGTTACGTCAGAAGCGTCCTTAGATGCAGGGTACAGGGCTTGTTGCCTTCGGGCCGTCAAGCAAACGCAGCCACTGTCAGGAACAATCTTCCCTCCACATCGCTCTGTGGTCTTGTAGTGCCCTGGGCTGCATCATCCTGGCACTACCCGGCTTTGAAGTCTAGGCCAGACATTTGAGCCAAACAAGATACGACCAGACATTGTTGTCCTTGGGGCGGTATACTGAAAACCTGTATCGACGCTTTCCAGGAAGGCGTAGTTCAACCGTTCACCGTGTGCTCAGCAGCCACGAGTCCCTTGAACCCAGGCGTATTCGTGACCGTACACTATACAGTACACAAGGTCAACGGATGAGCCGTTGCCTATCAACAGCAAAGCCTTTCAAGAGGCTAGACTGTTCTAAAGTACGCGTACATGAGGAGGCGTTGAACCAGAACAAAGCCACCCGGTTCAGAGAAACAGGGTCCATCATGGCGGGCTGACGGCCACCATCCAACCCCAGCGGACGCCGAGTCACAGACGGGTGATCACAACAAGGACCCCTGTCTCCAAGGCTCGAATCACTTGCAAACCCCTGCCTTGCAGCTGGCTATACAGTAGAGTACTAGAGGATGGGGACGTCCCTTTGACACTGCCGCTGTCTCTCGAGCGGAAAGGCCACCGTCCCGAAACGGATTATCAAGAAGTTGCTTCCTTCTCCGTAGAGTCTACAGTACCATCGACTCCAAACAAGACAGCTTCCACGCCTTCGTAGGTGTCTTGTCGCGCTTCTCTTCGGTCGGCTAAAAAATTTATCGTTCTTCGCCAATCACGCCATATCGCAGACTTAGCCGGTCTCGAACGTGTAAAGATCGCGTGCAGAGAGACAAGTTCATACGGCGGCGCTCCAACTCGAAGTTTGCGGCTTTCACTCTTTGCCACCACAACAAGCTGTCGACACGGGACATATAGCGTGAATCCTTTACTACTCATAGTAAGGTCATTTCCAATTAAAAACAAACACAAGAACAGAATCTCAACTACGTCGAACTCTCAACGACCTAGTTTCAACCAGTGCTGTAAGCGAACCTCCACAACGGGAGGTGAGAGATGCCCCAAGCGGCCCCTGTTGCCGGCCACACTTTCTTGCTACTTGACCAGAGTGGACCACATCTTTGCCTTATGACTCCTTAGGGTCAGGCGTGATCGAGGATCGCCCTCTTCGACTTGCCTCCTCGCCTCAACTTGTCATGGAATTCTGCACTCTCTCTGTGGCGCTCCAACCGAGATGAGGTCAATAGGAAGCGAGATACTAGACGTCTCAAAAGGGTTCTTCGACCGTGCAAGCTTTTTCAACCCGAGTCTGCCTTCTCTCTCACCATTCTACTCATGGACTGGACAGATCATCGCAAATCATGCACCAGATCGCCCTTAGCATTTTCAAACAACTTGTGGCGACCCGCTACCGCACTAGTGGCCAGGGGTGATTTTGGTGCTGCCAGAGGTCATGCTGGCCTACTCTGGAGTAGCCAAGGTTGTCGCAAACTCGCGGGATGACAGGAAGGAGACACCATTCGGCCTGTGACAATACGAGACTCCGGGGTTTGCTTTCGCCGGTTGAATTCTCAGCAAGCATATCCAATGGCCCGCCCTACACTCGAATCTTGGAGCCGACCTAGGTGCGACGAAATGTTTCAGGCTTCAGAGAGAAGTGACACAGCACGTCGCACTTCGCTTGCTTTGATGAAATGCTTCTCTGACTTCGTTAAGCAAGGCGAGGCACGCTTGAGTCAAACTTCCCGCTTATTACCAAGCTGGTTTCTCTCCAGACGACGCCTGCGACGAACACATGTCTGGCATGTGCTCAAACTCGTGAGTGAGTGGTGACGGTCTCAGCGTCGAGCCTGTGGACGACAGTCAACTGTTTGACTGGAGGGTCACTGTTCGATGATGTTAGCATGGCCGCACTATCCCTCACTCAGCGGTCAGGAGTTGTATGCCCCATTTCTTTTCGTATTCATTCTCGAAGCGAGCTCAATTCGGCCGCTGTCCGGATATTCAGTGCCAAACACTTTGACTGTCCAAAAACCAGCATGCTGCCGCGCATGAGAGCTTATTGTCATCTGATACGCCTAGTTTCTACAGTATCGTACCCAGCTTCAGCTCAGTTAGGTTGAGGGGGCTCTTGTGATCCTGCCTCTGTCTCGGTAGCACCGGCGATGCCTCTGTCCGAGGTAGTCAAGATCTCGAATGATGGATTGCTCCGTGAACCGCCCCTGCTTTCGCTACTTTCTGTGTGTCGCCTATCTACGCAGAGTGAGACGCGCGTATCTATACAGATCCCACCGCACATGTTGCAGAAGTCTGTAACATGTCACAATGCCAAAAGACAACTTCCAGGTGCGAAACAATGGCCGTGGCTAGGCTTTGCAAGGAGGCATCTCTTGTCTGGTGTGGCTCACGACCCGAGAGCTAAGGGCATCACATTGTGCTTTCGCTATGCCGTGCGAGTACAGCCATGCTGGACTCCGTACGAGTATGTACACTATGTCTAGGGTACCCGTTCGGTCCGACGTGTCTTGTATGACCCTGTCTCCTGAGTCTTACACCAGTCAGAGATTTCACATCGCTTACTGCAGATAAGGGCAATAGGGCCGACATGGATGCTCAATGCAGTACATGTCCGATCAAGGTTGCTGCAGAGGGGTGAGTTCAAGCCCCTTGCAAGCCTGAATCATGCATGTCCCACATCTGGTCTCTCGATGAGTGTCCGTCACGGTAGGTGGCGATTATGCAGCCCAGGAGGCATTGACAAATCGTCGTCGCAGAAGAGTAAGGGCGGAGGGGAACGCTTGCACAGGGGAAGCGAATGACAATCATAGCCAGCGAGAGGAGAAGTTGAGAATTTCTGCCTTGCTTAGCACAGTGGAGTGTTACGAACTTGAAAAGGCAAGACTGACCATATCAGCCCAGCCTTTATGATCCTTGCAAGCAGACCAGGTCCGGAATATCCCATGGTGTTGGTTGATCTTCTTAGGGCATACTCACTTCAAACCCTGGCCCATTGGTATGTATGTTGTATCCCATCATCCGAACGGTCATGCATTAGCCAACATTGAGAGCGTGTATCCACCGGGGCTGCATGGAGTAGCCAGATGACTTACTGTACTATCTTGGGACAGGTTCGTGTCATATTTGGGATGGAGCAGATGCTGCCGTTTCTCCTTGTTTTCGACGTTGCCTATGTCAAGATTCCCACTGTGCATCACTACTAGATTTATCCCCTTGGTTGAGTCCTCCCTGTATTGATCATCGGAAAGTGGCCCTACCTACCAGAGCACCCTGGCCGGATAGCCCTTTCCTCTTCGCACCTCATCACACATGCAGCTGATCTCTTTTACTGCTGACACTAGGAGGATGGAGACCAGGGTGATCAGTTAGCTGCCTGGGGTATCCTGACGGCTGTATTTTCCATCACCATGTACGTACTTTATGGTGCCCTGTCCTCTGTACTGTATGCCTCTTTACTTGTACGGGACGATGTTGACTGACCTCTCGACCTGCTTTAGCGAGAAAATCCTCAATCCTTCGGCGGTTCTTTCCCTCCCTCTTCGTACGCACATGCCTTCACGCTACGGAACGCCCTCTACGAGTAGCACTATGCAAAGCGCACTGACGAGATATGCTCGACCCAGAAATGCTACATGACATACCCTTTCTTAGCCCGTCATCATTTCTGTGATGCCACCACCCGGGCAAAAGTCGCCTGGGTGCGAGCTTGGACCATCTTGCGAACTACGGAGTATGGAAAGTGAGACTCGGGCTATCCTCATGGCTATCAGAGTCGAACATTCTCCGGGTGAGACAAGTTGCCTATAATTGAAAGCTGCACGTATACATGGCTGAAAGAGAAGAACAAGGCCTCACATACAGCAGGCAGCCCGTTGATGTGTGCCTCCAGAATTTTCTGGGCTGCTTACCATCCCTAATAAAGGGGTGTACTATTGAAAACATCCTGCGATCGATATGATCATGCTACTGACCACCTCTCTGCGACCTTGGTCATAAATTTAGCACCCCCGGCCTTCCACATACAAAGGAAATAGGGGGGAAACATTGTGCTGTTGCAATACGAAAGTTGACAGGTGCGGCGTCAATGTCTCGGTGCATACAGAATCCATACAGCAGGGCACCAGTACAGGGTAATACCTTCGAAAGATCACAACAGGGAGATAGTCTGGACCCTTTTCTTTACTTGACCATGTGAGTTCTTACACGATGTTAGCTCAAAGAACAAGTCGAAACCCTTTATATCTCTAGATACTACCAAAGTCATGATGCGAACAGCCTTACAGCTACTAAAATAGGCCCGGACAAGGGGAAAATGAACAAAATCTCAGTAAAACGATTTAAGATCAATAGCTCCTACAGTCAGTATCATACTAAAGAGGTCTACAGCGTCTTGGATGTGAAGACCGAAGAAGGCAACTCGAGTTAGATACTCGAGCAATACCGAGATTGAAGCCTCTGGCCTGCTGGCAATACGCAGGTCATCTATCCCGTGCTTCCCTCTTGCCAGGACTGTCTACTGCCCTTTGAAATCACATGCGATTCAGTATGTCTTTACCAGTCCTATCGCCTGGTACTACTACAAACGACATAAACATGACTACCTCTCGGACCAGATACTCTCATACAATGACTGATGCGGCTCCATTTATTCTTGAGATCGACTGCTTCAATCTCTTTGGCCATGCATTATCCATGTTCAGTTCACAATCTTGCCGACAACCGACTGGTTATTCTTTCTTTCTGATCAATGAGCCTGCAACTTACCTCCTTCAACATCGAGACACATGCTATACTCTAAGTATACTTGGACAAGGTATGAGGCTATCTGGGCTAGGTAGAAAGGTATCCTCTACCGACTGATCATGCTTCTGACAACACTTCACACTCTAGGAGATTATGTGTAGAAAAGGTCTGAGGTGAGTATTCTGTGACGCCTCCGTAAGAGGCTTCCTGTTGGATTAACGCCATAAACCTTCAAATCTTTTGAAACCAATTTAGTTGTTAGGCATCATGGGACACTGGTGATATACTGAAGTGGGGCCATGTCTGCTTGCCCTCATCTTCTAGGAAAGAAATACACCCCCCTTACATTGGTGAGTGGAGGCAGTACTCGTGATTGTCAGAGACAAGGCTGAACGTCAGCCTTGTATATCTTGGCATCCAGGGGGAGTACTTCGTACGAATTAGTCGTACAAGTACTTGAAGATCGGATCGACGTCTCGATCATCGTTACTTGTACCTATTGTATTGTGGACCCATAGTAAAGTACTTGGAGATGAGTCATTACTACAAGCACCTCCCTAGGTATGCAGCGGCCCCAACATGCCCTCATTCTAGAGTCTGGCTCTCACCGTTGAGCGGATTGTACTAAGATACATAACTGAGGACGAGGCTTGACTGAACGAAAGATACGCATGTACTCTGACAGCCGGGGAGTTCCTTTCTCTGTTCTTTTTCTCTCTAGGGTTCCTCGAGTCCTATACGCTGACCAGACGATTGCGGATACTTCGTCGTATGAGTATTATGATAAACTGACGGGGCACCTTCATGGACGCTCCTAAACCAATTAGGGCGGAAGAGGCCTCCGGAATATGAGTCAAAACTAGGTACCTACGCTATCACTTGAATACAGAAGGACACTGCACCGCACTGTTCACCTCGACCCATACTGATCTGATTCGAACCAGTTGAAGAAATCCAATGTGAAGAGTCACTTGAACATCACGCAAGGATTGCATCCAAACCCTGTATGAGGACTTGGAAAGTAGCCAGAGGTATATCTACCATAGCATACACCTCGCACAACCGCAAAGGATCAACAGTGACCGGACGTACTCAAACCCGGCCATGGCCACAGACAGAGACACACTCGACGTCCCGCTACCCACGGGCGCCAACATCTCGACCACTTCGCTGGTCACGTCCCCACCTCGCGTGTTACAACCCCAAGATGGTCATGGCTCCAAGACACCAATACCGCAAATGACCACGTCACAGTCAGAATATTACCAGGAGAAAGTGGCCGACATAGTCTCTCGCGCCACAGTCACGGACCCGATGAACGTGATTTTCGAGCAGGACAAATCCGGGCCCTCGACCACCGTCACGGCGTCGCTGTTGTACCCTGCCGCGCGGGCGCGGGTCGCTGCAAAAGTCAAAGCGGGCTCGTTCGTCGCCGAGGCCGCCAACTTCGCCGCGGTCGTGTGCTGGGAGCCGCCGGAGGCAGTGGCGCCTCTTCTGTCCGAGACCGAGCTAGGAGAGATGGCAAAAGCACGACCTGTCTTTGCCAGGTTCCTACGCGACCAGCAGGCGTTCAAGGTCGCGACGTTGGGGGCCGACCAGCCGTTTTGGAACATGAGTCTGATGGCGAGGGATCCGGACCGCAACGACAAGGGCGCCGTGAGGGCGGTGATTGAGCCGTTCGTGACCCGCGCGAGGCAAGACGGCGTGCCGATTTGGCTGTGCGCCGCGAACGAGAGGGCGAGGGACGTTTATGCTTATTTCGGGTTCAGGGTCGTTGGGGTGGTTTATTCGACCTTTGAAGCAGAAGATGACGAGGGCGACAAAGGTGATCTGCAGGAGAAGAAGGAGGAGGAGGAGGAGAAGAAGAAGAAGAAGAAGAAAGAGAAGGGTGTGCCGACTTGGTGCATGTGTTGTAATTGGCCTGTAGAGCCTGTGCGCGAGCAAGAGCAAGAGCACGGGAGCGAGAGTGAGAGCGGGACTGGGACCGGGCACGGGTTGTGACGAGATGGAATCAATTGAGATGACCAGAGGTAGACTCAAGAGATGTCAAGTTCCGGTTTGACCTTTTCGGAGTTTCAGGAGCATGTTGTACATGAGCGACCAGTTTGCAGCAGGGCCGAAGAATGGAGCGTGTGGCGTTTGCATCATCTAGAATGTATGCCTACGATTATTGTTGGTGCCAAAGTATATATACAGGAATGAAGAGATAGAAGGTGATAAGTGCATCGTATAGAAGGTATCCATACATTTACCCGGTCGTCAGGATGTAGAGACTTCAATCTTGACGCCGGCATCCTTGAGTCTCTCCACGAATGGCATGCCCAGGCAACTCGGAGTGAGGATACCGTACCGCTCCTCATCTTTCTCTGCTCCGTCTTGCTCATCAGCAGCCCACAAGCCCAAAAGTGCCATTGCTGCTTCTACTGCGAGTAGAGCGGAGTGAAAGTACATTGGCCCGACAAAGGAGTATTTGGCTAACAAAGTCTTGTCGTCCCTAGTCACCGCTGTAACTTCAATTTTCTCGCCCTGGGAGACTTCTTTGGAAGGACCAGTGCCAGGAGCCGGTTTCAAATATCCGACCAGGGTCCGGACGGGTCGAAAGTAAAGCAGAAAGATCATGAACTTGGTAACGACATGGATCATGATAGCTTGGAAGGCGCTCGACGCCGGCATGAACTCGTGATACGACAGACTGTCTCCATAGATTGATGGTTGAAGCTGTTGACTCCTGTAGACCACCGCTTCATTTCCCGGGGCGCCAAAGGACGTCGCCAAATGACCGAGGCGGTCGTCTTTGCAGTGACCGAGGAATGGCTTTCTGGAATTCGGGCTGCGTCGTGCTTCTTCCCTCGAACATAGCCGGTATGGGTTTGGGAAGAGCAAGGGACCAACGCCGTAGCGTCCCACCACCTCAAGAATACTGGACAAGGACCCTGCGCTCATTCCGTGGATTTTCAACTCGTAGGAGCACCTTATGTCCTCCACCGGTTTGTCGTGCACTTTCCGATACTGCTTGGCCAGGAGGTATGCAACGAGCGAGGACGGGGAGCTGGAGTTGCCGATTGCTGGGACGATGCGTGCTGAATTCTGTTTGGCAATGTTCGAGTACTTTGATATCATTTCCTCCAGCCACGGCGTCTCAGTGCAAAAGTCCACATAGCTTGTACCGCTCTTGGCACATGCGGAGAGAACTGCATCGCCAAAAGATGTGTATGGTCCGACGGCATTGATGAGTACCCTGGTACGGGATGTTAGCGTGGAAAGGTCGTCGACTTTGAGGTTGATCTGTTCCGTAGCTGCTTGATAGTTAGTATGTCCTGCTTCTATAGAGAACATCCAAAGGTTGTGATTGGGGAGGGATCGAGTTGCCATACCAGGTTTTGAACCACTCGAAGAATTAAGCTCGGCTAGTTTTCTTCTGAGCTTGTCGAGCTTTCCCGTGTCTCTGCCGGCGATGGCCCAATGGAGATTGGCGGGCGAGTTGGATGCAATGTACTCTGCGACGTAACCCGCCGTGAAGCCCGTTGCTCCAAGGAGAACAATATCGTATTGGCGACTAGGTGCCATTCTCATGAACCGTCATACCTTGCTCATCTGATTTTCATGAGACGCAGCAGGCGACTGTGCATGGATTATATATGTATGGTGGTTGTTGGTTGGTGGTTGACCGTGACGATTTGAAAACCCCGGAACTCCGAGTATCGATATCGGCCATATTCCACACGACAATACGAGCATAGGAAGATCTCTCAGTCAATGGCGTTTACTAAACGGAGTCAGCCAATATTTCCGGATCGTCCGAAATTGTCAAAGGGATTTTACCTTGGGACATTAGAAGTAAGCCAAATTCGTCCGCCTCTTCGAGCCATTTTTGAGTCCTCTCATCAATTTCAATACTTGGCTTGATGGTCATAAGCTCGTCCAGACGATGTGGTCCACCATTGCGCCAGTATTCTAGCCATTTGTTGTAATGTCCTTTCCACTCCTCGTCATCTCTTGCTTGCCACAAAACCTTAGGTGAAGGGGTTGGCATGAAGGCAACTTCCCGGCAACCGAATGGGGGATATTTATGTTGCAGTGACCATGCCCACATCAGCGTGTGTGAAGCCTGGATGGCACGACGTTTGGCTGCAACAGCTATCCATGCTTCCCAGGATGGTACGATGGATTGTGTTTCGGCGTTGAGTAAAAGACCGCTCTTCATGAGTGCCAAAGACATATCCTGTAAGCCCATCATTACGTTCTGGTCTTGACGGTGAGTACGACTTTGCCGAGTCCTCGGGAATAGAAGAAAGATGCTGTATAGTATATATGCTTGGAAGCCGGCCAGGAGCTCGGCTTCATTGTATGTTTCATACTGGATGCGATGTAAGCTTGGTAAGCCTATGCAGTGTTTGGGGAGCAGTCGTACCTTTGCAAGCAACACATGCACCTCACGCTTGGCAGAGCTTTCAAGTAATGAGGTCAATTCTGGACTATCTAAGCCTGATAATATCGCCATGCACTGAGACAGGCTTTGGGGGACTTCACCCTTCAGTTGAGTGTGATGAATGAAGGGAGGAGGTTGGCCGTGCGCGAACATTCTAGGATAAGTCATGAACACCCTGATTATGTATCTCATGACGTGTCTGGCCATGGGGTGAGTGTCAATCGTTAGATGGCTCGTCGACCCAGGAGTACCAATGAGGGAGTAATCCAGGAATGGTTCGAAGTCTACCGGTGGGGTCATTAGAGAATTCGCGCCGATATGGTCTGGAGTCGCAGAGCTGTCGACAGCAGGAGGAGCAGGAACAACGTAGTGACATTTTATGCCCTTGAGCTTGCATCGTCCACAGCCGGGCCGCCGCTCGTCACATCTTGACTTCGAGACACAGCATTCCTCACACGCCTTTCGTCTTGTAGGTCTTGGTGCGTCAATCAGGCACCTCTTACAGTGACGAGAGAGGGACGAATCTATTGGCAATTAGTGTTTGCAACGGAATCTAGCTTCATCGGATTCCAGTCAGCATACTCGAGGAAAAGCGCTTCGAACATTTTTCACACTGCCACTTCTTGAGCATTGTGTCCGATTTACTGGCAGGATATCGTGTTCATGAGGGATTTTACAATCGAGACATGCAACACACAAGTCCCCCCAATAAGATACCCAGCGGCCCCCAAATATCGGCCATCAAATTTGTGGATGTACCAAGTTGGATCGTCGGGCTGACATGGAAATTCCAAATTGTCTTAATAATGGCTTACCTTATGATTTATGCCGGTGGAACCTTTAGGCAAGCTCTCAAAGTCTAGTTGAATGCATGCACATTAAAAGGTGCGAGGGTGGTGGAGTATACAAGGAGAGGCCGACAAAACTTGAGGTTGCAGAGACAAAGCACCTCGTGCAATAGTGTCTGCTGCTCTCGAGTCTGGTGTTGGCGACAAGGCTGATGAGGCTGGGTCACATGCAAGGCTGTGTTCCGGGGGTGGTGCATTGCCGCAGGCGAGAATGGTGGTACAATAGAATTGAACCCTGAATCTCACACTAAAAATCCCATATCCGGTGAAGAGGCCATGTATCGTGTTCAAGCCTGACCCTTTGTTGTTTACCTTCTCAACAAGCATATCGAATGAATCGCCTGCTCTTCTCTGTCTTCCCCCAATTGCGTGGATGCGGATTAGTTATACCACACCTAGCAATTGACCAACGTGTCCCCCCCCCACGCCTCCGCCCTTAGCATCCCGACCAAGCCCAGTGGTGCCGGTGACCACGCCTGGTGACAGATTTGCTCTTTAAGGGCAGGAATCCCACAAATACCGCATGGATGACCCGATCAGATAGCACCGACTCGACCGCCGACGACCTCACCTTCACTCCCTCCGGCACAGAGTCTCCTCTTCCATCTGCTCATCGACTGTCTCCCTCGTCAGCCTCCAAAACCTCATTTGCCCGTCCTTCCAGTCCTCTTCGACTCAACACACTTCCCGCAAGCATCAAAGAAGAATTCCAGCCGACTCGACAGCAAGTGCAATTTGATGCAGACCCTCCCTCCGATAACGACGACGACAATATGTCCGACCGCCCGTCCATGCATCGTCCGACGGGGCCGCAGTCTCACGAACCTCTTCTGGCCGAAGACAAACGAGAGAACGCGGGTCGGAATCGTGGGCGTTCTGAAGGACTGGCGAGTCGACAACACTCCTTTGCCTCTCACCGCAGCACGTTCCGATCGCGGTCTCCTACCTACGCACAGCCCGAGGATGTTGTCCGGCGAAAATACATCTACGCTTCGTTCTTTTTAGTCCTCTCCTTGATCTCCTTCGTTGTCCAGACCGAGACCGCCGTATACATCCAGCACGAACTACGTTGGAACAAGGCATACTGTATGATGTACCTGACCCATGGATCGTGGGTATTCCTCTGGCCTGTCCAGCTGGCAATTATACGCCTTCAAAAGCGAAAACTCTCGTGGCCTGTGTTCTGGCGACGGCATGTGACCCTGCTACGCAGTACGGCCCAGATGGTTCAGTCACAAGATCTTCACGCGCCTGTGTCTCCTGTGTTGAATAAGATTTCGCCATGGCCATACATGATCAAGATGACTGCTTTCATAACCACCTTCCTGACCATGGCTGGCGGGTCGTGGTATGTCGCGGTCGATTTGACCAGCCCATCGGACCTGACGGCGATTTACAACTGTTCGGCTTTTTTTGCATACGTTTTTTCGATCATGCTACTTAACGACAAACTGCGCGTCGACAAGGCGATCAGTGTGGGTCTGGCAATTATTGGCGTATTCGTGGTTGCATATGGAGATAAAGACGAGTCGGAATCGGGTTCTGGGGAGGAGCAGAAAGAGTTCGGCACAAAGTTACTAGGCAATATTGTTATTGGTATTGGTTCGGTGGCATATGGGTTTTACGAGGTCCTTTACAAACGCTACGCGTGTCCTCCTGAAGGATGCAGCCCAGGCCGTGGGATGATATTTGCCAACACGTTCGGAAGCATGGTGGGCCTATTCACACTGACGGTGCTATGGATTCCTTTGCCGATACTGCATATTACAGGATTGGAAGTCTTTGAGTTGCCGAGCCGACAAGCGGCAGGGTTGCTCGCGATTTCGACCTTGTCGAACGCGGTGTTCAGCGGGTCGTTCTTGGTCTTGATGAGTTTGACAAGTCCAGTATTGAGTAGCGTGGCGGCTTTATTGACGATTTTCTTGGTCGGCATCACAGATTGGTTAGTTACAGGGAAGCCGCTCAGTGCGGCGGCGTTGAGTGGATGTGCTTTGATCGTTGTGGCATTCTGCATGCTCAGTTGGGCCACGTACAAGGAGATGAAGGAGGAGGAGCGAAAGAGGGAAGAGGAGGAAGACAAGGTGCTTGAGATGAGCGATGAGGGTGAAGTTGAGGAGGACGAGTTGGGACGCAGGAGGGCGAGCTTGAATGACGATGAATGACCGTGGAATTAAAATCAATTTTGTGATATACAAGAGGAAAATGGAGGTTTTACCTAGGCGCCATCAAGGTACCAAGGGATCTACACTCTCAAAGATTCGTGTTGAGCGAGCCTCGCATTGTAACAGCATTCCCACTTGCATTTTTGGATGGCGTTTGGGGAATTTAGAAGCAAAGTTGTATAGGCTGTAAAGGGTTTGGGTGGCCGGCTCAGACCCAACTCAACGCATCTATGTATGATCGAGGTTAGAAATATACTCGCTCAGGCACATGTGGCTCATGTGTGTCGTAGGCAAGCGAAAACCAGTGGACAAGAATCTTCAGGACTGTCCAGCTAAAGCCTGGTGTTCGGTGATGGAAAGTAGTTCACGAGTACTTGTAGGTACCAAAGGTCTATCATGTTCTGGCAGGATCAAATCTCTAATCTCTACCAAAAACGAAAAGGACGAAGCCCGCCCATATGTCCGACATCTACATTGGTGCTCGTAAAGGGAACGACGTGTCGAAAAGATGCCAACCCGCCACCTCATCCTCGAGATACATACTACATGTGCAAGCCCATGCACATGTCACACCTTGTATGAAACGATGGGAAGAATCAGACCTTCTCAATACGATCCTCGTGAGTAGTACCCTCGCTCTTGACAGGGCTTACGGACGTGACTCCCTCGCCACCCTTGGCCACTTCACGGTCCAGCGCCAGCTTCTCCTCCGCGCTGAGTTGATTGATATCAAGCGCGACCTCGTCTCCGAACAGCCTCGAGATTTCTTCGAGGGTGAGGAGTTTTGTTTCGGGAAAGAACTTCCACATTAATCCCGCTCCGATCAAGGGGAGGAGAATGAATAGGATGTAGAAACGCCAGCCGACTTCGACAAACGCGACGGGCGCGGTTTGCGTGTAGATCAACGTGGCGGTGAACAAGCCCGCTACAGAAAACCCCGTGCCTTGAGCGCGCAGAGGCGTAGGGAAGATCTCAGAGCAGTAGACGTAGCTTGTTGCGTCCATCGTACCTCCGTAGAAGAAGACAAATAGGAACAAAAAGAAGACGCCGAAGCCGTTTCCGACACGGTTCGTTGTGCCACCGTACGTGGCAACCATGGCAGTGAAGCAGATGAGAGAGCACGCACATCCGGTCTGTGGAGATGTCAGAAGAGATATCTGGAGCGCAGCTGTGGAAAGAACTTACAAGACCAATAAGCATAATCCGGATGCGGCCTAGACGATCAAGGAACACGGAGTTGACAAAGTTCATGACCGCAGCAAGACCATTGTAGAGTGCGTTTAAAAGGAGAGGCAATGAGCCTGTGATACCGAGGGACTTATACAGTAAGATCTGGTAGTTGTTGACAACCAACACACCTATCAAGAAATGAGCCATGTGTCCGCTATATGGGTCCTGGGATTGGGATATTGTTGGCTTACCAGTGCTTTGAGCGATGAACTGCGTGCCAAAACCAAGAATCAACCTCTTTCGCATACTGGGTTTGCGGAACATTGTGCCCCAGCTCTTGTTCAAATTGTCAGAGCGTTCAAGTTCGATTTGTCGTCGAATCTGGAGGAATTCCTCTCGCGCAACGATCTCTTCAGGATCGTCAGGGCGTGTGTGCAACTTGCGAAGGACCTGATACCCGGCATCGTGACGGCCCTTGTCAATAAGCCATCGCGGACTTTCAGGAACCCTAGTTGATCATGTTAGCATCACAAAAGTTGAATGGTCAAGGCGTTGAAAGATTTAGCGCACCATGGAGAGCCAATGAACAAGAGAAGAGGTGCGACAATCTGAAGACTGAGGCAGAGTCTCCAGCTAACTGTCGGGGTTGCGAAGTATGTGCCAAACCCGGCAAAACCAGCTGCAGAGTAGCCGATGACGATGAGAACACCATGGGCACCAACCATACGGCCTCTTTGATGTGCTGGGGATATCTCGGACTGGAACACAGGGATGGAAGTGTCGAGCATCCCTACAGCAAAGCCGTTAAGAAAACGCGAAATCAGGAACATAGCCTGGCCAGGGTTCGTTAGTCGAAGGGGAATCCAAGATGGTTAGGAAGGCACGTACAATGTGTACACTGCCACCCTGCAACGCCGCAGATATAATAGCCAATGCTGCAGCAATCTGAATAGTCCGGAGTCGACCTAGGCGGTCCAGAAGCCATGGCACAAAGAGACAGCCCAATATGCCTCCCCCTGAGTATAATCCATTGGTAGCTAATAAGCGTCAGCGATAAATGTGCCTGCACAATCGACAATCAAAGACTCACCTCCAGTGATTTGGTTGCCCTCTGTATTGTCCAGGTTGATATCGAAATACTCAAAGAAAGCGGGAAGACCGATAACAAGGCCCATAATACTGGTCAAGGTCAGGCCACTGCACACAAAAAGACATATCCTACTTACGCAGAGTTAAAGCCATAGGTAAAACTCCCGAGGGCAACAAAGAAGACGATGAGGAAGTTGTATCTTGTTCCTCCAGCCATGGCAAGCAGTGAAGGCCCAAATGCTTCTATGCGAATCTTGCAAAAAAGTGGATGTCGAGGTGTTCAAAGACTTCTATTTTGCTGAACGCCCCGGAAGCCTGATATCAAGCTCTTGCATTGCCTATAGGACTTTATCAATACTCTCAACAGTTGGGGACGTGCCTGTTTCGCATGAATTTTCGGCACTGGAGATCAATTTCCGTGTACGGGGCCCCAGACCCCAACTTCCCCAAAGGCCCACGAGGAATTCCATATCATGCATACTTAGATAGAGCTCGCAATGGCGAGATAATGTGGCTCATTCCGGGGAGGATTACCTTATGCAAAAGCGTGGATGCAAGAAGTCGGCGATACTCCGTGTGTGACGCGTGGTGGAAACACGTTTATCCCCAACTTTTTGCTAGCCTTATCTGGGTATGCCGATCGCGGTTACCTGTAGAGATACTGTAAGTACGAGTGTTGTGGATGGGTATCTGGGGCTTCTCCGCATGACAGCCGCAACCACACCTGTACGAGAACCTCGGACAATGACGCCAAGTGTACCTCAGCACCCCTCAGTCTCCTTTGAAAGGCTTTGCCAGCCAGAATAGGGTCGTCAATTTCAGGTATGTCCTTTAGTTTCGGCTATCATTGACCGATCGACCCCCCAAGAGAGTTGGGGAAGCCAAATTGGAGATAGCGATGTAGTTGTCATCTCCTGAAAGTATCAAACCTGGGCATCTGCACAAGGCTTATGCTGAAAGATACACCCTTGTCTCGGTAGGAGTATACTAGATCAAACAGTAGGCGAGATGTCTGCGAAGCTAAAGAACAAAGTATGCATTGTGACCGGAGGAGGTCACGGCTTTGGCGAGGCCATGGCTAAGCGATTCGCTGAAGAGGGGGCCAAGGTTGTGATTGCAGACATCAATCGTACCACAGGGGCCAAGGTCGAGGGCGAGATCAATGCCTCTTATGGTGCCAAAACAGCATTCTTCCAGGAAACAAATGTCACCAGCCAGGCTTCGTGGGAGAAGCTGCTCGAAGCCTCATTGAAAGAGTTTGGCAAGGTGGACGTTGTGGTGAACAATGCTGGCACGACCTATCCGAAGAAGGCTTCGCACACTGTGACGGAGGAAGAGTACGACAAAGTCATCAATGTCAACATGAAATCCATCTTCCTGAGTGTGGCAGTGGTGGTGCCATACTTCATGGAGCAAAAAGCTGGAATGATTCTCAACATCAGTTCGGTCGGAGGCATTCGAGTCAAGAACGGGCTGGTAATCGAGACTAAATCCGTTGACGCGCCAGTGCTGACCCAAGACTTCAGGTATGGTATGGCGGGACTAAGGCATTCGTCAATAAGGTATGAAGGGCTCTCACAGGGTGCTCCTTATGGTCATAACGCTAAAGCCATGACCAGATTACCGAAGGTCTAGCGTCCGAATATGGTCATGCAGGAATCCGGGTGAACGCAATCTGTCCCATTCTCGCTTACACTGACTTGTATGAAATTTCCAGCCTTCTGTCATGGACTGCATCACCAAAGCTGACTTGTTCAGGGCACAAGCTTTCATGGGCGTCGACGATACGCCGGAAAACCGACGCAAGTTCGAGGCATCATTTCCTCGAGGCGAGGCGCTCAAACAGAACACATCTTTGGGATATGTGGCCAACGCTGCTGTTTACCTCTGTTCTGAGGATGCAGCATTTGTCAGTGGTATATGCATGCCCGTGGACGGCGCTGCAACAGTGTACGCTGCTGGTGGTGAGTTCTTCTTCACGCGACATCAAGAGGCGTTCTAGGAGTAACAGTGATGTTAGTTGGGAAATGATCAAAGGCTTGCAATGATCTTCCCCATGCATTCTGCGTAACCTTTCTGGTTGTTTAGAGGCGTGGTCGATGATACTTTGCTTCAATGAACTGGTGGAAAGTCGAGGTTCATGGGCTGTGGGAAAGGAGGATGGAAGAAACGGAGATGACATAATACAATCACGTGGATATGTGCTGACTAAGATCGCCCAGGAGTGTTTCCGACTCCTTGCGCTATCCTGCTGAAATTGGCACTAGCCGTGTCTGAATAGATGGAACATCTGTCGCTTCATCAAGTTGCTTCGTCTTTCACATTGACTCAACTTGAGAACAATCTTTACCAGGATCGTTCCAGGCGCGATGACGTGCCCAGTCTCAGTACAATACTGATTTTCAGCAAGACTTGTCATCTCTGTCGCTCTCTAACGCAGAACGGCCTTCAATTAGGGATCGATGCGTCAAAAATTTGCATTGTCGTCCCCGCCAGCAACCTGCTCAACAGAGAGACAAACTCTCATGTTGTAGAAGACTCTCGAATTGATACTTCTGATGATACGCAGCATGCAAATACCGACTATGAGGAATACTTCCTGGTACTGCGGCGATATGCCGAAGTTACCTATTTCTACAAGCCCATCTTACAAGACTCGGTGTAGTTGACATCAACACCACAATTAAAGGACGCAACTTTTGCACCTCCTTCAAACACTGACTAGCAGCAACAGATGCAACTAATCTACGGATAACAACAAGCGAGATCTCGATATTCGTGCGCATGTTTGAAGGCCCCGGACAGTGACGCCTCTTGTGTTGGGGGAAGCCCCTGAGGATCCCCGGTTGAAACCACAGATCTGACAATCCACGCTTCACCTTCGAAACAAGTCTCTCGGCACAACCACCATCCGCCCAATCTTGCTATATCATATAATAAAAAGACTACCAAGACCTACTAATGTCCATTCGGATTTTTCTCATATTCCAACATTCTCATCGCCTCTTGAACAGCGTTCCTTTTTTTTTGTGGTTTTTTGATCTTCCATACCGCTGGTCGGCTCTTGACAACTTCTCACCTGCAAGACAGTCCTTTCGTTTCTATATCCTTCCAGCATCACCTTCATTTTTTGCCTTCCACAATCTCTCAGCCATCATGAAGGTCGAAACTGCTGCAGTCGCTCTTCTCTTCGCGACGACCTCGGTCGCTGCACCGAGTGGAAGATTGTCTGAGAAGACAATCAAAGAAGACCCCGATTTCGGTCTTTGCATTCCAACCATGAAATTTGAAGGCGGTCTCGGTGGACGATCTGCTGGAGATTTCACTTTCCTTCCCACCGACCCATTGTGCGCTCGCGGTCAGCAAGAGGCGTTGAACCCAAGTATATCTTTCCCTTTTGAGGTGCTAAACATCCGTACTGATAAATCCCATAGACATCATCACCAACAGAATCTGTGATCAACTCAGCACAGCTTGTAACGCCAACGAGGCAGCCAAGGAGCTCTGCCGTGATGCTCAGGCCAAGGTCCGAACCTTGGGAACCCGCAACAAGTCAACCGCGGATACCTGGAACACTCTTCTCGGCTTTGGGGGTGCTCTCACCAACCCTGATGGAGGGCTCTCTGAGCCAGGCTTCAGAACCAAAGATCTCAAGATCAAGCGAGAGGAAGTGACCAGGATCGAACGACGATTTATCGAGTGCCGTACCGATGTCTGGCTAGACGACTGCAACGGCTGGTCTGCTCCAGAGCCGGTTATAAAGAGAGACGTCATTGAGTCCGCCCCGGAGCCTGTCGTCAAGCGCGAAGCTGAACCTGAAGCTGCGCCTGCTCCCGCTGCTGAGCCAGCAGTGGTCAAGAGAGACGTCGAAGCTGCTCCTGTCGAAAACAAGGCTAAGCGTGCCATTGCAAACTTTGTTGAATGCAGCACCGATGTCTGGCTTGACAACTGCAACGGCTGGCCTTGAGACTGTAAAAGTAAGAGAAGCCAGCTGACAGAAGTGGGGCTTCATTCTTTGTTGGATTGGACAGGGTGGTTTCAAGTGTACAGAACAGTGGTCGTATGGCGACGTCGTATGCCGCGTGTTCATACAACTTTTGTCTGCGCACCGGGGCGGGAAGGATATAGAACCGATTTCAATTTGGGAGGTCAACACGGTTTCAATCCATCTCGTAAAATTCCTTGTGCCGTCTCCAACACCTGTGCGTGCACATCGTCCATAGCGGCGACTATGCCATGATTAGCTTGCAATTTCCTCCCTGCTCCAAAGTCGATCGGGTTCCCGTCTAGATCCTGGACCTTGCCACCTGCCTCTTGTAAGACCAGCACACCACCCGCGTGGTCCCAGGCCATTTCACGATGCATGTTGTCGCTAGGAATCCGGATCATGACGTCGCAGTGCCCTGCGGCCATGGCGACGTATCGCATCTGGATCGCAAACACCTCGGTGCCGGGCCAGTTGGAGCCAATCTTTTCAGCGACGCCTCGGTGAGCCTCGAGGTCACTCGACCGGCTTTGTGTCGACTCCACGAATTGAATTGGTTGTCCCGATCTTCGTGACGGTTTGCTGATTCTGCGCGCCTTAGACTCCGGAGAGAGTACTCCAGGTCGTGACAACGACAGTGGTCGCATGTGGGCTCCTTGGCCACGCACGGCTGATATCACGACACCCTCGCCTCCCGTAGCCGCTGATACGTCACTTACTTCGTCCCCGAAACGCTCGAGGCTCAGGTTCGGACACCCCAGAATACCAACGCGTTGCTCACCGTCTTCGATGAGCGCGAGGGCAACGACATATTGGCCCCCATTCATGAACGCCTTGGTCCCATCGATCGGATCGAGCATCCAGATTCGTCCCGAGTTCCCACCACGACCACACCCACGATCGATCGCGTCCAGCATTTCCTCCTCCGATGAGATTGTGCCGAGGAGATGCTGAGTCTCTTGACACTCGGAACATGTCGTCCGAACCAGGTCCCATACTCGATCGCATAGACTTTTGTCCTGTCTGAGCGTCTCGGATGACTCTTCGCCTATAAACTCATCGTTGGGAAAGTTATGGTGTATGGCGCTTATCAGAAGTGCTTGAGCACCTAGGTCGGCTACGGTCACAGGACTGTTGTCGTCTTTGGTCTGGGCACCCTTGTCCACAGATGCGAGGACGGTTTTTGTGAGCAGAGCAGCACGTTGTACGGCCAGGAGTCCAAGCTCGAGCTCTTTTTGGTACGGACTGGTCATGTTGGGTGTTTTCTAGGTGGTCCAGATACCTAATTCGATGGATGTTCCAACCAGTCTCTAATCTGGAGCATGACCCATGGGGGGCGGGATCAATATTGTGGGAGTAGAGGATATTTTGATTTTATCCTTGGCAGCACAAGCATTGGCATGCTCACGGGGACAGTTCCGCTTTTCAGACGACCTGCTTGCGACTTCGCTCTGCTCTCACTCATCTCCACAATCTCAGTCTGATACCTACCGCAGTCCCCTGATACGTCTTATCTCGAGACGAATTCCATTACTGTAGACGACTGAGAGGACTCTGATCTTCTTTACTATAAAGACTACCATCCCAAACGACGGTCTGTAAGTTTCAAGCTTCATATGGCATTATCGGGATTCAGCGATGGCTGGTACCATCTACTGGCTTGCATTGTGTGTCTGATCATCCTTCTTGCCTCGCTTCTCCTTGTGCAACATGTGCTCTGCATCCTCCAAAAGTTCCTTCATCTTGGAATGGTGGTGAGCGCCGTGTTCGAAACCCAAAAGGCCGCTCTTTTCTTCGCAAGCTGGCCTCCCTGACCCCATGCCAAATTCATAGTCTGAAGCACGGTTATCTTGATGGCTAAATGCTGCCGAATCACTCATGACAAAATTCCTCTCGGCCGCTGTTTCTTCGTTCCCGGCCCTTTCCAACCCGGAAGTCTCAGCAGACTTTGTCTGGGCTACGTTGCTGCTAACAGTTTGACGGGACTCAGTATCGCCCTAGGAGCAGCTTATGTCAGCGGGATTCCTTCAACGTGCCTGGAATGATGCTTGCTTTGGCCCGATGTTCGTCTGTCATGACGATGTCGTTTCTACTCTCGTTGCGGTACGTTCCTTCAACGTTCACTTGATGTATGACGTTCTGAACAAGATGTCAGAGAAGATGAGGGTTCTACGAGTAGCAGTGGGCGAGAGAGCCGATGTGATCATTTGTACCTTTCCTTGGGAATCCTCGTACTCGACTTCCACCGTGAGTTGGGCACACAGCGGAGGTCTTGTTCTCGGTTGACGTAGATCATCAGTCGAAGGAGGAGGCAGCTTACAGGGAGGGGAGGGGGAATACTAGCCTCTATGCTACAGTACTCCGTACGAACGGGACACGCTCTTCGTGACGATCAGGGGAGAGAGCAGTGAGTGAGCAGCGATCTAGGGCAGAAGATATGGTTCGAGCTCGTTTCGCGCGAAAGTGGCCCCACTCGACTTATTGAACAATATCTCGTGCGAACAAGTCGTGGATGCTGTCGCTTTAGTGCCCTCCACAACGTTCATGAATGTTTGGGCAAAGGATCGTTGATATCCTCAAGCGAGTCTATCGACAGCTCCAAATGGTCTTTGGGAACATCTCTGATACTTCTGATGTCGTTTCGTACTGCCACCCAAGTGCACGCCACTTTTTGCGGCGCAAAGAGAGAGCCTTCCAAAGGGAGATGAGGTATCAGTTTCGAAATTTGATTCACCAATCCCAAGTTCCATTTCTTATTGGCCGTGGAGAGCAGGCACTCCGGAGGAGGGCACTGCACCATTTGGTGTGACATGATGCAGCTGACTGATATACTCCGTCGTCCTACCGCAGCCATTGTACGGCCTTTCCGGCGGTTGAGTCTTCATCCTAAGGGGAATCTGGACGGAGTTCCCTTCCCAGTGCAGCTCGGATCGAAGTCGAGATGGCTACCTGGGTTCTCGAGCCAGTGTGTCGCCAGGTGGAATGATCATGGGCGATGTTTGTTGCATTGGATCTAGAACTATAGCTCGCACGACTTCTCGGACTGGAGCTAGAGCTCGATTCGAATGCGCACACCACACCCATCTCGTCCACCTCGTCCACTTAGATACATGCTCGTGTCGATGCGAAACTACAAAGACTAGCCTGACCTGTTCAAGAGAATTTGGCCTCTGAGGGAGGTTTTGACTTCAACAGGCCTTCTTCGAATCTGATCATATGTTCATTTACTGGACCACAGTAGTATGATCGCTGGCTATTTACGTCAAGACTATTATATTATTTAGTAATATCACCCTGCCGCAGATGTCAGCAAAAGCGTCCAATGGTTCCAGTGTTTCGAGGCCCTTACGAGCTCGTGCGAGCGACCATCAACCAGTAGAGGGCCTCGTCAACATCGACCTCGCAGTGGATCATTTCTGGTTACCGTCGCCGGCTGCAGCATCCTTGCATTATGATCCGCTCGCCAAATGAGGACTTTCGAGCTGTAGCCAGCTCGCACGAGTACGTGTAGACCGTCAACCTACTCATGACATCGTCAAGAGGTTAGAGATCGCAATGTTCAAAGCTGTTACCTACTTGAACAGCATAACTACCGCATACCACGAACTGACTACAAACCTCTCTTCAATCCTCGAACCACGGCTCACACCTCTTCACAAACTCCCCCCAAGTCGTCAACTTCTCCTTGACCTGCTTAAGCGTCCAGTCGATTCCCTCCTCTCCCTTCGCACCATAATACCCCAATGACCTATCCCTGTTCTTCAGACTCGCCTTGACCTCGTCACTCATGTTACTCTCCGTGATCGCATCCACTTTTTCATCATACACAACCTTCGTCCCCGTGACATCGGTCCAAGTGCTACAGATCTCTTCGATGCTATAATTCCTCGTGCACGCGAAGAACTGTTTCCCCGTATACTTCTCCGGCTCCGCCAGGAAAGGGGCCACGAACTTGCCCGTATCCTCAATATCAATGAGCGGCAGCACGGTACCGAGCGTTGCGCCAGGGAAGAGCTGCGCAAGGACGTACTCCCCTCCCCCGCCAGCGCGCTTTTTTTGGCTTCATGATTTCGACAAAGTTCTGCATGAACCAGCCGGGCATGAAGAATGACGCCGTCAGAGGTAAGGTGCGAATGTATTCCTCGACTTCAGCCTTACTGTCAAAGTGTGCGAGACCGGTGCGTGGCAGCGACGACCAAATGTAAAGCTTTACTCCGGCTTTGACGGCAGCGCTGGCGAGTGCTTTGCCCTGAACAGTTTCCACAGCCGGCTTCATCGATTCGACCCCTGCAAATGGTCCGTCAGCACCGCCATCCTTCTCTCTCTCGCAACTTGAAGATATGGGACAGAGCAATGGGACGTACAATTCGTCATCGCAAAGACAGTATGAGAGCCGGTCATGGCGTTCACAAGGGTGTCTGCCTTGTTCATATCTGCCTGCGTAGTTCACATAGTTGTCCTCGTCAGCCACTGATCTGCCACCGTCTTGCTACTACCTTGTCTTCCGTCGATGTGTAGGGTGTAGCAACGATAGTTGTAGTATTCGTTCATTTACCTCGACGATTTCGACCCCTTTCTCTTGCAGGGCAAGTGCTGCAGGCTTGGACGCATCTCGTGTGACGGCCCTAAAGGTATATTCCTTTGAAAAGACCGGATGATCCAGTAGATACCTGATCAGAGCGCCTCCCTGTTTGCCGGTGACGCCGAAGACGGTAAAGGTCTTGCTCATGGCTCTCTTTTTGAGTTTCTTGTCTTCTGCAGGTGAACAATTGAAACAACTATGTGGTTAGAGGAAGCCAGCATCGATCTTCCATCTCGTCAGGGGCAGAGCTTGCGTTCATATAGAAACTGCCCAGTAGAGCATTCGCTACATCGACGGACCAGACGGACGTATGTTCGGTCCAACATAACTTCCCGACAACAAGGGTCCAAGCAGGGAGTTGGGCGATTTGTTGATGCGTTAGTGGCTGGGCTGGTTGTGTGCATAGCGTAAGCGGTTCAACGTCTGCCCGCATAACTGCGGAAGCCCACGAGGGCGGACATAAATCATTCCGCATCAGGATCATTCGAAATAGCACAGCTGGCTGACGAAATGACGAGCTCGCAGAATGAGGAACTATCAACTAACTACGGAGTACGTGAAGATGAGCTTGCGAGGACGCGTCTTGGAGATCACCAAGGTGGCAGCGAGATGGACTCGGCACACGATCTTCCGTGCAAGGCGCGACACGCTCCTATTCACGGACCATAGATCATTTTGGTTTCTAAGCAACGCCGGCGACAAAGTCGAGACTCTCTTCATTATGCGTGCCTCGGTTTCTCTAGATCGGGGACTTCTTCACCACTAGACCCAGTACCAGATGGGATCAACAGCAACTGTGTCCTTTCCATCTCCTCTCCAGCTAGGGATGTCGCAGCAGAAACCTTTTCTTGAGACATGGCTAGCTAATAAATCGTGCGAGTAAAGAATCGGTATCGATATTGCCAGGTGTGTAACCGCCCTGCTGTCTTCTCTCATGTACTGGTCCAGGAGAGTGCCCGAGCAGCTCCGGTGATTCCAACTTCGAAATCGAGAGCAGGCATATCTTGCGACGGCTCTTGTTTTTGCGAAACGATGCTGCTCATTACATGATGTGTTGAATGCATGAATCCAGTTCCGTGGTGATGCATCTCAAAATTCCAAATCACTATACCTGCATATCCTGCGAGCTCATTCACTCTTGTATGCACGCTCACTATACTGATATTCATTATAGCCAATCAACATATCGTGAAGTTTATCCCAACGAAAGTGACAACGGAAATGCCCTTCCCGAACGGAGTAAGCTGAGCATGGTTGACGACTCACTCGCGGCACTGTTTGTAGATGACAGGAGCAACGGGAGCCATTCTCGGGATCCGCCTCCTCGAACTCCTTCGCGACATGGGTGTATAGAAACCCCCTGATCGTCAGCCGCTGGGCGTCTGAGACTCTCAAATACGAAGGCGAAGTTGAAGGCCAAGGCACCGACCACTCCTCTTCCGTCAAGCACGTCAAGAGCCTCGCGAGCCATTGCTACTCGCACAACGACGTTCGCGCGGCCGTGGCGAGCGGCTCGTTCCAGACCGACGGCATGATCGTAGTCCCCTGCAGCATGAGGGCCCTCAGCGCCGTCCGGACGGGGCACGCGGACGACTTGATCTGTCGGGCCTCGGACGTCACGATCAAGGAACACAGGAGGTTGGTGCTGGTGACGCGAGAGACGCCACTGAGTCCGATCCACCTGGACAACATGTTGGCTCTGGCGAGGGCGCAGAATGTGGTGATTTTCCCGCCCATGCCGGCCTTTTACACGCGGCCCAAAACCCTCGAGGATATCGTCGACCAATCTGTTGGGAGGATGATGGATATGCTCGGTCGTGAATCTGGTCGTTTTCCTCGATGGGAGGGCATGGGTGGTACTCGTGCCTCAAGCAAGCCGTAGGGTCGTGGTCACAAATCCAAAGGAACTCGACTCGATAGTGTTTGGTTGACTTTTGATCATAGCACAGCACGAAACAATCCAAGATGTGGACAGAATACGGAGAACAGAGAAACGAGAACGGGGTATAGAGTATTGGGTATATCCATATTCGAAATCCTGTCCTTATTGACTCGCTGGAGCCTTTTCTGTTTTTCCACCATGTCCCGAGGACGCGCACATATGTATCCAAGGCACGCAACCCCCATGGCTTCGAGGGTATCCATCCTAACCAAACCAAGGTGTCCATATCCATAAGTTCCCATGTTGATAGATCCTCATGCGGGTGCGCCATGACCCCCTCATAAATCGAAAATAAAACGCCTTCCCAAATGCTGTACATTGTCCCTGATGTTCCCTTACCCTGCCTAGGGCAAAACATGGCAAGGCATACGGAGTATCTTGTTCACAGCTGTGGCCTGCACAGATCGGCCGTGTAACTTCACGTTCAGCTCCCCGTCGTGATCTATAGTAGATGGGGTCACTTGATGTCTTGATCACCTTTTCCCGACTCTTTCTCTGCTCAAAGGAGCCCGACCACTTCTCTTCGGGCTTCTGAAGTAGTTTTGGGAGGGTACCACGATTTTGTGATACCTAAAGCGAAAACACCGAACAAGTAAAATGTTCCCCCATAATCCGTCGCGTAAATTCTCTTTGTATAGGTGTCGTCATAAGTTCTTGCAAAATTGGAAAAGAATAGAAGGGGAGGGAGTATCACATCCAAAAGAAAAATTATATCGTGTCTCAGAAGACCAACCAAACACTACCTCCGACGACGATGACAACCATCAAAATCGTAAGGATGGCGGCTCCGGCTTTGTCGGCGGTCGTGATGGGTTTTCGGATGGCACTTGGGTCGCTGGGTGCATCTGTTCCTGCGTTAGGATTGCTCTTGGAAGTCGCTCCCGTTCTCAAAGTGAGAGGTCGCATGTTCTCTGTCATCAAGTTGGATCCCATGACTGATAAAGCTGCCATCTGCTCAATCAATTTGTTAGTATACGTTCTCGAGATCTTGTTTTTTTTCGTCTTTGAAAGACAGACTAGCGAGCGAGAGAGAGATTAAAGCTTACCTGTTGACCCACTCCAGTGGTACCGTCCCATGTTGTCGTGTACCACTGCAAACCGCACGATCGACCATTGTCTCCTCCGTCGCATTGGCCTGCGGCACCGGCTGCACTGGCGGCCAATTTTGGTTTGATGCCGGCTGCTGTATTGGGAACGAGGATGGCAGTCACGGCCATCCATCTGGCAAGGTATGCCTTGAAACTCTTCTGGTCTTGATCGCAGTTTAGAGATTTCTCGCATTCCAGTTCGTACATGATGTTGCCACCGTATTCTTGCGGGAAAAAGAGGGAGTATGTGCTGTTCAAGATGGTCTCGACACGGTTCAGCCAGAGATCACTTCCGTTGGTGAAGTTGTACATGTATGCGGCGCCAGAGAGCATGGTGCCGTAGTTGTAAGTCCAGACAAAGTTCTCGACGGTGGTGCAGTTGTTGTTGCTGTCGGTGTTGTCCCAGATATAGAATGTTCCGGTTTTGGCGTCCGTCTGCAGCAGCGGGCTCGCTTCCATCCAGTCCCATACTTTATTGGCCCAGTCTGCATAACTCGAGTTGCCTGTGATGTAGGCGAGGCGAGCAGACAGCTGGAAATTGCCTCCGTTGGATACAGAGTTCTTCAAGTTGTATCCGGCGTTGAAAGAAAAGACCTGCCATCTGAACCCACCTCCACAGGTCAAGGGGTCCCACAGGTCATATTGAAAGTTGAAAACGGCCTGGGCAAGAGATAACCAAGAGGGATTGTCGCCGCCGGCTTCGGGAAAGTTTGCTTCCGCGGCATCCAGGGCAGAGAATGCCCAAAAGGCCTGGTCGTCGACACCCATACTTCTTGACTGATTCGGGGGGTTGAAGTTGTTGTCGGGGCCTCGTTGGAACTGCATTGCGTCGATGGTCACATTGTTGTAGGTGGTATCATTTGTATATTGCCAGTAGTTTATCAACGCCCCCCACATGGCACCTGCTTCCCACCAACAATATGTACCAAGAACATTGGGATTGCAACTCAAAGAGCCAGGGAGCAGACCAGGTACTTGGCCCGTCTGGTTTCCAGTGTATAGAGTCATCATATCGTAGGCGACGCTCGAGGCGGCTGACTCGATGGAAGACACCGAACTGGTATCGAGGGTAATGGCCGCGGCGAGAGGCGCCAGGTATAGAAGAGGTGAATAACGCATAGTGAAAGGATACCGTGTATGGAGGAACGGGTGAGAGGTCGTACGCGCCGCAGCGACGCAAGTATCCGGTGTATTGTACAACGGCGAAGATCGAACGAACGATTGTACTCGAAGTTATCGACAGGATTCAGGTGACGAGGAAACTGTACGAGTACGACGAGTATTAAGACCCAAAAGAGCGCGATCGGGTACTCAGTTGGTCAACGGTACCGAGTAATATAAAGGACGAAAAACGACAATGTCGTAGAGAATGAGAACAATGACGGTGGACAAGAAGGTTGAAGCGAAAGAGGAGAGAAACAAGCAATGGTAAGACGAGGAAGAAGAGATGACAAGCAATACGGAACAGATGAAAAAGGTGATACACTTGCCGTCGGAATCAGGTATGGAGTCTCAATCAAGGCAGAGAGAGGAGACCAGTTCATCAGCCGCAGGAAGCGAACCCCCCGCAGGCAAAGTCGCCAGAAACACCAAACGAAGGCAAGAAAAGGGGATCTGCAGGGCATTGGGCGAGGGTTGCAAGGATCCTGAAGGATGCGCCAATAAAGGGTTTTGATGGTGTTGCAAAATTGGACGGATGGAGCAAAACACGCAGATGGACTACTGTACGGAGAACCAGTGACTTTGTGTGTGTGTCTGTGTGTCTTTTTAATTCTCCGTAGTTTCTCACCATGCGAAATGTGTGTAGGAGAAACGCGTGTCGACAGCCACCAACAACTCCATCAACTCCACCAGGTACTTGAGATACAACTGCTACTCGTAGAGAGAAATCCTCGAGCTGCCGCTATTCCGCAATCTCGCCCATGTTCCTGAAGGTCTTTGCCCTCTACAGTTTGGCACTCACTCCAATTGCGGTGGCGCATTATATCGTTCCAGTACTGTACCTTTTGGTACCTGAGGATTTCCTTCCCGTCTCGCATCGCTTACTGTCTGATACACACAGGCCAGGGTCTGATCAATTCTCGGCTCATGCTGCTTCCTCCGTACCTGTTTCAGACTCAGGTTTACTCGACACGCGCAACGTCTTCTCGCCCACAACCACATTCATACCGAGTTATAGTCAAGCACAACAGTCGTCTCGTGGCCCCCAAACAAGCTCAAACAAGCTCAAACAAGCCCCGAGGTCGATGCTTTGGGCCGCTTGATTTGACGCCCGTGTCCCCTACTTTTTTTGGGCTGGTACAATGTGGATGACAATAGCGGGTCAAAAGTGTGTGGGCGTTGCTAATTTCAGCACTGCCACCTTTGCAATCATTTTATTCCCACCTCCCTTTCACTGTCCCGTGCTGTGAAGTCATAACATCCTGATGAGCTGGATGGCAAGGCGGACACTGCTACTCGTGGTTGACTGATAATTGTAGCAGTCCGTACGAGTATTCTGTAGAACACCCGACAGTCCTTTAACAAAACATGCCAGGATTCGTGAAAATAGCACCTCACACGGCGTACATACCTTACTGTATGCTTTCTACAGCAGCCTCGACTCTGCACTGGAAACACCTGCTCGTTGAACACGGCAATCTGAATTCTCCCAACATTCCCAGAGGTCAGTAGTACCGAGCATTAATCACGTGTCGCAGACTAGACATTCAGGGACACGTGATCACATTTCATTGACCCAGCAGAAGGTGCAGACTGACCCGGAACTCGACCATCATTCAGCCTTGAAATAACGAATTCTTGATGTGCAGTCTGGACAGATGCATGAGAACCTCGTACAGACCATGCATTTTAAAATGACATTCAGCACGAATTCTGTCATGGGAATATTGACTTCGTGAGAAACGGCAGATGGCCCAGAATCGAAGCCATCGTACGACTGTGCATGTCGCTTCCCACGCTCACCTGCCATCGGGGGCTGAACATGACACCTGCAGACCATCAATATTCCAGCCTTTGACAGCTTGAAGGGCACAAGTCATCGCAGCCTCCGATGTCGACAATTTCAATATACAATATCCGGAGTATGGACTTCCCTCACTTTCAGCTACTCAAAACTCTCACTCTCACTGTAGAGCATCGGAGGTATCTCATGACTCGCGACTGAAGAGCACAACCTCACAATTCCTACAGCACAACTACTCATGACAGCTCCTCTCTGCATCGATGCCAACCACCAAAACTCCAAGGTTTTTGCGTGATGTCGGGCGACTTGGGCCACACGGGGATGGGCGCTAATTGAGTCTAGATCCTCGTCTACAGCTTAGCGACTCATTGGTGGATCTTCTCGTATCGATCGCTGTTCGTCAATCCACCTGTTGCGCCATACCAAAGCGCAAGCCATAAACGCCCATGTCTTTGTTTTGAGCCAGCCAGAGCTCTTCATCTCCATTCATTCTCTCTTGATTTGAGGACTTTTGACGACAAAAACTCTTGACATATCAAGGTAGGTCACCTGGAGGCTTCCGCAGCCGCAGGGGCGCATGCCAAGAGAGCCTTTCCGGCACACGTCTTTCCCAATCGAGCAGATATGGCTTCAACGGGCTGCACCAGAGAGCTGCGTTGTTAGAACTAGCCTCGGCCAGCCCGTCAGTTCAGAAGTACGTGCTGTGAAATGTCTTGCCACCACGGAACCGGCACCGAAGCCAGGTATCATGTCTGTACAGCGTATATATCCCCTCCGGTAGGCCTGCTCACAGTTAGACTGACCGACAGGTTGAACGTGTGCGACGGTTTCTTCCACCACATCGAACAAGATGGGTGTAGAAGAGAGAAGGCAGGGACCTGTGACTACCACAGAGGAGGTACAACCCGACAACGAATTCATCCAGGTCAACCAAGAACATGCTGAACGTATGGACGGTGCTTTTCTGTCCATCGTCTTTAGTGCAGCGATTCCATGTGGTCTCGTGGTCATTGTTACAGCTATCCTCCTCGGCGTCATCTACGCCAAAGAGGTCGACCCCAACAGGGGCTGGCCTCAGCTCCAACTCAAACAGAATATCACCTCGGCTTCAGGCGTATGGACGATTCTGAATGACTGGAAGAATCTTGGTGGTGACCCCGCCGTGTTTGTTGATTTTAATCCTACCTCCTTGACAGCCATTGCAACCTTGACCGGTAAAGTCATACCATACCTGTCTAGTTCCATCATGGCACTTGTTGCATTCTTCGTCGCCCGCCGAATCATCCTCATCTCGAAAGAAGACCATGCCCACGACCTCCTCACACCACACCAGATGTCACTCCTGATTCAGCTGCTAGGGGGAAGTAGCTTCACCCCGCTGAAAGACTGTGTGCACTATCATGTCAAGCACAAAAAGAGATGGATCTCACCTATACCTCATGCATTTTCGGCTCTCGCTGCAGTCACAGCCTTGGGGTATGCTATAAAGGCCAACCTCATACCATACCAAGTACTGACAGGGTGCATAGAATCATCATACCAGCCGCAGATACGTGGTTCGCTACGACTGTAACGCCACACAACGTGGTCATGCTCGAGAAAATCACCAACTCCTCCAACTCCAACTTCAGCCGAGGGTTTTACTATCCCAACAACACCTGCTACGATTACTGGGCCTATAACGAGACTTCGTTTGGTGACCCTTGGCCCGTACCCTGCAACATGGAGTATTTGTCCTACGACCAGGACCAGCACAGCCCCCGAAACTGGAGCTACAATGTGTTCAACGCCAATGAAGCAATCTTGACCATGGCGGGCCAGTCCGAAACGAACGTCATCAAGGGCGTCCCTTACAACAAGAACCCTAATGTCCAATACAAGTATCTGGCGGACAAGAATATGAACAATACGCGCGACTTTCGCGCATATACATATGCCGTGAAGACGGAGTGCACACCCATGACGACCAAGTGCTTCCCATGGATCGCACTTGACAAAAACGACGACTACAAGAAGAGTCTTGGGGCCAACTACACCTTCCAATGCAGCCCCGGATACGTGGGTGACTTGACGTCCAACGGCGCATCGCTCGCAACCGGCCTTCGTACCACGTCCAACGTCTCGGCGGGCGTCGGGTTTGCTCCCGACGCAACTTTGAGCCGCATGATTGGCAACAACGCCTCTGAGATCGAGTTTGCCTCCTTCACCAACCCTCTTTATTTCGGAGCGTGGTCACTAGGATGGAAGAGTATGCCCAACGGCACAGAGTTGGACGACTGGGCCTACGACGACAACATATTCAGTGACGATAACTACTTCTACGCCTGGATGCTGAACTGCAGCACGGGCATCTACGACATGACTTACGACTGGGTCAATGGCAGCGTCCAGACCTTGAATTGGACCCTTGAGGACCCCAACGCCGGCGGAGCCGTCTCGTACCCGTTCGCCGCAGGCCTCCCTGCCGCGGACCTGTGTCTGGACTACGCATCCGCCCGAGTCCAGAAAGCCGACAACTCGACCCAGCTGGCCTACTGGTGGGGAAACTACTTCTCCAGCTGCGTCATGGACATGTTGGCCGCGACGCTGGATCCCTACGAGAACGAGCTGGAGCAGACGCGCAATGACAATTACATCGCGACCCGGGTGCCCATTGTGCCGTTGTTCGTCCTACTCGGGTTCAAGTTCCTGTACTGCTTCGCCGTGCTCGTGCTCGCCGTCGCCGCGTACCACTACACCAACCCGTCCGAGTCGCAGTCCGTGAAAGAACGGCTGAGCGTCAAGGGCCTCGCAGCGACCTGTTTTGGCGAAGGGCCGTCGCACCAGCAAGTCGCCGTTAAGAATATCGAGCAGCTCTTTCAACCTCCTCCACCACCAGATACGGCAAAGGCCGCCAATACGGAAGTCGAAGCTAATCCGCCGCCGGAGCAAAAAGTGGCCATGGTCCAGACTGAGATGGGCGGATGGCAATTTGTCAAGATGGCCGCGGGGAGAGTCTACGACACCGTCGCCCCAATTGTCGAGAGACAGATCATGTCCGAGGCCACGGGGGGTACTTTTGGTGCCAGTGGACAGGATGCTGCGAAGTGGATCTCTTTGGTCAAGAAATGATAAAAGGTTAATGGTACATGTATACATATACGATTTGTTGTTGTTGTTGGGTTTTTGAGCGACTTTTTGGCAGTATATCCAGATGCCTTGAGGGGAAATAATACACATTACAAGGTTTACGAAACGCATTTCAATACGCTATGCATCGCACTTATACAACGAAAGTACACCGCAAGAAATTATCGCGGTATTGATGATATTGATATTGATATTTCAGATACCTTGAACTGACCTAGCCAACACCGTCCATCGTTGCTCTTGACGTATGGGGTATGCAATTGTCTATCCAAGCTTGTAACGTGCCAGTGTATGTAATTTCGTGTTAATGTTGATGTTTAATGTTTTAATGTTTTGTTGGTCCAGGTGGCGCCAGACGGCCCGGTCAACCAGGGGGAAAGGAGGGAGAAAAAAATCCACTTTTGTACTACTGATGTCGTAACCACCGTCATATCATACCCAGGCATAGAAGGTCATTACTCGATTGTTGAATTGGCGATTGAATTGTTGATTGTGTTGTCGATTGTCGATTGTATCACAGCCACCTATGCAGCTGGCGTGTGCTCTCCGCCATTGTTAGGGGCCAGGCTTCCTTCAATCCTACGTTTTGCATCTGCTCTGTCTTCAGCGGTGATTTTGCTTTCGTCTTTCTTCATGTCCGGCTTATGTGACTCGACATTTGGCGAGTGACCGATCGACATACCAACGCGTACCTGTTCAACAAAGTCAGCAAAGTCGGGGGAAAAGCGCCTTGACAAGTTTGTTATCTCTTGTGTGAAAATTATTACTCACCAATGTTTCCAGGGCTCCATTGCTGTTGTCGATCAGATCATCATCGTACACCATCTTCCCGGGTTCAAAAAAGAGAAGGACGGTGCTTCCGCCAAACTTGAAATACCCTAGCTCTTCAGCTCGTTTGACCTTCTCACCTGGTTTTCGTGTGATTACTGTCGACCCGACCATCATGGCACCGATACAAACAAACATGACTCGACCATGCGCGACAGAATCAATAGGTACCAACACTCGCACGTTTTCACCATACACGTCCAGGGCGGATCTGATAGCCATCGGGTTGACCGTGTAATATTCACCTTCAATGGCCTTGGGCGTTCCGATCGTTCCATCCACCGGTACGTGGAAACGATGGTAATCTTGTGGAGCCAGTCGGAATATACCCATGCTGCCGCCCTTGTACCGTTTCGCGTCAAGAGGATAAGCATCACCGAAGAGTTTCTCAAGCGAATAGTCCCTCCCTTTGACCCAGATCCTGGTGGCATTGTCAATCGTGTTGAAGACCACGGAACGACAGTCGGCCGGAGACACAATCACCTCAGGTCGGTCTGGTGCACTACAAGGTCTGGCGCCTGGCTTCAGAGCTCTGTAAAAGAATTCGTTGAAGTTCTTGAACTGATCTGTAGACAAAAGTACCTCAGACATGTTCAGGCGATGGAAGTCGATGAAGCCCTCGATCTGGGCTACTGATGCCGGATCGTCATATTTCTTGCCCTGTTTGACAGACAGTGACCTGAGCATCTTCTTAATTCGTCTCTTTTCCATTTCTCGTGCTCCTAAAGCCTTGTACAGCAGGCGAATTCCGATACGCACATATACAGACATTCGTTCTTCGTTAATCTGGCCCGTGATTCGGTCCTGAACCAGGATGTTGGCGCTGTTGGCTCCCAACTTATAGCCACCATAGCTGATCTTAGTGATGACTTTCGAGTACCATTTGCGTTGTGCCTGACTTTGAGTAACGAAGCCACCCATCACCAAGTTGTTGACCTGTCTCCAGTCGGAACTAGCACATGTTGCGATATGAGTAATTATGTCGGCTTCAGTCCGCCTGTTAAGCTTGGGCTGATGACAGATGGGGCATTCTCGGATTTCAATGACGTGTTCTTCACTATCGCCCACGTCTTCGAGGTCATCGTCAAGTAGCTGGCCCTCCTCTCCAGCGATGCCGGTGTCCTTTTGCTCGATCGCAGGGACTTCCCCAGAGAGTACGTGGGTTTGGACAATGTTGGGATCATCTTGTGGCTTTGAAATCGCTGGTAGGGCTGCCTTGATCTTTTCACCTGTCGTCTTCTTGTCACTTCCCTTTTGCAGCTGCTCTTCAAGACACATGACAGCCTGGTCAAAGGTCAAATCAACCTCTCCAGTTTCTTCATTCTCAGTAGCAAATCTGGTGTAGAAGCCATCGATTGTGGATTCTTTTAAAGTGGAACCCAAAGTGTCAAGCATAGTAGTGAACTCAATCTTGCTAATACGTTTGCTATCGTCGGCGTCGTACTGTTTGAACATTGCCCTCCAGAATTGCTGTCTCAGTGCCTTATAAGGAAGGTATCGACCGCGAATGTACAACTCTGGATGATGCTTGTCTTCCCATTGCTCTTTGTTTTTTAATTCGAGCGGCAGGACATAAGACTTCATGGTGGGATCTTCTGCTGGTTGAGGGCTGGGAATTTCAGCGGTGCCAGGCACTTTGAGAGTACTGGCACTGCTGTCGACAGGGGCGCTCGTGGGCGCAGGCGGTCGAGCTTCGTTACTGACTGAGGTTGACAAAGATGACGAGACTGAGACCGAAGAGTCATCTCTCTTAAAGTTCGGGCGAGCGAGTTTTGAAAGACTGCTTTGTGAAGAGGACCGGGACAATGGTAGTCGGAATCGAGACTTGCCATTCTGATTCGTGGCCATTGCCGCTGAAAATTCTGGAGGCTCAGGAAGGTCATAGAGACCTGTTTCTGGATCTTCCTCCGGTCCTGCCTCGATCATCTTCTGGATGGGAAAAGAAGTGGAAGCCACAAAATCATTCCCTGACAATTTGTCTCGGTCGATAACAGTAAATGTCAACGAGTATCCGGTCTCATGCTTCATGATCTGAAAGACCATCTTCTCGTTGTAAACGGGATTGAGATTGTGCCGAATCACCTTAGTCCTCAAGATCTTGCGGCCCAGAGCTGTTACGACGAACGGATCCATATCAAACGATGTTCGTGTCATATTGCGTTCGGGTGGTAAATCAGTGATTTTGACGATTTCGGTGAACAAAATGCCATTAACGTCGTTGTCGGCGCCGAGGAGATTGTAGGCCCTTGCAGCAATGGATTTACGACGGAGGCGAGCTAGTCGTCTCTTCTTCTCCTTCTTGTCTGCAATCGCACCCTTGGGGCCAGCTTCAGTCTCGGTCACAGACTCCTCCACATCCTCATCAATGTCGTCAACGTCCTCATCGCCAGCATCAACATTGGTCGAAACTCTGGACAATTCGTCGTCTTCCTCTTCAGACCCGATGTATGCTAAGAACTTCTTGCGAATCTCCTCGGGACTGGCAGAAGGATTTGCGGAGTCGACAATGGAAAATTGCATCAAGACCTCGCCAGATACCGTGCTTTCTTTCTTGCTTCCCACTCTTCTCGACTTGAGCCTGTACCATTTGGGCTCTTGCTGAACCTTGCCATTGGCAAAGATATCCTCAATTGCAATGTCAAACTCGCCCATATAATCCTTGCCGAATCGGTCTTTGTCCCAGCACATGCACTCTAAGAGCGGAACGCCGGTCAAAGGCATGTCAAAACATATCTTCCATTCTGGGTTAAGATTCTTGCTGATAGAGGGCGTCGACTGTTTGGCGTTGCCGAGGGTGACAACAAGGTAAGGGTCAGAGGTGCCAGATCTGTCTTTGGCTGCCAGATTCCGTGCCTGTACACAGGGTCAGCGAGTGAGGCCGAGAGAAACTCATTTGCTTCACCTTTATGACATAGACCTTGAGGATGAGTGGTTTCAGTTCGGGAGATGTAAGAGAATGGTTGCTGCCGCCATTTCTCGGAGGCTCTGGACGTTGAGATCCATTGCCGTTATTGTTGTTGGAAGATGATGGCTGGTCTTTACTCTTGCCCAGATTATGGAGGCTCCGGGGGAGTGAAATATGAACCATGATTACAATGAGAGAAGGTGGTGGAAGCCGTTTGCAGGACACTCGTGAATATAGATCGGTTGAAGGAGGTTATATCCTGTATTTCCTTGAGTTCTGGCAAGTATTCTCCAGGGATGGTGGCTTCGTGTTGCCTTGGGCGCAGGCGCCAAATCGAGGAGGGTGTGGTGTGGAGGACAAATGAAAGTAGGGGCAGGATTTGTTGGTAAGATAGATCATCAAGTTTAGAGAAGGGTGAGTCGACTGGGGCCGAAACAGGTTGTTAGGATGTCGACCTGGACGAAGTCGTACTCGTCCTTCAGTGAGGGTGGCTTGGAACCAGCGAAGAAGGTAACGATACCCCGATTTACGAGCGGACTTATGATGCCATAGCGAGATGGTACCTCGTACAAAAAGCCCCTCGTTTACCTTTCGTGCCGCGTGTGCATTCGACGAGGTATTTACTTTATTGAATTACTCGTATTCATTCGTTAGCTATTCGGTAGTTGCTACTAAGCTATCTAGCCCACACTATTTGGGAAGACTACTGATCAATTTCAAAGGCTTGTGCAACACGCATCTTTCATCATCTGTTGGCGTACCGTTCTACTCCGAGTATCCTGCTCGTTAAGGCATCTTGATCTTGGTCTTGGCCTGGTGAGCTGCCTACCAACACCATCGTCCATCTTCAGTCGTACTACCCATTAGATAAATCCTCCCATGTCACATTTGTAGAGCTTGATGTGTGGAAATCCTTACCGTGTGAAACTTCTCGTACCAGCCTCGACAAGGAAATAGGTCCCGTTCTCTGGGGGACGCTTGAATCACATTTCAGATTCACGGGCTCAGAGCATCTTCTACAGTACAGTAATCAACAAGTCAATCAACCAGCTTCGCACAGATCGATGCATCCTAACAATCCGTCAAATAGAACTTTTCACGTAGCCTCCTGGTTGTTCATAGCAGCTTGACCGTGTTCTACCCAAGGTTGAACCACTGACACCATGGGGTACAAATGGTCTTCTGCCTAATGCGGTTTAGCGTTCTCAAAGCGCAGTTAATGTAAACACTGGGCCAGAGCCGCGAAGATGAGCATACAATCAGTACTCTGCAAACAACTTGCTTGCTACTACCAACAGCATAACATCGACAACCCTGCGCACTCCCCTGTCCCTCGTTGACCCGGCATCTTTACCATGGTTCACCATCGCACATGAAACCACATTCTGTGCATGCGACCCCGAGGAAAGTTGACGCGCATTTGACCCGACTCGCGGCACAACAGTCCCAATGACTGCGCTTGTTGCGCGCCAACCGCTCCAGCCCCTACCAATGTCAGCAACACAGAGGCCAAGCCGAAGACTGAGTGCGCGAATTCAAGAAAAAGATGACGCGCCCACCTCCGCCGCCTCGGTGCAGATCAACGGTAATGCAAGGACAGTGGCCAGCACATCTCGCACATCGCGAACGCAAGGGGCAAGAGGTGGAAATGAAAAGAAGCGGAAAATCGGTGAGTCAAGTAAACAAATCTGGGTTGAGGATCATGCATCTAACACACTGTCAGACTACGATGAAGAGGATGATGGTTTCATGTTTAGACGCGTCAAATCAAAATCTGAATCGAAGGCGATCACCCAAGAACAGGCTGACCATGTCTCTGGACAAGGCGAATCTGAGAAAAAGCTGACAGAGGAGGCAACAGCTCAAAAGAGCGAACCCGCACAACGCCAGCAGCTCACAAAAAGGGCACACAGACTATCTTTCTCAACACCTGACCCGAAGGAACAAACTGCAGTTCGCCGTTCGAAACGACTCTCAGGAGATAAGGGGAGGCATGGCAGTAATCCTTCGACATCAGCGCTTCCCAAGGAAAGGCGGAAATCAAAAGAGAGGCGAGCAGAAAGACCGCGCGACGAGCCACCCAAAGAACTCCCGGCACAGAGGGAGCCGCTGCATTCTGAACAATCGCCCGACAGAGCCCAAACAACAGTCTCCGCAGAAACTCAGGCTTGCACTCAGAACAAGAACATTGGTACAGTTAATTTGAACGGACCTAGTCAGATACCCAGTGAGCACGAAGACATGAATACGTCTACAACCCACGAGAATCATTCAGCGACTAAGATTTCTCTACCATTCGCCGATACACCAGTCATAAAGCGGAACAAAGCCATGCGCGAAGGAAAATCAGGGAAGGGTGAACGGAGAAGTAGCTTGGGTTTTCGGGGCCGGAGGGCTAGCTCGCTCATCGAGAGCGGGAATTCCAATGGTAGTGATTACTTCTATCAATGTGTAAGGTTGTACTGACTTTTTTGCAGCTCTTCCACACAAGGAAGTGGAAATCCCGGATTTCTACAAGCATATCGAAAGCGAAGGGCTCCCCGAACCACGGCGAATGAGACAGCTTCTGACCTGGTGCGCAACCCGTGCACTGGACGAGAAGCCTATGGGAACGGGGTTTGAAGACTCTAGTGCGCGATCTGCAGGTAGGTTCTTGCAATGTTAAACGATGGCAGTTTGCTGACGTTCACCAGCGCGAGTGATCCAGGAAGAGTTGCTGAAAGATCTTTCGAACGAATCAAAACTATCAGACTGGTTTACGAGGGAAGATGAACCGGTACAGAAGAAGCCTCTACCAGAGCGGCCCAATCCGAAGAATATCCAGAATATGGAGAAAATCGCCGAGCTGGAGGAGCAGATCAAGCGGTGAGTTCTGCGCCTTGTTGGATTTGTTAAAGTACTAACTCAAGGCTAGGCTTCGATCAGAAAAGGAAGCCCTGGAAAATCTCCTTCGACCTCAGCCTATATCCAACTCAGATCAGACCCAGGAGTCGATCAAATCAGACGACAACAATTTGGACCAAAGACTGTTATCGGAGACGGATGTTACAGCGCTTGACTGCCTCCCTGGCACTTCAACGTCTTCTGATCAGATATCGAAACGCCTGAATAGGCTGTACGATTCACTAGGTCCCACAATCGACCAATTCGCAGATGGAATCCATACAATAGGTCAATATCGACAAGCAGCAGATAATGTCGCAAGCAGAGCATTGGCCATATGTGCAGAAAGACTTTCACGACGAGAGAAAGAGGGCAGGAAGAAGGCTCTGGCCGACGCACAAGGTACACCGCCCAAGGATCTGGGTGGTGTGTTGCGCAGCTTGAGCAGAGCGGAAAGATGACGAATTTTTGAAGCACTGAATATTTCCCTCATGGGTCGTTGTATATGAATGAATGCTTGATGAACCGTACAACAACCACCCCAAATCAGTGCATGTCCTATTACCATGTGTAGAGACCAGATTCGTCTATCATAGAATCCTTCCTTTCGATGGGACAGTTGACCGCGGACTATGTACAACATTCATTTGAGTGGCCTTCTCACGATACGAGTCCTGGTTTCCCTACAGTGCCTACTCGTATATAGAAAGTGAGCGCCACAGATCTACAATCAGCCAAGCCACATAGCCACAAGCCACGATACCTCTACGTCATTTTCTACAAGTTCGAGGAGTGTCTCTCAGCTCGAATCCAAGGCATCGGGGTGCCGCGTCCAAGGTACGAGAATACAAGTGTATTTCTTATCTCCTCCACTTCGAGTTTCCCACGAGCGATGATGAAAGAAAAGCCTGCTCTTCCACAATCCCTCGGGAAGACCCTTTATGCTTGGCAAGTCGGTCCATGACCATTGAAACGTCGTCGTTGGCATCGTGAGTTTGACTACAGTGTCGTATGTGGCTGTGAGATTAGCATCGCCGTGCTTTTTCAAAGTGTCACCTTTGTACCCCTCGTCCTGATCGTCGGCGACCATCGTACGTTCACTACGAGTATCGTGGTACAGTATCCATCACATACCAAGGTGCTACTCATATAAGATCCTGCCTTCCCCAGACTTGAATCATCCCACCTTAGGTCCAAACACAACGTCATTTGGTTTCTTCGACATACGTCTACAGAGCTATCTCACCTACAAAAGCCATAACTTCTACTCGTACCCGTCCTCCAGTACCTTACCTAGGTGTCTACCAGCACTACCTACCTGACACTTTGCACAAAGGGATATTCTCTACCATCGACCCTCGATCAAAAAATCAACTACGCTACAGTGATTACACCACCAGCAAAACAAACAACAGCAACTAAACAACATGCCTTTACTCTACACCAAAAACGTCGGTAACAAGCACGTCGGCGCTGGCTTCAATGTCTCCCGCCACGGTGTGAGGAGGAATCCTTTCAGGTTCTCCCTTGGCCGATTCAATTGCTTTAGGTAGATGGATCAGAGAGATCTTCGTGGTTCCATGCGAACAATGGAGCAGAGAGATGGTTCATCAAGATTCACATGATTCAATGGGCCTGGCAACAAGTGAGACAATTTTCCTTAGGCCTCCTTAGGCCATCTATGTGCATGGGACTGGTGTTGCGGGACTTCGTGGTGATAGGAAATGATGGCAATGGCGTTTTTATGACTGTATGATAGCGGAAGACGACTGGTGTAGCTCGATACAGTAACTTCATGTCATCCTTACAATACAGATTACTCTCCTGTAGTTGTTCCACGAGATGATAATGTGAAAACCCCATGCTAGATTGATACTGAAGGTATCTAGAGATCAATTGTCTTTGCATACTTGGCCGCTAAACTGATAGTAGTGGTACATTGTTGGATATCTTTGGGGTGTGTTTCCTTGCCATCATAGTTCATTTCATCCATCACGGCTGTCGCTCAGTCCACAGCCAGCTTCTTTGGTGGTTCTTCACTGCCGACGGAGCTCGTCGAGGGCGTAGCCTTTGTGTGTTGGCTGGTCGTCACATCGTCATCCTCATCCCACGTTTCGTCAGGAACATTTTCGTCCCAGTTGTCTAGCTCATCCTCGACGCTGCGAGACACAACACCTGTCTCTTGGCCATCGTCTGCAGGTCGTGAAGGTCTACCAAGTTCATCATCACCACCGCCACCCTCACCTAGCTCAAGATCTTCTCCCTCCAAGCCATCAGTGGCTAGAGCCGAGTATTTGGCCTTTCGGCGTCTTTCGGCCGATCGGCGGTGGTATGCACTGCAAAGACCCAGCGCTGCCAGGCTGCCTATTACATTCGCGAGTACATCCCAGGCGTCAAACTCGCGGTCATTTGGTAAGAGACCTTGGGCAACTTCGCTGCCCACGCCAAGCACCAAAGTGCACACAAGCAACGTCAAGTGGATAACGCGCCGACGGTTGGTATCGAGGATAAAGTAGAATGTTGCTGTGAGAGCAAAGAATACGAGAAAGTGTACTGCTTTGTCCGACTGGGAGGGGATGTAGGGTTGCGCCGCCGCGGGGGTAGAAGGAAGGGATGAATGTGGAAGTAGGCCGAGCGAGGATGCGAAGAGAAGAAGGATGATGAAGGCAACTGTTGGAAAGTTAGCAGTCGAAGAGGATATGCTGAGGCTGTAGACTTGCTTGCAAAAGCGAAGCGGATTCGCATGGTGTTCGAGTGGTCGGCTGGTGCAAAGGATACGGTGGTTTGGTGGTTCAGTGACTTCGTACAAGAGGCCGGCAAGTCGCCAGCTTAGAACAAGAGAGGCATTCTTCAAATGAACAAACCCTGTGGAGAGATAATAGCGGACCGAGTGGGATTGTCTGGCTGTTGTGTCTTCAAAGCCTAGGTACGATTGTTGAAAGTTCAAGTGGAAGTAGGTAAGTAGAGTGGAAGATCAGCTTGCTCTTTTGGCTTACAGTAGGTACCTAAGTAAGATCGGGGTTGGGCTCGGCTCGCGCAGTTTGAACGCCCAGTTGAATGGCTTCTAACCGACCTACGCAGTTTCTTTCGACTTCACGTCTCAACTGCGCGCATCCACCACGTCAGATTGCCAGAACTTCTTCATCACACAACACCATCCATTCATCGTTTCGCGTCTTATTTTCATCGGATTCGAGATCCACGGGGTCGCATGTCCATCTGCACACGCTTTTAGCCGTCGCCTATCCCTTTTCTCGCCGTCGCAGAGCATCCTTCAAACTGGAGTATCTACAAGACCCCTCGCTCACAGTCCGGGGGTTGGCACTGCCATGTCCGTAACATGGCCGCCCCCAAACAACCAGAAACCACCAGACGATGAGCCTCTGATTCACTCCCTACACAGAGACACTCTCAATGGCTTGCTCCGCGCACCCTCCCGATCTCACACTCCCAATTCTTTGAAATTGCGCAGTCTGGGCACCGGTTCCCAATCTGGACAGACTGCCGATCCAGAGCCGAATCTCGACGAGGATCCGCAAGTAATTCGATTCCGTACCCTGTTCGAAGAGACCGAGGCCAAGCTCGCGAACCTCTTTGACGATGTCGGTCAAGTTGTAGCACCGCAGAGGCAAGCGATCGACGATGCGAGACTTCTCGAGTCTGCTGCCGAGCCTGCGGACTCGGCCGCGGCCCCTGCTCCTATATCAAAAAAGCGCAAACTGGTCGATGACGATGACTATGACGATTACGACGACGACGACGACGACGACGAAGAGGAAGACTCGACACTCGATGCTACAAGGGCATCCCCTTTGAAAGACAAGCCTAACAAAGTACACGTCGTCGCCAATGCCACGTCGTCGCCGAAAGCTCGCCCCGTCCTCCCCCCCAGTATCACTCCCGATTCTATAAAAGCTCCGGCCAAGACCAATGCCGCCAAACTGAAAGAGGATGCTGAAGATGCTCGCAAGAAACTGGAAGAGGCCAAGCGCAAAGAGGCCGAGACTGTCAAGACATTGTCGCGCACCATGTTCTTCACACTAGAAAACGACCGAGATGCCATGTTAGACCAGCAGAGATTGGACGAGGCAGAGAGACGTGCCGAGGCGGAGGCTGAAGGCCATGCAAGTCGCCTGAATGCTTCTACGCAACAGGGGAGCCTGAGCAAAGCCAACCTCGGCGCGTCCAGCCTAACATTAAAGAACCTCATCGCCCTTCTCGACGAGCATCGTTCAATGGTACACGCGACCGAATCGGAGCTGCGCGCGCTCATGAGTGAGGTCCGGAAGAATCGAAGCAAGTGGGCAAGCGAAGACAAGATTGGTCAAGAAGAACTATACGAGTCGGCGGAGAAGGTGCTGACCGAGCTCAAGGCTCATACAGAGCATTCGTTCCCCTTCCTCAACCCAGTCAAGAAGAAGGATGCTCCTGACTATTACCTGGTTATTAAGCAGCCTATGGACCTGGGTACCATGACGAAGAAACTCAAGCAGCTTGCTTACAAGTCCAAGAAGGAATTCGTGGATGACCTCAGCCAAATCTGGAAGAATTGCTTGAAGTTCAACAGCAATCCTGACCATGTTTTTCGGAAACACGCGCTCTTTATGCAAAAAGAAACGGATAAACTTGTTCCCTTGATCCCTGATGTCGTCATTCGAGACCGTGCGGAGGTTGAAGCCGAGGAGAGAAGACAACAAATTGCCAATGGGGAACTTGATGATGCAGAGGAGAGTGATGATGAACCGATCATGTCGTCACGCGGCCGTAAGGCTCCCGCTAAGAGCGCAAAGAAAGGAGGCTCCGCGTCTCGTAAAGCCCCGCCAGAGACGACTCCCATACCAGAGACCAAACCAGTCCTGCAGTCGATCAGTTCCGTTCAAAGGGCTGAATCCGAGGTCGAAGGTAGTCAAGGACAATCCACCCCGCCTCCGGGCATTCTGACTCCAGTCGGAGCTCACGGTTCGGGGAGTATAGCAGGAGCTGGTAGCGAGGCCATGGACATGGATCTACCTGGATTACCATCCCAAACCCTGGTCCCCGAGTATGAGGACGAAGATTACAAGCTCTGGAAACAGAAGACCAAGAAAGACCGTGCAATGCTCGCTGCCACTCGGCATAAACTCTTCCGTGGAGACAAGCTGAATGCGGAAGAGACTGCTTTGCTCCGAAGCAAGGTAGGCATGCGGCGGTGGCAGCGAATTCAACAAGAAGCAGCTGGGAAAGATGTTGCAGAGCTTGGCGCTGATGCTTCGGAACGAGATCGAACCCTCGCCGAAGGAATGGAGGCGGAAGAAGAGAGCATGTTGCCAGATTATTATGATTCACTGGCTGCCATACCGGACCTCAATCCACGTTTGAGGTGGGAGCAAGACACGGAAGGTCAAGTTATTGAGCATGGCGAGGAGTACCTAAGACTTCTTCCTCCGAAACAATTCGTGGCACCTGAAAGTCGACTGGTCAAGAAGATGGACAGCAACATACGACAAATTCAGGAAACTCGAAAAGTCGTTTCGAAGATCGGTGTCGTGAAACAAATGCAGCTGCAGTCTCAAACATATTCAAATCAGTTTCAGAAATTCCAGCTAGATCCTTTTGTCGAAGCTGACATTCCCAATCATGTCATGTCGGACGCCGGACCAGTCATGGCACCTTACGTCTGCAAAGCTGCTTTTCAACGATCAATTGGCAAGATTTTCTTTCATGCTGGGTTTGAAGAGTTTCAACCTTCGGCATTGGATGCAATGACAGACCTTGCTGCCGACTTCTTCCAAAATTTGTGTTCCTCACTGGCAAACTACAGAGAAGACTACCGGATTCCCGTGGTAGAATCAATTCCTGCTGGTCAAGGACAGAAGATTGATGCCGGATTGAAATGCCCGAACACCATGGAAGAGGCAATCTTGCATTCGCTGCACTCGAGTGGATTGTCGCTCAGTGACTTGGACATCTATGCTCGTGAAGATATTGACCGGACTGTTACTCGCCTGACCATGATGCACGATAGAATGAAAGCACATCTTACGGATCTTCTTCGACCTGCCTTGACGGACGATACAGCTCATGGTCAAGGAACCTTTGAGGACGGCGGTGAGCAGTACGTCGGTGGTGACTTCGCCGGTGATCTTGACGAAGATTTCTTTGGCTTCCGAGAACTTGGTCTCGACAAAGAATTTAGCATGGCCAGCCTCACAGTGCCTTTCCATATCTTGCAGAATCGTCTCGGTATGAGCCACCAACAAGCCAGCACAACAGATGCCACGGAGCAGATGTTTGAGGAACCGCCTCGCTGGCCAAAGCTCGCCCTCGAAAACATAGACGATCAGATCGGACTGGCTAGAAACTGGTTTAGGAAACGTCTGCGCGAGAACGGTGATCGACCATTGGTGGAAGATCTTGAACTGCCTCTAAAGCAAAGGCCAGGTTATGGTCGCGCGAGGATACCTGCTAGCGGCAAGATCGGAGAGGGAGCTGCTAAGAATGCTAGCCCGATGAAGAAGGCCCTTGTGAAAGCAGCTCCCGCTCCTAAAGCTGGACCAGCAGTAACTCCCGGTGATAAGGGGAAGAGGAAATCCATCGTCGCCAATGGGACAGGCGAAGATTCTGTGACGAATGGCATCAACCCGTCAACTCCTGGTCCGGGTGGTGATGGTAGCCCAGAGAAGAAGAGACCCATCTTGAAAGCGAAGATGTCTACTTCAGATCTCAAAGGCTCTGAAAAAGACAACACCCCAGCTACAGATACTATCGATGGCACACTAGAGGTGAACGGGCTTCCTAAACTGGATGCGGCTGTTGACGGCGACGCGAGTATGATGAGCCCGGAGAGCTTGTAACGCCGTCAGCGGGTTTATGAGCGCAGTACATATGGGAAATCGCTGAGATGATACCAAAGGTACCTTGTAACGACGATGGCTTTTTTGATTTGTTAATGATGGGTGGGATTCGGTTGGTTTCGTTGATACCCAGGGGTTTTCAAGGGCGGGTTAAAATGGTTAGTCTCCTGACTTTGTCACCATCTTGCGGCCAGGAAGGGTGTATGTGAACTCATTGCTCATCCTGATAGAGCAAATATCTGATCGCGCAAAAGTGAAGGCTTCATATGCTTCACAAGCCATGATCTGGGGGAACGACTGCAATGTTGATTTTGCACTCTATACTGTGGTGGTAGTGGTTGTTGTTGATATTGTAAATACTTCGTCGTAACTATTTATTGTGAGTTGCAGAAGACTTGTTGCTCAGACGGCCGTCGATATTAGAGCCATGCGCTTTGTAAGAAGAAATGTACAACTAGACACCTAACATGAGGTCTTGTAGTGATGGATCTACTTAGTGCTTCCTGCCTGGTCCGCGGCACCATCCTTCTCTCGCATGGTGGTCTTTCTCGAGTTGTCATACACGTCTCGAGCACAGGTAGTCTTCCCCTCGTGGGCTCCCCTATGGTAACACAGACATTCCTCGGCGCTTGGTACTCGAAATCAAGAGCCAGAGCGCATACTACGAAGATTGCTCGCCGCGAACCTTGGAACAAGTTCCTGCCTTCCACGGCTGTAACACGGCTGTACTGTAACAAGGCTGAGAGTCATGTGACTCGATCTATGACTCGCCCAATTGAAGCTGCGCATCTTGCACGGCATTCCTCTCAACTCAATTCGCATGTTCTCCCGAGTCTTCTCCTCATTGTTCTTCTCGGGAAATAAGGCAATACACTTTTTCCTGCCTCCCGACCGTGTTTCGATTGGAACCAGTTGCTTCTAGTCAAACCTCGAGTTATTGACCGCCCTCCGGTTACGGCATCTCTTCTGGGCCTGTAACATACCCTGTGGAGAACGTCACCGTATTACACCACGTAGAACAATCGCCAAGCGAGTTTTGGTGGCACAGTCAGGCAGTGGTGGTAGTAGTAGTGGTGTCTTAATGGGCCCTAGGCAGGAAAAGAGTAGCCTGAAGCGCAACAGGGTAACGAAACAGCTGTGCCAATTGCATCAACGTTAAATCTGACTTGCGATATAGCATAGCACTGGGGATGACCAAGAAATAAAGAAGCCTCGAAGATCCCAGAGGATCTCCTCCCAAACCCACAAGGACAAAGAAGTGAAGACACCCGTCAAGAACCAATATCTCCCCTCCCCTCTTACGAACCATGAGTCGACCGTGACCGAGCCTGCGAAAGAGCAGACGGCCACACCTCCAGAAGGTCGTCCCAGTCAAATTCGCCATGTCACTCCTCTGTCCTCATCTCAATTACAGCCCTTGTCGTCACCGCCTCAAGATACACAGCCCTTGTCACAGTTTGTCTATCCACCGCGAGACCTTGAGCCCGATTTGGATGACGATGACGGTACTTGGGGGTACCTGTTCCCATTGACCAATGCCGGCCATCGTATCACTTTGAAGAGACGAGCGTTTTGCCCTGCGCCCACAGCGCCTCTGGAGATAAGCCGTGCGACTGTCACGCCCGGTAAGCGTGAAAAGACCGACTTGAAAGATAATGAGGAAGTCTACGAAGCGGAGAAGCGAGTAGTGGGATTCCCGGCTGGCGGATATCTTGTCGGGCGGCATCCTGAATGTGACATGATCATTGACATTCCAACTGTATCGAATCGGCACTTCCTCATCTTCAACGAGACTCGAAATGGCGACACGATCGCTGTGCTCGAAGACTTGTCAAGTAATGGAACCTTTGTTAATGAGGCACTGATTGGACGCAATAAAAGGAGGGAACTCGAGGATGGAGACGAGATCACAATCTTGGACGAAGCAAGGTTTGTCTTTCGGTATCCCAGAAATCGGGATTCGAGTGCTTTCAACTCGCGGTATCGTATTTTGCAGCAGCTGGGCAAGGGTCATTTTGCGACGGTCTATATGTGCGTGGAACGGTCGTCTGGCTTCAAGTATGCTGTGAAGAAATTTGAAAGACGACTGGGAGAGTCTCAAAAGTCCCAACAAGAAGGTTTGCAGCAGGAGATTGCACTTTTGATGAGCGTTAGCCATCCTAACGTGCTATGTCTGAAGGAGACCTTTGACGAGCCAGATGGAGTCTACCTTATTCTGGAGCTTGCTGCCGAGGGTGAACTATTCAATTTGATCGTGACCAAGCAGAAATTGACAGAAGCTGACACTCGCAAGATCTTCATTCAGCTTTTCCAGGGCACAAAATACCTGCACGAGCGGAATATTGTTCACCGAGACATCAAGCCGGAGAATATCCTACTAACAGACAAGAATCTATCCGTCAAGCTGGCCGACTTCGGTCTGGCGAAGATCATCGGCGAGGAGTCGTTCACAACTACTCTGTGTGGAACACCGAGCTGTAAGTTAACATCTGGTTCCGCAGATTTGGTCTGCTGCTAACGACTCCACTACTAGACGTTGCGCCAGAAATTTTGGAAAACACACGCCACCGCAAGTACACCAGAGCCGTTGACATTTGGTCTCTCGGAGTCGTGCTTTATATCTGTTTGTGTGGCTTCCCGCCTTTCTCCGACGAACTCTACTCCCGCGACAACCCATATACTCTTGCTCAGCAGATTAAGATGGGCCGTTTCGACTATCCTTCACCTTACTGGGACACGATCGGCGATCCGGCTCTGGACTTGATCGATCGCATGCTAACCGTTGACGTTGCCAAGCGCATCACGATCGACGAGTGTCTCGAGCATCCCTGGACAAGAAACGCAGGAAACATCAATCCAGCGGACTCGACCGATGGACTTACGGGCGCCATGCACGCACTGGATTTCTCGAAGCGCAAGATCCAGAGAGAGCGCACATTGCTGGCGGACATCAACGACGTTAAAGTCAGCAAGGTCGTCGATGGCCAGCATCTCCCTGGAAAGTCAGAGGGGAATGCAGCACAGGTCAAAGTCTGGCAGAAAAACCCTAATGGCAAAATTGTCCGGTCAACACCCAAGAAAATCCAAAAGACCGATCACGCAAAGGAGGAGGACCCTGCTGCCAACAGACAGCAGGAGGAGTTTATGGGCATGGGCGGCAAAGGCGACATGCAGCTGTTTGGCGATGATATCTCGAGCCGATACCTCCCCGTCGAGGTTCCCGATGACGAAAAGTCGACAAAATGAGAAATTGGAGGCTGTTGATTTAGGAACTGAGTATGATCATGCACACGACCATGGAATCTAAGTTTCCACGGCCTCGACTTCAGCTGTGATTGTACAGGGGAAAGAAAGGGGTGATTCCGATACCGAGCATATGTCATTTGCATCTCTTTTGGGCTGGCTGCAAACGGCGCAACTGATTTGTTTTGCGGATTGCGGAATTTTTGTATTATTCTTCGTCTTCGTCATGGTCGCGCCAAAAACTGTGTCGGATGCGGGTGTGAATATGGGAAATGGATACGGGTACGGAGGTGAGGTGTGGAGGAACAGTAAAAACAGAGGCACGCGCCTACCAACGTTGGTAACTATCGTACTTAGTGTATATACGCCTACAAAACGGAGTATATGGTACATTATGGATTTGGATGAAGTGCTCAAGTAGAAGTTATGGAGAATATGGGGTTTATGGATCACAGACATAGCAATATGAATATCAATCAGTACGAATGTGAAAATCAACACGACGTGGGAGTATCGGTTCGTCGCGAGAGAGTGAGAATGGTAATGCCGATGCAAATTTGATCTTTTGCATCTTTACAGGAAGTACTCCTTAGATCATGATCTCGTCTAGTCTTATCCCCCAGTATATGCTCTCTATCTCGGTTCATCGTCTGGATGATACGGGACTATGCTTCATTGGGACCAGTCAGACATTGCTTCAAGACAGAATAGAATGTCCTTCTCAAGGAGAGTAGCTGCTGACTGGGATCCGTATGACGTGTGCTCATTCCGCGAAGAGGACCTCCGTCCTGGTTTCTTGTAGGCTTGTCCCAGGCGTACGTTATTGCAACTTGAACATTTGCGGCTCATTGCACCTGTGTCGCGTTCAACTTCAAACATCGCGGCACTATGTACCATGCCCATGCCGACAGCTCTGGAAGTTTAGGCACTTTCTGCATTGTCGAAATGAGGCAACTGATTGTATTCTCGAACCCAAGGGTCGTCTCTTTGTTCCTGGGTCGAATGCCCACTTTTGATTTCATGGTGGCCTGGGCGGTTTGAGGTGAATGGGGGTTGCTGGTAGCTGGTAGCTGGTATCCTGTGCTTCCGCAACAGTGATATGAAAGTGTAAATCAGGTCTCAAGACTGCTGGTAAGCTCCAGGCACTCGCTCGGGCGGTAAAGTACCATACGTGCCGATCAAGACTCAGGTCTCAACACGAGAGCGGTTAACGTGGTCACCACCCAACTTTTGCTCTGTAAACGACCTCGGTCGAGAATGACTTCAAGTCTGAGACAAAGTCATCGAAACTCGTGAGAAGATTTCGATGATCATGGTGCGAGGAGAGGTTCAGCCTGGTCTCATAAAGATCTCGTCCAATCCCTTCATATTCGAGAAGGCCATCCTCTTCGCTTGGATGTTTCGCCCGCGGAGAACATGTCTGCCACTCTTTATTGTTCGGGTTTCGACTGTGGGTGATTTTGAATTTGCGAGCTCTTCGCGTGCTGTGCTTGATCGTCTCCGTTTCGCTTTCTTGCTCGTCACTGTAGCATCGTTTTCATTTTCGGAGGATGACGAAGACACAGGCTCATCGGGTGGTTGACTCAAGGGTGATTTATGCAGAGGCAATGAGGTCGTCACTGCCTCTCTCGTTTTCGCCTTCTTTGTAGCTTTTCGCAAAGCCTTTTCTTCTCTCCGCTTCCTCCTCTCCTCTTTTCTTTGTCTCTTTTCTTCCTTTCTCCTGCGTTTTTCATTGCCTTCATCTTGATCGGACACTGGTTCTGATTGTAGTTGGTCGGTTTGAGAGCCAGATTCGTCCTGAATATTCGTTTTGGTGGCCTTGTCTTCAATGCTTCCCTCAAGGATTCCTCCTTTCACGAATACCAAACCACCCCACCGTCCTCGCGCGTACATCTCCAGCTTTCGATCCTCGATTTTCTTCTCTTGTTTCTTCAACTCGGCGTCACTCTTTCCGTTGAGTCTACCAAGAAGTCCCTGAAAGGCATCAAGTCCAGTCCTCTGGCCTTCGACATCTTGACTCTTTGTCTTTGCACCCAGGCCCAGGTTATTGTCCTTGAACAGGATCCCAACACGAGCAGCAGCAAGGCGATCGGCATCATTGGCACCAACATGTATGCTTTCTCGGTTTCCCAGAGATTGTCCTTCTTGCCAACCCTGCTGGGTCATAATGCGCTGGCCGAAGGATGTAGAGGATTGAGACCATGACAAATTGCGGGGATCGTGAGAGATCTTGCTCCGTCTGGTTTGTTATAGTCAGCATTTTGCTCTCAAGAAGTCCGGACCTGCTGGGGGAACAAGGATCTCTCGCGTAATGCTCTACAAGCGTAGAGGGTGTGGTAGATCGAAGAAAAGGTATAACAGGTGAATATTGCAAAAAGAAGAAAACCTACCTTTTGGGCTCTGCTAGTCCCATCTTGACGAATCTATGAAAACCACGGTCGCTAAAACACGGGAAAAAGGCAAAGAACAATAATGACTGAAGGAAAAGTGTCGTCGCCGCCAACGATCTAACAACTTCTCAAAACTGCGGGTGCGGTGTGATAAGAAATCTCTATGTACTTGTATGGTAAGAAAATTTTGGCCGATAAGGGCCGATACGAGTACGAGGAGGCCTAACGACAAATTACAGTTAGGTACGGTATTGTCCCTGTATCCAGTTCCCCAGCACAAAAGTCACTAACCTCAAGGTTCATCGAGCTAGTGCGGAGGAGGTGTTGGCATCACGACTAATAAGCAATGACCAAGCTTCTGCGGGCGACAAACATATGTCGAGAAGCATCTACTGTACACTCCGGTACTTGTATTTACGGTATTGTGATATAACACGTCTGCGTCGTCTTCTCAAGGGAATATTCAATGCGTTAAAACATGTAAAGACGCGTCGAGACATATCGAGATAATACGCCTGGCCACGTGATTGTTTTGCCTCGAAACTCCTGGGTATTGTTTGTAGGAGCCAGTGCGCCTATCGAAACTAAGATACCAGGTACAGTACTAATTCGACGGCCCCCCGAGCCCCTTCGTAAACAAACAAGTCCTCGAAGAATCCAAGGCCCCTCCCTGCCTAGGTAATTATATCTCTGTCAAGGGTTACACAACAGAAGCCCAACCCCTCCGAAGGCAAACATGTTTTTGCCAATTTGAACATCAGGGAGGTCTTTCGCCAGAGTCAACCTCTTTCTCTTTTCCTCACTTTCCTTTTCTCTCACGAGCTCGAGGGGCTCTTGACAAAACCAACCGAACATGGATCCAAAACCCTCGCCCGCGACCCAAGATACAGACGGTCAGATACGGCCCAATGGCCTCAGACGTGTCTCGACCTATGATGCTAACACGGGAATTCTTGATCATCAACAAAACGGCCTAAGCACGCGGACAATGGTACGAGGTGAGTGAGCTTTCCTCCTCCATCGCAATGACGACATCTATATTCACACAGTGTCTACCTAGACGATGGACGCGTTGATATAAAGATCACCGAGACCGGTTCGAAACTCGCCGAACAGATCAATCAAATCAATTTGAACTTGACCCATATACATGAAGAACCAAGCCAACCACCACCGCCCCCGTTCGTGGACGAAGATGGTGTACCGTTCAACCCGCCACCGCCGCTCAATGTGGTAATGCAAGTTGTCGGTTCCAGAGGCGATGTCCAACCCTTCGTGGCACTCGGCCAAGTGCTGAAGAACGAATACGGCCATCGTGTTCGATTAGCCACCCACCGAACTTTCAAGACGTTCGTTGAAGAAAATGGCCTGGAGTTCTTCGACATCGGCGGCGACCCCGCGGAGCTAATGGCGTTCATGGTCAAGAACCCGGGCCTCATCCCAGGTGTAAAATCTCTCCGAGAAGGCGACGTTGGCAAACGTCGAAGAGGCATTGCCGAGATTCTCGAGGGGTGTTGGAAGTCATGCGCCGACAGTGACGAGGTCAAAGACTCACACGAAAGCAATGGGGCTCCACGAAGAAAACCGTTCATTGCTAACGCTATCATCGCCAATCCGCCTAGCTTCGCGCATATCCATTGCGCACAGAAGCTGGGAATACCTCTACATATGATGTTTACGTAAGTTGGTTCATCCCCCGTTCTGTCATAGGAAGGACCAGTTAGACTAACGCGATCTCCGACGCAGCATGCCATGGTCGCCGACTCGTGAGTTCCCACAGCCCATAGCGAACATCCGCACGACCAACAATGCAAGCGGGTGGGCCGCGAATGAAATGAGCTATACTCTCGTCGACATGATGACCTGGGAAGGACTAGGCGACGTCACCAACAATTTCAGAAAAGAGACTCTCGGTCTAGGCATACTGTCTCAAGCGGCGGCAATAGACATGTTGTATAAGCTGCGAATACCATACACATATTGCTGGTAAGCATGACCTAGAGACGACCTTCTACATCCACTGATTTGAACCACCCAGGTCTCCAGCACTTATCCCGAAGCCCAAGGACTGGGGCCCGCACATCACAATCTCGGGCTTCTTCTTCCTCTCCATGGCATCTAAGTACCATCCTGACTCTGACCTCGCAGAGTTCCTCGCCGCGGGACCGCCGCCAGTGTACATTGGCTTCGGCTCCATCGTGGTTGACGACCCCAACGCAATGACCAAACTCATTTTTGACGCTGTGAGAAAGACCGGACAACGTGCGCTTGTCTCCAAAGGTTGGGGCGGCCTAGGTGGCGATGACCTCGGCAAGCCCGAGGGAGTATTCATGCTAGGTAATTGTCCACACGACTGGCTGTTTCAGCGCGTGTCTTGTGTAGTGCACCACGGCGGCGCAGGCACCACCGCTGCAGGAATAGCGCTCGGTCGGCCAACAGTCATTGTCCCCTTTTTCGGTGACCAACCGTTCTGGGGTGCAATGGTCGCTCGTGCCGGTGCAGGTCCAACACCCATTCCATACAAAGAGCTCACAGCAGACCGTCTTGCCGAAGCGATTATGGAAGCGCTCAAGCCCGCGACACTCGAACGAGCTAGGGAACTTGGCGACCGGATCAAAGAGGAAAAAGGATGCGAAGTGGGAGCAGCAAGCTTTCATCAGCAAATGGATGTCGACAGTCTTCGATGTACTCTGGCACCGAACCGTCCTGCAGTATGGTCTATCAAGTCTAAAAGCCCGATGAATCGTGGAATAAGATTGAGCGCATTCGCAGCCACTGTGCTAAGCAATGAAGGTCTCCTGGACATCAACCAGCTTCGTCTATATCGGCCGTGCGAGTACCCCGTTGAAAGTGGCCAGTTTACTTGGGATCGCGGACCAAACCCAGTCTTGAGCCACGTCGGGTCCGTGGCCTACACAGTATTGCACCTCCCAATCAACATCGCCAAAGCATGGGGTGGCATTGTGTACCAGCCCTACAAGGGTGCGAGAGCGGGTGGTTGGAAAGGCTTCGGCAAAGGCATAGGTAAAGGTATAGAGGGCATTCTCATCCCTTCAAGAGCGATCACGGTGAACGGGAAGAAGTTTGGCATTCGAGCTGCGTATGACGCTTTGAAGAAGCAATATGGCGACGACACCCTAAGTTTCATACTCGCTGCACACTTTGTGCAGGGTTACGAGGACGCAAAAGCCTCGACCGAAGCCGAGCGGAACGAGGTGCTGACACGATGGCGTGGGATGCAGTTACAAGGGCAGATGACGCCGACTCAGTCAAAAAGGGCACCCGCACCAGACGTCGCAGGACTGACAAGAGCCGTACCATCATCGAAAGAGAATAGGTGATCGAGACAGGGTCAGGTCTCTGATAGTGCCAGGCATTCAACCCCCATGTGACGAAACTGTCTCGTCCTGGAACTTTTGCCTCCCAAACTCATCGGCATGGCCGTCAATCCCTACGATGCCGCGAGGGGATCATCTGGCCCTGGATTCCCTTCAATTTTTGGATACGCCATATACTTCTCATACCGTTCATGGAGAACATGGAGCTGATGACGATACAAACGCCAGCCATGAGAGGGAAGCCGTACGATGCATCCTCCCAATAATTGATCAAGTTCATTCCAAACAAGCCGGCTATCAATGTTCCAGCGGCAATGCCAAGGGTGTGAATGGCAACCTTGGCCTCGAGAAACATGATCTGATTCCGCTGCACATCGAGGCTCGATCGGAATGTGTTTTCCTTTTTGCGCATGACGTCCATGGCGCCACTCGCTGACTCTACCAGGGAGTCGGCGGCAGTGTGGTACGCCTCGAGCATGTACTCGGCCTCTTGGTGGTCGAAACTCTCGTGAGGGCGTCCCTCCTTCCTGTCGGAGAGGTACATGCCGGCCAGATCTTCGTCGGTGTCGAGGACCTCGCGAATCGTGTCCCGCACCAGGCGGGCCTTTTGTTCGATCTTGCCCAGTTGTCGAGAATGCTCAAATAGCAAATCGAGTCCTACCGCTGCAAACCCGGACTCGAGGTTCAGTTTCCGCGCGCTCTGCTCGGCGTCTTGTTTCGCTTGAACGAGATCCTCACGGATGATGGAGAGGACTGCGATTAGTGCTGCTTCTACGGCCCTCAGTTCATATGGTAGCTCGGCGAGATCGGCGGTTTCTTTGGCTGACATGCGCCTCTCAAAGTCGCTGTACATGGTGCTGACGCTGTCGGTTTTGTCGGGGTTGTTGTCATCTCTAGGGGAATCACGCAGATTTATCAGTAGAGCCTCGTCCGCCTGGATGATCATGCACAGGTCGAAGAATTGCAAAAGGATGGTCGCCGGTCGAATGAGGATGCGCGTAACTGATTCGGAGCGAAGATCGATGTCGCGTAGATCTCGATGTCGGAGTTCGAACTGTTCTGCGATTTTGGACTTTGTAAGTTCCTTGTGCTCGGACAGCAGCGAGCCATCTTTGTCGAAATATGCACACGCCAATTTCGTATCTCTGGAGGATAGGTTAGGCTTATTGGGATCAGGCGAATCAGTCGCAGACTCGTGGGACGAAGATTGAAAGTCTCTTGGGATCCTTTGTCGTAATCTAGAAGATTGACATGTGGAGAAATTTCGCGACTTTCTCGAAGGAGCCGCTGCGTTTACTCGTGCTTGATATGGTGGGTTCGGAGAATCCGGTCGGCGAAAAATGCCAAAGCGAGTACTGGTGCTCGTACTTGTGCTCGTATTCGTAGGTTTATCAATATTGCGCTTGATGAATTTCGAGGTCGAGGTCGAGGTCGAGGTCGAGGTCGATATGGATAGGGATAGTGATGATGGTGACGGTGACGGTGAAAGCGATGATGATGAGCTCGGACGGAGCGGTAGACGAGCCACGGCAGATGCCGCCAGTTGTAGTAAAGGCATCCTCATCCTCATGCTCATCGGTTCACGATTGGGTTTTATGTACCTCTCTCTGCACGGGGAGGGGTTTGACATTGACCCCCGTCAAAGATGGGTGTGAAAGGGGATCGTGATATTGGATGGCAGCTTGGTACTGTACCTGTATGTACGGGTTGCAGGTGGTGTACTCGGTAATGCCTACGGATGTGCTTTGATGTGTTTGTTGTGTTTGTCATGTATGTATTGTAGCTACGGGAGTTACTGTAAAAGTCCACGGAGATTTTTGGCATGTGTTACGTAATCAGCCAAACCACCTACGAGCACTCCGTATTGTATGCTGGGGGCATATTGTACAATACTCTGTAGACGCAGGTCGCTTGTTCTGCGTGTCCCCCTTTTGGATTCTACCTAATACTGTACTCTGTACTTTGTACATTGCAAATACAATACGGAGGACCACGAGGATATCGCCAAGGTACGTACTCAGCGTGGGCTGAGCTGGCGCTGAGCTGAGCCGGTCCTGCTGTACATAAGCTGGTGCTAAGCTAGGCTAAGACTTTTCCCAAACCACCTAAATTCAAAGGCTTAGCAGTGACAAGCCTTTTTTTTGGGCTCCCTGGCTTTATGTATTACTTTAGTAAGTACTCCGTAAGAGCGCTCACTTTACTTGTTACAAATGTAGCGCGCGGCCACCGCCGTTCCAACTCATCCATCCATCTGCGCACGCACCCAGCACCAGCACCATCACCATCACCATCGCCACCAGCACCAGGAAACGTTTCTCCATTCAGCCACACGGAAGAGTTTCAACTACAGCATACTTGTACTTGTAGCTCCATGCATCTGCGATTTGACGTCGGGAGCCTTTCGGTTGCTTTTTCTTTTCCGGATTGTCTTCGTACTCATTCGTAGCTCTCAACTTGCAGTACTCCGTACGTACATACGTAACTCCCCTGTCCTCTCCGTACAAGTGAAACAACACTGATAGGGTTGGAACCATCCCACACCTCGAGGCCACGTCAGCACGGTACATACGTACATATTATAGTACATAGCATTCGTTCGACACGGGGAGTACGGATTGGTCTCGCATATCACACCATATTGTACCTCCTCCTCCTCCCGTAGCGAGCACCTTAGTCCGGAGTTCGGTAGTCGTCGTCTCAATCTCCAAATCTCCCTAGGGTGTTCGCCGGGCGACAGCAATTCCTTCGTACTCAGAGAATGAAAACAAAGAAACGTGCGCTACGTTGCGGTGTGAGTCTGGACGGGATCGATACTCCGTACGGAGTACCGTCAAACTAAAATCAGGATCCCCCAGGTCAAACGCAGGCATTGTACCTCGTACCTCTCAATTTTGTTGGTGAATTGACCAAGGCTCCCAATTTCCAGGGTTTCCCATTGAGAGAGAGAGAAAAAGGGAAAAAGCGAGTGTGAGAGAGATTCAGCCCCCTCCCAGGTCACCAGAGGCCCAACCAGTAGTTAGATCTTGTTTCTCGTTCCTTGTTCCTTGTTCTTCTTACTCTTCTTACTCTTTGCTCTCTTTCCCGTTCATCAAAAACCTGCCGTCTCTTCTTCCCTCCTGTGTGTCCCAAACCGTATATAAATCCATCGTACGCTCAACTGCCGCTCTGGATAAATTTCCTCAAACAAACAAGCACTCACAGACACTCTACAGTATAACCACCTACCACCAAACACACAAACTATACCAAACCAACCAAAATCAAAAACACAATGGACTCTCACACCGATACCCAAATGGCCAGACAGGTCGAACCGGCGACTGACGACGTCAACGTCAATGCCAGCGTCGTGTCCGAACAGCCTGTATGTTCCCTCGAGCAAAACTTTCCCCAGTACTGCCTGCCCGCTACCCACTTGTCCTCTTCCTGCATCCCATCAATGTCTATACTCTGTACTTTTTACTTACCAATGCCTCCTTCTCCTTCTCACTCCTCCTCACTCTGACTACTTACAGACCGCCGCTCCCTCAATGAACCCAACCCAAGCACCCACCAAGCTCGGTCTCCGCGGTGGCGGTGAAGGTGAAGACGTCTGCTGTGGCCTGTAAGTTTGTTTTCCCCCCTTCCTTTTCCTTTTGTTCTTTTCTTTCTTTCCACTCCGACTCCCATTCCCAAGCTTGGTTCTCCCAGGGCAAGGAAGATGGAAAGAGGAAAAGAGGGCAAGAAAAAGGTCTGCTGACACACAGACACCTCTCTGTATCATTATAGATGTGCTGGCCTCCTCTGCTTCGAATGTTGCAAAGACTGCTGTTAATTATCGGATTCAACCTGGACGTGTCCAACAGATCGGAAAGGGGGAGATCTGAAAGGAGGAACAACAAGATTTGTGGATTGAGATCTCAGAGACAGAGACACAGAGACACAGAGAGGGAGAGTGCTCGTAGTCGAGAATGAGGGATACCAGGTACTCCGTACAAAGAGTCAGATGGAAGCCGAGAAACACAATAAAGATATACGACTCACGTATCGAGCCAGAGTCAGTGTAGGACAAAGAATCTCCAAAAAAACACAAAACCTCCTCGAGAAAATTAGTTGTATTCCATATCTCTTCCTGTGACGGCTCGTAAAAGAACCATGTGTGTGTCTGCGTGTTTGCGCGTGTGTGATTAAACTTGTTCTTGTTCATTTCAAGCCCAAGCTAGGCCTGTAAGTGCTCGTTCTCATTGATACTGCTCTGGGGTATACCACAAATCACATTCCACTCAATCAACCCTCGATCGAAAACTCCCTGCCGAATATTAACAATAGTCGAGGCCCCATTTCGTCCACAACACCCGCAGGAGACAACCAGAAAAGAAAAAACCAAAGCCCAGATCAACCGATCGATGTAGTAGAATTGTTATTCTTGTACACTCCACCATGGACCGCGGCCGAAATGCCCACTGCGATGCCCACCATGGCACCAATAATGACCAAGGCAATGAGCACCTTTACCAGTATCCGTTGACGTTTGGGCATCTGTTTCAACCATCCACAGCCACGTTGCTTCGGTTTGGTCATGCACTGTTTCTGTCTTTGCCAGAAGAACTTGAGTTTTCCACCTGCCATGTCATTTTGAGCGTCTCGCTTCTCTTGTGTGACAGTGGGGGATAGGTTGGGAGTGCCAGCGCCGGCTTCGAGGTCTCGGAGAGTGACTTGGGGAAGTGACTTGTGGCTGACGTCGAAGGACGGTCGAGGCGAGTCATGGTTGTAAAGGTAGAATGGCGACGTAACCTTGGCGTTTACACAGGGGTCGAATTCGTGAGATGGTGATTGCTTGCGTTCGTCGAGTTCGGTGGCTTCAGCCAGGCTGGGATCCATCTTGTGGTTCATGGTCATAGTGTAGCTGGGCGGCCTGATGGCTCAAGGAAATTTGAGGATGCTCTCGTAGGAGAGTGGTAGAGATACGCTTCGTCAGGACGGCAAGACGAGATGTGATGTGGGTGAGTACTAGAAAACTCGAGTAAATTGCCAGAAGGACGAATGTTCATCTGTAGCTTATGAGACCATTTTGATGGTGGTGGTGTTGATGTGGAATGAGCCGAGAAACAAATGTCTTCGAAGTCAAGTCAAGTCAAGTCAAATCGTGAAAGACCTGAAAAGCCGTGACAGGTTCAAGGCGGTGAATTTATCAGTCTCAGTTTGTCTTCAGACGAGGAAGGCTGGCTGGCAATGCGGTGGATCGTGACTGCGTTTTTGTACTGGTACGGCACTGCGTATCTATGAGGCAAGAGGAGGTTTGTGGTGTCAGTGTCTGATGATGTTAAATCCCTTTGACTTTTGCAGAACACAGAAAGACAGATCAAAATCAAGTGGCGGGCGATCAAGACGGAAGAGAAGAAGCACAAAGTGACAAAAGTAACAGCCGCAGGGAGCACAGATTACGAGTCCTGGATGACATGATGGGGAGCGGAATCCATATCCTGGTTGCAGCACATCCAATATGGAGTAGGTGCTCGTCCTGCCTCGTACATAGTGTCTCAATAGCCAAAGAGTCAAATGTTTTGGCTGAGGTGACGGTGATGGAAATGCAATCAAACCAGGTCCAGGCCCGTTGATGAAGCTCGACCGGGGGATGTGGACAAGTGCGAGAGATCATCACATCCACCTTTGCTACTTGTGTGGTGGCAGTGGCACCCAGCCCTAGTTTTCTGTTGGCGTCGGCTATCCAAGACCAACCACAGCTGGGAGTTTGATGGAGTCCGAGGCTCAGCAGGCTGGGGTATTCGTTGGAAGGGCTCAGGTTGTACGGGGCCCGTTAGGGGCTCATTAGGGCTAATGCAAGCCTATGGAGAGCTTGACGCAACCCGCCTACGAGTACAGTACAGGACCAACAAGTACTCCGTACTCCGTACTGACAGACGAGTGCTTTTCGAAACATCTGCACCCAACATACAACACATACACGTGAGCTTCACATTTGTGTCTGTCCATCCGCTGTCAGAAATGACCTTCGTAAACAAAAACAACTTCGCCTTCAACAACATACGTAGAGTGTTGTTTCTACTGGATTCTGCCACAGCCAACCATCCATCTCGGTTGGAATTACTATTGAGCTGTCAAAAACCCACTGGTGCGGATAGCAGAGTGTCCGGGTGGTGTGTCACTTCACCAAAAACTTGCATCTGGTTCGCCTCTGTGGATCTGGCGTCGAGATCTTGTTCCTGGCTAATTCCACTTGTGGGAGAATCCCCAGCAAGATCAGTACAGTACAGTAGCCATGGTGGCCCTGAACGTCAGCTGCTCACTCATCAAATCAATTGCTGCCCTGCAAGACCATGTTTCATCTGCCAGTCAGTCTACGAACGTTGCTGAATGATGATGAGCCATAGGAATCGAGGTCCAAAAGATTCCCGAGTATAATTCATCCAGTTCTCAAATCGTTCATCTCTATCGATATTGTATGCTACCAAGGACAAAACGGCCACACAAATCCTCAACTTCGGTTCACTTAAGACTCTCTGAAAAAGTCCTCCCGAACGATGCGGCTCTTGTCGCACATGCTTCGGAAAATCCCATTGGCTTCGAACAAGTTGATCGGCGAATCAAGTTCGGCAATTCGCCCTTGATCCATCACGCAGATTCGGTCGTAATTGATGATGGTCTTTAGACGATGGGCAATGCAGAGTAGAGTCTTGCCCGCAAACCCGGTTCTCATGGTCCTTTGGATCTTCTCGTCCGTTTCAAAGTCGACCGAAGACGTAGCTTCGTCACAGACAATGATTTGAGAATTTCGAACGAGAGCCCGCGCAAGAGCCATCAACTGTCTTTGACCGAGTGAGAAGTTCAATCCTTCTTCCTCCACCATGCTGTCGAGGTGGATGCGGCTTGACCCTGCTGTCTGCTCGTTGACATTGGAAGTCGACGTCACAGCAGTCTCGGCTGTACGAGGACGATCCCCTTTTTCGTTGGTTGTCTCCTCGCCAACGAGGTCAGCTTTGCGTAATGCCGCCCACAGATCGAGGTCTGTATGTTCATTGAAAGGATCGAGGTTAGATCTGACTGTGCCGCGGAATAGGGTCGGATCTTGAGGAATGATGGACAGCCGTGATCGTAAATCGGACAGGCCCACAGTCGAAATATCAATATCGTCGATCTTGATCTGACCGCTCGTAAGTTCTGTCAGCCGGAAAAGAGCAGACATGATGGATGACTTTCCAGCGCCAGTTCTACCCACGATGCCGATTCTTTCCCCTCCTCGAACCTGGAAATCCAACCCCTTCAGCACAAGTGGCAGCTCCGGTCGGTATCGCATTTCCACCTTGCTGAAGGTGATAGCACCTGTCTGTGGCCACGAGTCCGGAACATCTCGAAGCTTGAGAGGGGCTTCCTGGCCGAGCTCAGACCCGTAATAATGTAGTCGCTCTGTTGCGTTCATATTGTTCTCAACTTCTGCTAGCTGTCGTACTGTAAACTGGATCATTTGCACAATGGCCAAAATGTAGGACAAAACCAATCCCGCGATGCTCGGGTTGACGTTGAAGCGATCGGTCACGACCAAAATACCCGTGACAAAGACAAGTACATTCCCAATAGCGTCCAGTCGCGTAGATAGCCAACGTTGGTTCGCAAATGTCAGATAGTATGCAGAGTCCATGTCATCAATAGCTTCCCGAATCCGCGAGGTAAAATACTTTTGTAGACCGTACGCTCGAATAGATGCCGTCCCGGAAATGGATTCGGAAAATCGCGCAAACACGGTAGATCGTAGAACTGCCTCGTGCCTTTTGATCTCTCGTGCAGACGCTCGGTAATAACTGGAAGCAAACAAGAAGAGCACAAACAGCGGCCCCAAGGCCACCGCAAAATAGTGGAAATAGGCAATGATCAGAGCAAAAACCGAAGTAATCATGGCCAATGTCAAGAAATACATCCTCATAGCATCTGTCAGATTGTTGTCCATTGAATCGACATCCTTGGAGAATCGGTTGGTTATGCGCCCGAGAGGTGTAGTATCAAAGAAGGACATGGGAGCTCGTAGAACTCGGGTCATGGCCTTTTGCAGCAACGCCTTGCTGGCGTTCGTTCCGCTGGTGGACAGGATGGTCGCGAAGATGAACATGAGAATCGCTTGAGAGAAGCCAAGACCGGCATAAACGCCAATGTATGCTCCTTCAGAGAAACCAAACTTGTCACTAGTCCACCAACTGAGCCACAGACTGGTGGCAATGTTAGACCCCTGAGACAAGATCAGTGAGATCACGATCAACGGCCACAATATTGGTGAGCCGGATGCTTTAATGTACGCCTTCCACACACCCCAAGTGACGGAACTCACTGCCCGCTCCTCTTGCTGCATGAGAGCCTTCCCCTTCTTGAGCTTCTTCTCGGGCTTCTTCTCCACCTCCTCTTCGTCTTCGAGTTTTGTGGCCTGGGTGTCTTCCTGGGCAGTCGTGGCCATCAATTTCTGGAAGTCAACGCTGTGGGCCATTAAGTTGTCAAAGGTGTCGATGGCCTGAATATGGCCATCTTCCATCCAGATGATTCTGTCGCACCGAGACAAGACATGCAGCTGATGAGTGGCAAGTATACGACACTTGTTCTTCATTAGGCCGCAGATTGCCTCGTCCATGATGTGACGTCCGACATGCGCATCGACGGCAGACAAAGGATCATCCATGAGGACGATGTCCGCGTCAAAGTAAATGGCTCGAGCGATGTTCAGTCGTTGTTTTTGACCACCCGAGAGAGTTATACCACGTTCTCCGATCTCAGTCTGATCACCAGCAGGAAGAATGTCGAGGTCAGGTCGCAGAGCACAGGCATCAATAACATCTCTGTACCACTTGGACTTGTAAGGTTTACCAAACAAGATGTTGTCTTTCAACGTTGCATTCTGAATCCAAGCATACTGTGGGCAGAAGGCTCGCGCTGATGCCATCCTCACCTTGCCGCCCGTCTTCCTCATGTCACCTGCTAATGCAGCAAGTAGCGAGGTCTTGCCAGAGCCCACGGTGCCAATAACAGCCAGTAGCTCGTTTTTGCCGACTGTAAAGTCCATATCGTGCAACTTGAACGGCTCGACTTCGGTGGTCTCGCTCGCAATGTCCTCGTTGGATGCAAGAGGTGATTTCTTGCTCTTTTTAGCTGCCTTTGCCGCCTTCTTTTCGGCCTTCTTTCTCTCCTTGTCGGCTTTTTTGGCAGCCACAAGTTGGCCTCTTGTCTGGAAAGTACCAGGCCTATCATTATCATGAGATGCCGTACGTTCCCATGTAAATGAGGCATGTTCGACTTCCACCGCATGCTCAAGGTGTTCGTCCCACGTGACCTGGTCCTTTTGTTCTTCCGAGAGGAGGAATTCTTGAATACGCTGCAGAGAATTCTGTGCATCGGTGACTTGACCTAGGACCAACGGCAGCAGATTGAGTGGCATCCGCAATGAGTTGAAGAGTGCGAGCGAGGAAAACACTCGGGCCGGGGCCAAGCTGTGGTCAGATAGTGAGTATGTGATGAAGGCCAGCATTGATGCAAAGACCGGCATGGACATGGCAACCGCATTGATGGCGTTTCTGATCGACAATAATATCTGTATAGCCCTGATTTCTCTTTTCCGAAGTTCTTTGAGGCGAGCGAGGAAGCTTGTTTCCCACCCGAAGAACTTGACGAAACGCACTGAGCCCAGGATTTCTTGCGTGAGCGTCACTCGCTGGTCAGTCACTTTGTTGATTTTCTTTCGGCGCATCAGCAACGACTTTATTGCCTTGGTCAACAGTGGAAGCATGATGATCAGTAAAGCATAACCTGCCAGAGCACTGTACCCAATGTTTACGCAGAGCACCACGAGGACAATGACGACTTGGATTGGGGAGGTCCACATGATGTGAAACAGACCGGAAGCCTGGTCAACACGATACGTATCAACGCTCATCAGGTTGACGATCTTTCCGTTATTCCAGCCTGTGCCATCCCCAGCGACACCCGTCATTTTGTCAGGTGTTACCTTTGGACCGCCCTTTGGGTGCAGCTTCTTTGAGAGTACACGCGAAAGGAAGGGGCGGTCCTTGGTCATCTCGCTCTGGGCTTCGTCGGTCTCATTTGGGGTGTCGTCGTCTGTCAGGGCTTTGCCACCAGCTTTTGCGCGGCCAGAGATGACCAGAGATTTCTCAAAGATAGCATTGATGAGAACCGCCCTACACTCTCCTCCAACCATCATACCACGATAGATGAAATGGTTGGTGGATACTGATTGACATATCTGCATAAAGGTGATACCGAGCACCAGACCTATACCTCGGCCGAGATCTGGAGCAGGCTGTCCCGTCTTTTGTGCAACCCAGGCGTCCGAAGCAAACTGGATGAGATATCGAGTAGTGAAAGGGGAGAAGACCTGGAACAATGCCGAGAACAGAGCACATATTCCGCCCAGTACGAACTCGCCCCGGAAAGCGTCGAAGAGCGCCCATAGCAGGGGGTTTCTCTCCCCTCGTGCGTTCCTCCTCTTGAAGGATGCCATGAGCAAATCAATCATGGTAGCAGAGCTTCGATCGGGATTGACAAGCCAGATATCGTTGACCTCGATTGGACGCTTGTACCCGGTAGTCATGAGGGGGTTCATCCATTGGAAAGTCAATAGGCTGAGAAAACTGGCGTTGTACTCCCGACAAACTGTCCGCTCTTCGGGCACTGGTGGAGGCGTGCCTCGGAGCGGGTTTATTCTGTGGTGCCATGGTGCTTTCTCCGGTTCTCTCGATTTGACGGGAACAGCGGTGCTGGCTTCGCTGGCAGTTGTAGCCACAGACTCGATCTTTTCCAAACGTGTGCTGTCCTCGCTCTTGCCACGACCAACTCTTTTCAATGTTCGAGGAACCTCCAGGAACTGTGAAGGTTCGGCCTTCTTCTCCAAGTCTTGTTCCTCAACATTCTCTTGCGACAGGGCACGACTGAGGTCATCCCCCTCCTCGCGGCGCGCCATTGCGACGATTGAGTTCTGTTCTTATTGTAGAGAGGGGGTGGGAGGAAGAGGTGTGGTGTCGGTTGAAGAATCCATCACACTGACAGGAGGAGCCTCGAATGGGAAGATACCCCATATGTAGGTATGAGTCTCTGAGGCAAAAGACAGTCGGAATGGAATGCAACCGGTAGTGGACGAGCCTAGGATTAGGCGCATACATCTCGGATACTGTCGTAATAGAAAATATCCTGGACAACTGATGTTTACGGCAAAGCGGCACAGCAAAGCGAGGTGATCAGAGTCAACGACGCCCCCCGCAAGTGGAGGAGAGAAGCAATTGCTGGTGCCTGGATTGGTTGGAATGGGCATCTCTTGTAGCCTAGCGAACCGCCATCGAAGCCTCCCAGCGGGAGTTCATCTGCACAAGTCATGCGCCAGAGAAGCTTGGTGCGCAACACTTGCCCGGAAGGGGTTTAACTAACAGGTGAGCTTAGCAATCATCCCAGGCCATTTTGCAAGGGTTCCGTGCCTGGGTGTGGTACCTACTGTATGCCTAATAATTGTAGGCTCAAGAGGCTCACGAAAGGGCACCCAGCCGACCTTTCTGGCCTGGAAATGCTGCCTTTGCCATGGGCTTTCAAAACCCCCTCTCCCCACATTAGGCAGAGTCACGCTGTCGCTGGCATGAGTCTATATGAGGTACCGTACTCATCCAAACTCCCGATACGAGAATTCTTCAGCACCCAGATCTACTCCATTGACCACCAAACAATAGCACGAGACCACAGGCCTTACTGTCTGGAACTAAATGATGAAGTCACGACCATCTGTCCGTCCGCCACCTCGTTCGTACTACGGAGATAAATGCTCTACCGGCTACTATACATCCTGGCCATTGTCGACCCCACCACTCTTGTGTACTCTTTCCACGGGAGTAGTCTTCTGTTTTTTCCTCGCCGGCACATGACGAACTGATTCCGAGGCTCGCGGGCTCAGCCTGTATCGGTATAGCTCAGACCTTGAATCCATTCATCATTTTGGGAAATCCGTCTTACCCCAAGCATTTCCCCTTGCACATTTACGCTACTAAGAGCATCCATGCACCTGTCGACCTGCCTACGTTGGGTGGCTATTGGTGGACTGAGCCCTTGATTTCGGCGCCGAAACCGCGCTGAAGCCAGCCCAACCAGCACATGGCTTCACCAGGCAAAGAGGATTTCGCTAATGTCGACTGCATATGCAAAGTATGAGTGCCTGACGCTGAACCGTGGAACCATTGAGTTTTCACCCAGGACTTTGGTCAGCAAGATGATATTGGTCTTTGACTAATACGGCTTTAAGCTACATCCTTGCCGGCTACGAAAGCTGAGATAGGTGTGCATTGCGAGAGAAAAAGACTGACTTCGATGAACACCTGATGGACGTTGACGTCTGGGCCGTTTACAAGTTTGTCGAGGCGGCAACCTCTTTAATCAGATCGGCATTCCTTCTCAGCTCATCGATTTTCATGTCAATTGCCTTCCAGCTGTCCGGTCCAAGAATGACCCTGAGTATATTCTCCTTCTCAATGAGCTCCCCTGCAGCCCCTTGCGCAGTTGCTGCCTCAAACATGACCCTGGCAGCCTTCTCCGGGGATCCCATGGCCGTTCCGGAATATTTATTGATCTGAATCAGCCTCTGATTAACCACATGCTCCCCTGCGTATGCGTCGGAAGGCTCGACGTATTTGGCGGCGTTGGAGTTCGCGAAACCGGTCCTAAATGCGCCTGGCTCAATGATGAGAACTCGTACGCCAAATGCCGCGACCTCTGCTCTGCAAGCCTCAGACATGGCTTCCAAAGCGAACTTGCTCGCAGCATAGATGCCACAAGCATGGCTGGCTACAAAGCCTTGAGTACTTGACACGTTCATGATCATGCCCGATCGGCGTTCTCTCATTCCAGGTAAGACTGCCTGCATAATTCTAACTGGACCCAGAAAGTTTGTCCGCATCTGCAAGACAATATCTGCATCAGGGAGGTCTTCGACCGCACCCAATACGCAGAATGCAGCATTATTGACCAGCACATCGATCCGACCGAAGAATGACTCTGCTTGTCGTACGATATCCTTGATCTCGTGGTCCGTCTGAGTTGTATCAAGGGCCAACCATTTGCCACCTTGGCTCTCGACTTCGTGGACGAGATCTGGAGACTTAAGTGGATTGCGCGATGTCGCTATGACCCTGTGGCCTTGTGAAAGGGCATATCGTGTCACAGCCAGCCCCAAGCCGGCACTGGATCCCGTAATGAGCCAGACAGACTGTCTAGCGTTGTCCGACATGCTGAAGGTTCGACGATTTCTTTCTTGCTTGAAGAGAAATGGGACGCTGAGGTTAGACAAGGCCACTGTGATCTTGTCAGAGCTTTTCAAGAAGTTCAGGACATACAGGCCCTTATGTCCCCATGCCGGTGTGTCCCCTCTTCCTTTCTTCGAGGACGATTGTAATCTCCCCCGTAACCCCGGATATAGGGACTATTTCCGGGTGACGCCTTATGATATCAGGAAAGTATTTTCATCTTGGAGCAAAAGTCCATGATGGTTCGAATCATTTTGCTGGGCCAATGCGACCTGCTGACTTAGTGCGATATGGACATAACGAGGTTCGTGTGCGAAGTCGTCATTGGTTGTCACACGTTCAGTGAGGAAGTGGTCGTTGAGTTTCAGCCTTGTCCGTAGCTTCAAAACAGCTTCTGAAGGCATGCACAAACACAAACAACAACAAGCATCCTACCAATGCTACTCCTGCGAAGTCAGACAACGCTGGCGGAGAATCAGACACCTCTGGCCATTTTTCGGGAGGCCTGTTAAAATAGGTGGACTTCTGGACATGGCATTCCTCATAACTGGAAACTTAGATCGCGTATAGCAGAACTGACTGGCATGTTCAAAGTCTCACAAGCAAATCAAATACATCTTCGCTTCATACAAATGTCCAGCGCGTACGGAGCAGTATCAGCAAAAACTCCCTATGCGAGCGAAAAACAGTCGGGATTCGGAAGTCGATCGGAAGAAGACCTCGGGCCTTGGCGCCATCTAGGATTATTTGCGGCTGATTTGATTGGTTCCGAGGTTGAGTAGAGGTCATTGACTGTTTGCCGCTTCCTGTTGCTCTTGCTCGTCTTCACTCCTCAGTCTCTGTGCCCGCCATCGTTTCTACTCTCCACTCCCGTTTGTTGCGGCTTTGATTCTCACCAGCTCGACAATAAGTTCGCAATGGCAGCTCTTAGGACAGCTTCGCGCCTGGTCGCGCCCTCTCGATCCGTCTTCCGATCCTCCCTCGCTGCGAGATCCTATGCCACCGTTACTGAGAGCTCGGTCCGCGATACCTCCGCGACCCGACCCCCTACTCCTGCCTCGCAGACTACGACAGTTGAAGAACCCGCAGCGGGCAAGAGCGCGAAGATCAAGACTTTCCAGATCTACCGATGGAACCCAGACGAGCCAACCTCCAAACCTCGGATGCAGTCCTACACGTTAGATCTGAACAAGACCGGGCCTATGATGCTGGATGCTTTGATCAGAATAAAGAATGAAGTTGATCCTACCTTGACTTTCCGCCGAAGCTGCCGAGAGGGTATTTGCGGCAGCTGCGCGATGAATATCGATGGTGTTAACACACTGGCTTGTCTCTGTAAGATAAAAATGTTCAAATATCGATGAGCTGTCAAGCTAATGCCCCAACCAGGCAGAATTCCTACAGACACTGCAAAAGAGTCACGGATCTACCCACTTCCTCACACATATGTGGTGAAGGATCTCGTGCCAGACTTGACCCAATTTTACAAGCAATACAAGTCTATCAAGCCATATCTGCAGAGAGATACCAAGCCCTCAGACGTATGTTTCACAAAGCCATTGTTAGAGAGCTAAGCTGACCCGGTGCAGGGCAAGGAGAACAGACAATCCAGGGAAGAGAGAAAGAAATTGGATGGTTTATACGAATGCATCCTGTGCGCATGCTGCTCGACCTCATGCCCCTCGTACTGGTGGAACAGCGATCAATACCTCGGACCTGCTATTCTGCTGCAATCATACCGATGGCTCGCCGATTCGCGTGACCAGAGAAAGGCGGAACGAAAGGAAGCTCTAGACAACAGCATGAGCTTGTACAGATGTCACACCATCTTGAACTGTTCAAGGACATGCCCCAAGGGGTTGAACCCTGCGAAGGCGATTGCAGAGATCAAAAAGATGATGGCCAGCGCATAGTGCTCACCATGATAGGAGGGGAGATTTCATAGGATGATATGGATTGAGAGCGCCTGATTAACCATTTTTACTTGCAACTTTTAGTGGCACGAGCGATCTCGCTTTGTATACAATACATATGGTCATGATTCATTTCACTACGTTTTCAGAGTCCGATACATCATATTCTATGGATAGCGTGCCATTGGCTGGTCCGGCAGCGTGATAATCTTGTGAAAATGCACTAAGACCGCCTCGGCCCAAGTTTGGTCCGGATGTTGTATCCAATCTGATTAAAAATACAAACAATCGCAATCGTATTCAAGTATGACACCTTCGTGCCTACCAGGTATCTACTTATTGATCACCTAGATAAAAGAATGGAAGCTCCTGGCGACGCATGTGATGCACGTCTGTCGTGTTTGCGACAATGGTACGACTCGATCAACATCTTCCCTGGTCGGCGTGTCCATCATGCGGAGCAAATCCCGGTCACTTCGCTCGAGAGACAACGTCAGTCTCTTGACGACCACCCCCTCGAGTCCCCTCTATCTGCCGCCCAGGCACTGAACAAGCCCGGTTCCACCTCGGTCTTGTACCTGGGATATGGCTCCAACCTCTGCGCAGAGACGTTTCAGGGCAAACGAAACATCAAGCCGTTGTCGCAGGTCAATGTCGTGGTGCCTAGCTTGTCCTTGTCCTTTGACTTGCCTGGGATTCCCTACTCTGAACCCTGCTTTGGAAATGTCCGTCTACGAGATGCCTCTGCCGCTGGATTAGCAAATCAGGACTGGGGAAATCAAGATTACCACAAGGACCACTGGAAGAAAGGCCTCGTTGGAGTCGTATACGAAGTAACAAAGGAGGATTTCGCGAACATTATTGCGACAGAGGGCGGTGGTTCGGGATATAAGGATGTTTTGGTGGACTGCTTCGCGTTAAGTGGTGAACCTACGGAGGATGTGCCTTGGAAGCCTGACGGCCAGTCCTTCAAAGCGCATACGCTATTTGCTCCAGCAGATACAGCCAGAACAGATCCCTCCTATGCGCAACCCAGTTCCAGATACCTCAGGCTCATCACCGACGGGGCTTCTGAACATGCTTTGCCGCTGGAATATCAGGCTTTTCTCCATCAGATTCGAACTTATCATTTTACCACCACACAACAGCAGCTGGGTTCGTACATTTTCCTCACCATCTGGTCGCCATTCTTCCTGTTCATGTTCGGTGGTGCTTCGATATTTCTCCGGCCAGATGGAACATATCCCAAATGGTTGTCAACGTTTTTTAGAGCGATGTTTACGGCAGTATGGACAAGCTACGATAAGTTTTTCAAACCGACTTTTGGAGACGGAGAGAGAACAATAGGTGATGACGAGGATAATGATGACGACGATGAATCAGGTGAAATCAGAGATGAAAAGGTACCGTTGATTGAGCCTGTTGGTCAACCCAAATATGGTTCGGTGGAAGTAGTTGAGCGGTTAGTTTGATTGTGGATGGCAAGAAACAAGACAAGCATGAGCTTTCACTGCAAGCACCTCACTTCCGTGTCATTTGCACCCAGCCTCTCGCGCCACCATCAACGATCCAACGTTCCCATTTGACTGCTCACAATAGTCTGCATTTGGCATGCCACTGACAACTCAATCTACGATTTCCACCGTGTGATGGAACCCTCACTTCCTCTTTATCAAGCCAGCACTTGCAAGACCGTGGTAACTCATCATCCCGCTTGGCCCTTTCCAACGTGTTTCAAAAAGAGAGGGAAATGTCGTCCCTGAAAGAGAATGAGCATCACCAATCCTCATCCGGCACAGTCTTCGCAACGCTTGTGCAACATCTCGAACGGAGCTTTCAGCAAGATGGGGTGGTGAAGTGAGTGCAGCCTCTGCCTGTTACACAGACGAGTTATTGATATCTTTTACAGTATTCCAAGTGAGATTGTTCTTCCTTTTCGCAAGACGTCTCTCACAGATGCAAACTTCCCTCTCCGTAACCTACACAAGGTACTCGAAAACGGTCGCCCAAAGAACGCTCTTCGTCTGGCACCAGCCTCCCTTTGCACGATCGTTTCAATTGTTCTCCAGGTTCCATACTCTCTTGTACAATTGAAGCTCATTCATCTTTTCATGGTTTGGGTATACCTTCTCCCAAACCGCAGCATAATTTTGATGCTATACGCAGGACGTTCTTCGACAACACAGGAATGAGGTTGCATTTTCTGCGGTCCTAACACGAGCCCATGCAGTGTCCGTCACACCAGTGGCTGTCAAAGACCAGAAGGATCTCATCTGCAAGAATATAGCAGCCGGTATCCTTCGCCATCTCGCAATTGCCGACAAGAACCAGCTGCTGCGTTACGCAGTAGGTACAATTTCGTCACAAGAATGGATATCCGCTAAGGCATTCCTCTAGATGACCCAGCTCCTTGCTGTTGTTCTCTACACAAGTTCTATCGCTAGGCAGAGCATTGCTCCAGCTCCTGAGTGGTAGGCGGCCTTCCGAAACAAAGTCATTTTCCCCTAACATAATTAGGCGTGCATTGGCCTCTTTGATCGAAACAGATGAGAACTGCTTGCTTCGTGTATTGACCGCGAATGTTGTAAGACAAATGTTATGTAACTACAAGGAAGACTCAGTGTTCAAGAAATCTTTGGGGTCGGCAGCAAATCTTGATGCTTTGCCAATATCCGAAAGCGCAGATTCCAACTGGCTGAACCGCATGATGGAATATGTGAACAAGTCCAGCAAGAGATGTACCTCTTCTGGAGAGTATGATACCATCTTCTCTGCGCCACTGCTATCTGCTAACCAAGACAGAAGGGAGCGTCTTTACCGAGTCAAACGCTTGGAGTACCAGCAGGGTGAACCTGAAGCTACGGTTGATTGTCCTTTTCTTGTTGCCGATGTCTCAAGCGATATCACGCTCCTCATGCTTGAGGCTCCTGATACTCCAACGATATTCTCGGTCCCAATTATGAACTGTCTTTCCGTGAACAGGATTTTCTCAGAGTCGGAATCTTACGCCGTCGAAATCAAGTTTCCTGACAATGTTGGCTACCGAATCAAAAATGGAACCAAGAATGCCGTGGACAGCATCACGATTGTACTTCAAGACGACGAATCTGCTGACTCCCTATTGAAAAAGATCCAGGAGCGACAATTACTTGCTCATACACCTATGCACGAGGCTGTGCCTGCGAGTGAGAAGAGTGGAAATCGAGCATCTATTTCAGTAACGTTCGTAGACTTGCAGGTGGACACTTCTGAGGCCTTTGCAGACGAACACGACAAGTTTGGGACATTTTGTACTGAGACACAGTTATCAGAGTTCGAAGTCTCCTCTCCTCTTCAAGACCTGTCCCAACGGAGTCTGCAGAAGCAGGCGAAGCTGCCACCACGCCCTGACAAGATGGCGATAGATGTTTCCGCGGAAACAGACGCCGAGAATAGTGGCAGTAATGCAGCTTGCGGGGAAGTCGCAGGTTTTGACTCAGTCAGCCATCCTTCTGAACACGATGCAAGATCGAGAGCGCTTGATATGAAGACAAAAATCAACTTAAAGCAATCTAGCAGGCTACTACAAAGAAAGAAGGGTTCCGAGAAGGAAGGAACATCTCAGCGGGTAGCAACTCCCGAAGTACCTGATCACGGCCAAGAGCCTTCAAATCTATCTTCACCAATTGCGAATAGAACTGAAGCTAATGAGCAAGCGAACGTCAAGAAGACATGTACCATGCTCTCTGTGGTGCCCGCAGCAAACGATCAACCACCCGTGACATCTCGCAAGTTGAAGTCCAGAACACGGGACCAGCATGACAAACTTCCCGCCAAGTCTGAACAAACCCCGGCTACACTGGCCCTTGAGAACGGACGCGAAAGTCCAGAGCCTCCTCCCCCAGCTCCAAAGAAGCCTGCACTCAAGAAGAGGTCGTTGAAACAGTCAATCACCGGTTGCAATCTGTCTCAGGCTCGAGTTGCTCAAGACACACTTCCCAGTGAGTTCGATCTTCCATCTGCCGACCAGGACTCGGAACGTCCAAAGAAAAAAGCAAAAGTCAAGAGCTCGAAACAGCCTACCAAAGTGCCAGAAGCTGTGGGTAATACAGGGGAAAGACATGCAACTCCCAAAGTTACTAACATTCAGAAGACGGAGTCTCAGAGGATCAGAGGGAGGAAGAAGGCAGCCAAGTCACCTAATAAGAAAGAGCCTAAGACGGTGGCTTCTACACGGGCTAGGCGCGCGGTGAAGACGCCTGCATATGTCGAGTCGGTTGACATCCAGAGTGAAGATGCTCAGAACGACCATCACGATGCTCAGACAGAGGATGTAAAGGGACGTAAAGAGGACAATGCCGACTATGCCGAAGACTCATACCCGGCGAGCAAAGAACAAGGAGAGGCCGCCCTGCAAGGCTCTGAGCTCAATTTTGAATCGAATCTGCAGGCGATGGTTTCTTCATCAGGACAGAAAGCTCGTGTCAATCTCACGAGACAGAGTGTTGGAGTGACGGAACCTGGTCAGAAGTCGACTCCTATGAAACCAATACTTCCTATCAAAGAGAACACCATCCCGCCAGTAAGCCTGAACAAGCTGCGAAGAACTTCTATCATTCAATTTGGCCCCCATGGACCCAAAAATCAAGCCACCCCAACCACACCGGCAGCAACAGCAACAAGCCATACTGCCAAAGGTATTCTGGTGCAAGACCAAGGTGAACTTGTCAAGTTCCGAAAACGTGTGTCTGCCGAAACACATGGAACAGATGAGGGCCTAAAAGGGGATACGAGCAAAACGAGACCGAGCCAAACTCGCACGAACTGGACTACAGATCTTGAAAACAGCACATTGGGCTACGAACAGGGCCAAAATGCACCCGCTGCGATGGACATGCATGTAGAGCTTGACACGCGTGATCCTGAGCGAAGCTTCATTCTAGATCATGACATGGACGCTCATGACCTTCCTAAAAAGGACACTGATAGTGTTTGTATCGTTGACAAAGATGTTCTCGACGTGCAGGACATTCAGGGCCACATCTTTGCTGATAATGCTGTCGTGGAGTGTCGTGTCGGTGAGATCGAGGCCCAGAGTGGTGCTGATGGTCTTATCCAGCATTATGAAGAGCGGTCTATGCAAAACCCTATCGTTCGAAGGCTGAACGGGGACAATGTAGAAGTTGCTCATGGGACTTCTGCCAATGAAGCTACGCCTAAATGCAGCATGGTCGCTACGAGCCCTCAAACAGTTGCAGTACTCAAGGCTCCCGACGCAGAGACCAACAGAAAGCGTATCAACATGACGACAGATCTTTGTGACTTTTCCCGCGTAGCAAGGGCTGAAGGGAAGACTAGTCTTACGACACCTGCGGTCGACAGCGAGATAGACGAAGGAGCGTACAATCTCGAATCCTATCCAGAGAATGATACATCGCATTCAGTATCATCATCCGACGACATCAAAGGGCACGAACCTTCCGAGTATATTACCTCAGATCCTTCGGACAGCGTTATGGAGCTTTCAAGTGCCACGCATGACACCGGATGCCAGGTTATGCGGAGCACTCTAGACGCTTCACCACAGCCAGAAACTCCGCTTCTAGAGTATGGCGTTCATGCAAAGGCTCGTACCAGGCGGCAAGAGACTATTGGGTCTCAACTACGTGACCAACGATCCATTGGAGTCGCCACCATCGGTGACCAAAGACACCCACAGGCTGATAAAGCCGTAAACACGAATACTTCGAGCTTGACTTTACGTTTAGCGCGAGAAGTAGAGGCTACTCGCGTTGACAAAGGAACCCCGCCCAAGGAGACACCCGACAGGAGTGGCGGATCTGCTCGACTTAATTGCTGGAAGAGGAAAACTGCACAGTCGACCAGCCACGTCAGAAAGAGTGCGCAAACATCACTGGAAGACCCTACGAGAAGAACCAGTATTACGAGGACCGCACTCCCAAGCATGGGTCCGCCACCGCCGCGGGATGTGAAACCTAAGGCGGAAGCCATGGTACATCGTGCGCCTGCCTCAGATTATGCACTTACAACTGCCTCGCGGCAGGCTCCGTTGCGCAAAAGCGGCCAAAAGTGCTCCCCTCGGGAAAGCACGTCCACTCTACGCGTCGCAAAAGAGACCACAGAACATTTGGCAAATGCACCAGTCCGCGTCAAGAAGACCATGGTATGCACTAAATCAACTGAAGAAGCCACCATATCAGATATGGATGCTCCTCCTGGTACGCCCATGTCTTTCTGCACCCGCCTAGACATGCATGCACCAACCTTTGACGTCGGTCCAGATGGACCAGAGTTGGCAAAGGAAGCTCGACATTCGGCACGCCAATCAGGTGACCGAAGCATAACCCTGGTCGATGAAGATCGTTCAGTCTTGGATCGCTCTCCAGGGCCATTTCATTCACGCATTCTCCGACGATCGGTGTCAACAGAAGCCATGTCCCCATCTGATAAACCTCGAAATAGCTCTGTGCACATGCGACATTCGCCTGGAACTGTGGAAGTCAGGAGTAATCAACGTGGATTATTGGATAGTATCATGAAGATCACCTCTGTAAGATTTTGGAATCGTGTCTCGAGAAATAGCTGACCGGGGGATAGGATGTGCTCCTTCGTTTAGGACAGGAGGAAGATGCTGTCAAGTCCAAACTTCATGAATATTTCTGGGGAGGAGACGCGATCATTCAGACACTGACAGATAGCTGGAATGAGCGTCTGGGCCACGAACACCGGAATCTGTTGACGAACTTGGAGGAAGAGAAGATTGTCTTGAGGAAAGCTTCGAATGTAATGAATGAAGAAGATGCGAGCTCATGGAAAGCAATGATCTGCAAGCCTGTCTGGGGAGAAGAGAGCGACAAAAGAAAGAGCAGCTTGCTCGTGAGAGTCGAAGAATTGAAGAACAGAATGTGAGAAGGTGTATGGAAGAAGTAAGATTGACACGGAGATTGAGAGACTTCAGATTGTGGGTTGAAAGACTGGCGCATGGCGTATAGGATAGACTTTGATAGGATGGGGTGTCCTCTTTGATTCGTTAGACGTTATAGACGAGGAAAATCATGGCATTACTGTAAGGGATTGTTGTTGCAATGACAATTCAGCCCAAAACTGAGCTTCTAGTGCAAATTGAATGACACTCGGCGGCGTTCAGAGTAGGCTGTTTCTTGTCTCCCTTTTCACCGTCTCGAGCTACGTAGGATAGACAGTATATGTGTCGACTCGGCTAAATTAGAAATGCTTTCCCGTGGCGGCCTGTGCCATCAATTCCTGAGGCAACTCGACCGATTCAATAGTCATGTTTCCCTGTGCGTCCACCAGGAGGGCATGGTTCTTCTCGATCAGCGCCCACTCGCCGGCCTTGTACGTGGTGGGTTCACTCGCGACGATGACGTGCTTTCCGTGCTCGGCGGCCTTCTTGCTCGCGTTGGGGTTCTGCTCGCCGCCCGCAGAGTCCGGGTACTTTCTGTTGAGGGTGATGCCGGCCTTGGTGGAGTAGTAGAGGCTCGGGGGCTGTTCGGTGGCGTGGTTGCGGAGGCGGACGGCGAGGAGCTTTTGACCGTCGGTGCAGCACACGTTGAGAGAGCAGGCCTTGACGTTCTCGGGGCCCAGGATGTCTTGTTGAAGGGCGATGATGGACTTGAATGCCGAGACGAGCGCGGCGAGCATTTCGGACGGCGAGTATGTTTGTTCCCATCCAGAGGCGGACGATCTGGTCAGGTTCGTCATGTACAGGGCAGCGAGGTGCTCCGAGTCCGTGGTGCCCTGGATGTTTTCGTACTCTGGCTTGGCCAGCAAGGGGAGCATGACGCGACGGACGTCCGCAAAGTCGGAGATGAGGCCGTTGTGCATGATGGTGTGCCGGCCAAAGGTGAAGGGGTGGTTGTTGATGGTGGCGACCGACGTCCCCGTCGCGGCGCGGATGTGCGCAAACACGGCCGTCGTCGACGTGTTGCCGCATATGCTGTGGAAGTTGGCGTCGTTGGTCGGTGGCTGGGAGTTCTTGTACACGGCGGGCCGGATGCCGGCGGTCGAGCTGACGAAGTCGGACCGCGTGGGCGTGTACCATGCCATGCCGAAGCCGTCGACGTTGAAGAGACGGTTGCGCAGCGTGACCTCTTCACCCGTGGTCTCTTCGCCGGGGGTGTGCGAGAAGAGTTTGGGCAGGTAGTGGTCGTGCACTTGTTTGGCGAGGCCGTGTTTGGGCGTGATCAGCACGTCTTCGAGGAGACATTCCTCCGAGGGCGAGATGTAGGCGAACCATCGACACATTGTGGAGAGACTGAGCCTAGGTATCAAGGTACCCCGGGAACGTGGTGTGGGTGTTGTTGTGTAGTGTCGTGTAGTCCTCGAGATGTGGTTGTAGGAGCCAAAAGGTCCTCCGTGGCTTGTGCTAGGGGTCGAAGCGGAGGTGGAAGGTAGTTGGCGATAGAGAGGTGAAGAGTACGACGAAAGAAAGAAAGAAGACAGGAACTCGGATACCCGGATGTGCTCGAGAATCAACAGATGTGGCTGTGGACGTACTTTACAGGTGGACAGAGGGCAGAGGATCTCATGGACGACGAGGGCGAGGAAACAGGTGTAACAAACATGAAATCGATGATGTGGGATATGCAAGGTACCATCAAACACGTTTTCGTTTTAGCCACGTCAGCAGATTTGATCATCGTGTTGCATGAACCTCGAAGCGGGTAAAGCAATCGCATGGGGTAATTGCATTGACCACGTCGTTCTCGTACGAGGAGGGACTAATATTCAACATCACCAAGATTCACTAGTTCGACGTCATCCAAGGCATTACAAGTATATTTAGACCTCAAGCTTTGGCCAAGCTTTAAACTAAGTCTATCCCTAAGTCTATCCCTAAGCCTATCTTTATGGATGCTTCGCCTAAGAGGGGGGATCGGACTCTGAATGTTCCATGGTGTTTCATACTTCTACCGCGCGCATGAGGAAATGAGTTACTATCCCAGACGACACAACACCCAGAACAGCCAGCGTCATTCATACCAGAGCAATGTCTTCAAGGCCGAGACCTCCCCTTTCGACCATTGCAAGGGCCTCACCGTTCATAATACCCTGGATATACGATTCTCCAATCAACATGTATCGAGTTGAGATAGATAAGCCCATGTCAGACTTCACCCCCTCGCTGTCGGCATGAGACACTCTCCTCAAAACAAAGGGCACATTAGCACCCTCAAAAACGCAACACACATCACCTACCCCCAGCGCCATATGACAAACCCCATAATACCCTTTCGAGGTCAAATAAATCCGCCTGTTATGCAGGGCCCGTCGCTGGTTAGCAACGTACGTGACAAGGTCTCTGTTCATGTCATTGCTCGTGCTTGAATCGATTGTATCCTGAACATCTTCTGACAAAACCACCGTCTTGTAGCGCTGGTAAATTGATTGGTGAAGGGCCAGGTCAGACTCGGCAGCGTCATCGTCTGTGTTACGACCAGCGGCGATAGTGAGGCTGTAAGCAAGCTCGCGCTCTTCGCTGGTACTGCCGTATGGTGAAGTATCATCCTCGTGTTTCCGCTCCTCGAGCTCTTCCCATACCGCCTGAAGAGGCCTATTCTTGGTTTGACCTGGCAGCAACAGGTCTTCGCTCTGGAAGATGTCCGAACACCAAACAATGTCGTCAAGAATCAATCCCGACAGGATCAGAGCTCCCACTGATGGTGAAGTTGTCACCTTGAATCCCTCCGACGATTCACCACCTGCTCGGTAGAACATGGAGGGATACCCGAGCCAGTAGACGCGCCAATCTTCATCCCAGCGAGGGATCCAAGAAGGTCTTTGTCCCTTCAAGGATGACGAGCCTGGGATATGGTCGACGCAGGAGAGCAGAGTCCAGGGGCAAGGGTCGTTGAGCAAGATATATCTTGCCGCATCAGAATACACCTCGTCCACCGACTTATTGTAGTCCGCCGTCAATATCCCTTTATGGCTGTGACCGCTGGCGCTGGGATGAGCGAGAAAAGCATAGACACGATCTCGTGGATTGGTGGCCTTGTACTGCCGCCCATCATTAAGAATGTCAATGAATCTCCGAGATGTGACCGAGTGGTTCATGGATTTGGTCAATGGAAGGTCATTCCTCCATGAGACGGGATTCTCATATGTTCGCCATATGTCTTCGAACACGTCCCAGAATCTACCATGCCTCACATTGCCGACGAGGCTCCCGATATCAGCTCGCAGCGCAACCAACAACATCAACTCAACAAGATAACTCCAGTTCATGGAAGCCTGGCCATAAATCAGTATGGCTGATTTGGCAAGTCCAACCTCTTGAAGCACCCAGACACGCTCAAACCACTCCAAATTGACAAGACGCTCGACCGAGGCCCATATTTCTGCTCTGGAGTCTATGATTCCACCGTTGTGTGTAACTGTAGGGATATTCTCAATGCCATCAGATTGGGATGCAATGTCTGTGAGGACTTTGACTGTGTCCTGAACAAGGGCAAAACACTCAATTGCTTCATTTCTCGTGTCTTCACCTACCCATATCAGCACTCTTTTCACGCCTTCGTACAAATCGCCCATCTGACGAACTTGGTGAGATTTCTCATCCTTGTCTCGCTGATTGATACACACGGCATCAACCCAGAGCAGTCTCGACTCCGTGCTGTGACGCAGATGATGCAGGGCGCATGCAAGAATTGGTCCAATCGATAGCTGGTGACCATCGCATTCGATATTGATCCCATCTGGTTGAAGTCCCCACACATATGAAAGAGCCTCGAAGGTTGATGCCACTTCTTCGAGCTTGCACGTTTTCAGACTGCATGACAATGGGCCAGTGCCCGGATGTAAAGCTAGAACACGAATCCAGCCATGTTCAGGCAAAGGGTCATACGTGTAGGCTAAAGCGGGGAGGGAATTGGTAGCATCAGGAGAGGAGGGGGATTCGAGTTCAGTAGTAGATGTGGTAGGGAGGTGTTTGACGTTAGGCAACGACACATAGCCCTCGCTGTGCGTTGCATGATACTCCATTGTCAAGTGTCTGTTGGGAGTTTGGGTATGAAGGCAGCCATGGGAAAGAGGAACGAAGACGAGAGACGAAGAGAGGAAAGGGCGAGACCGCAGCTGCTGGTCGATCTAATACTTACACCCCCGGCATTACTTCGCTTGCGCAAGGGGTAAAGAGAAGTCTCAGACCGAACGAGATAACCAAGTTGAATGTGCAGCGGAAGTGATTGATTCCTGACTTGCATGTCTTGCAAGGGTTTGGGCGATAGCGAGGCCAATGGTATGGTCACGACGGCGCCCATTACTTGGCGACCAGGCCAGAGGTCGAAGCAATCTAAGCTTTGTTCGCGCGTGTGGTGATGATGGTGTTGACCCCGGTCCCTGAGCGAGTACGGAATATGTACGGACTAAGGGTTCGTGGAAATGTGGCTGCTTTAAGTCGAGACTCGGTTAAGTTGCCTCTTATCAACACATAGATGAAGTCTCACCACTCAGTATCATTGTACTTTGTAGAGTATGGCCGTGAATCTTGCAATTATGTATGGGGGAGTATGGAGTACTTCCAATTGGACTCAACAGTTGAATATCTCGGCCGAAAATGTCATACCTTGTGTCGTCGAGAGTAGAGATATTGGTCCGCGGCCGGAACAACTACTGATGATACTCCGAACGTAGACTTATTAGCTGGGTACAGTATCTGGTGTATTACAAATCGCCCACCTAATTCTACAACGATATCACGACATTCCTGTTCTACCTGACAAGGTCGATTCATCATCTATACATCTGTGTATCCAGGCTTCTTGCTTTATATTCACACTGTCCCATCGTGCCTCGTATCTTCTTGACGCATTTACACACTTAGATTGTCTTGATTGATACGGCTTGCACATAACCCAGATTCGACATGGCTACTACCAACGGCAGCTCAACCACCAACCCCGAAATCATTCTGTACACCAACCACGGCTGCCCATGGGCTCATCGTGCACATATTGTCATTCGAGAACTCGGATTGCCTTACAAGGAGGAGATTATTGATTTGGACAGACCTCGTGATCCGTGGTATTTGAAGGTCAATCCGGTATGTCTTCTTTCTTTCTCCGACCATATCATACATACCTCGTACCTCACACCCTCATACAAACACTCCGCGACATATGCTCAATCACATCTGACACACCTCCTCGTAATGCTCTCAGCGCGGTCTAGTCCCCAGCATCAAATACAACGGCGAGATCGTCACCGAATCGGCCATCGTCTCAGGGTTTTTGGCCGACGCACATCCATCACACCTCATCCCTCCATCCAGCGGCAAGGATGCAACCAACGCCCTCTACCGTGCCCGCGTCGCCTTCTTCGTCGACACCTTTTTCACCAAGGCCATACCCAAATTCTTCGCCACGCAGCGCGCCGAGGGTGCCGCCGAGAAGGAGGCCGCGGCGGAAGAATTCGTCGACATTCTTGCAAAGGAACAAGAACCTCTTTTCACCTGGGACGTCAACTCCAGCGCGCCCTTTTTCGGAGGGAGCGAGAAACTTACTCTTGCCGAGGTACGTTGGGTTCTTTCACCACTTGCTTCATGATATGATTATTCGGATCGACCCCTTGAACGAATGGGTTTGAGTCGATGGTCAGATCCATCTACCCAATACACATTACATACACAGGTACACGTACACGTACAGCATCAGAGGAACTAACACGGTAATTCCAAATCACGATAGGCACTCACTGGTCCCTTTGTCCTCCGACTCATCGCTCTAAGCAAGCCCGAATACGACCTCGTGAGTCCCAAGATCATTTCGATCCTCGAGGCAAAGACTCCCAAGTTCGCCGCCTGGGCCAAGAAGGTCGTCAAGGAGGAGAGCGTGACGTACATCTTTGACGAGAAGAAGATCGCCGAGAGGACCAAGGCGAGGTTTGCCAAGTTGGCTGCTGAGAAGAAACTTTGATTGTATCACAATCGATAAGTGATTCTTATGTGGGGGTTCTATCATCTACCCTGCAATCCTGGATGTTAGCTACTATGATTGAATATATGATCATGATCATGAATATGGATGCAGATATCATAGAAGAGATAATAGCCTCTAACTCTGATTTAGCGTGTCAGTCAGACACCCTTAGGTACTTTCTCATACCTTCACATAAAGCCAACTGTATCAAATTAATATATTCTCGTTCTCGACCTTTTCAGCGCTCTTCCTCGCCGTTACTATTACCATTACTAGTATCATGCTCAATCACAACGAATACCTAAACTCTTGATTCTGGATATCCGTCAAATCCTGAAATTCGTGGTTCTTCTCCAACACATAGTCCTCGCCTCGTTCCGCCTTGGCCGCGTCCCGCTTCTTGTTGCGATACACGTACACGTACCGAATAAGGCACAGATCGACCGTGATGAGGAAGTAGAGGATGACAATCGAGATTTTGGCGGGCAAGTATCGTGGGGCGTCGCGGGCTTGGAACGTTTGCGGGGAGATGATGTTTCCGACTGTGTATGCTATCGTGCCTGTGTTTTCAAGTTTACCTGTTAGTCACCTTGTGCAGCAATGTATCACTCACTCATCACACACAAACACCACGCTGTATGAATGAATAGGTTAAATAGGTAGTGCCAGTGCTTACCTATACATGTAACGGTAATCTTCTTCGTAGACCCAGCTACATTGGTGGCTTGAAGTCCTAGAATCGTCGTCCATCCTATCGGGATACCGCCGCTGAGATAATACCCGACTAGGGCGGATGCCTTTTCGGTCGAAGCCATCAAGATCGCACCGACGATGGACGGGATATGCGTCAAGATACAGCACCACAGACGCTGTTCGGTCTTCATGGCGATGTACGTCACGCCGAGGAGCACAACAACCTCGTACGCTCCCAGGGGAGTCACCAACAACAAAGAGTTGAGTTTACTGTACCCCATGCCCGTGACGAGGATGTTGCCGAAACTCGTGGCGATCGAGTTGGGGATGTTGGCGGCAAAGACCCAAAACGCGTATAGCCAGGTATTGAGATCCGTCAGTGCTTCGCGGAACTGGTCCCATTTGAACGTCTGCGACCCGATGCCTTGTTCGTTGCCGCGGATCCGTTCGACGTGTTCGAGTTTCTCCTGCTCGGACAGAAACCCAGCCACGGCAGGCGAGTCGGGCAGGACGAACCAGAAGGCCACGCCGACGACGGCCGTCAAGAGACCGAGAATCAAAAAGATAATCTGCCATCCTCGCAGCGCGGCGTGAACGTCTCCTCCGACGTGTCGGGCGACGCCGTATGCAAAGTACCCCCCGAACATCTGGGCGAAGCCGCACATGCTGAACCAGATGCCGACGCGGAATGCTTGTTCTTCTTTGCGGTACCATTGGCTTGTAAAGACCTGCGGCGGAGGGAGACGGGTGAGTTAGTGAGTGCTCAACTGAAAGTTTTCCAATCAATTGCCAGGAGAGACGAGATACGTACAACCCAAGCGGGCACAACGGCGGCCTCAGCTGCACCGAGGAAGAATCGACATGCCAATAGACTTCCGTAGCTTTTACACCCGGCCAATGCAGCTAGGACACCACCCCAGATAACGACGTTGACACTGACGTATTTCGCGAGTGGGAATACTTGCAGCAATCTGATCGTGGGAAACTCGAATGCCAATTGGCCAAAGAAGAAGATTGACGCTACCCAGTTGAACTCGTTCCCGTGAAGATGGGCAGATTCTCGAAGGCCAGTCACGCTAGCGTACGACAGCGACGTCTTGTCGATATATTGGAGGAAGTAGACCAGACAGATGAGTGGCATGATATGCAGATCGATCTTCCTCAGTAGCCGACGTTGTCGAGCTGGATCGATGGGTTGTTGAAGGCCGCCACTGTTGTTTAGGAGTTCGAGAGCTGCATCGGCATTGCTTCTTCTACGCTGTTTCTCCGTCGGTGCTTGTTCAGGTGAGGAGGCCACGACGGGCTCCAAGTCTTCTTTCGCCATTTCGTGAGCGTGGACGATGTGTGACAGGCTGGTGGCCAAAAGGAGTTTCACCGTACTTTCAAGAGGTTGTAAAGTATTCTTCCCACGAACTGGCTGGAAACATGACGGCTTATATTCCGCGTCAGGCAAATGTACCATGTTTCAATATATAGACATATGTGTACGGAGTATTCCACGTGAGGGATCCACGGCTGATGCCGTGCTCTCGGATTTTGGCAAGGCTGGCAAGCACGCAATTGTGGGCCCAGATCTTCTCATGAGGCATGTATCCAATTCCGATGGCATAAACCAAGCATGATTGGATCACGCGCTTATCTTTGCTTGTCTTTTTCCTTCATGTGGTCCTTTTGTTAATATTGTTCATTGGTTGCTTAGACGAATGTCTCGTCATGTTAAACAAGTATACCGTTTTGATGGGGATCATTCCACTGAAAACCTAGACCTTGCAGAATCGCGTGCTCTGCTAGTGTGGAAGAGGTCAAAAAGCCGAGTATTCTCCTGATGGTCATGCTGAAAACATGGCGGATCGTGAGGAAACAATGTTGTGATTGTGTGAGTTGGTAGCATATCCATCCTTGGCACTTGTCCTGTTAGGGAGAATGGTTGCCACGAGGCGAGGACCTACCTGACTTTGTCGTGAACAGTCTCTTCCGTAAACTCCTCAATAAGATATAGGGCAACAGTGGCCCTCGACGTAGCAGAAGGAAAATCCCAATGTGTTCATGTATGCAACGGTCTTGAAGTCGGATCAAATTGATACACAACCGTGTCTAGCGTAACCGTCCTGAATACTTACCAGTTCCTGAATGACTTGCAACAAGTTCTAGTTCACTCGTTAGGTGTGCTCGTTCGTTGATGCGTGGTCATCTTTAGCCTTGTGGCCCTTAACCTTTCCCTGTTGGATCATGAAAGCCGCAAAGAATCTATCCAGTTCTTCATGCCCATCCATCGGGCCCACGTACGACACATGTTGATCCGGCCGTAGGATGACAGTACGGCCTTGAGAGGAGATGCCTTGGCCTGCTTTTGGACTATCCAACACGTTAGTATAGCCCCGAGAGCCTTTCACGAGGAGGAACAAAGTCTAACTGTGTGTATGCACCGCATCGCCCGCAAGGAAAATTCTCTCACCGAAGGAAAATTGCGTACCAACCCTCTGTCCAATTTGATATGCTGTCCACCAGTCAAGATTCCGATATGTGATCTTGTATGGCGCCATGATACGTTGAGCGGATTGCAATATCGTCTCTGGTGTGATCTTTGATCAATCTGCTCTCGATCCTCCCTCGCCCAGTCTCTCGATCCTTGTGAGCTGAATGTAAAGCCTCACCAGCTTGTTCTCGCGGGGTATGACCATCACACTTCCTTCGCTGGCCGAGTGAATCGCGCACCGCATCCTGATATCAGGGAAATCTGTGATTGGGACAATATCGAGCACTCCCCAAATATAGTCGGTCGATTCACCTTCTAGTTTGAAGCCCAATTGATCGCGGACCCAGGAATGCGCTCCGTCCGCGCCCAGCACGTATTTTGCATGAACGACTTCTTCGGTGTTGGCTTTGGCGTTCAACTTTTCACCATTCAACAGCTCATGGGTGTCATCGGGGGTAAGATTACTGCGAAACAACCCGTCCTGAACGACAGTTCCATTTGCAGAAGTCGCTGGTTGTTTAGGGGTAGCTTCTTCCTCGCTTAGATGTCGCAGTGTAATTGATATGGGATAAGCGTTGTTATCCTCGAACAGTGATTCATCGAATTCCATTTTGGAGGGCATCACACCGCGTTCCACTCGAATGTCGCTACAGGACTCGATGGCGTCCACGAAAAAGCGCTCGATCCTGCCTTGGTGCAGCACGACCTGCTGGAAACGGCTGATACCAGGGATCGTGTCCGGAATGCGGTCGCTTCTCCGGATGATTCCATCCTTGTCGGGGTTCCAGAGACAAATTTCGAGCATATGGTTCGCTTCTATCCACGCGCGATGGCCGAAACCAAACGAGTCGAAGATTTCCAGGGTTCGACATTGAAGGCCGTCGGCCTGGCCATTAAAAATCTGTAATACGGTGTCAGCCCAGTTGTCTTCCCTCTTTACATGAAATGAGACATGCCTTTGCGCCTCTTTTGTCTACAATCCTTGTCTTGATCCCGCACTTCGCAGCCCACATGGCCATCATAAGGCCGGCCGGCCCAGCCCCAACGATAAGCAAATCAGCATACTCGGGGCTGATTTCCTGTTTCGTCTCTGCGTTTGCCTGCATCTTGATTGCGAAAAGCAAGTTCTTGCCTATCTTGAAGGTTGAGATAGCAGTCTTGCCCTCTCAAATGTATACGACTGTTTACATATCAAGTGCGGACGACGTGTATTGCTTACTCGCAGCTAAGACTCGTAAACCGCCGTCCGCGGTTCCGTTCTCATGTATTGCAGTCTTCCGAACGAGAGTTAGACCCTTATCATTTGCAAACACTGCATCAAGCACAACGAAGATCCCGATGCAAGCTTCCGAATGAGGGGGCGGTGTAACATCCAACCCCGTTGGAATACCAGAGTTAACCAAACGGGGGTAATGATATCGGTCTTGCGGGGGGAACATGACTGTGTCCGTACGTTTGTGGCCTAGTCAGCGTGGCACATGCTTAGGTGAGCTCTCGTCGCATCTCCTGGCATATGTGGAAGGAGATTCTGTCCAGACTCCATGATAGGCGGAAGCGCATTCTATAGCGTCGAAGGACCATCAGTTCGTGTTGGAAGTACCGTCAATATGTTTGCAGCACGGCTGATCAGGTAGACATCAAGTGAATGCGGATCCGGTACAGATGTACAGACATTCTTCATGTACAGGCCACCAGGCTGACTCAAGGCACGCCGTATTTCTCTTGTGAAATCATCATGTGGATGAGAAGAGGGACTATGTTCGCCGTAATGAGCATCTCAGAAAAAGGATTAGACAAACCAGTGAAGAATGTAGTCTCAGAGTCTCGCAGGTCGAGGGTATTAGGACGAGGAATATCTTGGCGCCCTGGGCGGATCACGAAGATTTTAACCGCGGAAAATTCAGCAGATCAGTAAATCACCGATACGCAACGATTTCCTGGTACAAGCCTGTGAAGATTTGTTGGAGGGCCTTTCTCTAGGTTGAATACAGTCAATGACACCTTTGAATGGCCATCTGCGACTAGAGCTTCGATTATGAGCATCTCAAAATGTCCGTGGATGATTTAGGTGCCCATCGTTTTCGCAATGGGTAAAGCTTCTTCCGCCTGAACCAAACCAAAAGTTGGCTTGCAGCCTATTCATCTCTCTACCATGGCACAGTCACCTCTGAAGGTGATCGCCCTGGTATCAGGCGGCAAAGACTCTCTCTTCTCCATCTTACACTGTATAGCGAACGGACATGAAGTTGTCGCACTCGCCAATTTACACCCCAAGCTCTCGGGCAATGGTGGTGCCGACGACGATGAAGGAGAAGACATGAATAGCTTCATGTATCAGACAGTCGGGCACTCCATCATCCCCCTTTACTCGCAGTGCCTTGGCATCCCTCTACATCGGAGAGAAATCACGGGCTCAGCGGTACAGACCGGACGATACTACGATACCAGCAGCGAGCAGAAATCTTTTGACGAAACAGAAGATTTGGCATTGTTATTGCGTGACGTGCTCAAGGAGCATCCTGAGGCCAACGCTCTATGCTCAGGCGCCATCCTATCGACGTACCAACGCACCCGAGTCGAATCGGTAGCTGTTAGACTTGGGCTCACTCCACTGGCGTACCTTTGGCAATATCCTGCTCTTCCACCACCTCCTGGTCGTCAAGACTCCCTGACAGGGCTTCTCGAGGACATGTCAGCAGCTGGGTGCGACGCCAGGATCATCAAGATTGCCAGTGGCGGAATCAAAGAAAACCTGCTCTGGTCCAACGTCGCAGACGCAAGAACTCAGTCCCGGTTGATAAGTGGCTTACGCCCCTTTTTCACGGAGCACGAGTTCTGGCTCCGCGGTGCTGTGCTTGGAGAAGGAGGCGAGTATGAGACACTCGCCGTAAATGGTCCGAGACCTCTATGGAAACGAAGGATTGAGGTTCCAACAGACACAATCTCGACCTTTATTGGAGAAGGCGGTGTTAGCTATCTTCGGTTGGGAAAAGCAAAGACCGTGGAGAACGACCCAGATCCCTCGAGCGAGGCTACGGCGATTGCACAGCCTCGCTCTCTCGACGTACAATTCGAAGCTGTGCTGGAGAGAGTCGAGACTCAAGCGTCCGAGATGACTTCGACCCCTGACAGAGACGCAACAGCAGTGCGTTCGGACAATCACTCAGCGAGCTTTTCCAACGAGCTCTTGCCGTTGACTCGGAAGCTGTCTCTAGCCCATCTTACCATTTCCAACATTACTGGAACAAGAACTGGCTTACCGTCAGGAGAGAATGGAACTGCGGCCGACCAGATGAGAAGGATATGCCAGCAGCTAGATTCCGTGCTCGACTCACTCCCCACCGCACAGAATGTCCCTGGAAGATTGACGACGTCCAACATTGTGTCCACGATGTTGCTGCTCAAAGACATGTCACAATTCGCGTTGGTAAACTCGATCTATTCGTCAATGTTTCGACCTGGGGAACCAAATCCACCGGCTCGAGTGACCATCTCCTGTCAGCTTCCTCAAGGTGTCGAGGTCAGCCTCAATGTGATATTGGACCTTGGGCCTAGAGCTGCGAGACGTGGCTTACACGTCCAAAGTCGCAGCTACTGGGCCCCCGCCAATATCGGCCCGTATAGTCAAGCAATCTGTGTACCAGTTCAACACGCTTCTGAAACGGGTGTCAACGTGCATGATGCAGGTCTCCTCGAGATGGTTCACATAGCTGGGCAGATTCCGCTGGTGCCTCAAAGCATGCTTCTTACCGGTGGCGACTTCACTCACGCCGGCGTCTTGAGTCTTCAACATCTTTGGCGTGTGGGACAAGAGCGAGAGGTAGACATCTGGCCTTGGGGCATTGCTTTCCTCAAAGGAGATCCAAACGCAGCAGAGATGCGTGCTACCTCGGCCCTGAGGACCTGGGACCGGGCTCATCGCACGGGAACGAGACATAGAAAGACCTCATCACGCGATGAGGACGAGGACGACGAGGGTCCAGACGCTTGGGACTTGCAATTCAATCGATATCAGTTGACGAATTCGGCGGCAAAGGATGTGGTCGTTGGCCAACATCTCCACGTTCTGCCCAACAACACAGTTTTTGGCAACCGAGCAGCGACTGCCGCCATCATTCCTCCATTCATTGCGGCAGAGGTGATATCGCTCCCGAGGGACGCACCTATTGAATGGTGGAGCCTGGGCGTTGCCAACTTGACAAAGTTGCTCAACTCCAGTTCTGCCGCGGCGACTTGTGGTCGAGAAGAGTTTGAATGGGGCTCAGTCAGCAGGGTCTCCGTCCATACCGAGTCCCAAGAAGGGTCTTCAGCACGAAATTCGACCATGCATCTGGTGACTGTCTTGATCCGGTCGACCTCTGGCAGTGGCGAGGTCCAACACTGTTGTCAACAAGTCGACGATGATCTTCGCGCCCATCTCTTGCAAACCAACGTCCCAGTCCATTTCGGGCCGTGGTCGAAATCATCGTTGCTCGAATCCGTCCACGGAACGGCCTTCTTGTCGACCCTCGAGGGACAGCCACAGTGGGCCGAGCTCTCGAAAACGGAACTCTTCAGCACCTTGACAGTCATACTATGCACGTCAGTGTACGGTCGACCCGGAACGCCATCCTCGATCGACGACGCGACTGAAGGTGTGAAAAGCGGCGGGAGTCTCGGTCGTTCTGGGGATACTGGCACAGGCGGTGCAGACGTCACAGCCGAGTCCGCGACGTGTCAGCCTTTGGCAGTAGCGATAACGATGCGCATCGATTCGAAATGGCACCGATAGGGTTTGGGCCGTGGCCGTGGCCCTCACAGCCAGCCGAAGCCCTCTCTCGGCTTGACAGCTGCCAAACGACAAATCCCTGTTGTCATCTTTGACTCGCGTTAGGCCACTGGACGAGATCATGCATGCTCCACTGAAAAGCGGTCGCTCCACTTTCTGCACACAGACATCCGAAGAATCGTTCGAGGACCCTACGGTATTGTAGGACGAGCGAGCAGGTTGTCCACACCGACCCCAACCCCACAGATACGCGACTCATGCACGGACATGTTCGGTTAGTGGAGCATCTCACCCGGTCCCAGTGTTGTACAGTACAATGAGGTCCTTCATATTGTTCTCCGTACCGAATGGTCTGAGCGCCGCGCGGGCGGGTAGGGAAAAAGTCTGTGTGTTTACAAAGAACGCGTCCACCGACGCGACTCTGTTGACAGACCCTGTCGACCTGGCTGGACACTTTGACGGGTTGCGCCATTGTGGATGATGGCTTTTGACTACGATCGTATCGATAAAGAGGAATTCACCATCTTCTGCTCTGCCTCCACAAGTCTTCTGACCGTTGGCTGTTGACCCTCCTGGTCATGCCACAGGTCAAAAACGTCATTCTTTCGATACTATTGTACGCGTGCGAGCACATGTACCTGCTTACACTACTGTAGTCACAGCTGGCCAAGCTCTCAGCACCACGGGTATCGGGCCTCCGATGGCGTAAGATTATTTGTTTACAGCTGAATTTCGCGGATGCAAGATATATTGATGTTTTGCAGTAGTGACATTCGATAGTAATCGTCACCGGGTCTCTATCCGATTCTTCGGTTATGCAGGGTACCAGGCAGTGCTTATGAAAACTCTGCAACAATACATACTGTTGTTGTTGTGGCAAGTGTTGTGTCGTTCCTCGTGTCAAAACCATCCTCGGTTGCATTAGGCAGAGGTATCCAGCGATCGATGGACGTTGGGTACTGTTGAAGCGAGCGAGGAGCCACTTCGACTACTCGCGTAACAAGCACTGGCCATGCCATGTTGTTGTGAGAGCACAAACCACTTGTAGTCGTACTTGAACGGGTCCGGGTAGTCAGTGGCCGGTGAGGCTTGCCATCGCAGTCCACGCGCAGAGGCCCGTCATCCGCAAATTTGAGGGTCACGTCTTGTTGTGTCTCTGGATTGTCGGTTAGTCGGTCAGCACAGAACCTCGTCCACTGACGGATTGTATCCCAGCCATCATGACGTTCACCAGCCTACTTTGTAGCAGTCCGGTAGATGGATCCATGACAAACAACCGTCAGACGATATCAAGACGCGTCGAACGACACGTCCCTCACACAGAAAATTCAGCACCAAGTCAACAAACACACATAGTCGTGCTTGTGAAGGTGATGGCGAAAAGGGCCGAGACTTGTTTTTTTGCTTTGGCAGTGGATTGAAGATTGTGCGATGGATGTGGCGGGGACATCCGGCATACCGTAGATCGGCTCGAGCAGTTCAATTCTCTTCGGACCGACCTTTCACGAATGCGGCGAGTGATAGGCATACTGTAGTGGAAAGTAGTGAGCCATTCCAAACATCCCTACCCACCTGGCGGAGCTATCGAGACACCTATGCAGTCAGTCAGTCGGTAGGTCGAACGTGGATTGTCGGGTGAGGCCTGGTTTTGCACTATTGTGTGTGATCTATTGCCGTTCTGTGTGTAAAGATTTTCATGTCCAAAAGGTTACCAATTCATCGGTCTCGTGTTCATTGACCCACGACCACCGTACAGCACTCCATCGTTGGGATCCGGTGGCCAGGTACCAGGTACAAGGTACGTGGCGACTCCTCTCAAGGTCCGTACCTGCATATTTTCAGGGTCATATAGTTTGGTTCTTCGAGGTAACCGATACCTACCTTAGGCAGGTGTTTAGAGTGTCCCTACTGCACGAGCTACACAGCCCGGGGCTCATCTTTTTCGTTTCTTGCTGCCGTGTGTTTATTCTTCTCCTCCTTTGTGCGTCCGACGGAGGACCAGCTAGCCACATGCCTAGGCACAACTACCAGCTAACTATCGATGTGGTCTCAGAAGACACGGCACGAGTGATGCCAGAGGTGCCTGTGTCCAGTTAGTTGCAGTACCAACAACAACAACAACGACAACACCAGCGAGGAGCTGCCAGTGTCCAGATAGGGTCCTCGTTTACCAGCAACAGCACCATCAACAACGGGCACGATCAACGCTCTCCATGCCTAGTTTCGAGAAATGCCTACCTAGGTAATCATCACACATGTCACACACATCAGGTTACCAGGCATTGTCCCCGTGGTAGGGACTCGACTCTGTACGAGAACGAACCCCGGGTCGTTTGCTCATTGCTCACTCACTAATACTTCGTACTGCACTTAGACAGGCACCCGAGGTCACTACAACATCCCCAAGTAGCCACCCAAATCGTGTTGTGTTCTCTTCTACGAGAATGAATACGAGCATCTCCAGCTTCTCCCCCCCCCCCTTTTTTTTGTGTTTCGTAACTCATACCTCATTCGAGTCCTGTTCCGTGGGTACTTGACTGTACATAGGCCTAATGCAGTCCCGGGCATCGCTCCCTTTCGAGAGTGGGCTAAGGTCCCCAGGCTTGTCTCTAGGCACAATACATTACGGGGTATCTGCTTGATGATAATGTGCATGAGTTACCCCGTACAGTGTTGAGGTACAATACTGTAGGTTATCATTCCCTTCCAGAACAAAAACACTCTGCCCCAATTTTTGTTTGCTTCTGCTTCGCGTGGCTTTTTGTACGAGACCAAGGGTTAGTGGCCCTCCCCGGTGTTTCAGCTTCGTCGTGTACTGTAGGGGACCCTCTAGAACGCTGGACGGGTGGAATTGGCCCGGACGGGTGTGTACATACGGTTGTCTGTGGATTCGAGGGTGGGTGATATGTGTGTTTCAGATCATTTTCCTTGCTTTTTCTTTTTTTTTTCCTTTTGGCTGAGGTTTTATGTACGCGTGTCTCACCCCATGCAACTCACCGCGCGCGTTCCCATCTGTAAGGTATTCTCGTTTGGAGTGTTTTAGGCTTTTGGGTCTTTTGTCGTGCTTACCGCCTACTCACGTCCACACCTACACCTACACGAACACCTACGAGCGCCAAAGTACAGGGGTTGAGCCGGTTCAACCTTGACAACCCAGATTCACTGGTCGTAAAGGAATCTCAGTCACATCGGTCAAGGTCCCCAAGGGACTATTGTACTCCCTACGAAGTATTCTCGTAATAGTGGTCGACACCTCGTGCTCCGTACCCAAAGAAAGGGAACCACTAGTGTAAAGAGTACAGTAGTCTCGTTTCACAATATGCGTCTCTCCTCTCTCTCTCTCTCTCTCTCTCTCTCTCTCTCTCTTTGCACGCGGCGTGTTCGGGAGGGAGCTCGCTCTAACCAGCCTACTCGTGCCAGAGGGGGGGAGGGTACGCAGTACCTACCAGGACTGGACTGTTACTCCGTACGGAGCATTTTCCACGACTTCCCACCAGTCCACACAAAGAAAATGGTTCCTCCTAACTGTACGAGAGTACTACGTAGTAAAAAAACTTTTTGTTCTTTTGGAAAGGATTCGATTCACCTCCAGGGTCTGGGTGATGGCAAGCGATGATGCTGCACCGGGGTTCGCTCAGATATCCCGAGCCGAAGAGAGACAGACACCCACCCCTTGGTGGACGAGCTTGGACGCGAGATTCAAACAGTAATTCTCCAGCATCCCAGCATTATTTCCTGGCTTCCTCTCGACTGCCGCACGCGCGGTGGGCTTGTTTACAGGGGTCCGACGCGTTGCATCCCCTTGGGTGCAGCGGACTCATACGCCTTCAGTATGCATGCAATGTTGCTGCATTTCTTTTCTTCCCACCCGATGCACCACCATATTATTGTCTGATCAATCACTCTCACTCTTCGCATTTTTCCCCCCCTGACCAGAAACCCAAAAAAGAGCAAACCAGCGTCAGGAAACATGTCGTAGATACTCCGTAGACAGCCCAAAAAAATTCTAAATCATCATGTGGAAATTACTCCCTCCGTAAAAATGGAAATCATCTCCATGCACCTTTCGGAGAGAATGGATTATGGCGGCCTCCCAAGAGAAACCATGTGGACGCCTATCGACTATCGTTGCCGTTATCATGATCCGCACGGATACCTATCGACAACGATAACCAAGTCAATCCAGATGCTGTAGCTGCAGAGGCCGAAAAAAAAACTAATCAACAGTCCAGGCCACAGTCACCGTCACGGCAGTAGTCCTTACGTCTGGCAACATAGAATAGAACGAGCAACTCATTTTCGAATTCAATTTCTTTCTAATAGTACAGGTTGGGGGGGTTTACACAACACAATCCGTATAGATTCCTAGAAACCTCACGCTGTGCACATAATACATCCCCGTCAAGTTGCTGTTGATGACAGTGGAAAAAAAAAGCTCTCCCAACCCTTCCTCTCATTCTCTCTTCCGCCGTACCCAGAAATGAAGGTCCAATCTGACATGAAATAAAAGGTCGATAAGGAAAAAAGGTTGGAAGCAAAGTCATTTGTGCTCAATCTCTCTCACCCTTCACACCACAGCCGGCCCGGCTCACAATAAAAAGGACTATAGAATACATAGTGGTCGAAGTCGAGCTTCAGAAAAACTTTCTCTAATGCACTTTTCCCCCGGGTTGATACGCATACAGTCTTAAAAGCCCCTACGCTGTTCCGTCTTGCTTTGTATGACTCCATGTGCTTGTTCGTCTCGCTCGTGCACGTGAGTGTGATTTGCGAAGGACTTGTTCCCTGAAAATAGAAGGTGGTTTGAATCATCATAAGGATCATTTCGTCGTCGTGGTTGTGCTGGTGATTTTTGCTGTCTTCTTGGTTGTCATGATCTTTTGGCAGTGTCGTCCAAATTCAATGCTGGTATTTACAGGGATTCATCTCGCTTTCTCTTCTTGAGTGCACGCTTGCTGCCTTCGGACGATGACGAGTCCGATGCATTGCTGCTTGAAGAAGACGCAAGGGCGGCCCGTTGTGCGGCCTCGAATAGTACATGGCCCATCTCCTCGTCATATGGCTGGTGAGGTTGGAGCTCTCCATTCTCGAGGACACCCATGACAATCGCTCCACTGCCGTGAGTACGAGCATGCTGAGCAAGGTTATCTGAACGAGAGAACTTCTTGCCACATTCGTTGCACTCAAATGGCTTGTCTTGTGTGTGGAGAGAGCGGTAGTGGCGCTTGAGATGTTCCTGACGACGGAAGCGGCGAGAGCAGAGAGTGCAGACGAAGGTCTTGGAGGGATCCTCGGTCAGAGATTGCTTGCGGCCCCGACGATTGGCCGGTGCCTGTGTTGAAGAGCCATCGGCATTCACAGTGGCGCCGTTGTCGTCAGCAGAACTGTGCTGATGAGAGGCAGACGAAGATTGACCCTCGGCCTGGTGGTTCATTTGAGCGTCGGCATCAGTCATCTCGTGGAAGGCAAAGTCACTGTCGGTAGATCCAGTGCGCTTCATCTTGCGGTGAGTCTTCTTCTTGCTGGAGCAGCAGGAGCCAGAGTCCGAGAAGGACGATGCAGGAGGAGATGGGAGCCCAGCGTGGGCGTCCTCATCAAAGCTGCCAAAGCTGTGAACGCTCAAGAAATCCTCCTCTTCACCCAGGGACAACTTTTGTCTCTTGTCGCCGTTGTAGACAATCTCGGCCTCGGTGAAGTTCACGAATCCAAAGTCGTCTTCGGAGTCAAGCTCGGTGCAGAACGACGACTCGAAGGTAGGGTTCTCGGAGATGGTGAATGGGTCGGCTGTGTCGTGCTCAGGCGTCACTGGGAAAGTGGTGGCCAGGGCAAACTTGGGTTCCTCGTCTTCGGCGGACAGAGTGGGCAGAGGCGGAAAGCTCTGGACGGGAGCCGACAGAACAGGCTCAAACGATGAGGTCGACGTCAGTTCTCGCAGATTGACAAATTCAGCGACGGGATACGCGGCCGCAGGCGAAACCTGAGATTGGGGAGTTGCAGGGGTGAGTGAAGGGGAAGTGCAGCCGCTGGAGAAGGAGTTGCTGGGCAAGAGCTTGGCATCGCCGGGATGCGGGAAAATGTGAACTTCTAATTAACCGTGTCAGTTTCTGTTTCACATGATACTAACGCGCTTTCGCTTCACTTACGTCCGTTCTCCGACCACTCGTCCAAATACTGCAGAGGCTGGTACTCCTCCTTGGATGCCTCGATTGGCAGGTTGAAGTAGCCAGGTCCGTGCACGGGAGTCTGGTGGACGCTGCTGGCCGGTGGGCTGCTCGCCGTGCTGGGGCACGCCGACAAGCATGGGGTTGGTGGTGAAGAGTGCCTGCTCTCCAGATACCTTCCATGCTCCGTCTGGCCATGGCTCTCCAGCATGATGTTGGGCATAGGCATGGCCAGTGTCAGTGGTGGTGAGGGCCGAGCGTGGTGCATCATCTGCTGTGGCATGATATGGGCATGCGTGAAATGAGGGTGAGGTGCTTGCCAATACTGGGCAGGCATAAAGTGAGGATGAGGATATCCGGCCATGGGGCTGAAGACTGGTTGTTCGCCAGGCATGGGCGTGAACACAGCGTTATGTCGTGCGTCCGAGTCTGGCCGGTATTGGTAGAATTGAATCTGTTGCGCAGCCATTGGGTATGGGGTTTCCATGTCGAATGACTGATGTGTCTTGTTGGTGTCGGTTCTTTTCTTTCGTCTTATCTTCCCGCACAGAGAGGCAGGTGTCGATAGTACTGGGTCGGGTAGTTGTCGTACAGAGTCGGTACAAATGAGAATGTCGGCCCAGTGAGTGGTGGGCTCCCGTCTCAGGGCTGCTTGTTGGAATTTGGTAGGAGTCTAGCTGTACATGTAGGTTGCAGAACTGATATGCTGGTAACCGTCAAAACACATACAAGAGAGTGATGCTGTCCTCGACGTTGGTAAGGGAGAGAGGGATTATGTTATGATACAATGTTGGCACAGGCTTGAAAGGAAGGACTGGATGCTTGTTCGTTCAATGGTACAGGTACAGGAGAGTGTTGTACAGGTTGATTGAACAAGATCCGGGAAGGGCCTGGTCACAACGAGAGTTATAACAGAAGTAAAAGAAAGTGTAGATCGCGGGGAAAAAAGAGCGACTGTCTCGATATGAGAAACGAAAGGAAGAGGATAAGAGCTGGGTGCCAGGACGAGCCATAAGAGAGATCGCTAGATGCCCTGAGGGTCTTGTCAACCACTGACCTGGGCCACCGCTCGATGGGGCATGGTAGCTGCTGTGCAGGAACGGGCGCTGCGTTCGGGACCGTCGTCGCGACCCATGCAAAGGTGACCTTGAAGGATGGTGGAGCTCTGCGCGGTCTCACCACCACCCCAGTCCGTCTCAAAGACTATCACCCACCTAGTCACCCACTAAGAGTGATCCACCCCTGTCCAGCCGCTCCTCTTAGAGCAGCAAGCCTGTCCAGGCACTCGCGCTCCAGCAGAGGGTGTGCCTGGCACTTTCTGGGCTGTGTCGGGGCTGGTGACGGTGCAGAGGCCTGTCACAGTGCCTCTGATGTGCATGGGAAATTGCACTGCGATGCTCGACCACACCCTCTCGCCCGTCCTGGCGGCCCATGACGCAGTATCCCATTGCTTCCTGGCACCGGGGGCGAGGGCATCATGACGGACGTCCGTCTACGGGCTGCCCACTGAATCCTATACAGGTGACCAAGGTGACCTGATCGGCGACCTTGACGCCATCATTGGCCTGTCCGGGCCAGACATATCACAATAGAGCGCTTCAAGTGCAGTGGATGACTGGTTGAAAAGGTATAGATATGGTACAGAAGGGTGTCAGTCTTGGCCTGGAGACGCTGCTATCAGGTTGCCAGTCTCGTCTGCGGTTGACCAGAGCCTGCCAGAGAAAAGTTTCCTCGGTGCAGGCAGTAATAGTTCGGATCCTTTGCAACCAACCGTACGAGTACAATGCGGTAAATGTGGTTGTGACTTGTATCCCATCACTTTTCTGAACGACGTGTATCGCCCACCCGGGCATCCGATCGCGGACGGCAAACCACACCTTGGACGTTTGATAGGTTATGTCGTTCACGAAGACAGAGAAAGCCTACTCGAATCAGTGAGCCGAGACGTGTTTGGCGTGTAGAGGCATCGAAAAAGGCGAGTGGTACGAGTACAGTAGTTGTGCTCCATCCACGCGCGCTCCATGACTGGGCGAGGCGCTGGGATGTCGACGCCAATCAGGAACGTGACGTGTGAGAGCAGCAGGTGATAAGCTGCTCCTCCAGGGAGCAGAGCGAATCGCTGCCGGACCTATTCTTGGAGCCGGGCACACTGGGCATACCACCCATCCCAACCCATGCCCTTTCCCAATATCTGTCAGCTGGTCTGATTTCCGTCATGGAGGCACCGTGGTGCTTTTGTAAACGCTGAGCCCGAATATTGGTTGTAGTTGAGATGGAGGCAAGGACGAGAACCCCTACGGAGGACACCTATGGGGATCAGCAACACTCCGAAGGATTCGTGCCTAGACGGACCCTGGCACGCAGCGATGACGGGCAGTGTCATTGCGTAGCAGACTGACAGTGACGGCACCAGAGGCTGCCATCACCTGAGAGTCTGCCTCCCGCAGCCGATACTGGCGCGAGTTATGCGTGGTAAGGGAACTCGGCTTCGGAAAACTGTGGCAAGAAACATCGGCTCCAGGCGACGAACAAAATGGTTGGAACGGCTGAAGGTTTGAAGGATGTGAAGGTCGTGCAGACGTGCGTGTGTGTCTCAGAGCCACTGCCACCGCCAGTGACTACTGCCGTGCTCACATATGCAGGTACGAAAGACAGCGTGCTCCGTAGCGATCCCCAGTGGCAAGTCATGGCTGAGGCTGGTCCGCGTCGAAAAGAGCTTGGAGGTGCCAGCCCTAAGTCTCTCCACGACCGCGTCGCTGCTAAGGCTCTTCGACGCGACTTCGGACACCAACCCAGAAAATGTTTGCTCTTGGACTCTGGACTTTCTGTCACCGAGATCCCGCCTTTTGCGTACTGTACAGTCGGTGCGTGTGTGTGTGTGTGTGTGTGTGTGTGTGTGTGTGTGTGTGTGTGTGTGTGTGTGTGTGTGTGTTAAGTCGAGTTGTGGGCCATCCACGAGTCAAGAGACTACGACAGCTGCTACGAGACCTGCGAATGCAAATGCACATGCTCCTACCTCCAATCGTGCTATCAGCGGTCACACGCTTCGAACAGCCAGCCTGGCTTCTTCGTAACGGCACGCGTGAGTGGTGATGCGAGACCAAGTCTCAACCGCGCAGAGATTCTCGCCGCCATGATGGTTTCTGTGATCTGGGTATGCATGGAAAGCTGACCGTGTGTTTCATCTTCTGCCAACAGGGTCCAAATCCCCGACTTGCGGCTTCTTGTAGGCTCAATCGATGTCCTTACCTACGAGAGCGGGTCGAAAGTTTGTGGCCAGATCACCATACATAAACCACTCGCTAAACTTGATTTTCGTTGGTTCGTAGTGTGTATTGTAGTCCCATGACGGTGTGGAATCTCAAGGGTTCACCCCATCGGAGACAGAGAGGCCTTGCCGAGTCGTGCTCACTGAGAACTCGTACATAAGAATAGTAGTGTGGGAAATCCCTTTGGACTCCAAACGAGTGGTGGGGTCAGCTTCCCGGACACCTATCGATAGTCATCGCCTTGGTCGAGCATGACTTGGGCCATGACCTTGCTGCACTGGTGCTGCTCGTAATCTATGGACAGGAGCAGAAGCACCCTCAGAGAACAAGTGCATGACATCGCCATTGGGACCTCTCTCAAAGTGAGCAGTGCCAATGGGCCACTAGTTCTCATAAATCATGCATTTCCAGGCTGTTCGCTTCTACAGTATGGTGTGGTATCAGTGTGGGTTATGCATTCCAGAGACGTTCCCGCTTTTAACGAGGTGATGCCACCGATACGAGGACAGTACAGGCTGGTCATTGCGTGTGAGGGTGTCAGTCAATTTCTCTGTAGCCGTCCTCAATTGGTAGCGGTCGCCGAGGAGGGTTTCTTCCCACCCGGCATGTTGTAGAAAAAGCAGCATCGTCCTTGACTCGAAGAAGATGGTGGTGTGAGGTGGTTTGGATACTCTCGACTCGCGAGATGACACCATGCGAGCCGGTCATACCAGGGACGAGCAGATCCCACCTTGATACTCCGTAAATCCTGTGGTCACTCGCGCCGGAGCATCACGCATCACACTTTGAGAACGCTACAGTAATAAAAGTGTCCCTCCATCCGCGCCCAGGGGGCCCACTTGAGAGCCCTCCCCTGCTTCGACCCGGCGGCCCCGGCTCCCTCCCACAGTAGCTCGAGGCACCGTCCGTTTTCGCCGCGCATCCTTTGGTTAGTGTTCCCTCCATTCCAGGTCGCACTTGAGCGAAATGAGAGTAGGGCGTTTCCAGAAGGCCGTTGCTGATTCGATTCCATAGAGAATCCTTGGTCTTGGGTCGGCCACAGCGTGGCGATACTAGGATCCTGGCGCTTCTCCCTCTTCAAACCCTGGTGGAAAGGCCGACAGAAGCACTTGGGGACGACCCACTGCCAGCCACCGGGCCACTGACCCTAATGCAGGAACAAGTGGCCATCTTTTCCTACCCAACCTTTTCGCGGCACGATATTGTACATAAGTGGTATGTTTGTGCGGCCCCAGGCCATACCGCGATCGACCGCCGGTGTTGCTCGACCCAATTAGACTCGCGAAACGATGCAGGTACCAAAGCTCTGTTCCCGTCTGTGGCCCATCAGCATAGATCATATTTCCTTCTTGGGCGCCGAGAACTGCAGCTTGTGTTTCATGTTCGAGGCGACGGGATCGCCATGTGCTTGTCACGAAACAGGTTTTTCCCAGCAGCTCGACAGTTTCAGCTCGTCCACATTTTCTGAATGCAACCTTTTCTGCCTCGACGTGCTCACAGTCCTGGGTTGATATGGGTACTCGCAATTACCCTGTGGGTGTTACCACCTTCTAATAATGGCTCCAACTTCGATTAGGGGGAAAAAATACCCTAGCTCAATGGGCGGTGGCTTAGACAACTCATCTACGAACGAGCTAGAATTTCGATTAGAAGATATTGTAGAAGACGAACGGCCGCACCCGACTCTTCCAGGTCCAGGGCCGACTGCTTTCTTTTGGTTGCGTGGATTTCGCTATGAGTCGTGTATGGCAGAAGCAGATGGAAACCTCATGGGGAGGACTGAGTAGCGCTTCCGGGGAAATTGGTATCCACCTGTTTTATCTTCTTATCGTCTCTGGCACTCAGAATGAGGCTTGTGGCGGGAAGGTGTGAGTTGATGGTAGACGAGTAGCCCAGTTAGTCCGACTGCATGTCCTCGAATGTCGCCTATTCCTAGCTTTCCGTTCCTCAAAAGACATGTTCCCTGTTGCGGTGGCTACACCTAGATTTGCCACTAATGGTCGCTTCGAAGGCTCTCGCATTCGGGAAATTCCAGTGCTCTGCGCCATACGATGCAACTTCTCACTCTGGTCGAGTAGTCCGTATGCTCGTGGCGACATTGTCGACTGGTGCCTTCATAAAAGCACACATGTCGAGCCATGCCGGCCTGTCGGAACACCTTGCTGTGCCGTAGACAAGTCTCTCTACTCCATGGAGCTCTGCATCAGTTAGTGCTTCCATGCCCTCTCGGGCCCGACACCGTCGTAGTGATCGCTCCGAAAAATCAGATGGATGTCCTCTAGCTTGATTACTACTGTACATCGCAAACTTTCGTCAGGTCGTGGAAACTCTTTTCTTCTCCGAACGACGATCGGTTATGTACGTACCTCTACTGTTAACCGCAAACGGCATGTCTTCTCGTCCATCGGAGAGTGCGTGTTCAAGAGCCCAAGTAGATGGGAGGATCACCTCACTCATTGTGGGATGACCCGAGGTCCATGGGTACTCTCCGGTTTTGCTGGTTGGCTGGTGTCGCCTGAGGAATGGGCTACCAGGGTTTTGGTGCTACATAGGTCCACCACCCGCGAACAAGCAGAATGACATATCGAGCATAGTGTTGACTAGCGGTTGACGATCAAGCTCAAGGCTTTCAGATTGGAAGGTTGAGCTCTTTCCTCGATTGTCAATATCGCAGTCTGCAGTAAGGCTAGGCCATCGATGGCGATTGAAAGCGAATACCGGCAAAGCCGTCAGCTGGTTCTTGTGCCTGACATATCGTGCAAAATTCAGTCAACAGCATCTGGATGTACGTGCAGGCATCGTGAGGAGGGCTGACCAGTCGACGTGACAAGCAATCGATCCAGGAAATCAGAGTTCTCAGAGCAGGAACTATCACGGTCAGTACCCGTTGAGCAGGTTTTCCTCAAAGTGCCCGTTTTCAAGTCATACAAGCCGCTTCGCCGCACCAGCACCTTTGGCGGTGTGAAGTATCGCTCCCAAAGCCACCTACCAGGAGCTTTTTGCTTCTAAATGAACCTTGATCAAGGACCAAGATTGGTCAAGCCTCCAGCATGCTCATTCGACTGTTGGGTCTGCCTGAGTCTCTTGCTTGAGGAACGGAATGTCGTCGGAAGTGCTCCGTAGGTAGCTTACCAATGCCCAGCAGCCCTCCCAGCGCCCAACGCGGTGACTCAGTGAAGACACATTCCCCCCCCCCCCCCCACCAGCACCAGCAGCAGTGAAGTCGTTCCATAATGTTGTCTCTATGTATTTAATTCGCAGATTGTGAGTCAACAATGGGACGATAGCCCAATGGCAGCAGCTTTAACTCTAATCGACACTGGGAAGCGGTTGTGACTCTCGGGAACAGTTCACTGTGCTCGTGTAGGGACGAATAGAATCAGCTCGCTATCCTGTCAGGGAGGTTTGAGGCCATTGGGATGAACCCCAGCTTGTTGCCCCTTCAAAAATCCGGTTCCGTCTGGGTTTTCTATTCACACAGCCCCCCACGAGAGGTGATTGTGGATGAGTTTTTGTCGACCAACAGTACACTGGGGGTTTTTTTTTGGTTTGCTTCCTTTGAAGAAGGGGGCGATAGGCACAGAGAGTATCGCAGGTTATAGTCCGTGTCAAGACAAGTATCGGCCAAGCCTGGATGAAAGCTAAAGAATGAGTAAACATCGACTCCAATCAAGGCCGGTTCGTGGTTCGAGTCTGGTTGTGTTTGTCTCACCAGAGATCTCTTTTCTCTTTCGCGTCCGCGTACTCAAGTAATTAACGGAGTCCGAGCAGTGTGATGGTGATAGTGAATGGGGACAGCCAGTGACATCAACAGCTGCCACAACGAAAATGCCTTGCAATTGAAGAGAATTGAGCCCCTGGCTCGAGGAGAGAGATACTCGGGTGTTTTTCAATAATTCATTCTGCATTTTCGTATCAACAGACGGCTGCACCAAGGATCATCGTATCGGGAACAGCTTCGCCCGCATGTCGTACAGTCTTCCGAGTCATCATCCGAGCTGGACAGACGATGCTGAACCCCTGGCTCTTCCTGATCCCTCCTCTCCAACCATGTTCATTTTATTTGATGGAAACACTCGACCTAGGACAGCAGCGGCTGCAGAGAAAACTAGGTCAGGGTATCCGTACTCGGTACTCCGTACAAGCATCATGGATGGAATCAAAGGCTTCAGAATTTCGTCAAGATTTGAGATCATACTACGCTTTCCCTTCGACTTGAAAATCTCTAGTGAAGTGAGCAGCCCAGCAATCATTCTCTTCCTATCGTTTGTATTTCTTTTGAACTTCATCACAAGCCATCATTGATGTGATATTTCAAACACCACGACACATATCGCCAACTTTAAGCTTGTAGTTCAATTTTTCGATCTTCGCCAAGCACCCGATGCCACAATGGGACTAGTGCGGTTTCTCGGTCGCCCTTGCTCCCCTACAATTTTCTATCTCGCTCGACAAAATTCTCAACTTCTCTTTTTTCTTTCTTCGTGCGGCGCTGCCACCATAAATTTTACCCCAGTGTTGCTTGGCCGACTCTACAAATCCCAATAGCGAGTCCAAGTGTCAGTGGCAGCACAGATTAAGAAATTGCAACCGATCTCCTTGACGAGAAGACCAGTTTACCGAGACTGGAATTCGGGCTCGTCATGTGTCTCTGCGCTCGTAAATGCGTGGGGTCGGACAAATCTTCCTTTCTTTCCCGTTCTTTGATGTGCAGGAGAGAATTGATGGGTGATGGGAGGACGCGAGGGGGCATATGCCGCTGGCAATGACCATCTCGATGACCTTCAGAAAATGCTCAAAGCCGCCTTCAGGCTGCATGTATCGTCTCTTGAGGACTCTAAAGTGACCATTCTACAGATGCTAAAGTTGCGTCACTCGTCTCTAAGTCCTTTTTATCAACCTGGAACCTCTCAAGTCTAATGTTTCTGTCTCCAAATTCTTAGTTTTGAATGCGATCGTTCCTCATATCTCATGACCATGATCAT